>JALAZF010000599.1:2400000-3000000 GCA_022829125.1 Lathyrus tuberosus | reverse complement strand
AATTTAGGGTTTTTATATAATTAAATTAATAACTTAATTTAATTATTTAATTGGGTTTTTAACTTTGGGTTTTAATAATTACTTTAATTAAACTATTTGGCATTTGAGGTTTTTATGGTTCTCTAAAATAAGGGATGGGATTTAAGAATAGCACTCTTAGGTTCCAAGAGTATAAATATAGGCCAAGGGATAAGGGATTTTGGGATAGAACTCTCCATCCGAGAGTATAAACAATGGACAAGGATTTTGGGATAAAACTCTTCCTCCGAGAGTATAAATAAACGGATCGGGATTTAAGGGATATAACTCCTTATCTAGGAGTATAAATAATAGATTAAGGGATAGAACTCCTTGTCTAGGAGTATAAATAAGGGATTAAGGGATAGAACTCTCCGTCCGAGAGTATAAATAATGGATAAGGGATAGAACTCTCCATCCGAGAGTGTAAATAATGGATAAGGGATAGAACTCTCTGTCCGAGAGTATAAATAATGGATAAGGGATAAAAATCCTTATCTAGGAGTATAAATAATAGATCAAGGGATATAACTCTTTATCCAAGAGTATAGATAGTGGATTGGGTTTAGGATTAGGAATGGGAATAGGATTAGGGGGTAGGAATAGGGGAGGTGAACTACGATTACTCTGATCCTTCGAAATGAAGGTACGTAGGCATAGGGTTGTAAACCCTAGCGAGTACAATAATAAAAAACTTAGGATTCTTTTGTAAATAAATCATTTAGACAAACAAACAAGCATACCCTAAAATCTAAGGAGGATCCCATTGAGTGCAATGGAAGTGAGGGGTGCCTAACACCTTCCCCTCACTTAACCGACTCCCGAACCTTAGGAATCTCTGCCCTTGGGATTAGGATCTTAGGTTTATCATTATTTCCCTTAAAAAATATGATGGCGACTTGAATATCTTTGTCGGCCGCGACAAGGCCGAATATGAAGCTTGTATCATGGGTCTCGAAGAAGCGATCGACTTAAGGATAAAAAACTTGGATGTATATGGCGACTCAGCTTTGGTCATCAATCAGATCAAAGGAGATTGGAACACATACCAATCAGGATTGATTCCTTACAAAGATTACGCAAGAAGGCTGCTACCCTTCTTCAACAGATTCGAGTTTCATCATATCCCTCGTGAAGAGAATCACATGGCTGATGCATTAGCCACTCTCTCTTCCATGATTAGTGTAGGTCAATGGAATGACTTACCTAAGATCGACATAATGCGCCTTGAACGGCCCTCTTACATCTTCACGATTGAAGCAGACATAGACGACAAACCTTGGTATCACGATATCAAATGCTTCCTTGAGAAACAAGAGTACCCACCTGGGGCATCCAGGAAAGATAGAAAAACCCTCAGAAGGCTGGCTGGCAACTTCTTCCTGAGCGGTGATACACTCTATAAGAGGAACTTTGACATGGTCTTGCTTCTATGCGTCGACAAACCAGAAGAAGACATGCTGATAAAAGAAATTCATGAAGGATCCTTTGGCACTCATGCCAATGGATACACAATGGCAAGAAAAATCCTAAGAGCAGGGTACTATTGGTTGACAATGGAATTCGATTGCTATAAGTACATGAGGAAGTGTCATAAATGTCAGATATACTCCAACAAAATCCATGTACCGCCAATGCATCTCAAAGTTCTTTCTTCCCCATGGTCTTTTTCTATATGGGGGATCAACATGATTGGCATGATTGAACCTAAGGCTTTAAACAGACATGTGTTCATCCTGGTAGCCATTGATTATTTCACCAAGTGGGTCGAAGCAGCGTCGTACGCTAATGTAAACCGACAAGTGGTGGTCCGATTTATCAAAAACAATATCATCTGCCGTTATGATGTTCCGAGCCAGATTATTACTGATAATGGATCTAACTTAAACAACAAGATGATGAAAGAGTTATGCGCTGAGTTCAAGATGGAACACCATAACTCATCTCCCTACCGACCCAAGATGAACAGAGCTGTAGGAGCAGTTAACAAGAACATCAAAAGGATCGTTCAAAAGATGGTTGTAACCTACAAAGATTGGCACGAGATGCTGCCCTTTGCTCTTCATGGTTATCGCACATTTGTCCGCACTTCAACAGGGGCTACCCCTTTCTCTCTAGTATATGGTATGGAGGCGGTGCTCCCCATAGAAGTAGAGATCCCATCAATCTGGGTATTGATGGAAGCTAAGCTTACAGAAGCTGGATGGTGTCAAAGTCGGCACGATGAACTGAATCTGATCGAAGAAAAGCGAATCACGGCAAGATGCCATGGTCAGTTGTATCAGCGAAGAATGAAGAAGGCGTTCGAAAAAAAGGTCCGACCTCGCATCTTCAGAAAAGGAGACCTTGTGCTCAAAAAGATACAATCATTCCTCACTGATTCTCGGGGCAAATGGACTCCGAATTATGACGGCCCCTATGTGGTCAAGAAAGCTTTCTCAGGCAGCGCCTTGAGACTTGCAACCATGTACGGAGAGGAATTTGCTTACCCCACAAATGTTGACATAGTCAATAAATACTTCGCCTAAATAAAAAAAAATAAAAAAATGTCTCGGTGGATTGAAAACCCGAAAGGGCGGTCCAGGAAAAAATTAGAGACATGATCAAAAATCATTCCGGTGGATTGGAAACCTCAAAGTACAATCCAGGAAAAAATTAGGGATAATGGCAAGTAAGTACGTTCGACAAAGGGGAAAGTCCCTCGGCAGCAGTTACACCATCCATCAGAAAACTCCAGTCACGGTCATCTTCGACGGAAGCTTAGGATGCCCCGAAGTCAAAGTTGGTAGAAGGATAGTGGTCCTTATGTTTCAATATAGCCATTTTCCCTTAGAGAACCATTTTTTAACTTTGTATATACTCTAGGGAATTGCACGTCTGGCTGATTTCCACCCTATCAATAAAATTTGAGCCCTTGTGCTTTTGTTTGCAATTCTTATTTATTTTAGCTTTACAGAACGACATTTTAACATGATCAACGATTCTTGAAATAAAACAAAAATGAATTTACTTGCCAAACTTTTCTGCTTTTAAAATAAAGATGGTAATTTCTTTTGACTGTTGAACATCGAAAGAACATCGGTCGCTTCTCTAGAAGCAATCGAGCTTCAAAGTGCAGAATCAAAGTACTCTTTCTAAACCAGTGCACCTGAATGAAGGATCAACTGTGTCAGAGACCTTTGTTTCGTCTGACACCCCCGGCAGAGTTCTTATCTCCTAAGCCCGACCAACGTAGCTCCCCACGAGGACTACTTCTCCTAAGCAAGGCAGAATTGCTATCTTGAACCAGCGATACCTCTTCGTCCCCAACTGTGACCGAGTATCCAGTCGTGTTCATCTATTAGTTTATATGTCGTGTCAGTTTTGTCAGCATATACATACATACATCATGCATTACTACTTTGCGTTCATATTCATGTTGCATCACTATCACTTTAGTCGGTCTTGTTCCCTAGTGATAAGAGTCCTCTCAATCGAGTCGTCATTTCTTTCCTCGTCAGGAAATGAATCATCTAAGCGATCTTTACTCCAGTTTATTTCTGGATTGAAGGTGGTTCTTTGACCACTTTGATAACTTGAACCTCTGAAAAACCAGAGAACCCTCAGCCAACATCACTCTTCGCCATGGAAGATGATATCTTCGCCTTCCCGGATTAAGGAAAATCCCTAGAGAAAGCCTCTCAACTAAAGACTTTCAGCAACACATTGGTCCTTCTCTCCAGAATGTCAATGTCAACAAAGCCATCGGCACCTCAAAATTGGAATACATTGTATGGCATTTCTCCGAGAAGATCTCGAAGAAAAGTATGATATAATATCCCCAAGCGAAGGCAGTCTCTCAAGAGACTCATTTTCCCCAGTAGAGTCGACAAATGGCGTCTCCAAACAGAGAAGTTTGTGCCTCTCTATAATCAAAACTTTTTCCATCAAATGGCATCTCCCCAGGAAAATTCGGCGAGAAGTTTGAGGAGAACCGTGTAGCGCAGTTTTTGTGGTTTCGAATCACTATCGCTTTGGTACTACAGTTCGATTCATTCTTTATCCCATTTAACCCGATGAAGGAAGGGAAATAGATGTCTCCAATTAACCCTGCTTGCAAACTGAGTTTAAACAGTCAAAACTGTTGGTTTACAGATGCAGATTTAGTTCGTGGGTCTCTCTCTGCTTATTTTGTTCAGAACGAAATACCAGGATTGTTCATGGGGAATTTGTTGGGATACTGTGCTAGATTGGCTGGAGGTAGGGGACTTTGAGGTTTTTTTATTAGTGTGCTCGCTAAGATTCTTTTTGCAATCTTATGCCTACGTATTCCTGGGATAGGGAAATTAGAGCGATCGTAGTTCCTCCTATTTTATGGGTGGAAATGGTGTTTTGGTGTCTTGTTCAAAGCCCAAGAAATGAAGTTAAAGGTGGTTTATATCTTGTTCAAAGCCCAAGATGTGAAATTGAAGGGTCTATTTGTATCTTGTTCGAAGCCCAAGATGTGAAGCTAACAGGGTGTTTGACTTTATAGAGAACTTGTCATCTCTAAAGGGGTTTGTTTGTCACAATGGTTGGGTGACTGATTATAAAGGAGAATTACTTTAACTGGGATATGTGAATCCAGCAATGACATAATTTTCTTTATAGGGGATTTTTAACCTGAAGGAGAAGACTTTAACTCAGTTTAGAGTAATGCCATCTTTCCTTAGGAATTTCTCATGCTAAAAAAGGGACTGTGGCATGGATGTAAATAATCCAGAGGCTTGCCGCTTACAGCAATTAGATGAAGGAAAAGGAGTTGTTGATGTTTGTATACGGTGACTAAAGCATGATTTGATGCTAAAAGGTTGATTGAATCAAACGGGGATTTCTTTATACAAAGCATAAGAGGAGGCTATTGACCTAACAAGCGGATGCTTTTGTGTCTCGTACGAAGCCCGAGATAGAGGCTAAAAGGATTAACTCAACAAGAGAGCATTTTGTATCTCGTATGAATCCCGAGATAGAGGCTAAAAGGGTTAACTCAACAAGAGGGTGTTTTGTATCTCGTACGAAGCCCGAGATAGAGGCTAAAAGGGTTTGACTCAACAAGAGAGTCTTTTATACTCACCAAGAGAGTGATTTTGTATCTCTTAGAAAGCCCGAGATGGAGGGTAAAAATGTTTGACTCAACAAGATAGCCTTTTATACTCAACAAGAGATTGTTTTGTATCTCGTACAAAGCCCGAGATAGAGGCTGCAAAGGTTAACTCTGCTGGGGAAAATCATTGTACAAAGCCCAAGAGGAGGCTATGGTTACTGTTTCAGTTGAGTGACAGGTCCAGTATGTTGGTTAAAAGAGAAAATCAGTTCTTATATGGGTAATGTTGTACTCATGGATTTGATCTGAGGACCGGGATTATTTCCTGGTTTTTAAGGAAACGGGGAATCCGAAGGGTATTAAGACTGCCCAAGTCTACGGGTGTTTTTCCTATTTTTGAAAGTAACTTGAGAATGTCTTCGAGATTCAAGGAGATTATACTGTCCAAATCTAGAGTTTTATCTTTTGTACTATGCTTAAGAGAGATTAAGAGACAGTCTGTTCGCGGTAAAAAGATCTAGACTCTTTGAAAGACTGTTTTATCAAGATGACTAATTTCTATTCCTATAACCTTAAGAGGTCGTCAGAACAATTTGTACGAAGCCCGAGAGGAGGCGAGAAAAACTTTTAAGAAGCTCTAGGGACAATTTGCACGAAGCCCAAGAGGAGGCTATCTTCCCGGAGGAAGAATCATTATACGAAGCCTAAGAGGTGGCTGTAAAAACTTCTAAGAAGGCGACGGGTCCTTGTACAACGCCCAAGAGGAGGCGGGGATGCTTTTAGGAAGCCTGTGGGTCCTTGTACTAAGCCCAAGAGGAGGCTGATGAATAGTTCCAGAAGGGGTTTCACTTGGAACATTGGCCTTCTATATATGAACTGTTCAAGGGGGAGATTTCTTAGATCTAGTTATCTAAAATTGTTGTAAAAGAAAATTCTCATGGTTTAGGTTATGTTTGAAATATCCGGGAGAACATTGGATGTAAGGAGACGAGATTTTGTCTAGTTCTAGACGTAGTTGTCGGGGAAACTCTAAATATCTATACTAGTATTACACAGTCGATATGAGTTTATGAAAGAAGACTTACAGTGAAACAGCCCCACAATACAGTTATATACATATGAAAGCGGTAAATGAAAGCGGGTAAACACTTACTCGGTTGTAGAGCTTCCATGCTGTTTGGTTAGTTTGTTCAACAAAGAAAACTTTGATAACAAAATCATATTCAAAATCAAAGGAGAAAGTGCTTTAAAAATATTGTTGGGGCTTACAGCTCAAGGAGAGGCCCAAGGTTTTATCAGTGATCGCACTGTCGTTTTGTACAGGGACTTATACAAGTGACTGAGGCCCAAAAAAGGCTTTCTGTACAAGGGGATGGGTCTTACACTCTCTCAAGAGGCCCAAAAATGTTTGAAAGAAAAAGAATGGGGCTTATAACACGAGGGTAGGCCCATATGATTTAATTTTTTGAACTGGCGATCGCGCTGAGATTTTCTTTTAACGTAGAGGGACTTATACAATATTTGAGGCCCAAAGATCGTTTCGGTTAAAAGGGGATTGGGTCTTACACTCTATTAGAGGCGCAAAGGTGTTTAAATAAAAAGAATGGGGCTTATAACACGAGGGTAGGCCCAAATGAAAATGTTTTTGAAAAGTGACGATCGTGCCGAGATTTTGAAAACACAGTGGGACTTATACAACAACTGAGGCCCAAAGATATTTTGGTTTTCAAACGGGTTGGGTCTTACACTTTAATAGAGGCCCAAACGGTTTGAAAAAGTTTGATGAGGGTTGAATTAATCAAAAACCCTAATTTGTTTTCAAAATGTATTTTAATTGAATAAAAATTCAATTAAAATGATCAAAATTGTTTAATATGTGGAAAACAAATTGTGATCTTGGATTAATGTTTCAAAAATCAAGTTTTGACCTACAAAATGATTGGAAATCATTAAAACTTGCAAAATCAAGAAGGAAAAAATATTTTAAATGTCAAAAACAATTAAAATATTAATTCTTGGCAAAAATATCAATTATATGAAATAAATAATATTTTTGGGATTTTTTGGTAAAATAAAATATTTTAACATTTTTGTGAATTATTAAAAAAAGAACCAACTCAAAATCATTAAAACTCAGAGAGAAATTAATTTTTGAATCAATTAAATAAAATCACAAAATTCAAATATTTGAATTTTCAAAAAAGGCGCCAAGAACAAGGGCAAGAACACGCGCCAACCTCTATTTCTGCAGATTTGCATTTTCTATCCAATCTCACTGAATACTTGATTATATTATGAAATCTACATATCAATCTACTCGTTTCAACCTCACGATCATGTCTATGGTCTTTAATTTCATTTATTTTAAGCATGGAATAAGAAATCAAAGAGAAACCTCAAGAACCCTAAATTCTACATGAAGGTTCAGAAATTCCATACACGATTCATATAAAGCAATTGATTGAGGGTAAACTCTCTATGCATGATTATGAACATATGGCCAAATTTTTGTGCAGCAAAAATTGCATGGATCATAGAGTTAGAAGAGCTCATGCTTACCACTTGCAGCTGGTGATCGTGTTTTGGGTTAGAGGTGTTACAGCTAGGTTCCAATGATCTGGATAGCTTCCCTAGGTGCCATGGAGTGTGTCTGGATGCTTGGAGTGGATTGATTTGAGTTGGAACTTGATTTGGCACCTCAATTGCAAATCTCTCAAAGGCTTGAGCAGCTGGCTGGTGATTTTGTGATTTTGGTGTTCCAGATGTTATGTGAGTGTTTGGATCACTTCTATATGATGTATGTGAGGGGTGTGTGTGTGATTGGTTTGATTGGACTTGCTCTCAAACTCAAAACCCGATGGTGATTTGCCTTAGAAGGCAAAATTGGAGTGAAGAAGGAGATTTTGAGGAAAGCATCTATTTGATGGCTTTGGTGTACTCAAACTGAGCACAAATGAGCTCTATTTATAGTAGAGCAAGTTTGTTTTACAAGCAATAGTGAATGACAACTGCTGCAGAGGTTTGGCCAATGGTTGCACTTTGGAATCTCAAGTCTCCTCTAGCCATTGACTAGAGGTTAGAGCACAGAGCTATGGTTCCCTAGTTGTTGGATCATTCTTGACTGAATTCAGTTGCAAATGTGTCAGTCCATGCCATCTTGGTGCATCCATTAAATGCTCTAATCCAAAATTGGAGTCTTGTCCCTCTTTTAGGGATTTCTAGGTTTGGCATGCTACTTTTGGTTCCAAAGACTTGGGAGGCTTGGGATCAGAGTTGGTTCCTCCTTGGTCCCCCCTTGAGGTGTTCAGATGGATAGAGTTGCTTGCCCTTTGTAAAATTTGGGTAAATCGAGCAAAACTCCAAAATCTGCCTTGCTTTGGCAGTTTTCAGCAAGGCATATTGCCATTGTCATATCTCATGGCCCAAGTGGAATTTGATGGAGTTCTTGGCCATTTTAGAAAGCCCTCATATGATACAACAACTCTTTTATCATAATTGGATTTGATACTTTTTGGATCCAAGTGAAAAATGCCCCTACATTTGGGAAAAAGTGAAGGCAGATTTTGACTTAGAGAAAATTTCACTAAGTGTTGGGAAAAGTGGCATTGCATGTTTTCAGCCACTTTGCTCATTCCATAACTCAAAATCTATAATGAATTTGAATGAGGTGTAGTTGAAGCTTTTTTAGAGGGTAATGAGAGCTACAAATCCAGCTTTGGATAGGAAAAATGGCCTTGTGGTTTAGGAGTTATAGTCCTCCAAAATTGGTACCCAAGCCACTTTGTTCCATAACTTCGAAAAATTTCTAAGTTTTTTACTATTACCCCTTTTACAAGTTATCCCACTTTTCTTGATTTTTATTGATGAATGATGATTCAAATCACACATTAACATCATTTTAGGGTTAAAAAAACCATAATTGTGAAAAATCTCAAAAAGTCAAAGTTTGACTTTTGTGTACAGTTGACTTTTTGTCAGATGAATTCCAAACTGTGCGATCCTCTATGAAATCAAGTACTTGACCTAAATCAAACTTGGTGGATTGATTTCATAGGTGTTATAGGGTGTATTGAATCATGTCCCAAAGTTTGGGAGCATGTCCTGGTCAAAACTCAAAGCTACAGTTGACTTTTCCCGCGAAACCCTAACTGTGGTTCAGATGAACTTGAAACTTGTTGCTCAAGATTCTTGGATCAATCCATTGTTGCAAATGGATCAATGTGATGTATTTGAGACTCTCAAATCCCTCTTGAGGCCTTGGCTCATGATTTGTCCCAAAAGTCAACTTAGGGGTGAATTAGGTCAAGAAACCCTAATTCCTGATTTTTTTTATGAATGCATCCCCTAAAGCCAAATTGACTTGATGATTGGGTTCCTGATGTCCCTTGGAGCATCATTGGTTATGCTTTGAAGCATTGGCTCATGCCCAGAGGAAAATCTCCATCTGGAGGCCCTGGTCGACCAAAACCCTAATTTGGTGACACTGTCGATCGTGAGGCTTGATCCACTCAGAATGCTGCAACCTTGTGCTTGATTCTTGTTGTGGGAGTCCTCTTGATTCATTGTGGATGTTTGAGAGGCTAGACAAGTTGAAGATCATGTCATTCCTTGATTGATCCTTTATCTAAGAGCTCTGAGAGGGCTTGAAACCCTAATCTTTGATAGTAGTGAATGCTCAATAATTCTCGAGGAGATTGATGAGGCATAAAGGTACACAATGATGGGAAATCTTAGTGGTCAAAATTTGGGGTATGATAGATGCTCCTATTTAATCTTCTTGGACCCGAAGGTGTGAATGGCGAAGGTATTCGGGCATTCGGGGTGCAAGAGGATTAAATATCGGAATACCCGAAATTTTGATAGTGGTTATGAATGGCAGTTCGCGCATCCTTCCTCTTTTGCTAAGCAATGATTCTTAGAAAAGGTAAAATTACCCTCGATCCTGGTTTCCTACCAAGGAACTGGTCTCAGTTTCTGATTTAAACTTCCCCTCGATCCTGGTTTCCCACCAAGGAACTGGTCTCAATTTCTAATTTAAACCTCCCCTCGATCCTGGTTTCCCACGAAGGAACTGGTCTCAATATCTGAAATAAACTTCCCCTCGATCCTGGTTTCTTACCAAGGATCTGGTCTTGGTTTCTTTTGTAAACTTCCCCTCGATCCTGGTTTCCTACCGTGGAACTGGTCTAAGTTTCTTTTGTCAATAAACTTTATTGACAAGGGACGCTATTTGTAGCGGTTCTCCTCAAACTTCTCGCCGAATTTTCCTGGGGAGATACCATTTGATGGAAAACGTTTTAATTATAGAGAGGCACAAACTTCTCTGTTTGGAGACGCCATTTATCGACTCTACTGGGGAAAATTAGTCTCATGAGAAACTGCCTTCGGTTGGGGATATTACATCATACTTTTCTTCGAGATCTTCTTGGAGAAATGCCATACAATGTATTTCAATTTTGAGGTGCCGATGACTTTGTTGACATTGACATTCTGGAGAGAAGGACCAATGTGTTGCTGAAAGTCTTTAGTTGACAGGCTTTCTCTAGGGATTTTCCTTAATCCGGGAAAGAGAGGATATCATCTTCCATGGCGAAGAGTGATGCTGGCTGAGGGTTCTCTGGTTTTTCAGAGGTTCAAGTTATCAAAGTGGTCAAAGAACCATCTTCAATCTGGAAATAACTGGAGGAGAGATCGCTTAGATGATTTATTTCCTGGAGAGGAAAGAACTGACGACTCGATTGAGAGGACTCTTATCACTAGGGAACAAGACCGACTAAAGTGATAGTGATGCAACATGAATATGAACGCAAAGTAGTAATGCATGATGTATGTATGTATATGCTGACAAAACTGACACGTCATACAAACTAATAGATGAACACGACTGGATACTCGGTCACAGTTGGGGACGAAGAGGTATCGCTGGTTCAAGATAGCAATTCTGCCTTGCTTAGGAGAAGTAGTCCTCGTGGGGAGCTACGTTGGTCGGGCTTAGGAGATAAGAACTCTTCCGGGGGTGTCAGACGAAACAAAGGTCTTTGACACAGTTGATCCTTCATTCAGGTGCACTGGTTTAGAAGGAGTACTTTGATTTTGCACTTTGACGCTCGATTACTTCTGGAGAAGCGACCGATGTTCTTTCGATGTTCAACAGTCAAAAGAAATTGCCATCTTTATTTTAATAGTAGAAAAGTTTTGACAAGTAAATTCATTTTTGTTTTATTTCAATAATCGTTGATCATGTTAAAACGTCGTTCTGTAAAGCTAAAACAAATAAGAATTGCAAACAAAAGCACAAGGGCTCAAATTTTATTGATAGGGTGAAATCAGTCAAACGCGCGATTCCCTAGAGTATTTACAAAGTTAGAAAATGGTAATCTAAAGGAAAAGGGCTATATTGAAACATAACGACCACTATCCTTCTACCAACTTTGACTTCGGGGCATCTTGAGCTTCCGTCGAAGATGACCGTGACTGGAATTTTCTGATGGATGGTGTAACTACTGCCGAGGGACTTGCCCCTTTGTCGAACGTAGTTACTTGCCATTATCCCTAATTTTTTCCTAGATTGTACTTTGAGGTTTCCAATCCACCTGGATGATTTTTGATCATGTCTCTAATTTTTGCCTGGACCGCCTGTAGCACCCCAAAATTTGCTCTCCTACCTTTAGTACCAACTGGCTTATGTTTCATTTCATTTTTGCATTATCATGTGTGCATATCATTGGTTATTAGTATGGGGTCAAGGTGCCTGAGGCAAGTTCAAGAGGAGAAGATGTTCTTCAAAGGGTCAAGCAAGAGAGTTCAAGTGGATCACTCTCTCCTAACTAGTGCAGAAACTAGGGTTTTGAGATTCTTGGGTTTATTTCTCCAATGGGCAAGCTTCTTGGGTTTTTATCATCACCAAATGGCATATCTTATCTTTGTTGGATAGGATACACATCATATTCAGAGGAATTTGGATTTGGAGACTGTGTTATTTCCTCCTAGACTGAGGGTACCAAAACTAGGGTTTGCTATAAAGTCAGTTTATTTGTGATTTTTTGGGAAAGACTTGATTCCATGGTATTCCTTGGGTCCCTAAGTATCTAGGAATGGAAGATTGTCCATCAGTTTGGTTCAGGAGAAGTTCAATTGGCCAATGGATTGGGAATCAGGAGAAAAGTCAACAGTGAGAGGGGGAGTCAACTATGAAAGCTTGAGGTTCTCTTCAAGGTTTTCAAGGTCTCAAATCCTCATATGGTCTTCAAGAGTCAATTTTCACACCATTTATCAAGAATCAAGGGTTGGTACAAAAGTTACTAAATATGGAAATGACCTATAATTTGAAAGTTTCCTTTTTGGGCAAGTTCTTACACTACATTCAACTTGACTTTTCATCATCAAGAAAGCTTCAAATGAATTTTACTCAAACATGAAAGTTGAATATCTTTTTCTCCTCTTTCCAACAAGTACTAGTGGGCCTCCATATCATTTGTGAAACTCAAGTTATGACCAAAAGAAGGCAAGGTGGTTTTTAGGGTTCCATTTTCACAACTTTTGCATTTTGGGACATAGTGACCTATATTTGATTCCATTGTTTCAAGCCACATTTTAACATCAAAGAATAATCCATAAGGGTCATTTTGGGCCTTTTAATCAAGTGAATCCACGGTGTATTCATCACTTTTTTTCCATGGTGCAAAATTGCCAAATTATTGAAAACTCATGAACCAATACATCTCAAGGCCCAAATCAAATTTAGGTGTGATTAGCAATTGATCAATAAGTGATCCATCATATAATGCTTGGGTGTGCATGCATGGAGGAGGGTGTATTTCACATTATGTAAATTTATCAAAAGGCCCAAAACTCATTAACCAAGGAGTGATTAAGACCTAAATGATCAGATGTGAAATAACCCTAGGTATTTAAGATTACTCATGCACTATTGAGAGGATATACACGTGCTTTTGAGGAGAATTCAAGTGTGAGCCCTAAAAATTCATTCCTTCGAACCTCACAATCTACAAGGGTTCTTCCAAAACTTCTTCCACAAACTTCATCCTTGGCATCTATAGAGCGCAAAACCGTCCATCACTTGAAGCTAATAGCAAGGGATACAGTCTGCACAATCTCAGGTTAGTGCAATTTGCATGTTCCTAAAACTCCTCTTTTTGATGCGCATAATAATCTGTGATTGTTGCTAATCATTCTGGTATATTTTATTTTGTGTTTGGACGCATGGTTTGGTTGTATCGTGTGTTTAAAGTTTTGGAACCCTAACTTGTTTCGTGCGAATCTCCTTGTGTGTTGATTGTTTGCAAATTTTAATGTGATATTTGAAATCCTGATGAAATTCTGGTCAAGAAAGTGTATTTGTTTGCGTTTTCTGGTGAGTTTTTGGTTGCAGGTGACCGGAGAGGGTGGCCGGAACCCTAGCTCCGGCGGCCGGTGGTTGATTCAGTCCGGCGAGGGTTAAGTTGAGGAAGATGAAGTTTTGACCGTTGATGGTTTTGAACCCACGGTCCACAGTATGCCACGCGTTCTAATTTTTGTTTTTATTTTATTTAGTTGTGTGTTCATTACCCCATGGTTACTATCGTGTGCATCATATCACGCTCTCTCATCTTAACTACTTTCTTTTTTGTTGACTCAATGCCATGCGTAGGATGAATCTGATGGCCATTACGAGCCCAACGCATTAATAAGGGAGTATGATACGCACGTGTTCTCTTTTTTATTTCTGACCAGTTGTGTGTGTGTGCATGCATGGTTATTATGGTGTGCTTTTTAATCATGGCCGTTAATCATGAATACATGTTGATTTCATTGACTTGATGAGGAGCGCAGGATCAATCTGGTGGTAAGTACGCAGTCAACGTGGTTGACTGAAGACCACGCGTGACCTTTTTTATTTTATTTTTTTTCTGATGGAGTTAATGTCTGGGCTTCCTATTCACACCCCTCCCTTTTAGCCCATTATCATTCTCAACGTGTATGGATTACTATTCACACCACCCCATGTTTATTTCATGTTATTTATTTCATTTAATTGCATTGTTTCATTTTAATTATTTTAAAAATAGTTTCTTGCATCCAAAAATTACAAGAAAATTCATGAAGCATTTTTATAGTTTTATAAAATTTTTTCAAATTTTATTTTATCAATTTATTTTATTTTTAGCATCTGAATTAATTATTTGAATAATTTCCATTTGAATTTGTTTCATTTTGCACAAATTCCATTGTAGAATTTATTTCTCACCATCCATAAAACCTTTTGAGTTCATTCCTTTTGCATTATTTCAGCAACACACTGAAATGCATTAAAATATTTTTCTCTCATTTTTAAAACTTTTTCATATTGCATTTCAGTCCTTTTCTTTTGCATACTGAATCATGACTCTCTCTTGACTTTGCATGATTGTTTGAGTGACTTATATTTTGAATTTTGGCATGAGTTTTTGATATGTTGTTTGTTTCTAGTTGAGTAATGTTGATAATTAATTTGGAAATTTTAGAAGATGTTTTGCTAATTGTTTGATTGCTTTTATTTGAGGTCTTCTTGTATGCATATCTCTGATCATGTCTGGTTACCTGTTTGAAAAGGCACTTGTGCCATTGTTTTGGGATTGTGTCTTTGACTTCATAGACCATGTTTAGATTGTTATAGGTCACTTGATTGCCATTATATGTCATTGCCTAGATTTCATTTATCTCATTTCTTTTACGTATGTGTGTTTTGTACTAACCTTTTATGCAGAGGCTGAGGTAAGTTATTTGAGGGTGTGGATAGTTATCCATGTCCACTCTCACTCTTTCTGTCTCTCATCTTTTCTTTTCTTTAGGCTTAGGTTGTCGTCAAACCTCACTAACCATAGGTCACCCATGCATGATAACATTAGGACTCTTAGTTCCCCTTTAGAGTTTCCTTTGTGTCTTCTCTCTTCTCATCTCAAAACTTCTTGAAAACACTTAATAAGGATAAAGTGTATTGCGCACGAGCCTTAAGCGTGGGGAATGAGAAATGGGGGGCTTCCTCTCATCTTTCTAGAGTGCTTAGCGAGCGTCCTGTCTTGGGACGATTCGTTAAGTATTCGTCCCTGTGCCCTAGACTTTGGTGCAATGCAAGTTATGAACTAACTCAAGTCACTTCTGTCTTAAAAAATACAAACAAACTTCAAACCTTTTTGTCCTTCAGGATTGTCAAACTAAAGGCTATTTTCAAAAAGGGCACGTTACTTTCCGTCTGAGTCGCAAACAGGCATTGACCCTAACTGCCGGACGCGAACTTAACACCGCTCATAAAAAACACAAAAAGAACTTGGTCCAAACTACGTTGACTCTGAATTTCCCATTACACAAAGGGAGTACGTAGGCCTAGGACGTCGACGTCCTACCGAGTCTGTCTTTGTTTTTCCCTTCCTCGTGTCAGTACAACCATAGATTTTAGGATAACTCACCCTTAGATTAGACAACAAGCGTGGATCCCATCGAGTACGATGGACGCGTGGGGTGCTAGCACCTTCCCCTCGCGTAACCGACTCCCGAACCCAGGCTATGGTTGCGATGACCATTCCTTTCCCTCTTCCTCAGGTTTATGCGGTGTTCCCTTTCCCCCTCTTGGGATAAATTTACACGGCTGACGACTCTGTTTTCCGCGCCACTCTCGCGTTTGTACCTGGATAAAAATCCCGGGAGCGACAGCTGGCGACTCTGCTGGGGACTCTGGTTGACCTATGCTGGTCCATCCCCTTTAGCGAGTCGATCCTGGCGCTTGTTTGTTTTTTTGTTGGGTGTTTATTTGTTGTGCTATATTATGTTGTATGTTACCGTTTTACAGCTTTTACTGCATTGCATTTCATTTTTATTACTGTCATACTGGATATTGCTGTGTTGTACTGGCTGTTTCTGTTTTGCAGGTTAGGTTGTTCTGAGAGATAAGCCCAATACCCAGGCTTGAGTACACCCTAGGACTAGAGTGGAGAGTAGTGGGACCTACGTGCCCACTTGGTACGTTTGTGTGTTCACGAAATTCACAACCAGATGAGGCTATCTTGGGACGCATTCTAACGTGTGTGTCTTGCGCATGTTAGGGTGTTGATCTAGAGAGATGTCGACTCTGGTGACCGATCATCAAGGACCTTAGTGGAAACATCCCTCTTTAGTGGTGACAGTGGCAGACCACATTCTGTGGCAGACCCATTCGCACCCGAGGGCCCACTTTGGAACTCGCATAGGATGGCCCATATCCTTTGAAGAGAATCAGTGGAGGCACTCCTCGATTGATGATAGTACTGTACCCCGAGGGATGAATGTACTATTGTTTCTCGACCTCAATGCCAGAAGCTGAGGACCTTCCGTTTTAGAGAATCAGTTGAGGCCTCCTCGTTTGATGATGATGCCAAACCAGAAATGGTGAACGTATCATCATTTCTCGACCTGAGAGCCCGGGATACTGAACATCCTAGTACCCACACGTGAGAGGGGATGGGTGTTTGTAGGTTTGCAGGTAACCGAAACCTTCAACCTACCCGGTTTGTCTGGATTTCTCATCAATGTTTGATTATCTGGGTTCCTGGTTATCTCAGTGGTTTGGTATTTTGGAATTCTGGTTTTCTGGGTTGTGGTTCTCGTTCAGTTAACAGCACAGCACATCCAGCAGTGTTGCCTTGATCCCATGTTTGCATGAGCATATCATTTTTCTTGCATTCTGGCATGTTTGACATTTTTCAGGGCTTGCATCTTACTCTTGATTCTGGTTTTCTGAGGTTACCTTGACATGGATGTCCAGAGAAAAAAGACTGTTGCCTATTCGTTCCCAGATCCGACCTTGACGTTGATTCATAAGCTGATTAGTATGGCTGGTCCCGGAGTTCGTACAGAGTTCAGTGGAGGGTATGGGAGACTTCTGAAGTTTGTCTACAATATCTCCAAGTATGAGAAGGATGCCATTCATACATTTCTTCAGTTTTACGATCCGCCTTTGCGTTGCTTCACTTTCCCAGACTACATCTTGGCCCCAATGTTGGAGGAGTTCTCATTTATTTTGGGAATCCCCATCAGGCATGACATAGTATTCTTTTCTGAAGAACACCCCGGGATAAAAGAAATGGCTATTGCTCTTCATATTGGTGAATCCGTTCTGAGTAGTAATATTGAGGAAAAACAAGGAGCTAAGGGTTTCTTATTGAAGTTCTTGTTTGATCAAGCGTGTATACATGTTAAAGAGAAGAATTGGACTGCTTTCCAAGTTATTCTGGCTATGTGCATCTATGGGATTGTCCTGTTTCCCAATGTTCCTGATCTGGTGGATATGCATGCTGTTCACTCAGTCCACTACAAGAATGAAAATAGGCGGGGAAAAATCGTGAGTTGTTGCCCACCGCTCTTATCTAATTGGTTTCTGAGCCATCTCCCCGAAGCTGGCGCCTTCGTTGATACGAAAGATTCTCTGAAGTGGTCAAAGAGGTTAATGGGATTGACTGCTGACAACATTGTCTGGTTCAACCGTGACTTGCTAGGAATAGAGATTATTTGCAAGTGCGGAGAATTCCCTAATGTACCCTTGATAGGGAGAAGAGGTGGAATTAACTATAATCCTTCCCTTGTTATCAGGCAGTTTGGTTATCCTTTGAAAGGTCCACCTGAAGAGCGAGATGTCAGAGAGTCCTTATTCTTCAATGGTACTGGGGATCAAGAGATGATAAGGAAGATTGTGAATGCTTGGAAGCAGGTGACCAAGAGGGGAAAAACTTCATTTGGGAAATGTAACAACCGGGCTTTCGCTTTCTATAAAGAGTGGATTAAGAAGAGAGCAGAAGAGGAGCTTCTTCCCTTCCTGGTAGAACCACCGTCTTACCCCTTGCTGATTGAGCCTCCTACCACAGTTGAGATAGAGAAGTTTAACAAGTTGTGGGCTGAAAAGGAAAAGCTGCGAGAAGAAAACAATGTAAAGAGAGATTTATTAGTTGAAGCATGAGCGGGGTGAAGCTGCTCATATCGCCGAGTTGAAGACAGAGCTTCTCGCTGAGGCAGAAAAGGAGCTAGCTGACAAGGTCACATCCAGACAAAGGATGAAATAAGCTCTAGATGGTATCAGTAAGGTTCTCGAGTCTAAGAAGGAAGAGTTGGACAAGGATTTGTTAAAAATTCACAGGTTCAATGCTCACCGAGAAACTGCAATGCCTGAGAATAAGCAAAAAGAAGACGGTTATCTAGCTCAGATTGATCACTTGAAGTCGCAACTCAAGAAGAAAGACGCTGAGATCCTATCAGGGGTATTCCAGAGACAAGCAGTCGAGGGTCGACTCAATGAAGCCATAGCCTCCATAGAGGAACTGAAGATCCAAGCTGAAGTGAAGAGATCTAGAAATGAGGGACCTAGTATGGATGGTGTTTCTAGAGAAGACGCTTGGGAGTTACATTGCCGATACTTGGAAGGGATCATGCATAGGAGAGACATTCTCATTCAAGAGCTAATTCAGAGACCGAAGCATCCCGACACCAAAAAGTTGTTCAAAGAAATTTAAGACTGGAGCAAGAAGCATAATGGATGGGGGGGATTGACACTTGTAGACTTTGATGACATGCCGTAGTTTTCTATTTTCTTTCATTATTCGGACCACCGCCAGACTTGTTGGTTAGGATCTATGATTATTGTGTTTAGACTTGTTATCTTGGACTTGTGATTGTTGACATTTGGTTTTCCTCTGGTTTTCTTAATATATGAGCAGAAGTTCCGTTCTATCTTGTTGTTAAGCTGGAATCAAGGGGGTGGATCGCCCTGCGAATATTCAAACATGTTCATTTGCATTTGCATATTCATAATCATTTTGCATAATCATTGTGCATAACAGGTGTTTATCTCCGGTATTCTTATCTTGTTCCAATCTCAGGATTGCAGATTAGCACATTCATCGGTATTCTACCAGACAAAATCAGAAGAGACTCATGGATCATCTACAAAATAAGATGACTGAGATGCGGACTCGCATGAACCAATTCATGGATTTGATGCAAGGGGTTGCGCAAGGCCAGGAGCAGTTAAGGACTCTCGTTCAGCCACTGATTGCGAGAATTGATGAAAAGGGTGTCCTTTATGGAGGACTTCATACTGGTGTTACTGGTAATAATGTTCAGAATGGCCCTCCGGGCGGAGGTATTCCTGTTGCTGGTGTTGTGATTCCTCCGGGCGGAGGAGATGTTGTGGTTCCCACTGTAGTGGGAGGAGGTAACGGTGCTGGCGCAATTCATGGCCGTCAGTATGATGATCTTCAGGAAGATGCATTTTCTGTGCCAAGTGGGGATGCTGGTCCCCAGATTGACAATGATCAGAGGTTCCAGTTGATTGAGGAATAACTAAGGGGTGTTGTGAATCAGGATGCTTTGGGTATGGATCTGAAGGATTTGGGGTTGGTTCTAGGCGTTGTTATTCCGCACAAGTTTCAGACTCCCACTTTCGAGAAGTATAATGGTATGTCTTGCCCAAGGACCCACGTGAGGGCATACGTAAGTAAAATGGCTATGCATGCGAAGAATGAGAAGCTGATGATGCATTGCTTCCAGGATAGCCTATCTGGGGCATCCCTGGAGTGGTACATGCAACTAGAGAGGAAGGATGTGTGTAGTTGGAGAGATCTGGTAGGGGCATTTGTTAGACAATATCAATATAACATTGACATGGCTCCGAACAGAACACAACTGCAGAATTTGTCACAGAAGAACAATGAGAGTTTCAAGGAGTACGCCCAGAGGTGGCGTGAACTGGCAGCAAGGGTTCAGCCTCCCATGTTGGAACGTGAAATGATAACTATGTTTACGGCCACCTTGCAAGGCCATTACTATGAAAAGCTGGTACCGTGTATGACTGGAAAGTTTGCTGACTTGATCTTAGTAGGAGAGATAGTGGAAAGCGGAATTAAGGTGGGAAAAATATCAGGCGGTGATGGGTCCTCATCTGGAGGAAGTAAGAAGCCTTATGCCAGTGGTTACAAGAAGAGGGAGGGAGATACAAACTCTGTGTCAGCATATCGTGGTAGAGAAGGACCTCGTCAGAACTTCAATCAATAGGTGGCTTCTGTAACCATCCTAGCAGCACCCCAGCAGCCAGTAGTGTCTCAACAACAAAATCAGGCTCCTCGCCGATCGCAGCCTCTGTCTAGGCGTGATAGGCATTTTGACACTCCACCTCTTCCCTATTCTCAATTATTTCAGCACTTGCTAAAGCTCCAGTTAATTCAGAAGAGAACATTGGCTCCACCCACTGGTAATCCACCTCCCGACTATGACGCCAACGCCCACTATGAGTTTCATTCTGGGGCACCCAAACATCATATTGAGAACTGTAAAGCTTTTAAGCATCCGGTTCAAGATTTGGTGGATTCCAAAGCCATCAATTTCTCCAATGATGTTCCAAATGTGAATCAGAACCCGATGCTGAATCACGGTGAGCCAAGGGTCAATGCTATTATTAAAGACTGTGAAGACTTGAGTTTGATTTCAGATGTGAATGAGGTTCAAACTCCTTTGCGTGTGGTGAAGGACAGACTGTTGAAGGGAGAGGTATTTCCCGGTTGTGATGAAGGTTGTGTAGGATGTGTGTCGCAGCCAGGCGGTTATGATTTATTGAAAGCAGGTATTCAGAAAATGATCAGTGAAGGGATATTACAGTTTGACAGGGGTTGTAAGCAGAGTAAAGTTACTGACAGAGAGATTAATGTTGCCACGATAACAATTCCATTCAAGACAATAACTATATCAGCGCCAGCGAGACCAACGCCGGTCACTGTCACTGTTCCTGGACCAGTCCCGTATGAGAGTACCAAGGCCATCCCATGGAACTATGGGGCCGAGGTGTTTGTTATTGGTAAGAAACAGGAATTGGAAGAGACATCAGCTGTGAATACAGGGGTTGAAAATCTTGTTGAAGCAGGGGCTATCACTAGGAGCGGTAGAGTCTTTATTCCGTCCGAGGATCAAGTTGGCAGTTCAAGGCGAGACAAAGGTAAACAGATGATGGATGAGTCCGTACAGAGGCAGGAAGCTAATAATTCTATGACAAAGCAGGCTGGGGATACTTTCTCAGAAGACGTAGAAGAGTTTATGAGGTTGATCAGGAAAAGTGATTACAAGATTGTTGATCAACTTCACCAAACTCCATCGAAGATTTCCATCCTATCCTTACTATTGTGCTCTGAGGCACACCGCAATGCATTACTGAAGGTTCTGAACATGGCTTATGTACCGCAGGAAATATCTGTCAACCAGCTAGAAGGGGTTGCGGCTCATGTGAATGCTGGTAATGGCTTGGGTTTCACCGATTTAGATTTGACTCCAGCTGGGAGGAATCACAACAACGCTCTACATATTTCAGTGGAATGCCGTGGTTCCTTGATGTCACATGTGTTAGTTGATATTGGGTCATCTTTGAATGTGCTGCCGAAGAAGGCTTTGATGAAGTTGGATACTCGTGGGTTAATTTGTACACCAAGTGACTTGGTGGTACGTGCTTTTGATGGCTCCAAGAGGTCGGTTTTTGGAGAGTTAGTTCTGCCAATCAAGGTGGGTCCTGAGATTTTCAACACCACCTTTTACATAATGGATATTCAGCCTGCCTATAGTTGTTTGTTGGGTCGCCCTTAGATCCATGGTGCTGGGGTAGTAACATCTACGCTGCACCAGAAGTTGAAGTATATGGTGGATGGCCACGTTGTGACTATTTGTGGTGAAGAAGATATCATGGTGAGTCACCTATCGACCTTCAAGTATGTAGAGGTAGATGGTGAAGTACAGGAAACTTTGTGCCAAGCCTTTGAAGCTGTGAAAATTCCCGAGGAACCTCCAAAGGCAGTTAGTCAGCCTGAGGTGGTTGCCCAACCTGAAGTCGTCAGACAACCAGAAGTTCCAATGTCCTCTTTCAAAGAGGCGTGCGCTATAGTTGAAACTAGTGGTTCTCAGAAGTGGGGCAGTGTCATTGATGTTCAAAGAAAGCAAGATACTCATGGACTGGGTTATAAGCCACCTAGGCATTCTGAAGAGCCTCCCAAGTTCTATGGTTTAGTCCGTTTCACCAGTGCCGGTGTTTTCTTCGACCGAGTCAATGCTATTGAGGATGAAGGAGATAGTGACTGTGACATGGATGAGTGGATCCGTCCCTGCACCCCTGGTCAGAGTTTAGGCAACTGGTCCTCCGAGAAAGTCATCCAAGTGATGCGCCCAGAGTAATTTACTTCTGTTTTCTGTTATGTTGAATCCTACGTTCTGCCCAAGACGTAGTGATATTTATTTGTAGGGCTTGGATGTTTTATTCGCTATTTTTTATCATCAATAAAGGACGTTTTTTTATTCAAATATTTTGATCCCTGATTTTCTGTTTTTACTTTTTGCATTAACCCACATCAAAATGGCAATGTGTTTTCTTATTTGTCGCACTCATAATAAACATAAAACATCCATCATGCAGGTTCCTTTGTTCAAACTCCACCCCTCATGACTTAGCTATGGCCCGATATGACTTCGACAATCCTATCTATCAAGCCGAAGGAGAGACTGACGAAGACTGTGACTTACCAGAAGAATTAGCCAGGTTGCTGAAACAAGAGGAAAAGGTTATTCTACCTCATCAGGAGGAAGTTGAGACTGTTAATCTGGGAACCGAGGATGTTAAACGAGAAGTAAGGATTGAGGCTGCTTTGGAAGACACTGTTAAAAGAAGATTGGTTGAGTTGCTTCGAGAGTATGTGGATATCTTCGCCTGGTCTTACCAAGACATGCCCGGGCTTGACACTGACATTGTTTCACACCGATTGCCGCTTAAAGAGGGTTGCACTCCAGTCAAGCAGAAACTAAGAAGGACGAAACCAGATATGGCTGTCAAGATCAAGGAAGAGGTTCAAAAACAGTTGGACGCCAGATTTCTTGATGTGACAAATTATCCTTCGTGGGTTGCTAATATCGTACCTGTACCTAAGAAGGATGGGAAGGTCAGGATGTGTGTTGATTACCGAGATTTGAACAGGGCGAGCCCGAAGGATGATTTCCCGCTCCCCTACATTGACGTGTTAGTAGACAATACTGCTCAATATTCTGTGTTTCCTTCATGGATGGCTTCTCTGGGTATAACCAAATCAAAATGGCCCCAGAGAACATGGAGAAGACTACGTTCATAACACCATGGGGGACATTTTGCTACAAGGCAATGCCCTTTGGATTGAAGAATGCTGGGGCAACCTATCAGGGGGCAATGGTGACTCTCTTTCATGATATGATTCACAAGGAGATTGAAGTCTATGTTGATGACATGATTGCGAAATCACAGACAGAGGAAGAACACTTGGTAAACCTCCAAAAGTTGTTTGAAAGGTTGAGGAAGTTCAGATTGAGATTGAATCCGAACAAGTGCACTTTCGGTGTGAGGTCTGGTAAATTACTGGGATTCATTGTTAGTGAAAGAGGTATCAAGGTTGATCCTGCAAAAATAAGAGCCATACAGGAGATGCCTGAGCCAAGAACAGAGAAAGAGGTTCGTGGTTTCTTGGGGAGGTTGAATTACATTGCTAGGTTCATCTCTCATCTGACAGCCACGTGTGAACCAATTTTTAAGTTGTTAAGAAAGGATCAAGAGGTCAAGTGGAATGAAAATTGTCGAGAGGCGTTTGAAAGGATAAAGACGTATTTGCATGAACCTCCAGTCCTTATGCCACCGGTGTCCAGGAGACAGTTAATTACGTACCTTACGGTTCTTGAGAATTCGATGGGTTATGTGCTCGGTCAACACGACGAGACAGGTAGGAAAGAGCACGCCATTTACTACCTGAGTAAGAAGTTCACTGATTGCGAATCAAGATACTCTATGTTGGAGAAGACATGTTGTGCACTCGCTTGGGCAGCCAAGCGTCTGAGGCAGTATATGTTAAACCACACAACCTTGTTGATTTTGAAGATGGATCCGATTAAGTACGTGTTTGAGAAGCAAGCACTTTCTGGAAGGATAGCCCGTTGGCAGATGGTTTTGATAGAGTACGATATTCAGTATGTTTCTCAGAAGGCCATTAAGGGAAGTGTTCTGTCAGAATATCTTGCTGAACAGCCGGTCGAGGATTATCAGCCAATGAAGTTTGAGTTTCCAGACGAGCATGTTATGTTTCTGAAAATAAAATATTGTGAAGAGCCTCTGCCTGACGAAGGACCTGAGATTGGGTCTCAGTGGAAGATGATTTTTGATGGGGCTGTCAACTCATATGGTAATGGGATTGGGGCAATCATTACGACCCCGAAGGGTTCTCACATACCTTTCACTGCCTCGGTTAGCGTTCGTGTGTACCAACAACGAGGCGGAGTATGAAGCATGCATCATGGGGCTAGAAGAAGCAATTGATCTGAGAATTAAGAACCTCGATGTCTATGGTGATTCCGCGTTGGTAGTTAATCAGATTACAGGAGAATGGGAGACTCGTCAGGCGAATTTGGTGCCTTATAACAACTATGCCAGAAGGTTGTTACCTTTCTTTGACAGAGTGGATTTTCACCATGTCCCCGAGTTGAGAATCAGATGGCTGATGCGTTGGCAACATTGGCATCCATGTATAAGGTGAACCGTTGGAATGAAACTCCTTCTATTAGAATCATGCGCCTGGATAGACCAGCTTTTGTGTTTGCAATTGAAGATGTATCAGATGGCAAACCGTGGTATTATGATATTAAGGTTTTCCTGAAGAGACAGGAGTATCCAGAGGGTGCCTCCACCAAGGATAAGAAGACTCTGAGGAGGTTGGCAGGAAACTTCTTTCTGAACAAGGATGATGTGTTATATAAGAGGAACTTCGATATGGTCTTGCTACGTTGTATTGATGAACACGAGGCAGGTTTGTTGATGGAGGAAGTTCACGAGGGCTCTTTTGGTACTCATTCCAGTGGACACGCCATGGCTAGAAAGTTGTTGAGGGCAGGATATTATTGGATGACTATGGAGTCTGATTGTTTCAAGTACGCCCGAAAGTGCCATAAATGCCAGATTTATGCAGATAAGATGCATGTACCGCCTACGCCTCTAAATGTGTTGTCATCTCCTTGGCCTTTTGCAATGTGGGGCATAGATATGATTGGAAAGATTGAGACCACTGCTTCCAATGGGCATCGTTTCATTTTGGTTTCCATTGACTATTTCACAAAGTGGGTGGAAGCAGCCTCGTATGCCAACGTCACCAAGCAAGTGGTAGCCCGGTTTATAAAGAAGGATATCATCTGTCATTATGGGGTCCCGGAGAGAATCATTACTGATAATGGTTCGAATTTGAACAACAAGATGATGAAGGAACTATGTCAGAGTTTTAAGATCGAGCATCATAATTCCTCTCCATATCGTCCAAAGATGAATGGGGCTGTTGAGGCAGCAAATAAGAATATCAAGAAGATTGTACAGAAAATGGTGGTAACATATAAAGACTGGCATGAGATGCTACCTTATACCCTACATTGTTACCGTACTTTGGTGCGTACGTCAACTGGGGAAACCCCTTTCTCATTAGTGTATGGTATAGAAGCAATTTTACCCTTAGAGGTCGAGATTCCGTCTTTGAGAGTTCAGGCAGATGTGAAGCTTGATGAAGCTGAGTGGGTGCGTTCCAGATTGGATCAGTTAAACCTTATTGAAGAAAAGAGATTGGCAGCCATCACACATGGTCGGTTGTATCAGAGCAGGATGAAGCACGCCTTTGACCAGAAAGTGCGTCCTCGGAGTTTTCAGACAGGTGAATTGGATTTGAAAAGGATCCTTCCTCCTCAGACAGATCACAGGGGCAAATGGACTCCAAACTACGAGGGGCCATATGTAGTGAGAAAGGTTTTTTCTGGTGGAGTCTTACTACTTTCAACTATGGATGGCGAAGATTTTACATCCCCTATGAACGCAGACGTAGTCAAAAAATACTTCGCATAAAAGAGACCTGCTGGACATAAAAAGAAAGTCCAGGCAAAAAAGGGGCATCCCGGCGAACCATAAAAAGGAAAAGGTTTGGGCAAAAGTTAGGGATAAAATGTAAAAAGAAACGTGTAAACCCGCAAAGTTGAAAACCTGAAAAGGCGACTTTGGAAAAATGGGTATCCCGATGGATTGAAAACCCGAAAAGGGCGATCCAGGCAAAAGTTAGGGATCTATAAGCGAAAGGCTATGGTCTGCGTTCGATCTGTGAGCACTTTCAATACCTGGAAATTCTGAAAGAAAGGAATCAGTACAGTTAGTCTCTTCAAAGGTCAAGACATTTGTGGATAAGCAAGACATATGGATCATAGCTGAGTCGAATCATGGTGGATATCTGTTCCCACATTGCCGACATGTGTATTTTCTTTTTTCTTTTGCGCAATTACCTCTTTTTAGGAATTGCTTCCTATTGTAAATGCCTATTTACAGGCCACTTTTCTCAATAAAATATTCATTTCACTCAAAGAGCTTTCCGTTGTTTGTTTTACTTTTACTGTTTTGTTTGCAAAAAATGTCCGATATTTTTGATAAACATTGCATATAAAACTTCGAGCTTTGCGGAGCATAACGAAAAGCAGTAGAAATTACTTAGGCATTAACGGTGATAGTCAGGTTGTGGCATATTCTTTTGTTGTTGTTTGACTTGCAGGGCAACAGGATTGTATTTCCCCAGCAGTTTGCTTTCCCCAGCATTGAGATTGCACTTTCCTCAGCAGAGCAGACCTTCCCCAGCAGGAGACCTGGAAAGTATTTTCTCTGAATCAAGACGTTATCTCCCCACAGAATCAGGGTTTTCACTTCCCCCATCCAGTCAGGAAGTGTGCTTTCGCCGACAATGTCATATTCTAGTCCCCCGCAAGGTGGGAGTAAAGTCATTCTCCCCACCAGCAGGCTAAGTTCAGTAGTATCCCCGAGCAGGATGGTATTATGGACTGTTTTCCCCAAGCAGGATGGTATTATGGGCTGGCATCCCCAGCAGGTTCTGAGCCCAATTGGATATTAGCAATCTTCAGTAACATACTTCCGGTTCCGTTATTGGCGTTCATTCTCAACTCCCCCAGCAGAGGAGAAATCTCAGGTTTTGGATGTTACCTTCAGTGAAAGATAGGTGTGGCCCCCGGTAGTTCTTTCGGGATTTCATCCCCAGTAGAAGTTGTTGATCCGAAGAGTCGATCAGTATGACCCTTCTCAGCAGAGTTCCTGGATTCAGAGGACAATTTATTTTTGTCATCCATAGCTGATTTGGTCTTTTCTCTCCAGCATTTATTTTGCTGGAGGGACCCCTTTTGCATATCATAAGCATTTGCATTGCATCCTCAAACGCGTAGCATTTCCACTTCGTGTGGAGCATTACGGCAAAATTCAAACATTTGCATTCGAAGCATAAGCCAGATTTGATGCTTTCCTTGCCAGTTCTCTTTCCCAAAAGAGATGGCATAACTCAGGAGATTTTGGGAGGGATGCGTTCCTCATACTTGTGCTCCCCGGCAGAGTCTTTTATTTAGACTTCTCCTTTCCCCAGCGGAGTCATCTTATCTGTGGATCGCGAGTCCGTTAGAAGTTTGCCTTTGTTTGGCCTTTTGTGAAATCCAGTTCTTGCCTGGTAGTCAGTTCTCGCTTGACATATTTTGTTTTCCAGTTTCCTTTTCTCAGTAGGGGTGGTTTAAACCAGATGTTTTGTTTCACGTTATCCTCAGCGAAGCCCACTTTATGTTGATTATCCTTTGAGGGTACAATTGAGGTTGTATTCGTTTTGTGGGTGCGATTGAGGTCGTATTCATGTTTTCTTTGTAGGTAGAGTGATCGAGGTCAGTCTTCCTTTGAGGGTATAATTGAGGTTGTATTCGTTTTGTGGGTGCGATTGAGGCCGTATTCGTGTTTTCTTTGTGGGTGGAGTGATTGAGGTCAGTCTCCCTTTGAGGGTACAATTGAGGTTGTATTCGTTTTTTGTGGATGCGGTTGAGGTCGTATTCATGTTTTCTTGGTGGGTAGAGTGATTGAGGTCAGTCTCCCTTTGAGGGTACAATTGACGTTGTATTCGTTTTGTGGGTGCGATTGAGGTCGTATTCATGTTTTCTTTGTGGGTAGAGTGATCGAGGTCAGTCTTCCTTTGAGGGTACAATTGAGGCTGTATTCGTTTTTTGTGGATGCGGTTGAGGTCGTATTCATGTTTTCTTGGTGGGTAGAGTGATTGAGGTCAGTCTTCCTTTGAGGGTACAATTGAGGTTGTATTCGTTTCGTGGGTGCGATTAAGGTCGTATTCATGTTTTCTTGGTGGGTAGAGTGATTGAGGTCAGTCTTCCTTTGAGGGTACAATTGAGGTTGTATTCGTTTTGTGGGTGCGATTGAGGTCGTATTCGTGTTTTCTTTGTGGGTGGAGTGATTGAGGTCAGTCTCCCTTTGAGTGTACAATTGAGGTTGTATTTTTTTGTGTGGATGCGGTTGAGGTCGTATTCGTATTTCCTTTGTGGGTGCGATTGAGGTCGTATTCGCCTTATTTTTTAGGGTATGGTTGAGGTCATATTCCTTATTTTTCAGCACGCTCCATCTCGTTATTCTCACCATTAGCAAATTTTCGGGGCTCATTCGGTATTCAATCAACGTGTATCCTGGAATGTCTGAGAGCCGTCGCTACCATACCTTCAGGACCAAGTTGATTGAATAGGGGCAGCTGTAGCACCCCAAAATTTGCTCTCCTACCATTAGTACCAACTGGCTTATGTTTCATTTCATTTTTGCATTATCATGTGTGCATATCGTTGGTTCTTAGCATGGGGTCAAGGTGCCTGAGGTAAGTTTAAGAGGAGAAGATGTTCTTCAAAGGGTCAAGCAAGAGAGTTCAAGTGGATCACTCTCTCCTAACTAGTGCAGAAACTAGAGTTTTGAGATTCTTGGGTTTATTGCTCCAATGGGCAAGCTTCTTGGGTTTTTATCATCACCAAATGGCATATCTTATCTTTGTTGGAGAGGATACACATCATATTCAGAGGAATTTGGATTTGGAGACTGTGTTATTTCCTCCTAGACTGAGGGTACCAAAACTAGGGTTTGCTATAAAGTCAGTTTATTTCTGATTTTTTGGGCAAGACTTGATTCCATGGTATTCCTTGGGTCCCTAAGTATCTAGGAATGGAAGATTGTCCATCAGTTTGGTTCAGGGGAAGTTCAATTGGCCAATGGATTGGGAATCAGGAGAATCAGGAGAAAAGTCAACAGTGAAAGGGGGAGTCAACTGTGAAAGCTTGAGGTTCTCTTCAAGGTTTTCAAGGTCTCACATCCTCATATGGTCTTCAAGAGTCAAGTTTCACACCATTTATCAAGAATCAAGGGTTGGTACAAAAGTTACTAAATATGGAAATGACCTATAATTTGAAAGTTTCCTTTTTGGGCAAGTTCTTACACTACATTCAACTTGACTTTTCATCATCAAGAAAGCTTCAAATGAATTTTCCTCAAACATGAAATTTGAATATCTTTTTCTCCTCTTTCCAACAAGTACTAGTGGGCCTCCATATCATTTGTGAAACTCAAGTTATGACCAAAAGAAGGCAAGGTGGTTTTTAGGGTTCCATTTTCACAACTTTTGCATTTTGGGACATAGTGACCTATATTTGATTCCATTGTTTCAAGCCACATTTTAACATCAAAGAACAATCCATAAGGGTCATTTTGGGCCTTTGAATCAAGTGAATCCATGGTGTATTCATCACTTTTTTTTCCATGGTGCAAAATTGCCAAATTATTGAAAACTCATGAACCAATACATCTCAAGGCCCAAATCAAATTTAGGTGTGATTAGCAATTGATCAATAAGTGATCCATCATAGAATGCTTGGGTGTGCATGGATGGAGGAGGGTGTATTTCACATTATGTAAATTTATCAAAAGGCCCAAAACTCATTAACCAAGGAGTGATTAAGACCTAAATGATCAGATGTGAAATAACCCTAGGTATTTAAGATTACTCATGCACTATTGAGAGGATATACACGTGCTTTTGAGGAGAATTCAACTGTGAGCCCTAAAAATTCATTCCTTCGAACCTCACAATCTACAAGGGTTCTTCCAAAACTTCTTCCACAAACTTCATCCTTGGCATCTATAGAGCGCAAACCGTCCATCACTTGAAGCTAATAGCAAGGGATACAGTCTGCACAATCTCAGGTTAGTGCAATTTGCATGTTCCTAAAACTCCTCTTTTTGATGCGCATAATAATCTGTGATTGTTGCTGATCATTCTGGTATATTTTATTTTGTGTTTGGACGCAAGGTTTGGTTGTATCGTGTGTTTAAAGTTTTTGAACCCTAACTTGTTTCGTGCGAATCTCCTTGTGTGTTGATTGTTTGCAAATTTTAATGTGATATTTAAAATCCTGATGAAATTCTGGTCAAGAAAGTGTATTTGTTTGCGTTTTCTGGTGAGTTTTTGGTTGCAGGTTGTAATACCCCAAAATTTGCTCTCCCTTTTTGTCATATTAGCATAGCATTATCATTTATCATATCATATCCATCTCATTAGCATTGCATTGCATTTAACATAGAAAAATGAAGCATAGCATTCCTCTTACCATCAAGGCATGTGATCAGGTGGAAGGTGGACAATCAAGGGATCATTCAAAGCACAAAAAGGTCAGTCAAGTTGCCTCAAGGCAAGCCAAGAAGTCTTTCATGTCTCACACTATCTTAATTGACAATCCAACACCTCAAGACAGTGAGATTCAATGGGAGATTGAAGCAATACATACTTCACTATGCAAGGGATTCAAAAAATGAAGGAAAACCCTCAAAAGAGATAGCTCATTGATCCAAAGTCACCCTCAAATGGTATATCTCATCCTCCTTTAAGAAGATACACAACATACTCTGAGGAATTTGAAATTGAAGACTGCACTTTTCCCTCCTAACCAGAGGAGGTCAAAATTAGGGTTTCTGATTAAATCAAGGAATCTCTGATTTTTTGGACAAAACTTGATGTCATGGTATTCTACATGTCCTTAAGTGTGTGTGTGTAAAAAATTGCCTCTCAATTGGTTTTAGAAGTGGTTCAATTGGAAGAAAGATAAAAAAATCAGAGAAATTGGGGGCCAAGTCAAATAATCAGAAGGAAAAGTCAACTCTTGACTTTTTGAGGCCAAATTCATGAAATTCATGTTATATGTGTCCAATGTGCAAAATTTGATCAAGAAACTCCAAAGGAATCATGAAAAAATCAAGATGTGGAAAGTTGCCATTTTTGGGTGAAGTAGGGTTACTAAAAATAGTAATTTTGGACCATTTTGGACTACACTTTGAACCAAGGCCATTTAAATTTGAAGCACCAAATGAAAATTCCACTCGGCCACAACAAAAGATCTTACTTTAAGCTTCAAATCCATGTGTAGAACATCTCCATTGGATAAATATTGAGGGAGATATGATGGATCAAAGTTGGAAGAAAGTAGGCCAAAACTAGGTCATGACCAAGTATTTTCAGGTCACGCGCACATCATTTACTCAAACAGTTGGTGTGCCAAATGTTCCCTCATTTTTCATCAAGATAAAAGCTTCAAATGAAAAACTTTTCAACATCAAAGTTGTTCTTTGCAGTGTCATCTTCAATATTGAAGTTGGGAAAATTTTGAATTGATCAAGTTATGAGGGAGATATGTTGGTTCCAATTTAGGGTGATCATACTGAAGATCCATGCCATGCACACCATGCCAGCCAACCTCTTGCCACACCCACCAACCAGTTTTGAACCATTGTGTTCGTAGCTACTTTTAAGTGTGTTCAAGGCATTATTTCAATCCAATTCTCACATCAATATGATTCTATGATGTACCATCTTTCTAATGCCATCAACATTGTGTTGTTTCATTCACTAACATGAGAGATATTTACCATCAAACATCCACTGTTACATTGATTCCAAACTGTCACAAAATCAGAAAATAAAATGTTGTTGTTGTTGTCTTGACATTCACACGCATACACCCTATATTCATTTCCACAATAAGCCAAGTATATGCTACTTACACCATGCATAATGACACGTGCTGTACATGAGAAAGGGAAGAACCGAAACTTAAGAAGCAAGTTTCTTTTGCAGCTGCCACACCAGAACAATTCATCATCACCATTCCTTTCATTTTCTCCTCACCACAACAGCCATGAACATTTCCTCACTATATCACAACCCTCAATGACTCGCCCCTAACTAACTTGACTCAGTTAGTTAGGGTGCACTCACCTTAACTCATTCAACTCATTTAACTCCACTCATTAAACCATGGTTAAATCATACTATAAAACAAAATTACACACTCTAATTTCATTTCCAAATTCATTTTCCTCATTTTCGCTCCCAAGAACACTCTCATTCTCTCAACCTTCTCTGAACTCTCTCTCTCTTTTCACACGAGCTTTTCAACTTTCTTCTCCAATTTTCATCATTCATCAGTTTTAAAGCATTGGTGCACTGAAGCATAGCATTGAACTTCATCATCTTCAAGTTCATCTCACTGATCTTACAAGGATTCAAGCTTCCAAAGGCATTTATTTTACTCAACTCCAGCTCCAGAATTTCGAGAAGGATCCTCTGGTTTCTTACAACATTTATCTCTTCAAGTTCAGGTTTCATCATCTTAACCTTTTCTTTCTAATTCAAGCTAATTTGAGTGCATTTTTACTTGCCTGAAGTTCCTTAGGAACTGTTTGCACCTCCGGCTAGTGATAGGCTTATTAGAAGCGTAGATTCAATTTTAGGGCAAAAGTTCTTGCATCTGATTCTCTTTGTATGAATGCAATTTGCGAATTCTAAGGCCAGATTCTTGCTCTACGCGACTTCCTCTTTTGATTGATATACATATTGTGAATTTCTGGAAGCATGTGAGTTTGCAGACGGTGGTGATTGGCCGGAGAAGATGACCGGAGGTCCCTCTCCGGCCGGCAGCTTTGATTGTTAGGGTTTTATCATGTTTTAATCCTGTCCGTCCATTTTGCATGATCGTGTGGTTCAAAATGTGCCAACACATTAAAACGCATGTGCATGTCATGTGCATTGTTTATGAATTCACTTAAGCTCTATGTGTTGCAGCGTATGGTAGCTAGGGTAGACATTCATGCATGTGCGTTGATTTCAACTACTTTGACCATGGTTTGACTGTGACTTGATCCAATGGTTACGCGTGAGTCAATTTTGTTGACTGAAGAGCATGATAGTTAATGTGTTATGCGCGTAAATGGACTTAAAACATATTGCTATCCACACCCCATTTTTAAAAGCCCAATCAATCTGAACTGGATATTTGCTTTGTTTACACCCCCAGTCTTCATTTCACTTCATTTTATTTTCTCCATTTTTCTACACGTTTCATTTTTAGTTTTTAAAAATACCAAATTGCATCAGAAAATTCCACAAAAATTCATGAACATTTCCAAGAAATTTAGAAAATTTTTGATGATTTTATTTTCTGATTTTATGACGTTTTTGCCCCTGTTCCACAATTTTCTTTGATTTTCTTTTGTGTGCATTCATAATGTGGTACATGATTTTGTGCATTTTTGTTCTTGATCATTAAAAATAGTTTTGATTTGCTTCTTTTTGAATTGAGTCATTAACATCTTGAAATATGTCCTATGATTTTTATTTTATTTTTTAGATCATTTTATGACATGTTTGGATGTCCATCTTTGCATTACTTTGCATGTGTATCCAACTTGACCTAAGTGCATTGTATAAAGCCTTTTTGCCTTGGTTTCTTGCATGTTATTTTTGTATATGATTCACTTCTGATTTGTGTATCTCTAAACCATGCTTGATTAATTTCCATGAGGCCATCTAATTTTTGTTTAATGCATCACCTTTGAAGCATAATAACATGTCATATCATCTTAACTTTTGTGCATGTTTACATGATTTCTTTTGTACATACTTGCATGATCATTTGCATATTTGGTGAACCATTCATGTGACATAATAGGTCATTGATACATATTATATGTCATCTTTGCATGTTGATTATCATTTGAACCTTGTGCACCTTTAACATGTTGTGTTTGCACTTTCCTTTTGTTTGACCTTCCATTTCAATTATACTTCTTCTATCACTTCTTAAATGTCTTAATGTGTTATTCATGAATACTTGTGAGATGTTTGTGAATCATTTTTCATTTCATTTCAATTCTGATCCTTAGATTACATGTTCCATTCATGCATGTTTTTTTATTTCTTTGCATCTTTCATTCTCCCTTTTCTTATGGTAGCATGTTCTAATGTCATGGATGATGTTTGTTGCCTATCCACTTGGACTTGCATGATAATGATCATTTGTTTTCCATATGATGTACATTCTGGTTGTGATTAATAGGATTTGATCTTTCATCTTATTCTTTTGATCTTTATGGTGCATTAAGTGTTCTTTTGCTTCTTATACTTTTTATACATGTTTACTAACCATGTAGGGGCTTTGGTAAGTTGCAATTGAGTGTGGATAAGGAATCCACATTCAAACTTCTATCCTTTCTCTTTTACAATTCCATCTTGTGTTTTGTTAAGCACTTATGTGCTTTTTCTTAATAACTCATCACTTTCCCTTTTTGAATTACAATTCATCTTCTAATTTAGAAGTGAATTGTTTAATTTATTCTTTCTTTAAACTTTAGGTTTAAACCTCACAAACCCTTAGGATCACTCCCTTAATTAATTGATTAGGATTGAGTCTTAGTTCACATAGATTTTACCTTTATCCTCTCTTGAGTCTTTCATCTTCTCATCTCAAAGAAAATTCAAAATATCTAATAAAGGCAAGCATTTATTGCATTCATGCCTTTCATACAAAGAAGAGATTATAAGGGGTCTTCTCTTATAATCTTAGAATGTGTAGCATATAGCCCATCTTGGGTCAATGTGTTAGACATTTGATCTTGTATGATGGACTTAAATGCAATACTTGTTGAAGGTACAAATAATAAAAAACACTTCTTCATTTCTTAATCAACAAAAACACTTAATAAACACAAGTATGCTAGTGTGTTTGAACCTTGACAATTGGAACTAAGTGTGGGGGTCTTCTTCACTCTTAGTGTGCTTTCTTATCCATTCCATCTTGGAATGTGAGAATGTACACATTCCAATGACTAAGATTTGAATACACTATCATATGCAAACAAATAAAAAAGAAACTTCTAAAAGACAAAAACAAACAATGACGTCTTTCCTTCGGGAATTCTTTTCTCACCTCATTCACTCTCAACGTACGAACGTGCTCCTACTCGTTCTCGTGCAAGACGGTAACGCACTCAGACCAGCGAGTCTACAACACCTGAGCTAGAACGTCAGCCGTTCCTTAAAAACACAAACAATCCATCCCTAGTGAGGGGAACTACGTCGCTCTGATTCTCATGTTCCCGATGAGATACGTAGGCAGTGGGGTAGGGCCCATGCGAGCACTTCTTTTATTTTCCCTACATTTGTTTCTCTTTCTCTCTCCTTTCCTTTTCCAGTTCTTTTTCCAGTATCCTTTCCTGACACCCTTTGATCGAAACAAGCAAGCGTGGATCCCATCGGGTACGATGGACGCGTGGGGGTGCTAATACCTTCCTCTCGTGAAACCGACTCCCGAACCCAGTTCTCTTGGTCGCAGGACCACGTTCTTTCCTTCCTTCAGGTTTATGCGGTGTTTCCTTTCCCTCTCATGGGATAAATACACATTGCTGGCGACTCTGTTCGGTGCCACTTTCGCGTTTGTACTAGGATGAAAATCCAGGGAGCGACAGCTGGCGAATCTGCTGGGGAACGAACCCAGAATCTCTAGTTTGCTTAGCGAGTCAATCCTAGCGCTTGTCTGTTTTTCTTTCATTGGGTGTTTACCGTGGTACTTTTTTGCTATATTTACTGTTGTATTTGTATTGCTATTTACTGTATTGCTTCTTTACTGTACTTTACTGTATTTATCGCATTTACTGCATTACATATCATCAGTATACTGGACTGTGCTGTTGTTTCCTGTATGGCGGGATGGGTGCTCTGAGAGATGAGCCCACTACCCCGGCTTAAGTACACACATAGATTTTAGAGTGGATAGTCATGACGCTTACGTGGTGGTGACCACGTATTGTTGTTCATGAGACCCACAACTAGACGAGGTTCTATCAGGAGCTTTCTGCTACTACATGTTATGCAGGCCAGTTGTTATTCTCTTGAGGAACTGTCGACTCTGGTGACCATTCCCGAGAACTCAGTTGCGGCACTCCTCCCGAGTTGTGACAGTGGCAGACCACATTCTGTGGCAAACCCATTGCACATTCTCGATCCGAGGACCCAATGCTGGGAACTTGCTATAGGTTGTCCTTTTTGAAAGAGAATCAGTGGAGGCACTCCTCGATTGGCAATAGTATTGTACCCCGAGGGATGAATGTACTATTGCTTCTCGACCTCAGTGCCAGAAGCTGAGGACCTTTCGTTTTGGAGAATCAGTTGAGGCCTCCTCGATTGATGATGATGCCAAACCAGAAATGGTGAACGTATCATCATTTCTCGACCTGAGAGCCCGGGATACTGAACATCCTAGTACCCACATGTGAGAAGGGCGGGTTGTTTACAGGTTTGCAGGAAACCATAACCTCCTACATACCCGGTTTTCTATCATCGTGGCACACAAGGAAGTTTCATCCTATTGTATTCAGATGGTTTTTATCTATGGTTCTATATTGTTCTCAGAACTACACTGACACCGCGCACGGTCCAGCACAGACACCCGATTACCTGATCACCTTGCCCTTTGCATTGCATTATCATATCCTAACATACATGTTTATTCATTTCCAGGTGCATATTTTACCCTTGATTCCAATCATCAGGTCCCCGCGAAGATGAACACTAAAGAGAGGAAGAATATCATCAGCTATAAGTTCCTTACGCCTACTTTGGGCCCTATTGTTATGCTGAAGGGAATGGTGAGCCCTACAGTACGAGAAGCTTTTGAAGAGAAATATGGGTGGATTTTATCTGTGGTCTGTAATGTTAGTGATTATGAAGCCAGAGGTCTCCATACATTGATGCAGTTCTATGATCCGCCTCTGAGGTGTTTTGTATTTCCAGACTATGTGTTGGTTCCTACTTTGGAGGAATATTCCAACATGTTGGGGATCGCTATCAAGGAGGAGCCTCCTTTCTTTGGGTCTGTGGGTGATCTTGACTTTGGAAAAGTGGCTGGTGCTCTTTATTTGAGCAAATCAGAGCTAGAAGCCAATGTCTCCAACAAAGGAAAGATTCGTGGATACAAGCTGGAATATCTGATTAAGAAGTCTCAGGAAGCAGCTAAAGGCGAGAATTGGGTTGTTTTTAATGCTTTGCTAGCCCTTTGTATATACGGCATAGTGTTGTTTTCCAACGAGCCGGATTTCATTGATAAGGACGCCATACGGATATTCATGATGAAGAATCCGGTGCCAACACTACTGGGAGATCTTCACTACTCTTTGTACAACCGAAATGAGAAGAAAAGAGGAGGGATAATTCGTTGTTGTGCACCTTTGTTCTATAAGTGGTTTGCAGGCCGCTTACCACAATCAGGGGCTTTTGTGGATTCCAAAGATTCTCTAGAGTGGAAACAACGTTTAATGGGATTAGTGGCCAAGGACATTGTATGGGTAGATCATAGGCTGATTGGCAAGAATATTATCCACAGCTGTGGTAAGTTCCCTAATGTTCCACTGATAGGAAGAATGGGTGGAATTAACTACAATCCTTCTTTGGCCATTCGCCAATTTGGGTATGCCCTGACGGGTCCGCCTATTAAGAGAGATGTAGAGGAGTCCCTTTATTTTCATACATCAGATGGTTGGGAAGCAGCGCAGAAAGCTTCTGAAAGCTGGGGTAGCATACTGAAAAAGGGGAAAACTGCTCTAGGCAAGCCTAACAACCGGGTTTATCCAGCATATGAAGAGTGGGTGAAGAAGAGAGTTGAAGATTTTCTCTTGCCTTTTGGTAAGGCACCCCTTTTGTATCCGGAAAATGAGAAAGCAAAAAGCACCGCTACTGTGGAAGAAGTTGACAAGTTGCAAGCATTGGTGAAAAAGCTTCAAGGAGAGAATTCCGAGTTGAGTAGCCGTCTTCAGAATGCTCTACATGCGAACAAGGAGCTGGAGCAGAGGGCCCAAGATGCTGAAAGAGTCCTGGCAGCAAAAGAAAGGGATTTTGCCAAAAGAGCGCAACATTGTCAGAAAATCAGCAGAGGTGCTGACGATGCCACTCAAGCCCATAAGCAAACTAAACAGGCCTTAGCGCAGAACAAAGAGAAGTTATCTAAGTTTCAGCAAGCTTGGAATGAGGTCAGGCTTGAGAATGCTGAGTTACGGGAACAGTTGCAGATTAAAGACGAAGAGCTTAAGAAGGCACATGAGCAGAGGAGAAGGTATCGGGAAAGTCTCGGTAAAAGTCAAGAACAGTTAGAAGAAGCCAGAAGAGAGCTGACGAATACCAAGAAAGAGCTTGAAGAAGTCATGATAGAAAGGGAGATACTCAAGACGCAAGCTGGTATAAAAAGACACAAAGGAGTGTGCGATGACGAAGCTCTGATGCTGCATATGGGTTCCTTAACAGAGGCTCTCGAGAAAAGGGATGTTTTGATCAGAGAGATGATTGAAAAGCCGGATCACCAGCGTACTCGCATACTCTTTGAGGAGATCAAATGCACAAGTGATAAGCTGAAAAACGTGGAATTGTCAGATTGATGTTCTTTGTTTTCTTGTATTTTGTTGTTAATGGTTACCATCAGGCTTGTTGATGGATCCATCTTTCCTTTGTACTTCAGTTGTTGATGAATGTCTTTTGAATGTATTTGAACACTTTGTTGAATGGGGATGAGCAGTTTTATTCAGAATTAGTCATTATCAGATATCTGTACACAAGCACATGACCACGACACGTCTCTTTATATCACGATTTCTGGTCTTCAGATTTCCGTGGTTAAGATTGGAATCAGGGTATGAGCCACCTCGAAAATGATAAACATGGCATTTGCATTTGCATGGCATATCATTTTTTGCATTGCAGGTTTTCTTTTTTGCAGGCGCCTGCTAACCTTTATTTGGTTTTCAGGCACGATAGCTGATACCCCGGTTCACCGATATTCTACCCGACGCAATCAAGCCAGAGTAATGGAGCAAGTTCAGACTGAATTAGCTGATTTGAGGGGAAGAATGGAACAGTTCATGAACCTTATGCAAGGGATCGCTCAAGGACAGGAAACTATGAGGGCTGGTCAAGAGGCCATGAGAGCCACTATTCAGAGATTGGAAACTGAAATCCCGAATCACAATGTGCGCACTCCCCCTGTTGGCAATGTCCCTACTGGTGGAGTACATCTGGGACTTGATGATAATGGTTTGGAGGATGGTCCAGAGGATTAGTTTACCACACTCAACAACGACAGGGGTTTCTACAATGATGACTGGAAATATGAAGGGCTGGATGAAAGACTCAGGGCTATTGAGAGCCAAAATCCTCTGGGAATTGATGTGGAAGACATGGGTCTCGTGCAGGGTGTGAGGATTCCTCCCAAGTTCAAGCTTCCTGCTCTGGATAAGTACAATGGCAGCACCTATCCCAAAACACATTTGCAAGCTTACAATCGCAAGATTGCCGCTTACACCGAGGACCAAAAGCTCTGGATGTATTTTTTCCAGGATAGCCTGTCAGGCGCCTCCCTGGAATGGTACATTAAGCTGGACAGGGTTCATATAAGGAGTTGGAAAGATTTGTGCGCTGCGTTTCTGAAGCAGTATCAATATAATCTGGACATGGCACCTAATCGTACCCAATTGCAGAGTATGACTCAGGATAACAAGGAGGGCTTTAAGCAGTACGCACAGAGATGGAGAGAATTGACTGCTCGAGTTCAACCACCTTTGGGTGATCGTGAGATGGCTGATATGTTCATGAGCACACTTCAAGGGACGTATTTGGATAGACTGGCTGCATGTCCCTCCACGGGGTTTGCCGATATCGTCATTGCTGGGGAACGAATAGAAAGTATGCTGAAATTGGGTAAGATTCAAGATGTTGCTTCAAGTTCGAAGAAACCCTTTGCCAATGGACCAAGGAAAAGAGAAGGGGAGTCCAGCGCTGTGTATAGAGGAGGGGGCAGAGGAAGGAATCAGTCCTATCATCAGGTGGATGCGGTAACCATTTCGGTTCCAGCTGGACAACAAACTCCAGATAAGCAAGGTAGACCCCGATTCCAGAACAATAGACAAAGGGACCGTAAGTTTGATCCCTTGCCTATGACATATGCTGCTTTGTTACCACAACTGCTCAAAGAGAAGTTAGTTGAACTTCGGACTATGAAGCCGCTGGATTCCGGAAAATTGCCTCAAGGTTACGATTCTAATGTCCGATGTGAATTTCATTCTGGTGCGCCAGGTCATTCAATAGAAAAGTGTTGGGCCTTTCAACATAAGGTTCAAGATCTGATCGACGCAAAAGCTATTAACTTCTCTAGGCCGCCGAATGTTCGTGACAATCCAATGCCTCATCATGGAGGTGCAGGCACGAATGCTATTTTCGATGGCGAGAAGTTGAATTTGATTACTGATGTTAATTTGGTAAAGACTCCGCTGTTGATTGTAAAAGAACGTTTGTTAAAAGGAAAGGTATTTCCTGGATGTACCTCTGATTGCGAGGATTGTTTGAGACAGGTTAATGGTTGCCGTAAGTTGAAAGTTGGACTGCAGGATCTTATGGACGAGGGAAGTCTTCAGTTTGATAAAGTAGAGAAAGAACAGGATGTTTCTGCTGTTACCATTTACTATAATCCAGTTGAGATACAGGTGCCTGTTGAGGAGCCTGTTGCTATCATCGTGCCCGAGAGGCCAAGACCAGTTATGATTATAGTTCCTGAATCGGCTGCTTATTTGTCCAATAGGGCAGTTCCATGGCAGTATGGGACTAATACTCAGGAAGCAGAGGTTGTTGTTGGTACCAGTGTTGAGAATGTCAGTGGACCGAGTGGTTTCACCAGAAGTGGTCGACTGTTTGCTCCCCAGACTCTAAGGAATGATAAGGAAGCAGAAGTTGCTGCAAGAGCGAAAGGAAAACAGGTTGTTGATGACAAGGTGCCTGCTCAAGAAGAGGACCCTAAAGTCAATTTTGATAATGATGTCGAGGAATTTATGAGGGTCATCAAAAAGAGTGATTACAAGATCATTGACCAGCTTAATCAGATACCCTCTAAAATTTTGATATTATCCATGCTAATGAGTTCAGATGCACACCGGGCTGCTTTGTTGAAGGTTCTGAATATGGCATACGTTCCCCACGAGATTACAGTGAATCAGCTGGAGGGAGTAATTTTGAATGTGAATGTGAGCCACGGGTTAGGGTTTACGACTAGGGATTTGACACCAGATGGACGTAATCACAACAAAGCGCTGTACATCACACTTGAATGCAAAGGAGCTGTTTTGTCACATGTGCTGGTTGACACGGGTTCTTCCTTAAATGTGTTACCCAAAAAAGCCCTGATGAAAATTGAAGTAGATGGATTGGTTCTGAGACCCAGCGATCTGATTGTGAGAGCTTTCGATGGATCCCAAAGATCGGTGTTTGGGGAGGTTGAACTACCAATACAGGTTGGTCCACAGATATTCAAGACGATCTTTCATGTTATGGACATTCAGCCTGCTTATAGCTGTTTGTTGGGCCGACCATGGATTCACGCAGCGGGCGCAGTTACCTCAACACTTCATCAGAAGCTCAAATATGTGTTCGAGGGTCAAGTGGTTACTGTTTGCGGCGAGGAAGATATATTCGTGAGTTATCTATCCACTTTCAAATATGTGGAAATGGATGGAGAAATTCATGAAACCTTGTGCCAATCTTTTGAAGCCCTGAATATCAATAACTTACCAGAGTATACTTTAGCAGCAATGGTGTCGAATGTGCCAGGTGGGCCGAGTGCATCAATTGCGTCATACAAGCAGGCCAGAGAAGTGGTCGAAAGCGGGAATGCCCAGGGTTGGGGTAAAGCTATTGACGTGGTTGTGAAAGAAGATAAGTTTGGCATTGGATACCAGCCGGGCCGAACGCCAGTTCCCCGATTCCGTGGGCCAATTAATTTCAACAGTGAAGGAATTGTCAACCCTAATTAGTCCTACTCAGCAATAGAAGATGACGCTGAGAGCTCAGCTTACTTGGACAGATGGGTATATGCACTGGCTCCAGGCGAAGTATTGCAGAACTGGTCTAGCGAAGAAATCATTCATGTTGTGCACCATTCAGAGTAATAATTCTTGTCTTTCATACTGCATAAAATCCCACACTCTACCCAAGGTGTGAGGATTCATTTGTAGGGCCATCATATTTTCTCATATAATGTTCAAATATCAATAAAAGGACGTTTTTGTTTACAAATTTGTGTTCCTTTACTCTTTCTTTATTTTTTATTTTTGCACAAAGAAAATAAAAAAATGATAATGCACTTTCTTTTCTTTTGTTTTCAAGCAAAAATAATCTAAAATAAAGCATAAATCCAATCATGCAGACTTGATTCTATGAATTCCTCTGAAAATGGTTCTGTTATGCCCACGTATGATTTCGACAATCCGATCTATCAAGCTGAGGAAGAAGGTGATGAAGACTATGAACTCTCGGAAGAGTTGGCTAGGTTGTTGAAACAGGAAGAGAAGACCATTCAGTCTCATCAGGAAGCTCTTGAGATCATCAATATTGGGTCAGAGGAAAGCAAGAAAGAGATCAAGATTGGTGCAAGTCTGCGGGCTGATGTAAAGCAAGAGCTGATAGTCATGCTATGGGAATACGTTGACATCTTTTCTTGGTCATATCAAGATATGCCAGGTTTAGATACAGACATAGTTGTGCATAGAGTACCATTGAAAGAGGATTGTCCACCGGTCAAGCAGAAGCTGCGCAGAACGAAACCAGAAATGGCTTTGAAGATCAAGGAAGAAGTACAGAAACAGTTGGATGCAGGCTTTCTGGCGGTGACCAACAATCCTCCGTGGGTGGCCAATATAGTACCGGTGCCGAAGAAAGATGGCAAAGTTAGAATGTGCGTGGATTATAGAGATCTCAACAGGACGAGCCCTAAAGATGACTTTCCACTCCCTCATATTGACGTGCTGGTTGATAATACCGCTCAGTTTTCAGTGTTCTCATTTATGGATGGATTCTCCGGGTACAATCAGATAAAGATGGCGCCTGAAGATATGGAGAAGACCACATTCATTACCCCGTGGGGTACCTTCTGTTACAAAGTAATGCCTTTTGGGTTGAAGAACGCAGGGGCAACTTATCAAAGAGCAATGGTGACGTTATTCCACGATCTAATTCATAAAGAGATCGAATGCTATGTGGATGACATGATTGCTAAATCAAAGACAGAAGAGGAACATCTGATTAACTTGAAGAAGTTGTTTGAGAGGTTAAGGAAATTCAGGTTGAGATTAAATCCTAACAAGTGTACTTTCGGCGTCCGATCCGGAAAATTGCTTAGTTTCATTGTCAGTGAAAAAGGGATAGAGGTTGATCCCGCTAAAGTGAAAGCTATACAAGATATGCCTGTACCGAGAACTGAGAAAGAAGTTTGCGGCTTTCTAGGGAGATTGAACTACATTTCAAGGTTCATATCTCACCTAACTGCCACTTGCGAAGCGATTTTCAAAATGCTAAGAAAAAATCAAACGGCCAGGTGGAATGATGATTGTCAAAATGCTTTCGATAAAATAAAAAGATATTTGCAGGATCCTCCGATTCTGATACCTCCAGTTCAAGGGAGACCGCTGATTATGTACTTGACAGTGCTCGAAGGATCCATGGGTTGTGTTCTCGGTCAACACGACGAGACAGGTAGGAAAGAACATGCTATTTACTACCTGAGCAAGAAATTTACAGATTGTGAATCGCGATATTCAATGCTTGAGAAGACATGTTGTGCACTCGCATGGGCCGCCAAGCGATTGAGGCAATACATGCTCGCACATAGAACCCTGTTGATCTCAAAAATGGATCCGGTTAAGTATATTTTTGAGAAACCAGCGCTTACAGGCAGAGTTGCAAGGTGGCAGATGGTACTGACAGAGTACGACATTCAATTTACTTCGCAAAAATCAATTAAAGGAAGTATACTGTCAGATTATCTGGCGCAACAGCCTCTTGATGATTACCAGCCCATGAGATTTGATTTCCCTGATGAGGACATCATGTTTCTCAAAGCGAAAGACTGCGAGGAACCACTTCTGGAGGAGGGGCCTGACCCTGAATCCAAATGGAGTTTGATGTTTGATGGGGCAGTTAATATGAATGGGTGCGGAGTTGGTGCAGTCCTCATTACGCCAGAAGGTGTTCACATGCCTTTCACTGCCCGAGTAACTTTCGGGTGTACCAACAATGAAGCAGAATACGAAGCTTGCATACTAGGGATCGAGGAAACTATTGATTTACGAATCAAGACCCTCGATATCTTTGGTGATTCGGCACTGGTAATCAATCAAGTAAAGGGAACTTGGCACACACACCAGCAGAATTTGATCCTGTATAGAGATTATACGAGGAGATTGCTGACATTCTTTACAACTGTCAAATTGTACCATGTTCCCAGAGATGAAAATAAGTTCGCAGACGCCTTGGCCACTATATCTTCGATGATCAAAGTGCATGGTTGGAACTTCGTGCCCAGGATTGATGTATCTCGTCTTGATAGGGCTGCTTTTGTGTTTGAGGTGGATGCAGTGTCTGACGATAAGCCTTGGTACCATGACATCAAATGCTTCTTGAAAAATCAAGAATACCCGCCTGGGGCATCTTCCAATGACAAGAAGACATTAAGAAGGCTAGCCGGTAGTTTCTTCTTGAACAAAGATGGCGTGCTGTATAAGAGAAATTTTGATACGGTCCTGCTCAGATGTGTGGATAGACACGAGGCAGGCCTGTTGATGATTGAAGTGCACGAAGGCTCTTTCGGTACCCATGCTGGAGGACATGCGATGGCTAAGAAATTGTTGAGATTGGGGTATTATTGGTTGACAATGGAGTCAGATTGCTGCAAGTATGCTCGCAAGTGCAACAAATGCCAGATCTATGCAGACAAAGTACACGTTCCTCCCAATCCATTGAGTATCATGTCCTCTCCGTGGCCATTTGCGATGTGGGGCATTGACATGATCGGGAAAATTGAGCCTACTACTTCAAACGACCATCGTTTCATCTTGGTCGCCATTGATTACTTCACTAAATGGGTTGAAGCAGCATCTTATGCCAATGTCACTAAGCAAGTAGTATCTCGTTTCTTGAAACGAGATATCATTTGTCGATATAGAGTTCCTGAAAGAATCATTACTGATAATGGTTCTAATTTGAATAATAAGATGATGGCTGAACTATGCCGGGACTTCAAAATCGAGCATCACAATTCTTCTCCGTACCGCCCGAAGATGAATGGCGCGGTCGAAGCGGCCAACAAAAATATCAAGAAGATTGTGTAGAAGATGGTTGTCACGTACAAAGATTGGCATGAGATGTTAACATTGGCTTTGCATGGGTATCGAACATCAGTCCGCACGTCCACTGGGGCAACACCGTATTCGCTTGTATACGGTATGGAGGCAGTTCTGCCGATAGAAGTTGAGATCCCCTCTCTCCGAGTATTGATGGACGTTAAACTGGATGAAGCTGAATGGGTACGAGCCAGATTTGATCAGCTGATCCTTATTGAGGAGAAGCGACTAGCTGCAGTATGTCATGGCCAGCTATACCAGCGCAGAATGAAGAGGGCATTCGATCAAAAAGTTTGACCTCAAGTTTACAAAGTCAGGGATGTGGTAATCAAGAGAATACTTCCTCCGAGTACAGATCACAGGGGCAAATGGACTCCTAACTATGAAGGTCCATTCGTGGTTAAAAAGGTTTTCTCAGGTGGGGCCTTATTACTGGCAACCATGGATGGTGAAGACTTTTCATCCCCTGTTAATTCAGATGCAGTTAAAAAATACTTCGTATAAAGAGACCCGCTGGATAAAAGGAAAAAAAGAATCCAGGCAAAAAAGGGCATCCCGGCGAACCAAAAACAGAATAAAGGTTCGGGCAAAAATTAGGGATATAATTGAAAAGAATTGTACACCCGGTAAGTTGAAAACCCGAAAGGGCAACTTAGGCAAAAATGGGTATCCCGGTGGATTGAAAACCTGAAAAGGAGATTCACGCAAAAGAGGGATTAAAGCGAATGACTGCAGGCTGAATTATTCTATACGTTTTCTACCCTTCAACGAACTGGCAAAATTCCAAAGGAGGAATTAGTCCGACCACGAACTTCTGAAGGCAAAGATAATCAAGAGAGTTGGAATACATACTGGCTATAACAGAATCAGAAATCAGTTGGAATCCAATCTCCGCATTATCATTAAGATAGATTTCTTTTCTCAATTTTATGGCAATCGCCTCTTTCAGGGGTTTGCTTCTGATTGTAAATCCGCCAATTTTGGCATTTCATCAATAAAGTTGAATATTCAGTCACGAGCTTTTATTTTCATTTTATTGTTTTGTTTGCAAAAACGTCCGATTTTTTTGATAATAAAACATTACTTTGAAAATATATTGGCCTTGCAAAAACACGCACAAAGACAATTAAAATTACTTTGCTTGTTGGACAACCTTGGATGGTGGACTCAAAAGACCACGCAACATCCTGGGGCATGCGCATATTCTTTTTCTGTTGCAAGAAATGAGTACGATCGACCCAAGCAGCAGGAAAGTTATCTCTCAGCACGATTGACAGATATTTACTTTGACTTGATACTGTTGTATCTTATTAAGTCGATTCTTCCATTCAAGAGTTCCCACCGAGTTTTGTGACGGCAACGGCGGTCGAAGATGGAATTCTTCTGTGTTGATAACGATTATTAATGCAGTAAACGCTCCGGGTCAATAACAAGTGCCAACCCTCCGATACCTTGCAGACGATGTGAAGGGTGGTTCAAGGCAGAGTGTTCGTATAAGAGTTTGAAAACGCGTGGTTTTCTATAAAATCCTTTTAAGAGACGAAACTTTTAGTACTAACATCCCTTGTGGGATTTACTCTTGGTAGGATATATCAGCAAGTGGTGGTATCATCTCTCCCGCGGGTTTTAGCATGCGAAATTTGTCAAAGAGTAACACCCAGCGGAGTTATTGACCATCCTAAACATGGGGCATGTTATCTCCCCAGCAAAGGATACTCCCGATCTGTTATCCCCAATAGAGTTTGAAGACGCTTGGTCTTCTGTAAAATCCTCTCAATGGGCGTTCCCCAGTACGAGACGCTTTAAAGCAGTTTTCTCCAGCAGAGTTTGTTATAAACTCATCATCCCCAGCGGAGTCATCAAACGGAAAGTTCGCCTAACATGGGGCATTGTGACACTTATCCTAAGCTTGACATTTGTATTCCTCAGCAGACTACAGTGGAATCCTCAGCAGATCTCTAGGGACTCTTTCTCAGCATGTTGTAACGGAATGTCTTCCAACCAGGATTTGCATATCCCCGGCAGAGTAGCCCTGATTCCTCAGTAAGATCGTATCTCTGGTAGCGGTATCCCCATAGAGTTCATCATCAAATCTTGTCAACAATATTCGCAGCTGAATTATTTTCTATTCCCACAGAGTAATTTCCCCAGCAAGGGTTAAATAGATCGAGGGAGCCTCTTCTTCTGCAAAGTGTCAGCATATGATATTACCCAGCCGGTGGTGTATTTCTCAGCATTGCTCATTTACAACTCGAAGTCCAATTTATTTTTGGCGTACATATATTTGTTAATATTATTCCAGCAGGTGGGATAGTATTGCGGATGATTGTTCCAGCCAGTGGGATGATCATTATATACAGTTTGTTCATATTATTCCAGCAGGTGGGATAGTATGGCAGATGGTTGTTCCAGCCAGTGGGATGATCATTATATACAGTTTGTTCATATTATTCCAGCAGGTGGGAAAGTATGGCAGATGGTTGTTCCAGCCAGTGGGATGATCATTATATACAGTTTGTTCATATTATTCCAGCAGGTGGGACAGTATGGCAGACGGTTGTTCCAGCCAGTGGGATGATCATTATATACAGTTTGTTCATATTATTCGAGCAGGTGGGATAGTATGGCAGATGGTTGTTCCAGCCAGTGGGATGATCATTATATACAGTTTGTTCATATTATTCCAGCAGGTGGGACAGTATGGCAGATGGTTGTTCCAGCCAGTGGGATGATCATTATATACAGTTCGTTTATATCATTCCAGCAGGTGGGATAGTATGGCAGATGGTTGTTCCAGCCAGTGGGATGATCATTATATACAGTTCGTTTATATCATTCCAGCAGGTGGGATAGTATGGCAGATGGTTGTTCCAGCCAGTGGGATGATCATTATATACAGTTCGTTCATATCATTCCAGCTGGTGGGATAGTATGGCAGATGGTTGTTCCAGCCAGTGGGATAATCATTATATATAGTTTGTTCATAGTATTCCAGCGGGTGGGATAGTATGGCAGATAGTTGTTCCAGCCAGTGGGATGATCATTATATACAGTTCGTTCATATCATTCCAGCAGGTGGGATAGTATGGCAGATGGTTGTTCCAGCCAGTGGGATGATCATTATATACAGTTCATTCATATCATTCCAGTAGGTGGGATAGTATGGCAGATGGTTGTTCCAGCCAGTAGGATGATCATTATATACAATTCGTTCATATCATTCCAGCAGGTGGGATAGTATGGCAGATGGTTGATCCAGCCAGTGGGATGATCATTATATATAGTTTGTTCATATTATTCCAGCATGTGGGATAATATTACAGGTGGTTGTTCCAGCAGGTGGGATGATCATTTCGCAAAGCTTCCAAAGCCGGTTTGGTAAGCATCAAAGTCCAAGTTTAATTTGGCAAAGCTGCAAAAGTCCATCTGAGGATGGCAATTTTGAGATTCCAAAGCCTGTTTGGTAATCATTGAAGTCGAACGACAGATTGGCAAAAATCCAGCACGAACTGGTAAAAGTCCATTGTTTAGAATGGCAGAGCAACTAAAGTCCACCAGCGGTGTGGCAAGCCAGTAGTCGTCTGGCGTCGTTCAAAAGACATTATTAAAGTCCACCAGCAGTGTGGCAAGCCAGTAGTCGTCTGGCGTCGTTCAAAAAGACATTTTTTTTTGAAGTCCATCAACGGTATGGCAAGCCAGTAGTCGCCTGGCGTCGTTCAAAAGACAGATTTCTCCGACCAAGTTCATTGAAGATTCAATCCAGCAGTCTCGTCGGGTTTATATCCTTTTTCTTCTTCATCACCCAGAGCAAATTTTTGGTTATATTTGGTATTCAATCACTATATACCTTGAAATTCTGAAAGCAATCGCTTTCAGGCATTCAGGTCTACAGCGTTTGAATAGGGGCAGCTGTAATACCCCAAAATTTGCTCTCCCTTTTTGTCATCTTAGCATAGCATTATCATTTATCATATCATATCCATCTCATTAGCATTGCATTGCATTTAACATAGAAAAATGAAGCATAGCATTCCTCTTACCATCAAGGCATGTGATCAGGTGGAAGGTGGACAATCAAGGGATCATTCAAAGCACAAAAAGGTCAGTCAAGTTGCCTCAAGGCAAGCCAAGAAGTCTTTCATGTCTCACACTATCTTAATTGACAATCCAACACCTCAAGACAGTGAGATTCAATGGGAGATTGAAGCAATACATACTTCACTATGCAAGGGATTCAAAAAATGAAGGAAAACCCTCAAAAGAGATAGCTCATTGATCCAAAGTCACCCTCAAATGGTATATCTCATCCTCCTTTAAGAAGATACACAACATACTCTGAGGAATTTGAAATTGAAGACTGCACTTTTCCCTCCTAACCAGAGGAGGTCAAAATTAGGGTTTCTGATTAAATCAAGGAATCTCTGATTTTTTGGACAAAACTTGATGTCATGGTATTCTACATGTCCTTAAGTGTGTGTGTGTAAAAAATTGCCTCTCAATTGGTTTTAGAAGTGGTTCAATTGGAAGAAAGATAAAAAATCAAAGAAATTGGGGGCCAAGTCAAATAATCAGAAGGAAAAGTCAACTCTTGACTTTTTTAGGCCAAATTCATGAAATTCATGTTATATGTGTCCAATGTGCAAAATTTGATCAAGAAACTCCAAAGGAATCATGAAAAAATCAAGATGTGGAAAGTTGCCATTTTTGGGTGAAGTAGGGTTACTAAAAATAGTAATTTTGGACCATTTTGGACTACACTTTGAACCAAGGCCATTTAAATTTGAAGCACCAAATGAAAATTCCACTCGGCCACAACAAAAGATCTTACTTTAAGCTTCAAATCCATGTGTAGAACATCTCCATTGGATAAATATTGAGGGAGATATGATGGATCAAAGATGGAAGAAAGTAGGCCAAAACTAGGTCATGACCAAGTATTTTCAGGTCACGCGCACATCATTTCCTCAAACAGTTGGTGTGCCAAATGTTCCCTCATTTTTCATCAAGATAAAAGCTTCAAATGAAAAACTTTTCAACATCAAAGTTGTTCTTTGCAGTGTTATCTTCAATATTGATGTTGGGAAAATTTTGAATTGATCAAGTTATGAGGGAGATATGTTGGTTCCAATTTAGGGTGATCATACTGAAGATCCATGCCATGCACACCATGCCAGCCAACCTCTTGCCACACCCACCAACCAGTTTTGAACCATTGTGTTCGTAGCTACTTTTAAGTGTGTTCAAGGCATTATTTCAATCCAATTCTTACATCAATATGATTCTATGATGTACCATCTTTCTAATGCCATCAACATTGTGTTGTTTCATTCACTAACATGAGAGATATTTACCATCAAACATCCACTGTTACATTGATTCCAAACTGTCACAAAATCAGAAAATAAAATGTTGTTGTTGTTGTCTTGACATTCACACGCATACACCCTATATTCATTTCCACAATAAGCCAAGTATATGCTACTTACACCATGCATAATGACACGTGCTGTACATGAGAAAGGGAAGAACCGAAACTTAAGAAGCAAGTTTCTTTTGCAGCTGCCACACCAGAACAATTCATCATCACCATTCCTTTCATTTTCTCCTCACCACAACAGCCATGAACATTTCCTCACTATATCACAACCCTCAATGACTCGCCCCTAACTAACTTGACTCAGTTAGTTAGGGTGCACTCACCTTAACTCATTCAACTCATTTAACTCCACTCATTAAACCATGGTTAAATCATACTATAAAACAAAATTACACACTCTAATTTCATTTCCAACTTTATTTTCCTCATTTTCGCTCCCAAGAACACTCTCATTCTCTCAACCTTCTCTGAACTCTCTCTCTCTTTTCACACGAGCTTTTCAACTTTCTTCTCCAATTTTCATCATTCATCAGTTTTAAAGCATTGGTGCACTGAAGCATAGCATTGAACTTCATCATCTTCAAGTTCATCTCACTGATCTTACAAGGATTCAAGCTTCCAAAGGCATTTATTTTACTCAACTCCAGCTCCATAATTTCGAGAAGGATCCTCTGGTTTTCTTACAACATTTATCTCTTCAAGTTCAGGTTTCATCATCTTAACCTTTTCTTTCTAATTCAAGCTAATTTGAGTGCATTTTTACTTGCCTGAAGTTCCTTAGGAACTGTTTGCACCTCCGGCTAGTGATAGGCTTATTAGAAGCGTAGATTCAATTTTAGGGCAAAACTTCTTGCATCTGATTCTCTTTGTATGAATGCAATTTGCGAATTCTAAGGCCAGATTCTTGCTCTACGCGACTTCCTCTTTTGATTGATATACATATTGTGAATTTCTGGAAGCATGTGAGTTTGCAGACGGTGGTGATTGGCCGGAGAAGATGACCGGAGGTCCCTCTCCGACCGGCAGCTTTGATTGTTAGGGTTTTATCATGTTTTAATCCTGTCCGTCCAGTTTGCATGATCGTGGGGTTCAAAATGTGCCAACACATTAAAACGCATGTGCATGTCATGTGCATTGTTTATGAATTCACTTAAGCTCTATGTGTTGCAGCGTATGGTAGCTAGGGTAGACATTCATGCATGTGCGTTGATTTCAACTACTTTGACTATGGTTTGACTGTGACTTGATCCAATGGTTACGCGTGAGTCAATTTTGTTGACTGAAGAGCATGATAGTTAATGTGTTATGCGCATAAATGGACTTAAGACATATTGCTATCCACACCCCATTTTTAAAAGCCCCATCAATCTGAACTGGATATTTGCTATGTTTACACCCCCAGTCTTCATTTCACTTCATTTTATTTTCTCCATTTTTCTACACGTTTCATTTTTAGTTTTTAAAAATACCAAATTGCATCAGAAAATTCCACAAAAATTCATGACCATTTCCAAGACATTTAGAAAATTTTTGATGATTTTATTTTCTGATTTTATGACGTTTTTACCCCTGTTCCACAATTTTCTTTGATTTTCTTTTGTGTGCATTCTTAATGTGGTACATGATTTTGTGCATTTTTGTTCTTGATCATTAAAAATAGTTTTTATTTGCTTCTTTTTGAATTGAGTCATTAACATCTTGAAATATGTCCTATGATTTTTATTTTATTTTTTTAGATCATTTTATGACATGTTTGGATGTCCATCTTTGCATTACTTTGCATGTGTATCCAACTTGACCTAAGTGCATTGTATAAAGCCTTTTTGCCTTGGTTTCTTGCATGTTATTTTGGTATATGATTCACTTATGATTTGTGTATCTTTAAACCATGCTTGATTAATTTCCATGAGGCCATCTAATTTTTGTTTAATGCATCACCTTTGAAGCATAATAACATGTCATATCATCTTAACTTTTGTGCATGTTTACATGATTTCTTTTGTACATACTTGCATGATCATTTGCATATTTGGTGAACCATTCATGTGACATAATAGGTCATTGATACATATTATATGTCATCTTTTCATGTTGATTATCATTTGAACCTTGTGCACCTTTAACATGTTGTGTTTGCACTTTCCTTTTGTTTGAACTTCCATTTCAATTATACTTCTTCTATCACTTCTTAAATGTCTTGATGTGTTATTCATGAATACTTGTGAGATGTTTGTGAATCATTTTTCATTTCATTTCAATTCTGATCCTTAGATTACATGTTCCATTCATGCATGTTTTTTTATTTCTTTGCATCTTTCATTCTCCCTTTTCTTATGGTAGCGTGTTCTAATGTCATGGATGATGTTTGTTGCCTATCCACTTGGACTTGCATGATAATGATCATTTGTTTTCCATATGATGTACATTCTGGTTGTGATTAATAGGATTTGATCTTTCATCTTATTCTTTTGATCTTTATGGTGCATTAAGTGTTCTTTTGCTTCTTATACTTTTTATACATGTTTACTAACCATGTAGGGGCTTTGGTAAGTTGCAATTGAGTGTGGATAAGGAATCCACATTCAAACTTCTATCCTTTCTCTTTTACAATTCCATCTTGTGTTTTGTTAAGCACTTATGTGCTTTTTCTTAATAACTCATCACTTTCCCTTTTTGAATTACAATTCATCTTCTAATTTAGAAGTGAATTGTTTAATTTATTCTTTCTTTAAACTTTAGGTTTAAACCTCACAAACCCTTAGGATCACTCCCTTAATTAATTGATTAGGATTGAGTCTTAGTTCACATAGATTTTACCTTTATCCTCTCTTGAGTCTTTCATCTTCTCATCTCAAAGAAAATTCAAAATATCTAATAAAGGCAAGCATTTATTGCATTTAGGCCTTTCATATAAAGAAGAGATTATAAGGGGTCTTCTCTTATAATCTTAGAATGTGTAGCATATAGTCTATCTTGGGTCAATGTGTTAGACATTTGATCTTGTATGATGGACTTAAATGCAATACTTGTTGAAGGTACAAATAATAAAAAACACTTCTTCATTTCTTAATCAACAAAAACACTTAATAAACACAAGTATGCTAGTGTGTTTGAACCTTGACAATTGGAACTAAGTGTGGGGGTCTTCTTCACTCTTAGTGTGCTTTCTTATCCATTCCATCTTGGAATGTGAGAATATACACATTCCAATGACTAAGATTTGAATACACTATCATATTCAAACAAATAAAAAAGAAACTTCTAAAAGACAAAAACAAACAATGACGTCTTTCCTTCGGGAATTCTTTTCTCACCTCATTCACTCTCAACGTACGAACGTGCTCCTACTCGTTCTCGTGCAAGACGGTAACGCACTCGGACCAGCGAGCCTGCAACACCTGAGCTAGAACGTTAGTCGTTCCTTAAAAACACAAACAATCCATCCCTAGTGAGGGGAACTACGTCGCTCTGATTCTCATGTTCCCAATGAGATACGTAGGCAGTGGGGTAGGGCCCATGCGAGCACTTCTTTTATTTTCCCTACATTTGTTTCTCTTTCTCTCTCCTTTCCTTTTCCAGTTATTTTTCCAGTATCCTTTCCTGACACCCTTTGATCGAAACAAGCAAGCGTGGATCCCATCGGGTACGATGGACGCGTGGGGGTGCTAATACCTTCCTCTCGCGTAACAGACTCCCAAACCCAGTTCTCTTGGTCGCAGGACCACGTTCTTTCCTTCCTTCAGGTTTATAGGGTGTTTCATTTCCCTCTCATGGGATAAATACACATTGCTGGCGACTCTGTTCGGTGCCACTTTCGCGTTTGTACTAGGATGAAAATCCAGGGAGCGACAACTGGCGACTCTGCTGGGGAACGAACCCAGAATCTCTAGTTTCCTTAGCGAGTCAATCCTAGCGCTTGTCTGTTTTTCTTTCATTGGGTGTTTACCGTGGTACTTTTTTGCTGTATTTACTGTTGTATTTGTATTGCTATTTACTGTATTGCTTCTTTACTGTACTTTACTGTATTTATCGCATTTACTGCATTACATATCATCAGTATACTGGACTGTGCTGTTGTTTCCTGTATGGCGGGATGGGTGCTCTGAGAGATGAGCCCACTACCCCGGCTTAAGTACACACATAGATTTTAGAGTGGATAGTCATGACGCTTACGTGGTGGTGACCACGTATTGTTGTTCATGAGACCCACAACTAGACGAGGTTCTATCAGGAGCTTTCTGCTACTGCATGTTATGCAGGCCAGTAGTTATTCTCTTGAGGAACTGTCGACTCTGGTGACCATTCCCGAGAACTCAGTTGCGGCACTCCTCCCGAGTTGTGACAGTGGCATACCACATTCTGTGGCAAACCCATTGCACATTCTCGATCCGAGGACCCAATGCTGGGAACTTGCTATAGGTTGTCCTTTTTGAAAGAGAATCAGTGGAGGCACTCCTCGATTGGTGATAGTACTGTACCCCGAGGGATGAATGTACTATTGCTTCTCGACCTCAGTGCCAGAAGCTGAGGACCTTTCGTTTTGGAGAATCAGTTGAGGCCTCCTCGATTGATGATGATGCCAAACCAGAAATGGTGAACGTATCATCATTTCTCGACCTGAGAGCCCGGGATACTGAACATCCTAGTACCCACATGTGAGAAGGGCGGGTTATTTACAGGTTTGCAGGAAACCATAACCTCCTACATACCCGGTTTTCTATCATCGTGGCACACAAGGAAGTTTCATCCTGTTGTATTCAGATGGTTTTTATCTATGGTTCTATATTGTTCTCAGAGCTACACTGACACCGCGCACGGTCCAGCACAGACACCTGATTACCTGATCACCTTGCCCTTTGCATTGCATTATCATATCCTAACATACATGTTTATTCATTTCCAGGTGCATATTTTACCCTTGATTCCAGTCATCAGGTCCCCGCGAAGATGAACACTAAAGAGAGGAAGAATATCATCAGCTATAAGTTCCTTACGCCTACTTTGGGCCCTATTGTTATGCTGAAGGGAATGGTGAGTCCTACAGTACGAGAAGCTTTTGAAGAGAAATATGGGTGGATTTTATCTGTGGTCTGTAATGTCAGTGATTATGAAGCCAGAGGTCTCCATACATTGATGCAGTTCTATGATCCGCCTCTGAGGTGTTTTGTATTTCCAGACTATGTGTTGGTTCCTACTTTGGAGGAATATTCCAACATGTTGGGGATCGCTATCAAGGAGGAGCCTCCTTTCTTTGGGTCTGTGGGTGATCTTGACTTTGGAAAAGTGTCTGGTGCTCTTTATTTAAGCAAATCAGAGCTAGAAGCCAATGTCTCCAACAAAGGAAAGATTCATGGATACAAGCTGGAATATCTGATTAAGAAGGCTCAGGAAGCAGCTAAAGGCGAGAATTGGATTGTTTTTAATGCTTTGCTAGCCCTTTGTATATACGGCATAGTGTTGTTTCCCAACGAGCCGGATTTCATTGATAAGGACGCCATACGGATATTCATGATGAAGAATCCGGTGCCAACACTACTGGGAGATATTCACTACTCTTTGTACAACCGAAATGAGAAGAAAAGAGGAGGGATAATTCGTTGCTGTGCACCTTTGTTCTATAAGTGGTTTGCAGGCCGCTTACCACAATCAGGGGCTTTTGTGGATTCCAAAGATTCTCTAGAGTGGAAACAACGTTTAATGGGATTAGTGGCCAAGGACATCGTATGGGTAGATCATGGGCTGATTGGCAAGAATATTATCCACAGCTGTGGTAAGTTCCCTAATGTTCCACTGATAGGAAGAATGGGTGGAATTAACTACAATCCTTCTTTGGCCATTCACCAATTTGGGTATGCCCTGACGGGTCCGCCTATTAAGAGAGATGTAGAGGAGTCCCTTTATTTTCATACATCAGATGGTTGGGAAGCAGCGCAGAAAGCTTCTGAAAGCTGGGGTAGCATACTGAAAAAGGGGAAAACTGCTCTAGGCAAGCCTAACAACCGGGTTTATCCAGCATATGAAGAGTGGGTGAAGAAAAGAGTTGAAGATTTTCTCTTGCCTTTTGGTAAGGCACCCCTTTTGTATCTGGAAAATGAGAAAGCAAGAAGCACCGCTACTGTGGAAGAAGTTGACAAGTTGCAAGCATTGGTGAAAAAGCTTCAAGGAGAGAATTCCGAGTTGAGTAGCCGTCTTCAGAATGCTCTACATGCCAACAAGGAGCTGGAGTGGAAGGCCCAAGATGCTGAAAGAGTCCTGGCAGCAAAAGAAAGGGATTTTTCCAAAAGAGCGCAACATTTTCAGAAAATCAGCAGAGGTGCTGACGATGCCACTCAAGCCCATAAGCAAACTAAACAGGCCTTAGCGCAGAACAAAGAGAAGTTATCTAAGTTTCAGCAAGCTTGGAATGAGGTCAGGCTTGAGAATGCTGAGTTACGGGAACAGTTGCAGATTAAAGACGAAGAGCTTAAGAAGGCACATGAGCAGAGGAGAAGGTATCGGGAAAGTCTCGGTAAAAGTCATGAACAGTTAGAAGAAGCCAGAAGAGAGCTGACGAATACCAAGAAAGAGCTTGAAGAAGTCATGATAGAAAGGGAGATACTCAAGACGCAAGCTGGTATAAAAATACACAAAGGAGTGTGCGATGACGAAGCTCTGATGCTGCATATGGGTTCCTTAACAGAGGCTCTCGAGAAAAGGGATGTTTTGATCAGAGAGATGATTGAAAAGCCGAATCACCAGCGTACTCGCATACTCTTTGAGGATATCAAATGCACAAGTGATAAGCTGAAAAACGTGGAATTGTCAGATTGATGTTCTTTGTTTTCTTGTATTTTTTTGTTAATGGTTACCATCAGGCTTGTTGATGGATCCATCTTTCCTTTGTACTTCAGTTGTTGATGAATGTCTTTTGAATGTATTTGAACACTTTGTTGAATGGGGATGAGCAGTTTTATTCAGAATTAGTCATTATCAGATATCTGTACACAAGCACATGACCACGACACGTCTCTTTATATCACGATTTCTGGTCTTCAGATTTTCGTGGTTAAGATTGGAATCAGGGTATGAGCCACCTCGGAAATGATAAACATGGCATTTGCATTTGCATGGCATATCATTTTTTGCATTGCAGGTTTTCTTTTTTGCAGGCGCCTGCTAACCTTTATTTGGTTTTCAGGCACGATAGCTGATACCCCGGTTCACCGATATTCTACCCGACGCAATCAAGCCAGAGTAATGGAGCAAGTTCAGACTGAATTAGCTGATTTGAGGGGAAGAATGGAACAGCTCATGAACCTTATGCAAGGGATCGCTCAAGGACAGGAAACTATGAGGGCTGGTCAAGAGGCCATGAGAGCCACTATTCAGAGATTGGAAACTGAAATCCCGAATCACAATGTGCGCACTCCCCCCGTTGGCAATGTCCCTACTGGTGGAGTACATCTGGGACTTGATGATAATGGTTTGGAGGATGGTCCAGAGGATCAGTTTACCACACTCAACAACGACAGGGGTTTCTACAATGATGACTGGAAATATGAAGGGCTGGATGAAAGACTCAGGGCTATTGAGAGCCAAAATCCTCTGGGAATTGATGTGGAAGACATGGGTCTCGTGCAGGGTGTGAGGATTCCTCCCAAGTTCAAGCTTCCTGCTCTGGATAAGTACAATGGCAGCACCTATCCCAAAACACATTTGCAAGCTTACAATCGCAAGATTGCCGCTTACACCAAGGACCAAAAGCTCTGGATGTATTTTTTCCAGGATAGCCTGTCAGGCGCCTCCCTGGAATGGTACATTAAGCTGGACAGGGTTCATATAAGGAGTTGGAAAGATTTGTGCGCTGCGTTTCTGAAGTAGTATCAATATAATCTGGACATGGCACCTAATCGTACCCAATTGCAGAGTATGACTCAGGATAACAAGGAGGGCTTTAAGCAGTACGCACAGAGATGGAGAGAATTGGCTGCTCGAGTTCAACCACCTTTGGGTGATCGTGAGATGGCTGATATGTTCATGAGCACACTTCAAGGGACGTATTTGGATAGACTGGCTGCATGTCCCTCCACGGGGTTTGCCGATATCGTCATTGCTGGGGGAACGAATAGAAAGTCTGCTGAAATTGGGTAAGATTCAAGATGTTGCTTCAAGTTCGAAGAAACCCTTTGCCAATGGACCAAGGAAAAGAGAAGGGGAGTCCAGCGCTGTGTATAGAGGAGGGGGCAGAGGAAGGAATCAGTCCTATCATCAGGTGGATGCGGTAACCATTTCGGTTCCAGCTGGACAGCAAACTCCAGATCAGCAAGGTAGACCCCGATTCCAGAACAATAGACAAAGGGACCGTAAGTTTGATCCCTTGCCTATGACATATGCTGCTTTGTTACCACAACTGCTCAAAGAGAAGTTAGTTGAACTTCGGACTATGAAGCCGCTGGATTCCGGAAAATTGCCTCAAGGTTACGATGCCAATGTCCGATGTGAATTTCATTCTGGTGCGCCAGGTCATTCAATAGAAAAGTGCTGGGCCTTTCAACATAAGGTTCAAGATCTGATCGACGCAAAAGCTATTAACTTCTCTAGGCCGCCGAATGTTCGTGACAATCTAATGCCTCATCATGGAGGTGCAGGCACGAATGCTATTTTCGATGGCGAGAAGTTGAATTTGATTACTGATGTTAATTTGGTAAAGACTCCGCTGTTGATTGCAAAAGAACGTTTGTTAAAAGGAAAGGTATTTCCTGGATGTACCTCTGATTGCGAGGATTGTTTGAGACAGGTTAATGGTTGTCGTAAGTTGAAAGCTGGACTGCAGGATCTTATGGACGAGGGAAGTCTTCAGTTTGATAAAGTAGAGAAAGAACAGGATGTTTCTGCCGTTACCATTTACTATAATCCAGTTGAGATACAGGTGCCTGTTGAGGAGCCTGTTGCTATCATCGTGCCCGAGAGGTAAAGACCAGTTATGATTATAGTTCCTGAATCGGCTGCTTATTTGTCCAATAGGGGAGTTCCATGGCAGTATGGGACTAATACTCAGGAAGCAGAGGTTGTTGTTGGTACCAGTGTTGAGAATGTCAGTGGACCGAGTGGTTTCACCAGAAGTGGTCGACTGTTTGCTCCCCAGACTCTAAGGAATGATAAGGAAGCAGAAGTTGCTGCAAGAGCGAAAGGAAAACAGGTTGTTGATGACAAGGTGCCTGCTCAGGAAGAGGACCCTAAAGTCAATTTTGATAATGATGTCGAGGAATTTATGAGGGTCATCAAAAAGAGTGATTACAAGATCATTGACCAGCTTAATCAGACACCCTCTAAAATTTTGATATTATCCCTGCTAATGAGTTCAGATGCACACCGGGCTGCTTTGTTGAAGGTTCTGAATATGGCATACGTTCCCCACGAGATTACAGTGAATCAGCTGGAGGGAGTAATTTTGAATGTGAATGTGAGCCACGGGTTAGGGTTTACGAACAGGGATTTGACACCAGATGGACGTAATCACAACAAAGCGCTGCACATCACACTTGAATACAAAGGAGCTGTTTTGTCGCATGTTCTGGTTGACACAGGTTCTTCCTTAAATGTGTTACCCAAAAAAGCCCTGATGAAAATTGAAGTAGATGGATTGGTTATGAGACCCAGCGATCTGATTGTGAGAGCTTTCGATGGATCCCAAAGATCGGTGTTTGGGGAGGTTGAACTACCAATACAGGTTGGTCCACAGATATTCAAGACGATCTTTCATGTTATGGACATTCAACCTGCTTATAGTTGTTTGTTGGACCGACCATGGATTCACGCAGCGGGCGCAGTTACCTCAACACTTCATCAGAAGCTCAAATATGTGTTCGAGGGTCAAGTGGTTACTGTTTGCGGCGAGGAAGATATATTCGTGAGTTATCTATCCACTTTCAAATATGTGGTAATGGATGGAGAAATTCATGAAACCTTGTGCCAATCTTTTGAAGCCCTGAATATCAATAACTTACCAGAGTCTACTTCAGCAGCAATGGTGTCGAATGTGCCAGGTGGGCCGAGTGCATCAATTGCGTCATACAAGCAGGCCAGAGAAGTGGTCGAAAGCGGGAATGCCCAGGGTTGGGGTAAAGCTATTGACGTGGTTGTGAAAGGAGATAAGTTTGGCATTGGATACCAGCCGGGCCGAACGCCAGTTCCCCGATTCCGTGGGCCAATTAATTTCAACAGTGAAGGAATTGTCAACCCTAATTAGTCCTGCTCAGCAATAGAAGATGACGCTGAGAGCTCAGCTTACTTGGACAGATGGGTATATGCACTGGCTCCAGGCGAAGTATTGCAGAACTGGTCTAGCGAAGAAATCATTCATGTTGTGCACCATTCAGAGTAATAATTCTTGTCTTTCATACTGCATAAAATCCCACACTCTACCCAAGGTGTGAGGATTCATTTGTAGGGCCATCATATTTTCTCATATAATGTTCAAATATCAATAAAATGACGTTTTTGTTTACAAATTTGTGTTCCTTTACTCTTTCTTTATTTTTTATTTTTGCACAAAGAAAATAAAAAAATGATAATGCACTTTCTTTTCTTTTGTTTTCAAGCAAAAATAATCTAAAATAAAGCATAAATCCAATCATGCAGACTTGATTCTGTGAATTCCTCTGAAAATGGTTCTGTTATGCCCACGTATGATTTCGACAATCCGATCTATCAAGCTGAGGAAGAAGGTGATGAAGACTATGAACTCTCGGAAGAGTTGGCTAGGTTGTTGAAACAGGAAGAGAAGACCATTCAACCTCATCAGGAAGCTCTTGAGATCATCAATATTGGGTCAGAGGAAAGCAAGAAAGAGATCAAGATTGGTGCAAGTCTGCGGGCTGATGTAAAGCAAGAGCTGATAGTCATGCTACGGGAATACGTTGACATCTTTGCTTGGTCATATCAAGATATGCCAGGTTTAGATACAGACATAGTTGTGCATAGAGTACCATTGAAAGAGGATTGTCCACCGGTCAAGCAGAAGCTGCGCAGAACGAAACCAGAAATGGCTTTGAAGATCAAGTAAGAAGTACAGAAACAGTTGGATGCAGGCTTTCTGGCGGTGACCAACAATCCTCCTTGGGTGGCCAATATAGTACCGGTGCCGAAGAAAGATGGCAAAGTTAGAATGTGCGTGGATTACAGAGATCTCAACAGGGCGAGCCCTAAAGATGACTTTCCACTCCCTCATATTGACGTGCTGGTTGATAATACCACTCAGTTTTCAGTGTTCTCATTTATGGATGGATTCTCCGGGTACAATCAGATAAAGATGGCGCCTGAAGACATGGAGAAGACCACATTCATTACCCCGTGGGGTACCTTCTGTTACAAAGTAATGCCTTTTGGGTTGAAGAACGCAGGGGCAACTTATCAAAGAGCAATGGTGACGTTATTCCACGATCTAATTCATAAAGAGATCGAATGCTATGTGGATGACATGATTGCTAAATCAAAGACAGAAGAGGAACATCTGATTAACTTGAAGAAGCTGTTTGAGAGGTTAAGGAAATTCAGGTTGAGATTGAATCCTAACAAGTGTACTTTCGGCGTGCGATCCGGAAAATTGCTTGGTTTCATTGTCAGTGAAAAAGGGATAGAGGTTGATCCCGCTAAAGTGAAAGCTATACAAGATATGCCTGTACCGAGAACTGAGAAAGAAGTTCGCGGCTTTCTAGGGAGATTGAACTACATTTCAAGGTTCATATCTCACCTAACTGCCACTTGCGAACCGATTTTCAAAATGCTAAGAAAAGATCAAACGGCCAGGTGGAATGATGATTGTCAAAATGCTTTCGATAAAATAAAAAGATATTTGCAGGAACCTCCGATTCTGATACCTCCAGTTCAAGGGAGACCGCTGATTATGTACTTGACAGTGCTCGAAGGATCCATGGGTTGTGTTCTCGGTCAACACACGAGACAGGTAGGAAAGAACATGCTATTTACTACCTGAGCAAGAAATTTACAGATTGTGAATCGCGATATTCAATGCTTGAGAAGACATGTTGTGCACTCGCATGGGCCGCCAAGCGATTGAGGCAATACATGCTCACACATACAACCCTGTTGATCTCAAAAATGGATCCGGTTAAGTATATTTGTGAGAAACCAGCGCTTACAGGCAGAGTTGCAAGGTGGCAGATGGTACTGACAGAGTACGACATTCAATTTACTTCGTAAAAATCAATTAAAGGAAGTATACTGTCAGATTATCTGGCGCAACAGCCTCTTGATGATTACCAGCCCATGAGATTTGATTTCCCTGATGAGGACATCATGTTTCTCAAAGCGAAAGACTGCGAGGAACCACTTCTGGAGGAGGGGCCTGACCCTGAATCCAAATGGAGTTCGATGTTTGATGGGGCAGTTAATATGAATGGGTGCGGAGTTGGTGCAGTCCTCATTACGCCAGAAGGTGTTCACATGCCTTTCACTGCCCGAGTAACTTTCGGGTGTACCAACAATGAAGCAGAATACGAAGCTTGCATACTAGGGATCGAGGAAACTATTGATTTACGAATCAAGACCCTCGATATCTTTGGTGATTCAGCACTGGTAATCAATCAAGTAAAGGGAACTTGGCACACACACCAGCAGAATTTGATCCCGTATAGAGATTATACGAGGAGATTGCTGACATTCTTTACAACTATCAAATTGTACCATGTTCCCAGAGATGAAAATAAGTTCGCAGACGCCTTGGCCACTATATCTTCGATGATCAAAGTGCATGGTTGGAACTTCGTGCCCAGGATTGATGTATCTCGTCTTGATATGGCTGCTTTTGTGTTTGAGGTGGATGCAGTGTCTGACGATAAGCCTTGGTACCATGACATCAAATGCTTCTTGAAAAATCAAGAATACCCGCCTGGGGCATCTTCCAATGACAAGAAGACATTAAGAAGGCTAGCCGGTAGTTTCTTCTTGAACAAAGATGGCGTTCTGTATAAGGGAAATTTTGATACGGTCCTGCTCAGATGTGTGGATAGACACGAGGCAGGCCTGTTGATGATTGAAGTGCACGAAGGCTCTTTCGGTACCCATGCTGGAGGACATGCGATGGCTAAGAAATTGTTGAGATTGGGGTATTATTGGTTGGCAATGGAGTCAGATTGCTGCAAGTATGCTCGCAAGTGCAACAAATGCCAGATCTATGCAGACAAAGTACACGTTCCTCCCAATCTGTTGAGTATCATGTCCTCTCCGTGGCCATTTGCGATGTGGGGCATTGACATGATCGGGAAAATTGAGCCTACTGCTTCAAACGGCCATCGTTTCATCTTGGTCGCCATTGATTACTTCACTAAATGGGTTGAAGCAGCGTCTTATGCCAATGTCACTAAGCAAGTAGTATCTCGTTTCTTGAAACGAGATATCATTTGTCGATATAGAGTTCCTGAAAGAATCATTACTGATAATGGTTCTAATTTGAATAATAAGATGATGGCTGAACTATGTCGGGACTTCAAAATCGAGCATCACAATTCTTCTCCGTACCGCCCGAAGATGAATGACGCGGTCGAAGCGGCCAACAAAAATATCAAGAAGATTATGCAGAAGATGGTTGTCACGTACAAAGATTGGCATGAGATGTTACCATTGGCTTTGCATGGGTATCGAACATCAGTCCGCACGTCCACTGGGGCAACACCGTATTCGTTTGTATATGGTATGGAGGCAGTTCTGCCGATAGAAGTTGAGATCCCCTCTCTCCGAGTATTGATGGACGTTAAACTGGATGAAGCTGAATGGATACGAGCCAGATTTGATCAGCTGATCCTTAATGAGGAGAAGCGACTAGCCGCAGTATGTCATGGCCAACTATACCAGCGCAGAATGAAGAGGGCATTCGATCAAAAAGTTCGACCTCAAGTTTACAAAGTCAGGGATGTGGTAATCAAGAGAATACTTCCTCCGAGTACAGATCACAGGGGCAAATGGACTCCTAACTATGAAGGTCCATTCGTGGTTAAAAAGGTTTTCTCAGGTGGGGCCTTATTACTGGCAACCATGGATGGTGAAGACTTTTCATCCCCTGTTAATTCAGATGCAGTTAAAAAATACTTCGTATAAAGAAACCCGCTGGATAAAAGGAAAAAAAGAATCCAGGCAAAAAAGGGCATCCCGGCGAACCAAAAACAGAATAAAGGTTCGGGCAAAAATTAGGGATATAATTGAAAAGAATTGTACACCCGGTAAGTTGAAAACCCGAAAGGGCAACTTAGGCAAAAATGGGTATCCCGGTGGATTGAAAACCTGAAAAGGCGATTCACGCAAAAGTGGGATTAAAGCGAATGACTGCAGGCTGAATTAATCTGTACGTTTTCTACCCTTCAACGAACTGGAAAAATTCCAAAGGAGGAATTGTTCCGACCATGAACTTCTGAAGGCAAAGATAATCAAGAGAGTTGGAATACATACTGGCTATAACAGAATTAGAAATCAGTTGGAATCCAATCTCCGCATTATCATTAAGATAGATTTCTTTTCTCAATTTTATGGCAATCGCCTCTTTCAGGGGTTTGCTTCTGATTGTAAATCCGCCAATTTTGGCATTTCATCAATAAAGTTGAATATTCAGTCACGAGCTTTTATTTTCATTTTATTGTTTTGTTTGCAAAAACGTCCGATTTTTTTGATAATAAAACATTACTTTGAAAATATCTTGGCCTTGCAAAAACATGCACAAAGACAATTAAAATTACTTTGCTTGTTGGACAACCTTGGATGGTGGACTCAAAAGACCACGCAACATCCTGGGGCATGCGCATATTCTTTTTCTGTTGCAAGAAATGAGTACGATCGACCCAAGCAGCACGAAAGTTATCTCTCAGCACGATTGACAGATATTTACTTTGACTTGATACTGTTGTATCTTATTAAGTCGATTCTTCCATTCAAGAGTTCCCACCGAGTTTTGTGACTGCAACGGCGGTCGAAGATGGAATTCTTCTGTGTTGATAATGGTTATTAATGCAGTAAACGCTCCGGGTCAATAACAAGTGCCAACCCTCCGATACCTTGCAGACAATGTGAAGGGTGGTTCAAGGCAGAGTGTTCGTATAAGAGTTTGAAAACGCGTGGTTTTCTATAAAATCCTTTTAAGAGACGAAACTTTTAGTACTAACATCCCTTGTGGGATTTACTCTTGGTAGGATATATCAGCAAGTGGTGGTATCATCTCTCCCGCGGGTTTTAGCATGCGAAATTTGTCAAAGAGTAACCCCCAGCGGAGTTATTGACCATCCTAAACATGGGGCATGTTATCTCCCCAGCAAAGGATACTCCCGATCTGTTATCCCCAGTAGAGTTTGAAGACGCTTGGTCTTCTGTAAAATCCTCTCAATGGGCGTTCCCCAGTATGAGACGCTTTAAAGCAGTTTTCTCCAGCAGAGTTTGTTATAAACTCATCATCCCCAGCGGAGTCATCAAACGGAAAGTTCGCCTAACATGAGGCATTGTGACACTTATCCTAAGCTTGACATTTGTATTCCTCAGCAGACTACAGTGGAATCCCCAGCAGATCTCTAGGGACTCTTTCTCAGCATGTTGCAACGGAATGTCTTCCAACCAGGATTTGCATATCCCCGGCAGAGTAGCCCTGATTCCTCAGTAAGATCGTATCTCTGGTAGCGGTATCCCCACAGAGTTCATCATCAAATCTTGTCAACAATATTCCCAGCTGAATTATTTTCTATTCCCATAGAGTAATTTCCCCAGCAAGGTCTAAATAGATCGAGGGAGCCTCTTCTTCTGCAAAGTGTCAGCATATGATATTACCCAGCCGGTGGTGTATTTCTCAGCATTGCTCATTTACAACTCGAAGTCCAATTTATTTTTGGCGTACATATATTTGTTAATATTATTCCAGCAGGTGGGATAGTATTGCGGATGATTGTTCCAGCCAGTGGGATGATCATTATATACAGTTTGTTCATATTATTCCAGCAGGTGGGATAGTATGGCAGATGGTTGTTCCAGCCAGTGGGATGATCATTATATACAGTTTGTTCATATTATTCCAGCAGGTGGGATAGTATGGCAGATGGTTGTTCCAGCCAGTGGGATGATCATTATATACAGTTTGTTCATATTATTCCAGCAGGTGGGACAGTATGGCAGATGGTTGTTCCAGCCAGTGGGATGATCATTATATACAGTTTGTTCATATTATTCGAGCAGGTGGGATAGTATGGCAGATGGTTGTTCCAGCCAGTGGGATGATCATTATATACAGTTTGTTTATATTATTCCAGCAGGTGGGACAGTATGGCAGATGGTTGTTCCAGCCAGTGGGATGGTCATTATATACAGTTCGTTTATATCATTCCAGCAGGTGGGATAGTATGGCAGATGGTTGTTCCAGCCAGTGGGATGATCATTATATACAGTTCGTTTATATCATTCCAGCAGGTGGGATAGTATGGCAGATGGTTGTTCCAGCCAGTGGGATGATCATTATATACAGTTCGTTCATATCATTCCAGCAGGTGGGATAGTATGGCAGATGGTTGTTCCAGCCAGTGGGATAATCATTATATACAGTTTGTTCATAGTATTCCAGCAGGTGGGATAGTATGGCAGATGGTTGTTCCAGCCAGTGGGATGATCATTATATACAGTTCGTTCATATCATTCCAGCAGGTGGGATAGTATGGCAGATGGTTGTTCCAGCCAGTGGGATGATCATTATATACAGTTCATTCATATCATTCCAGTAGGTGGGATAGTATGGCAGATGGTTGTTCCAGCCAGTAGGATGATCATTATATACAGTTCGTTCATATCATTCCAGCAGGTGGGATACTATGGCAGATGGTTGATCCAACCAGTGGGATGATCATTATATATAGTTTGTTCATATTATTCCAGCATGTGGGATAATATTACAGGTGGTTGTTCCAGCAGGTGGGATGATCATTTGGCAAAGCTTCCAAAGCCGGTTTGGTAAGCATCAAAGTCCAAGTTTAATTTGGCAAAGCTGCAAAAGTCAATCTGAGGATGGCAATTTTGAGATTCCAAAGCCTGTTTGGTAATCATTGAAGTCCAACGACAGATTGGTAAAAATCCAGCACGAACTGGTAAAAGTCCATTGTTTAGAATGGCAGAGCAACTAAAGTCCACCAGCGGTGTGGCAAGCCAGTAGTCGCCTGGCGTCGTTCAAAAGACATTATTAAAGTCCACCAGCAGTGTGGCAAGCCAGTAGTCGTCTGGCGTCGTTCAAAAAGACTTTTTTTTTGAAGTCCATCAACAGTATGGCAAGCCAGTAGTTGCCTGGCGTCGTTCAAAAGACAGATTTCTCCGACAACGTTCATTGAAGATTCAATCCAGCAGTCTTGTCGGGTTTATATCCTTTTTCTTCTTCATCACCCAGAGCAAATTTTTGGTTATATTTGGTATTCAATCACTATATACCTTGAAAGTCTGAAAGCAATCGCTTTCAGGCATTCAGGTCTACAGCGTTTGAATAGGGGCAGCTGTAATACCCCAAAATTTGCTCTCCCTTTTTGTCATCTTAGCATAGCATTATCATTTATCATATCATATCCATCTCATTAGCATTGCATTGCATTTAACATAGAAAAATGAAGCATAGCATTCCTCTTACCATCAAGGCATGTGATCAGGTGGAAGGTGGACAATCAAGGGATCATTCAAAGCACAAAAAGGTCAGTCAAGTTGCCTCAAGGCAAGCCAAGAAGTCTTTCATGTCTCACACTATCTTAATTGACAATCCAACACCTCAAGACAGTGAGATTCAATGGGAGATTGAAGCAATACATACTTCACTATGCAAGGGATTCAAAAAATGAAGGAAAACCCTCAAAAGAGATAGCTCATTGATCCAAAGTCACCCTCAAATGGTATATCTCATCCTCCTTTAAGAAGATACACAACATACTCTGAGGAATTTGAAATTGAAGACTGCACTTTTCCCTCCTAACCAGAGGAGGTCAAAATTAGGGTTTCTGATTAAATTAAGGAATCTCTGATTTTTTGGACAAAACTTGATGTCATGGTATTCTACATGTCCTTAAGTGTGTGTGTGTAAAAAATTGCCTCTCAATTGGTTTTAGAAGTGGTTCAATTGGAAGAAAGATAAAAAAATCAGAGAAATTGGGGGCCAAGTCAAATAATCAGAAGGAAAAGTCAACTCTTGACTTTTTGAGGCCAAATTCATGAAATTCATGTTATATGTGTCCAATGTGCAAAATTTGATCAAGAAACTCCAAAGGAATCATGAAAAAATCAAGATGTGGAAAGTTGCCATTTTTGGGTGAAGTAGGGTTACTAAAAATAGTAATTTTGGACCATTTTGGACTACACTTTGAACCAAGGCCATTTAAATTTGAAGCACCAAATGAAAATTCCACTCGGCCACAACAAAAGATCTTACTTTAAGCTTCAAATCCATGTGTAGAACATCTCCATTGGATAAATATTGAGGGAGATATGATGGATCAAAGTTGGAAGAAAGTAGGCCAAAACTAGGTCATGACCAAGTATTTTCAGGTCACGCGCACATCATTTCCTCAAACAGTTGGTGTGCCAAATGTTCCCTCATTTTTCATCAAGATAAAAGCTTCAAATGAAAAACTTTTCAACATCAAAGTTGTTCTTTGCAGTGTCATCTTCAATATTGATGTTGGGAAATTTTTGAATTGATCAAGTTATGAGGGAGATATGTTGGTTCCAATTTAGGGTGATCATACTGAAGATCCATGCCATGCATACCATGCTAGCCAACCTCTTGCCACACCCACCAACCAGTTTTGAACCATTGTGTTCGTAGCTACTTTTAAGTGTGTTCAAGGCATTATTTCAATCCAATTCTCACATCAATATGATTCTATGATGTACCATCTTTCTAATGCCATCAACATTGTGTTGTTTCATTCACTAACATGAGAGATATTTACCATCAAACATCCACTGTTGCATTGATTCCAAACTGTCACAAAATCAGAAAATAAAATGTTGTTGTTGTTGTCTTGACATTCACACGCATACACCCTATATTCATTTCCACAATAAGCCAAGTATATGCTACTTACACCATGCATAATGACACGTGCTGTACATGAGAAAGGGAAGAACCGAAACTTAAGAAGCAAGTTTCTTTTGCAGCTGCCACACCAGAACAATTCATCATCACCATTCCTTTCATTTTCTCCTCACCACAACAGCCATGAACATTTCCTCACCATATCACAACCCTCAATGACTCGCCCCTAACTAACTTAACTCAGTTAGTTAGGGTGCACTCACCTTAGCTCATTCAACTCATTTAACTCCACTCATTAAACCATGGTTAAATCATACTATAAAACAAAATTACACACTCTAATTTCATTTCCAACTTCATTTTCCTCATTTTCGCTCCCAAGAACACTCTCATTCTCTCAACCTTCTCTGAACTCTCTCTCTCTTTTCACACGAGCTTTTCAACTTTCTTCTCCAATTTTCATCATTCATCAGTTTTAAAGCATTGGTGCACTGAAGCATAGCATTGAACTTCATCATCTTCAAGTTCATCTCACTGATCTTACAAGGATTCAAGCTTCCAAAGGCATTTATTTTGCTCAACTCCAGCTCCAGAATTTCGAGAAGGATCCTCTGGTTTTCTTACAACATTTATCTCTTCAAGTTCAGGTTTCATCATCTTAACCTTTTCTTTCTAATTCAAGCTAATTTGAGTGCATTTTTACTTGCCTGAAGTTCCTTAGGAACTGTTTGCACCTCCGGCTAGTGATAGGCTTATTAGAAGCGTAGATTTAATTTTAGGGCAAAACTTCTTGCATCTGATTCTCTTTGTATGAATGCAATTTGCGAATTCTAAGGCCAGATTCTTGCTCTACGCGACTTCCTCTTTTGATTTATATACATATTGTGAATTTCTGGAAGCATGTGAGTTTGCAGACGGTGGTGATTGGCCGGAGAAGATGACCGGAGGTCCCTCTCCGGCCGGCAGCTTTGGTTGTTAGGGTTTTATCATGTTTTAATCCTGTACGTCCATTTTGCATGATCGTGTGGTTCAAAATGTGCCAACACATTAAAACGCATGTGCATGTCATGTGCATTGTTTCTGAATTCACTTAAGCTCTATGTGTTGCAGCGTATGGTAGCTAGGGTAGACATTCATGCATGTGCGTTGATTTCAACTACTTTGACTATGGTTTGACTGTGACTTGATCCAATGGTTACGCGTGAGTCAATTTTGTTGACTGAAGAGCATGATAGTTAATGTGTTATGCACGTAAATGGACTTAAGACATATTTCTATCCACACCCCATTTTTAAAAGCCCAATCAATCTGAACTGGATATTTGCTATGTTTACACCCCCAGTCTTCATTTCACTTCATTTTATTTTCTCCATTTTTCTACACGTTTCATTTTTAGTTTTTAAAAATACCAAATTGCATCAGAAAATTCCACAAAAATTCATGAACATTTCCAAGACATTTAGAAAATTTTTGATGATTTTATTTTATGATTTTATGACGTTTTTGACCCTGTTCCACAATTTTCTTTGATTTTCTTTTGTGTGCATTCTTAATGTGGTACATGATTTTGTGCATTTTTGTTCTTGATCATTAAAAATAGTTTTGATTTGCTTATTTTTGAATTGAGTCATTAACATCTTGAAATATGTCCTATGATTTTTATTTTATTTTTTTAGATCATTTTATGACATGTTTGGATGTCCATCTTTGCATTACTTTGCATGTGTATCCAACTTGACCTAAGTGCATTATATAAAGCCTTTTTGCCTTGGTTTCTTGCATGTTATTTTGGTATATGATTCACTTCTGATTTGTGTATGTTTAAACCATGCTTGATTAATTTCCATTAGGCCATCTAATTTTTGTTTAATGCATCACCTTTGAAGCATAATAACATGTCATATCATCTTAACTTTTGTGCATGTTTACAAGATTTCTTTTGTACATACTTGCATGATCATTTGCATATTTGGTGAACCATTCATGTGACATAATAGGTCATTGATACATATTATATGTCATCTTTGCATGTTGATTATCATTTGAACCTTGTGCACCTTTAACATGTTGTGTTTGCACTTTCCTTTTGTTTGAACTTCCATTTCAATTATACTTCTTCTATCACTTCTTAAATGTCTTGATGTGTTATTCATGAATACTTGTGAGATGTTTGTGAATCATTTTTCATTTCATTTCAATTCTGATCCTTAGATTACATGTTCCATTCATGCATGTTTTTTTATTTCTTTGCATCTTTCATTCTCCCTTTTCTTATGGTAGCGTGTTCTAATGTCATGGATGATGTTTGTTGCCTATCCACTTGGACTTGCATGATAATGATCATTTGTTTTCCATATGATGTACATTCTGGTTGTGATTAATAGGATTTGATCTTTCATCTTATTATTTTGATCTTTATGGTGCATTAAGTGTTCTTTTGCTTCTTATACTTTTTATACATGTTTACTAACCATGTAGGGGCTTTGGTAAGTTGCAATTGAGTGTGGATAAGGAATCCACATTCAAACTTCTATCCTTTCTCTTTTACAATTCCATCTTGTGTTTTGTTAAGCACTTATGTGCTTTTTCTTAATAACTCATCACTTTCCCTTTTTGAATTACAATTCATCTTCTAATTTAGAAGTGAATTGTTTAATTTATTCTTTCTTTAAACTTTAGGTTTAAACCTCACAAACCCTTAGGATCACTCCCTTAATTAATTGATTAGGATTGAGTCTTAGTTCACATAGATTTTACCTTTATCCTCTCTTGAGTCTTTCATCTTCTCATCTCAAAGAAAATTCAAAATATCTAATAAAGGCAAGCATTTATTGCATTTAGGCCTTTCATATAAAGAAGAGATTATAATGGGTCTTCTCTTATAATCTTAGAATGTGTAGCATATAGCCCATCTTGGGTCAATGTGTTAGACATTTGATCTTGTATGATGGACTTAAATGCAATACTTGTTGAAGGTACAAATAATAAAAAACACTTCTTAATTTCTTAATCAACAAAAACACTTAATAAACACAAGTATGCTAGTGTGTTTGAACCTTGACAATTGGAACTAAGTGTGGGGGTCTTCTTCACTCTTAGTGTGCTTTCTTATCCATTCCATCTTGGAATGTGAGAATGTACACATTCCAATGACTAAGATTTGAATACACTATCATATGCAAACAAATAAAAAAGAAACTTCTAAAAGACAAAAACAAACAATGACGTCTTTCCTTCGGGAATTCTTTTCTCACCTCATTCACTCTCAACGTACGAACGTGCTCCTACTCGTTCTCGTACAAGACGGTAACGCACTCGGACCAGCGAGCCTGCAACACCTGAGCTAGAACGTCAGCCGTTCCTTAAAAACACAAACAATCCATCCCTAGTGAGGGGAACTACGTCGTTCTGATTCTCATGTTCCCGATGAGATACGTAGGCAGTGGGGTAGGGCCCATGTGAGCACTTCTTTTATTTTCCCTACATTTGTTTCTCTTTCTCTCTCCTTTCCTTTTCCAGTTCTTTTTCTAGTATCCTTTCCTGACACCCTTTGATCGAAACAAGCAAGCGTGGATCCCATCGGGTACGATGGACGCGTGGGGGTGCTAATACCTTCCTCTCAAGTAACCGACTCCCAAACCCAGTTCTCTTGGTCGCAGGACCACGTTCTTTCCTTCCTTCAGGTTTATGCGGTGTTTCCTTTCCCTCTCATGGGATAAATACACATTGCTGGCGACTCTGTTCGGTGCCACTTTCGCGTTTGTACTAGGATGAAAATCCAGGGAGCGACAACTGGCGACTCTGCTAGGGAATGAACCCAGAATCTCTAGTTTCCTTAGCGAGTCAATCCTAGCGCTTGTCTGTTTTTCTTTCATTGGGTGTTTACCGTGGTACTTTTTTGCTGTATTTACTGTTGTATTTGTATTGCTATTTACTGTATTGCTTCTTTACTGTACTTTACTGTATTTATCGCATTTACTGCATTACATATCATCAGTATACTGGACTGTGCTGTTGTTTCCTGTATGGCGGGATGGGTGCTCTGAGAGATGAGCCCACTACCGCGGCTTAAGTACACACATAGATTTTAGAGTGGATAGTCATGACGCTTACGTGGTGGTGACCACGTATTGTTGTTCATGAGACCCACAACTAGACGAGGTTCTATCAGGAGCTTTCTGCTACTGCATGTTATGCAGGCCAGTTGTTATTCTCTTGAGGAACTGTCGACTCTGGTGACCATTCCCGAGAACTCAGTTGCGGCACTCCTCCCGAGTTGTGACAGTGGTAGACCACATTCTGTGGCAAACCCATTGCACATTCTCGATCCGAGGACCCAATGCTGGGAACTTGCTATAGGTTGTCCTTTTTGAAAGAGAATCAGTGGAGGCACTCCTCGATTGGTAATAGTACTGTACCCCGAGGGATGAATGTACTATTGCTTCTCGACCTCAGTGCCAGAAGCTGAGGACCTTTCGTTTTGGAGAATCAGTTGAGGCCTCCTCGATTGATGATGATGCCAAACCAGAAATGGTGAACGTATCATCATTTCTCGACCTGAGAGCCCGGGATACTGAACATCCTAGTACCCACATGTGAGAAGGGCGGGTTGTTTACAGGTTTGCAGGAAACCATAACCTCCTACATACCCGGTTTTCTATCATCGTGGCACACAAGGAAGTTTCATCCTATTGTATTCAGATGGTTTTTATCTATGGTTCTATATTGTTCTCAGAGCTACACTGACACCGCGCACGGTCCAGCACAGACACCTGATTACCTGATCACCTTGCCCTTTGCATTGCATTATCATATCCTAACATACATGTTTATTCATTTCCAGGTGCATATTTTACCCTTGATTCCAGTCATCAGGTCCCCGCGAAGATGAACACTAAAGAGAGGAAGAATATCATCAGCTATAAGTTCCTTACGCCTACTTTGGGCCCTATTGTTATGCTGAAGGGAATGGTGAGCCCTACAGTACGAGAAGGTTTTGAAGAGAAATATGGGTGGATTTTATCTGTGGTCTGTAATGTCAGTGATTGTGAAGCCAGAGGTCTCCATACATTGATGCAGTTCTATGATCCGCCTCTGAGGTGTTTTGTATTTCCAGACTATGTGTTGGTTCCTACTTTGGAGGAATATTCCAACATGTTGGGGATCGCTATCAAGGAGGAGCCTCCTTTCTTTGGGTCTGTGGGTGATCTTGACTTTGGAAAAGTGGCTGGTGCTCTTTATTTGAGCAAATCAGAGCTAGAAGCCAATGTCTCCAACAAAGGAAAGATTCGTGGATACAAGCTGGAATATCTGATTAAGAAGGCTCAGGAAGCAGCTAAAGGCAAGAATTGGATTGTTTTTAATGCTTTGCTAGCCCTTTGTATATACGGCATAGTGTTGTTTCCCAACGAGCCGGATTTCATTGATAAGGACGCCATACGGATATTCATGATGAAGAATCCGGTGCCAACACTACTGGGAGATCTTCACTACTCTTTGTACAACCGAAATGAGAAGAAAAGAGGAGGGATAATTCGTTGCTGTGCACCTTTGTTCTATAAGTGGTTTGCAGGCCGCTTACCACAATCAGGGGCTTTTGTGGATTCCAAAGATTCTCTAGAGTGGAAACAACGTTTAATGGGATTAGTGGCCAAGGACATCGTATGGGTAGATCATGGGCTGATTGGCAAGAATATTATCCACAACTGTGGTAAGTTCCCTAATGTTCCACTGATAGGAAGAATGGGTGGAATTAACTACAATCCTTCTTTGGCCATTCACCAATTTGGGTATGCCCTGACGGGTCCGCCTATTAAGAGAGATGTAGAGGAGTCCCTTTATTTTCATACATCAGATGGTTGGGAAGCAGCGCAGAAAGCTTCTGAAAGCTGGGGTAGCATACTGAAAAAGGGGAAAACTGCTTTAGGCAAGCCTAACAACCGGGTTTATCCAGCATATGAAGAGTGGGTGAAGAAAAGAGTTGAAGATTTTCTCTTGCCTTTTGGTAAGGCACCCCTTTTGTATCCGGAAAATGAGAAAGCAAGAAGCACCGCTACTGTGGAAGAAGTTGACAAGTTGCAAGCATTGGTGAAAAAGCTTCAAGGAGAGAATTCCGAGTTGAGTAGCCGTCTTCAGAATGCTCTACATGCCAACAAGGAGCTGGAGTGGAAGGCCCAAGATGCTGAAAGAGTCCTGGCAGCAAAAGAAAGGGATTTTGCCGAAAGAGCGCAACATTTTCAAAAAATCAGCAGAGGTGCTGACGATGCCACTCAAGCCCATAAGCAAACTAAACAGGCCTTAGCGCAGAACAAAGAGAAGTTATCTAAGTTTCAGCAAGCTTGGAATGAGGTCAGGCTCGAGAATGCTGAGTTACGGGAACAGTTGCAGATTAAAGACGAAGAGCTTAAGAAGGCACATGAGCAGAGGAGAAGGTATCGGGAAAGTCTCGGTAAAAGTCAAGAACAGTTAGAAGAAGCCAGAAGAGAGCTGACGAATACCAAGAAAGAGCTTGAAGAAGTCATGATAGAAAGGGAGATACTCAAGACGCAAGCTGGTATAAAAAGACACAAAGGAGTGTGCGATGACGAAGCTCTGATGCTGCATATGGGTTCCTTAACAGAGGCTCTCGAGAAAAGGGATGTTTTGATCAGAGAGATGATTGAAAAGCCGAATCACCAGCGTACTCGCATACTCTTTGAGGAGATCAAATGCACAAGTGATAAGCTGAAAAACGTGGAATTGTCAGATTGATGTTCTTTGTTTTCTTGTATTTTGTTGTTAATGGTTACCATCAGGCTTGTTGATGGATCCATCTTTCCTTTGTACTTCAGTTGTTGATGAATGTCTTTTGAATGTATTTGAACACTTTGTTGAATGGGGATGAGCAGTTTTATTCAGAATTAGTCATTATCAGATATCTGTACACAAGCACATGACCACGACACGTCTCTTTATATCACGATTTATGGTCTTCAGATTTCCGTGGTTAAGATTGGAATCAGGGTATGAGCCACCTCGGAAATGATAAACATGGCATTTGCATTTGCATGGCATATCATTTTTTACATTGCAGGTTTTCTTTTTTGCAGGCGCCTGCTAACCTTTATTTGGTTTTCAAGCACGATAGCTGATACCCCGGTTCACCGATATTCTACCCGACGCAATCAAGCCAGAGTAATGGAGCAAGTTCAGACTGAATTAGCTGATTTGAGGGGAAGAATGGAACAGTTCATGAACCTTATGCAAGGGATCGCTCAAGGACAGGAAACTATGAGGGCTGGTCAAGAGGCCATGAGAGCCACTATTCAGAGATTGGAAACTGAAATTCCGAATCACAATGTGCGCACTCCCCCCGTTGGCAATGTCCCTACTGGTGGAGTACATCTAGGACTTGATGATAATGGTTTGGAGGATGGTCCAGAGGATCAGTTTACCACACTCAACAACGACAGGGGTTTCTACAATGATGACCGGAAATATGAAGGGCTGGATGAAAGACTCAGGGCTATTGAGAGCCAAAATCCTCTGGGAATTGATGTGGAAGACATGGGTCTCGTGCAGGGTGTGAGGATTCCTCCCAAGTTCAAGCTTCCTGCTCTGGATAAGTACAATGGCAGCACCTATCCCAAAACACATTTGCAAGCTTACAATCGTAAGATTGCCGCTTACACCGAGGACCAAAAGCTCTGGATGTATTTTTTCCAGGATAGCCTGTCAGGCGCCTCCCTGGAATGGTACATTAAGCTGGACAGGGTTCATATAAGGAGTTGGAAAGATTTGTGCGCTGCGTTTCTGAAGCAGTATCAATATAATCTGGACATGGCACCTAATCGTACCCAATTGCAGAGTATGACTCAGGATAACAAGGAGGGCTTTAAGCAGTACGCACAGAGATGGAGAGAATTGGCTGCTCGAGTTTAACCACCTTTGGGTGATCGTGAGATGGCTGATATGTTCATGAGCACACTTCAAGGGACGTATTTGGATAGACTGGCTGCATGTCCCTCCACGGGGTTTGCCGATATCGTCATTGCTGGGGAACGAATAGAAAGTCTGCTGAAATTGGGTAAGATTCAAGGTGTTGCTTCAAGTTCGAAGAAACCCTTTGCCAATGGACCAAGGAAAAGAGAAGGGGAGTCCAGCGCTGTGTATAGAGGAGGGGGCAGAGGAAGGAATCAGTCCTATCATCAGGTGGATGCGGTAACCATTTCGGTTCCAGCTGGACAGCAAACTCCAGATCAGCAAGGTAGACCCCGATGCCAGAACAATAGACAAAGGGACCGTAAGTTTGATCCCTTGCCTATGACATATGCTGCTTTGTTACCACAATTGCTCAAAGAGAAGTTAGTTGAACTTCGGACTATGAAGCCGCTGGATTTCGGAAAATTGCCTCAAGGTTACGATGCTAATGTCCGGTGTGAATTTCATTCTGGTGCGCCAGGTCATTCAATAGAAAAGTGCTGGGCCTTTCAACATAAGGTTCAAGATCTGATCTACGCAAAAGCTATTAACTTCTCTAGGCCGCCGAATGTCCGTGACAATCCAATGCCTCATCATGGAGGTGCAGGCACGAATGCTATTTTCGATGGCGAGAAGTTGAATTTGATTACTGATGTTAATTTGGTAAAGACTCCGCTGTTGATTGTAAAAGAACGTTTGTTAAAAGGAAAGGTATTTCCTGGATGTACCTCTGATTGCGAGGATTGTTTGAGACAGGTTAATGGTTGCCGTAAGTTGAAAGCTGGACTGCAAGATCTTATGGACGAGGGAAGTCTTCAGTTAGATAAAGTAGAGAAAGAACAGGATGTTTCTGCCGTTACCATTTACTATAATCCAGTTGAGATACAGGTGTCTGTTGAGGAGCCTGTTGCTATCATCGTGCCCGAGAGGCCAAGACCAGTTATGATTATAGTTCCTGAATCGGCTGCTTATTTGTCCAATAGGGCAGTTCCATGGCAGTATGGGACTAATACTCAGGAAGCAGAGGTTGTTGTTGGTACCAGTGTTGAGAATGTCAGTGGACCGAGTGGTTTCACCAGAAGTGGTCGACTGTTTGCTCCCCAGACTCTAAGGAATGATAAGGAAGCAGAAGTTGCTGCAAGAGCGAAAGGAAAACAGGTTGTTGATGACAAGGTGCCTGCTCAGGAAGAGGACCCTAAAGTCAATTTTGATAATGATGTCGAGGAATTTATGAGGGTCATCAAAAAGAGTGATTACAAGATCATTGACCAACTTAATCAGACACCCTCTAAAATTTTGATATTATCCCTGCTAATGAGTTCAGATGCACACCGGGCTGCTTTGTTGAAGGTTCTGAATATGGCATACGTTCCCCACGAGATTACAGTGAATCAGCTGGAGGGAGTAATTTTGAATGTGAATGTGAGCCACGGGTTAGGGTTTACGAACAGGGATTTGACACCAGATGGACGTAATCACAACAAAGCGCTGCACATCACACTTGAATGCAAAGGAGCTGTTTTGTCGCATGTTTTGGTTGACACAGGTTCTTCCTTAAATGTGTTACCCAAAAAAGCCCTGATGAAAATTGAAGTAGATGGATTGGTTATGAGACCCAGCGATCTGATTGTGAGAGCTTTCGATGGATCCCAAAGATCGGTGTTTGGGGAGGTTGAACTACCAATACAGGTTGGTCCACAGATATTCAAGACGATCTTTCATGTTATGGACATTCAGCCTGCTTATAGCTGTTTGTTGGGCCGACCATGGATTCACGCAGCGGGCGCAGTTACCTCAACACTTCATCAGAAGCTCAAATATGTGTTCGAGGGTCAAGTGGTTACTGTTTGTGGCGAGGAAGATATATTCATGAGTTATCTATCCACTTTCAAATATGTGGAAATGGATGGAGAAATTCATGAAACCTTGTGCCAATCTTTTGAAGCCCTGAATATCAATAACTTACCAGAGTCTACTTCAGCAGCAATGGTGTCGAATGTGCCAGGTGGGCCGAGTGCATCAATTGCATCATACAAGCAGGCCAGAGAAGTGGTCGAAAGCGGGAATACCCAGGGTTGGGGTAAAGCTATTGACGTGGTTGTGAAAGAAGATAAGTTTGGCATTGGATACCAGCCGGGCCGAACGCCAGTTCCCCGATTCCGTGGGCCAATTAATTTCAACAGTGAAGGAATTGTCAACCCTAATTAGTCCTGCTCAGCAATAGAAGATGACGCTGAGTGCTCAGCTTACTTGGACAGATGGGTATATGCACTGGCTCCAGGCGAAGTATTGCAGAACTAGTCTAGCGAAGAAATCATTCATGTTGTGCACCATTCAGAGTAATAATTCTTGTCTTTCATACTGCATAAAATCCCACACTCTACCCAAGGTGTGAGGATTCATTTGTAGGGCCATCATATTTTCTCATATAATGTTCAAATATCAATAAAAGGACGTTTTTGTTTACAAATTTGTGTTCCTTTACTCTTTCTTTATTTTTTATTTTTGCACAAAGAAAATAAAAAAATGATAATGCACTTTCTTTTCTTTTGTTTTCAAGCAAAAATAATCTAAAATAAAGCATAAATCCAATCATGCAGACTTGATTATGTGAATTCCTCTGAAAATGGTTCTGTTATGCCCACGTATGATTTCGACAATCCGATCTATCAAGCTGAGGAAGAAGGTGATGAAGACTATGAACTCTCAGAAGAGTTGGCTAGGTTGTTGAAACAGGAAGAGAAGACCATTCAGCCTCATCAGGAAGCTCTTGAGATCATCAATATTGGGTCAGAGGAAAGCAAGAAAGAGATCAAGATTGGTGCAAGTCTGCGGGCTGATGTAAAGCAAGAGCTGATAATCATGCTACGGGAATACGTTGACATCTTTGCTTGGTCATATCAAGATATGCCAGGTTTAGATTCAGACATAGTTGTGCATAGAGTACCATTGAAAGAGGATTGTCCACCGGTCAAGCAGAAGCTGCGCAGAACGAAACCAGAAATGGCTTTGAAGATCAAGGAAGAAGTACAGAAACAGTTGGATGCAGGCTTTCTGGCGGTGACCAACAATCCTCCTTGGGTGGCCAATATAGTATCGGTGCCGAAGAAAGATGGCAAAGTTAGAATGTGCGTGGATTACAGAGATCTCAACAGGGCGAGCCCTAAAGATGACTTTCCACTCCCTCATATTGACGTGCTGGTTGATAATACCACTCAGTTTTCAGTGTTCTCATTTATGGATGGATTCTCCGAGTACAATCAGATAAAGATGGCGCCTGAAGACATGGAGAAGACCACATTCATTACCCCGTGGGGTACCTTCTGTTACAAAGTAATGCCTTTTGGGTTGAAGAACGCAGGGGCAACTTATCAAAGAACAATGGTGACGTTATTCCACGATCTAATTCATAAAGAGATCGAATGCTATGTGGATGACATGATTGCTAAATCAAAGAAAGAAGAGGAACATCTGATTAACTTGAAGAAGCTGTTTGAGAGGTTAAGGAAATTTAGGTTGAGATTGAATCCTAACAAGTGTACTTTCGGCGTGCGATCCGGAAAATTGCTTGGTTTCATTGTCAGTGAAAAAGGGATAGAGGTTGATCCCGCTAAAGTGAAAGCTATACAAGATATGCCTGTACCGAGAACTGAGAAAGAAGTTCGCGGCTTTCTAGGGAGATTGAACTACATTTCAAGGTTCATATCTCACCTAACTGCCACTTGCGAACCGATTTTCAAAATGCTAAGAAAAGATCAAACGGCTAGGTGGAATGATGATTGTCAAAATGCTTTCGATAAAATAAAAAGATATTTGCAGGAACCTCTGATTCTGATACCTCCAGTTCAAGGGAGACCGCTGATTATGTACTTGACAGTGCTCGAAGGATCCATGGGTTATGTTCTCGGTCAACACGACGAGACAGGTAGGAAAGAACATGCTATTTACTACCTGAGCAAGAAATTTACAGATTGTGAATCGCGATATTCATTGCTTGAGAAGACATGTTGTGCACTCGCATGGGCCGCCAAGCGATTGAGGTAATACATGCTCACACATACAACCCTGTTGATCTCAAAAATGGATCCGGTTAAGTATATTTTTGAGAAACCAGCGCTTACAGGCAGAGTTGCAAGGTGGCAGATGGTACTGACAGAGTACGACATTCAATTTACTTCGTAAAAATCAATTAAAGGAAGTATACTGTCAGATTATCTGGTGCAACAGCCTCTTGATGATTACCAGCCCATGAGATTTGATTTCCCTGATGAGGACATCATGTTTCTCAAAGCGAAAGACTGCTAGGAACCACTTCTGGAGGAGGGGCCTGACCCTGAATCCAAATGGAGTTTGATGTTTGATGGGGCAGTTAATATGAATGGGTGTGGAGTTGGTGCAGTCCTCATTACGCCAGAAGGTGTTCACATGCCTTTCACTGCCCGAGTAACTTTCGGGTGTACCAACAATGAAGCAGAATACGAAGCTTGCATACTAGGGATCGAGGAAACTATTGATTTACGAATCAAGACCCTCGATATCTTTGGTGATTCAGCACTGGTAATCAATCAAGTAAAGGGAACTTGGCACACACACCAGCAGAATTTGATCCCGTATAGAGATTATACGAGGTGATTGCTGACATTCTTTACAACTGTCAAATTGTACCATGTTCCCAGAGATGAAAATAAGTTCGCAGATGCCTTGGCCACTATATCTTCGATGATCAAAGTGCATGGTTGGAACTTCGTGCCCAGGATTGATGTATCTCGTCTTGATAGGGCTGCTTTTGTGTTTGAGGTGGATGCAGTGTCTGACGATAAGCCTTGGTACCATGACATCAAATGCTTCTTGAAAAATCAAGAATACCCGCCTGGGGCATCTTCCAATGACAAGAAGACATTAAGAAGGCTAGCCGGTAGTTTCTTCTTGAACAAAGATGGCGTGCTGTATAAGAGAAATTTTGATACGGTCCTGCTCAAATGTGTGGATAGACACGAGGCAGGCCTGTTGATGATTGAAGTGCACGAAGGCTCTTTCGGTACCCATGCTGGAGGACATGCGATGGCTAAGAAATTGTTGAGATTGGGGTATTATTGGTTGACAATGGAGTCAGATTGCTGCAAGTATGCTCGCAAGTGAAACAAATGCCAGATCTATGCAGACAAAGTACACGTTCCTCCCAATCCGTTGAGTATCATGTCCTCTCCGTGGCCATTTGCGATGTGGGGCATTGACATGATCGGGAAAATTGAGCCTACTGCTTCAAACGACCATCGTTTCATCTTGGTTGCCATTGATTACTTCACTAAATGGGTTGAAGCGGCGTCTTATGCCAATGTCACTAAGCAAGTAGTATCTCGTTTCTTGAAACGAGATATCATTTGTCGATATAGAGTTCCTGAAAGAATCATTACTGATAATGGTTCTAATTTGAATAATAAGATGATGGCTGAATTATGTCGGGACTTCAAAATCGAGCATCACAATTCTTCTCCGTACCGCCCGAAGATGAATGGCGCGGTCGAAGCGGCCAACAAAAATATCAAGAAGATTGTGCAGAAGATGGTTGTCATGTACAAAGATTAGCATGAGATGTTACCATTGGCTTTGCATGGGTATCGAACATCAGTCCGCACGTCCACTGGGGCAACACCGTATTCGCTTGTATACGGTATAGAGGCAGTTCTGCCGATAGAAGTTGAGATCCCCTCTATCCGAGTATTGATGGACGTTAAACTGGATGAAGCTGAATGGCTATGAGCCAGATTTGATCAGCTGATCCTTAATGAGGAGAAGCGACTAGCCGCAGTATGTCATGGCCAGCTATACCAGCGCAGAATGAAGAGGGCATTCGATCAAAAAGTTCGACCTCAAGTTTACAAAGTCAAGGATGTGGTAATCAAGAGAATACTTCCTCCGAGTACAGATCACAGGGGAAAATGGACTCCTAACTATGAAGGTCCATTCGTGGTTAAAAAGGTTTTCTCAGGTGGGGCCTTATTACTGGCAACCATGGATGGTGAAGACTTTTCATCCCCTGTTAATTCAGATGCAGTTAAAAAATACTTCGTATAAAGAGACCCGCTGGATAAAAGGAAAAAAAGAATCCAGGCAAAAAAGGGCATCCCGGCGAACCAAAAACAGAATAAAGGTTCGGGCAAAAATTAGGGATATAATTGAAAAGAATTGTACACCCGGTAAGTTGAAAACCCGAAAGGGCAACTTAGGCAAAAATGGGTATCCCGGTGGATTGAAAACCTGAAAAGGCGATTCACGCAAAAGAGGGATTAAAGCGAATGACTGCAGGCTGAATTAATCTGTACGTTTTCTACCCTTCAATGAACTGGCAAAATTCCAAAGGAGGAATTGGTCCGACCATGAACTTCTGAAGGCAAAGATAATCAAGAGAGTTGGAATACATACTGGCTATAACAGAATCAGAAATCAGTTGGAATCCAATCTCCGCATTATCATTAAGATAGATTTCTTTTCTCAATTTTATGGCAATCGCCTCTTTCAGGGGTTTGCTTCTGATTGTAAATCCGCCAATTTTGGCATTTCATCAATAAAGTTGAATATTCAGTCACGAGCTTTTATTTTCATTTTATTGTTTTGTTTGCAAAAACGTCCGATTTTTTTGATAATAAAACATTACTTTGAAAATATCTTGGCCTTGCAAAAACACGCACAAAGACAATTAAAATTACTTTGCTTGTTGGACAACCTTGGATGGTGGACTCAAAAGACCACGCAACATCCTGGGGCATGCGCATATTCTTTTTCTGTTGCAAGAAATGAGTACGATCGACCCAAGCAGCACGAAAGTTATCTCTCAGCACGATTGACAGATATTTACTTTGACTTGATACTGTTGTATCTTATTAAGTCGATTCTTCCATTCAAGAGTTCCCACCGAGCTTTGTGACGGCAACGGCGGTCGAAGATGGAATTCTTCTGTGTTGATAACGGTTATTAATGCAGTAAACACTCCGGGTCAATAACAAGTGCCAACCCTCCGATACCTTGCAGACGATGTGAAGGGTGGTTCAAGGCAGAGTGTTCGTATAAGAGTTTGAAAACGCGTGGTTTTCTATAAAATCCTTTTAAGAGACGAAACTTTTAGTACTAACATCCCTTGTGGGATTTACTCTTGGTAGGATATATCAGCAAGTGGTGGTATCATCTCTCCCGCGGGTTTTAGCATGCGAAATTTGTCAAAGAGTAACCCCCAGCGGAGTTATTGACCATCCTAAACACTGGGCATGTTATCTCCCCAGCAAAGGATACTCCCGATCTGTTATCCCCAGTAGAGTTTAAAGACGCTTGGTCTTCTGTAAAATCCTCTCAATGGGCGTTCCCCAGTACGAGACGCTTTAAAGCAGTTTTCTCCAGCAGAGTTTGTTATAAACTCATCATCCCCAACGGAGTCATCAAACGGAAAGTTCGCCTAACATGGGGCATTGTGACACTTATCCTAAGCTTGACATTTGTATTCCTCAGCAGACTACAGTGGAATCCCCAGCAGATCTCTAGGGACTCTTTCTCAGCATATTGCAACGGAATGTCTTCCAACCAGGATTTGCATATCCCCCGCAGAGTAGCCCTGATTCCTCAGTAAGATCGTATCTCTAGTAGCGGTATCCCCACAGAGTTCATCATCAAATCTTGTCAACAATATTCCCAGCTGAATTATTTTCTATTCCCACAGAGTAATTTCCCCAGCAAGGTCTAAATAGATCGAGGGAGCCTATTCTTCTGCAAAGTGTCAGCATATGATATTACCCAGCCGGTGGTGTATTTCTCAGCATTGCTCATTTACAACTCGAAGTCCAATTTATTTTTGGCGTACATATATTTGTTAATATTATTCCAGCAGGTGGGATAGTATTGCGGATGATTATTCCAGCCAGTGGGATGATCATTATATACAGTTTGTTCATATTATTCCAGCAGGTGGGATAGTATGGCAGATGGTTGTTCCAGCCAGTGGGATGATCATTATATACAGTTTGTTCATATTATTCCAGCAGGTGGGATAGTATGGCAGATGGTTGTTCCAGCCAGTGGGATGATCATTATATACAGTTTGTTCATATTATTCCAGCAGGTGGGACAGTATGGCAGATGGTTGTTCCAGCCAGTGGGATGATCATTATATACAGTTTGTTCATATTATTCCAGCAGGTGGGATAGTATGGCAGATGGTTGTTCCAGCCAGTGGGATGATCATTATATACAGTTTGTTCATATTATTCCAGCAGGTGGGACAGTATGGCAGATGGTTGTTCCAGCCAGTGGGATGATCATTATATACAGTTCGTTTATATCATTCCAGCAGGTGGGATAGTATGGCAGATGGTTGTTCCAGCCAGTGGGATGATCATTATATACAGTTCGTTTATATCATTCCAGCAAGTGGGATAGTATGGCAGATGGTTGTTCCAGCCAGTGGGATGATCATTATATACAGTTCGTTCATATCATTCCAGCAGGTGGGATAGTATGGCAGATGGTTGTTCCAGCCAGTGGGATAATCATTATATACAGTTTGTTCATAGTATTCCAGCAGGTGGGATAGTATGGCAGATGGTTGTTCCAGCCAGTGGGATGATCATTATATACAGTTCGTTCATATCATTCCAGCAGGTGGGATAGTATGGCAGATGGTTGTTCCAGCCAGTGGGATGATCATTATATACAGTTCATTCATATCATTCCAGTAGGTGGGATAGTATGGCAGATGGTTGTTCCAGCCAGTAGGATGATCATTATATACAGTTCATTCAAATCATTCCAGCAGGTGGGATAGTATGGCAGATGGTTGATCCAGCCAGTGGGATGATCATTATATATAGTTTGTTCATATTATTCCAGCATGTGGGATAATATTACAGGTGGTTGTTCCAGCAGGTGGGATGATCATTTGGCAAAGCTTCCAAAGCCGGTTTCGTAAGCATCAAAGTCCAAGTTTAATTTGGCAAAGCTGCAAAAGTCCATCTGAGGATGGCAATTTTGAGATTCCAAAGCCTGTTTGGTAATCATTGAAGTCCAACGACAGATTGGCAAAAATCCAGCACGAACTGGTAAAAGTCCATTGTTTAGAATGGCAGAGCAACTAAAGTCCACCAGCGGTGTGGCAAGCCAGTAGTCGTCTGGCGTCGTTCAAAAGACATTATTAAAGTCCACCAGCAGTGTGGCAAGCCAGTAGTCGTCTAGCGTCGTTCAAAAAGACAATTTTTTTTGAAGTCCATCAACAGTATGGCAAGCCAGTAGTCGCCTGGCGTCGTTCAAAAGACAGATTTCTCCGACCACGTTCATTGAAGATTCAATCCAGCAGTCTTGTCGGGTTTATATCCTTTTTCTTCTTCATCACCCAGAGCAAATTTTTGGTTATATTTGGTATTCAATCACTATATACCTTGAAAGTCTGAAAGCAATCGCTTTCAGGCATTCAGGTCTACAGCGTTTGAATAGGGGCAGCTGTAATACCCCAAAATTTGCTCTCCCTTTTTGTCATCTTAGCATAGCATTATCATTTATCATATCATATCCATCTCATTAGCATTGCATTGCATTTAACATAGAAAAATGAAGCATAACATTCCTCTTACCATCAAGGCATGTGATCAGGTGGAATGTGGACAATCAAGGGATCATTCAAAGCACAAAAAGGTCAGTCAAGTTGCCTCAAGGCAAGCCAAGAAGTCTTTCATGTCTCACACTATCTTAATTGACAATCCAACACCTCAAGACAGTGAGATTCAATGGGAGATTGAAGCAATACATACTTCACTATGCAAGGGATTCAAAAAATGAAGGAAAACCCTCAAAAGAGATAGCTCATTGATCCAAAGTCACCCTCAAATGGTATATCTCATCCTCCTTTAAGAAGATACACAACATACTCTGAGGAATTTGAAATTGAAGACTGCACTTTTCCCTCCTAACCAGAGGAGGTCAAAATTAGGGTTTCTGATTAAATCAAGGAATCTCTGATTTTTTGGACAAAACTTGATGTCATGGTATTCTACATGTCCTTAAGTGTGTGTGTGTAAAAAATTGCCTCTCAATTGGTTTTAGAAGTGGTTCAATTGGAAGAAAGATAAAAAAATCAGAGAAATTGGGGGCCAAGTCAAATAATCAGAAGGAAAAGTCAACTCTTGACTTTTTGAGGCCAAATTCATGAAATTCATGTTATATGTGTCCAATGTGCAAAATTTGATCAAGAAACTCCAAAGGAATCATGAAAAAATCAAGATGTGGAAAGATGCCATTTTTGGGTGAAGTAGGGTTACTAAAAATAGTAATTTTGGACCATTTTGGACTACACTTTGAACCAAGGCCATTTAAATTTGAAGCACCAAATGAAAATTCCACTCGGCCACAACAAAAGATCTTACTTTAAGCTTCAAATCCATGTGTAGAACATCTCCATTGGATAAATATTGAGGGAGATACGATGGATCAAAGTTGGAAGAAAGTAGGCCAAAACTAGGTCATGACCAAGTATTTTCAGGTCACGCGCACATCATTTCCTCAAACAGTTGGTGTGCCAAATGTTCCCTCATTTTTCATCAAGATAAAAGCTTCAAATGAAAAACTTTTCAACATCAAAGTTGTTCTTTGCAGTGTCATCTTCAATATTGATGTTGGGAAAATTTTGAATTGATCAAGTTATGAGGGAGATATGTTGGTTCCAATTTAGGGTGATCATACTGAAGATCCATGCCATGCACACCATGCCAGCCAACCTCTTGCCACACCCACCAACCAGTTTTGAACCATTGTGTTCGTAGCTACGTTTAAGTGTGTTCAAGGCATTATTTCAATCCAATTCTCACATCAATATGATTCTATGATGTACCATCTTTCTAATGCCATCAACATTGTGTTGTTTCATTCACTAACATGAGAGATATTTACCATCAAACATCCACTGTTGCATTGATTCCAAACTGTCACAAAATCAGAAAATAAAATGTTGTTGTTGTTGTCTTGAGATTCACACGCATACACCCTATATTCATTTCCACAATAAGCCAAGTATATGCTACTTACACCATGCATAATGGCACGTGCTGTACATGAGAAAGGGAAGAACCGAAACTTAAGAAGCAAGTTTCTTTTGCAGCTGCCACACCAGAACAATTCATCATCACCATTCTTTTCATTTTCTCCTCACCACAACAGCCATGAACATTTCCTCACCATATCACAACCCTCAATGACTCGCCCCTAACTAACTTAACTCAGTTAGTTAGGGTGCACTCACCTTAACTCATTCAACTCATTTAACTCCACTCATAAAACCATGGTTAAATCATACTATAAAACAAAATTACACACTCTAATTTCATTTCCAACTTCATTTTCCTCATTTTCGCTCCCAAGAACACTCTCATTCTCTCAACCTTCTCTGAACTCTCTCTCTCTTTTCACACTAGCTTTTCAACTTTCTTCTCCAATTTTCATCATTCATCAGTTTTAAAGCATTGGTGCACTGAAGCATAGCATTGAACTTCATCATCTTCAAGTTAATCTCACTGATCTTACAAGGATTCAAGCTTCCAAAGGCATTTATTTTGCTCAACTCCAGCTCCAGAATTTCGAGAAGGATCCTCTGGTTTTCTTACAACATTTATCTCTTCAAGTTCAGGTTTCATCATCTTAACCTTTTCTTTCTAATTCAAGCTAATTTGAGTGCATTTTTACTTGCCTGAAGTTCCTTAGGAACTGTTTGCACCTCCGGCTAGTGATAGGCTTATTAGAAGCGTAGATTCAATTTTAGGGCAAAACTTCTTGCATCTGATTCTCATTGTATGAATGCAATTTGCGAATTCTAAGGCCAGATTCTTGCTCTACGCGACTTCCTCTTTTGATTGATATACATATTGTGAATTTCTGGAAGCATGTGAGTTTGCAGACGGTGGTGATTGGCCAGAGAAGATGACCAGAGGTCCCTCTCCGGCCGGCAGCTTTGGTTGTTAGGGTTTTATCATGTTTTAATCCTGTACGTCCATTTTGCATGATCGTGTGGTTCAAAATGTGCCAACACATTAAAATGCATGTGCATGTCATGTGCATTGTTTCTGAATTCACTTAAGCTCTATGTGTTGAAGTGTATGGTAGCTAGGGTAGACATTCATGCATGTGCGTTGATTTCAACTACTTTGACTATGGTTTGACTGTGACTTGATCCAATGGTTACGCGTGAGTCAATTTTGTTGACTGAAGAGCATGATAGTTAATGTGTTATGCGCGTAAATGGACTTAAGACATATTGCTATCCACACCCCATTTTTAAAAGCCCAATCAATCTGAACTGGATATTTGCTATGTTTACACCCCCAGTCTTCATTTCACTTCATTTTATTTTCTCCATTTTTCTACACGTTTCATTTTTAGTTTTTAAAAATACCAAATTGCATCAGAAAATTCCACAAAAATTCATGAACATTTCCAAGACATTTAGAAAATTTTTGATGATTTTATTTTATGATTTTATGACGTTTTTGACCCTGTTCCACAATTTTCTTTGATTTTCTTTTGTGTGCATTCTTAATGTGGTACATGATTTTGTGCATTTTTGTTCTTGATCATTAAAAATAGTTTTGATTTGCTTATTTTTGAATTGAGTCATTAACATCTTGAAATATGTCCTATGATTTTTATTTTATTTTTTTAGATCATTTTATGACATGTTTGGATGTCCATCTTTGCATTACTTTGCATGTGTATCCAACTTGACCTAAGAACATTGTATAAAGCCTTTTTGCCTTGGTTTCTTGCATGTTATTTTGGTATATGATTCACTTCTGATTTGTGTATGTTTAAACCATGCTTGATTAATTTCCATTAGGCCATCTAATTTTTGTTTAATGCATCACCTTTGAAGCATAATAACATGTCATATCATCCTAACTTTTGTGCATGTTTACAAGATTTCTTTTGTACATACTTGCATGATCATTTGCATATTTGGTGAACCATTCATGTGACATAATAGGTCATTGATACATATTATATGTCATCTTTGCATGTTGATTATCATTTGAACCTTGTGCACCTTTAACATGTTGTGTTTGCACTTTCCTTTTGTTTGAACTTCCATTTCAATTATACTTCTTCTATCACTTCTTAAATGTCTTGATGTGTTATTCATGAATACTTGTGAGATGTTTGTGAATCATTTTTCATTTCATTTCAATTCTGATCCTTAGATTACATGTTCCATTCATGCAAGTTTTTTTATTTCTTTGCATCTTTCATTCTCCCTTTTCTTATGGTAGCATGTTCTAATGTCATGGATGATGTTTGTTGCCTATCCACTTGGACTTGCATGATAATGATCATTTGTTTTCCATATGATGTACATTCTGGTTGTGATTAATAGGATTTGATCTTTCATCTTATTCTTTTGATCTTTATGGTGCATTAAGTGTTCTTTTGCTTCTTATACTTTTTATACATGTTTACTAACCATGTAGGGGCTTTGGTAAGTTGCAATTGAGTGTGGATAAGGAATCCACATTCAAACTTCTATCCTTTCTCTTTTACAATTCCATCTTGTGTTTTGTTAAGCACTTATGTGCTTTTTCTTAATAACTCATCACTTTCCCTTTTTGAATTACAATTCATCTTCTAATTTAGAAGTGAATTGTTTAATTCATTCTTTCTTTAAACTTTAGGTTTAAACCTCACAAACCCTTAGGATCACTCCCTTAATTAATTGATTAGGATTGAGTCTTAGTTCACATAGATTTTACCTTTATCCTCTCTTGAGTCTTTCATCTTCTCATCTCAAAGAAAATTCAAAATATCTAATAAAGGCAAGCATTTATTGCATTTAGGCCTTTCATATAAAGAAGAGATTATAAGGGGTCTTCTCTTATAATCTTAGAATGTGTAGCATATAGCCCATCTTGGGTCAATGTGTTAGACATTTGATCTTGTATGATGGACTTAAATGCAATACTTGTTGAAGGTACAAATAATAAAAAACACTTCTTCATTTCTTAATCAACAAAAACACTTAATAAACACAAGTATGCTAGTGTGTTTGAACCTTGACAATTGGAACTAAGTGTGGGGGTCTTCTTCACTCTTAGTGTGCTTTCTTATCCATTCCATCTTGGAATGTGAGAATGTACACATTCCAATGACTAAGATTTGAATACACTATCATATGCAAACAAATAAAAAAGAAACTTCTAAAAGACAAAAACAAACAATGACGTCTTTCCTTCGGGAATTCTTTTCTCACCTCATTCACTCTCAACGTACGAACGTGCTCCTACTCGTTCTCGTGCAAGACGGTAACACACTCGGACCAGCGAGCCTGCAACACCTGATCTAGAACGTTAGCCGTTCGTTAAAAACACAAACAATCCATCCCTAGTGAGGGGAACTACGTCGCTCTGATTCTCATGTTCCCGATGAGATACGTAGGCAGTGGGGTAGGGCCCATGCGAGCACTTCTTTTATTTTCCCTACATTTGTTTCTCTTTCTCTCTCCTTTCCTTTTCCAGTTCTTTTTCCAGTATCCTTTCCTGACACCCTTTGATCGAGACAAGCAAGCGTGGATCCCATCGGGTACGATGGACGCGTGGGGGTGCTAATACCTTCCTCTCGCGTAACCGACTCCCGAACCCAGTTCTCTTGGTCACAGGACCACGTTCTTTCCTTCCTTCAGGTTTATGCGGTGTTTCCTTTCCCTCTCATGGGATAAATACACATTGCTGGCGACTCTGTTCGGTGCCACTTTCGCGTTTGTACTAGTGCCATTGTTTTGGGATTGTGTCTTTGACTTCATAGACCATGTTTAGATTGTTATAGGTCACTTGATTACCATTATATGTCATTGTCTGGATTTCATTTATCTCATTTCTTTTACGTATGTCTGTTTTGTACTAACCTTTTATGCAGAGGCTGAGGTAAGTTATTTGAGGGTGTGGATAGTTATCCATGTCCACTCTCACTCTTTCTGTCTCTCATCTTTTCCTTTCTCTAGGCTTAGGTTGTCGTCAAACCTCACTAACCGTAGGTTACCCATGCATGATAACATTAGGACTCTTAGTTCCCCTTTAGAGTTTCCTTTGTGTCTTCTCTCTTCTCATCTCAAAACTTCTTGAAAACACTTAATAAGGATAAAATGTATTGCACACGAGCCTTAAGCGTGGGGAATGAGAAATGAGGGGCTTTCTTTCATCTTTCTAGAGTGCTTAGCGAGTGTCCTGTCTAGGGACGATTCGTTAAGTATTCGTCCCTGTGCCCTAGACTTTGGTGCAATGCAAGTTATGAACTAACTCAAGTCACTTCTGTCTTAAAAAATACAAACAAACTTCAAACCTTTTTGTCCTTTGGGATTGTCAAACTAAAGGCTATTTTCAAAAAGGGCACGTTACTTTCCGTCTGAGTCGCAAACAGACATTGATCCTAACTGTCGGACGCGAACTTAACGCCGCTCATAAAAAACACAAAAAGAACTTGGTCCGAACTATATTGACTCTGAATTTCCCATTGCACAAAGGGAGTACGTAGGCCTAGGACGTCGACGTCCTACCGAGTCTGTCTTTGTTTTCCCCTTCCTCGTGTCAGTACAACCATAGATTTTAGGATAACTCACCCTTAGATTAGACAACAAGCGTGGATCTCATCGAGTACGATGGACGCGTGGGGTGCTAGCACCTTCCCCTCGCGTAACCGACTCCCGAACCCAGGCTATGGTTGCGATGACCATTCCTTTCCCTCTTCCTCAGGTTTATGCGGTGTTCCCTTTCCCCCTCTTGGGATAAATTTACACGGCTGGCGACTCTGTTTTCCGCGCCACTCTCGTGTTTGTACCTAGATGAAAATCCCGGGAGTGACACCGCCCTTTCGGGTTTTCAATCCACCGAGACGTTTTTTTAGGCGAAGTATTTCTTGACTATGTCAACATTTGTGGGGTAGGCAAATTCCTCTCTGTCCATGGTTGCAAGTCTCAAGGCGCCGCCTGAGAAAGCTTTCTTTACCACATAGGGGCCGTCATAATTCGGAGTCCATTTGCCCCGAGAATCAGTGAGGAATGATTGTATCTTTTTGAGCACAAGGTCTCCTTTTCTGAAGATGCGAGGTTGAACCTTTTTGTCGAACGCCTTCTTCATTATTCGCTGATACAACTGACCATGGCATATTGCCGTGATTCGCTTTTCTTCGATCAGATTCAGTTCATCGTGCCGACTTTGACACCATTTAGTTTCTGTAAGCTTAGCTTCCATCAATACCCGAATTGATGGGATCTCTACTTCTATGGGGAGCACCGCCTCCATGCCATATACTAGAGAGAAAGGGGTAGCCCCTGTTGAAGTGCGGACAGATGTGCGATAACCTTGAAGAGCAAAGGGCAGCATCTCGTGCCAATCTTTGTAGGTTACAACCATCTTTTGAACGATCCTTTTGATGTTCTTGTTAGCCGCTTCTACCGCTCCGTTCATCTTAGGTCGGTAGGGAGATGAGTTATGGTGTTCGATCTTGTACTCAGCACACAACTCTTTCATCATCTTGCTGTTTAATTTAGATCCATTATAAGTAATAATCTGGCTCGGAACACCATAACGGCAGATGATATTGTTTTTGATAAATCGGACCACCACTTATCGGTTTACATTAGCGTACGACGCTGCTTTGACCCACTTGGTGAAATAATCAATGGCTACCAGGATGAACCAATGTCCGTTTGAAGCCTTAGGTTCAATCATGCCAATCATGTCGATCCCCCATATAGAAAAAGGCCATGGGGAAGAAAGAACTTTGAGATGCGTTGGCGGTACATGGATTTTGTCGGAGTATATCTGATATTTATGACACTTCCTCATGTACTTGTAGCAATCGAATTCCATTGTCAACCAATAGTACCCTGCTCTTAGGATTTTTCTTGCCATTGTGTATCCATTGGCATGAGTGCCAAAGGATCCTTCATGAATTTCTTTTATCAGCATGTCTGCTTCTGGTCTGTCGACGCATCGAAGCAAGACCATGTCAAAGTTCCTCTTATAGAGTGTATCACCGCTCAGGAAGAAGCTTCCAGCCAGCCTTCTGAGGGTTTTTCTATCTTTCCTGGATGCCCCAGGTGGGTACTCTTGTTTCTGAAGGAAGCATTTGATATCGTGACACCAAGGTTTGTCGTCTATGACTGCTTTAATCGTGAAGATGTAAGCGGACCGTTCAAGGCGCATTATGTCGATCTTAGGTAAGTCATTCCATTGACCTACACTAATCATGGAAGAGAGAGTGGCTAATGCATCAGCCATGTGACTCTCTTCACGAGGGATATGATGAAACTCGATTATGTTGAAGAAGGGTAGCAACCTTCTTGTGTAATCTTTGTAAGGAATCAATCCTGATTGGTATGTGTTCTAATCTCCTTTGATCTGATTGATGAGCAAAGCTGAGTTGCCATATACATCCAAGTTTTTGATCCTTAAGTCGATCGCTTCTTCGAGACCCATGATACAAGCTTCGTATTCGGCCTCATTGTTTGTACACTTGAATGTCAGTCGGGCTGTGAAAGGAATGTGGGTGCCCTGAGGTGTTATGATGATTTCCCCAATTCCGTTTTCGTAATGATTGATAGCTCCATCAAAAATAAGTCCCCATTGGGAATCTGGTTCTGACCCTTCACTGGGTAGTGGTTCGTCACAGTCTTTCATTTTTAGATACATGACATCTTCGTCTGGGAAGTCAAATCCAACTGATTCTTGATCATCAATCGGTTGATGAGCCTAATGATCGACTAAAACATTTCCTTTAACGGCTTTCTGAACGTGGTACTCTATGTCATATTCTGATAACAACATCTGCCAACGGGCAATCCTTCCCGTGAGAGCAGGCTTTTCAAAGACATTCTTGATTGGATCCATTTCAGAGATTAACCAAGTAGTGTGAGGAATCAGGTACTGGCGAAGACGTTTGGCTGCCTAAGCCAGAGCGCGGCAAGTTTTCTTGAGCATAGTGTACCGAGTCTCACAGTCTGTAAACTTCTTGCTCAAATAGTAGATGGCAGACTCATCTCTTTTTGTTTCGTCTTGTTGACTAAGCACACAACCCATGGAGTCTTCCAAGACTGTTAAGTATATGATCAGTGGTCTTCCTTCCACTGGAGGTGATAGAATCGGTGGGTTCAACAGATATTCCTTAATACTATCAAAGGCAGTTTGGCAGTCTTCTGTCCAAACGCATTCCTGATTCTTTTTTAATAATTTGAAAATCGGCGCACATGTCGAGGTCATAAGGAATATGAATCTGGAGATGTAGTTCAAACGTCCCAGGAATCCCCTGACTTGTTTTTCAGTTTTCGGAGAAGGCATTTCTTGAATGGCCTTGACCTTGTCAGGATCAACCATAATTCCTTTCTGGCTGACGATGAACCCTAAGAGCTTCCCTGAACGGACACCTAATGTGCACTTATTGGGATTCAAGCGGAGTTTGTACTTTCTCAACCGCTCGAATAGTTTTGACAGGTGGGTCATATGCTCCTCCTCTGTTTTAGATTTGGCAATCATGTCATCGACATATACCTCAATTTCCTTATGTATCATGTCATGAAACAGAGTAGTCATGGCCCTCTGATAGGTTGCCCCGGCATTCTTCAAACCGAACGGCATTACCTTGTAACAAAAGGTCCCCCATGGGGTAATGAAGGAGGTCTTCTCCATGTCTTCCGGCGCCATTTTGACCTGATTATAGCCCGAGAATCCATCCATGAAAGAGAAGACTTTGAACTTTGCTGTACTGTCTACCAGCATGTCAATGTGTGGTAAGGGAAAGTAGTCCTTTGGACTTGCCTTGTTTAGATCTCGGTAGTCGACACACATTCTAACTTTTCCGTCCTTTTTCGGAACTGGTACGATGTTGGCTAACCATTGAGGATATTTTGACGTAGCGAGGAAACCCGCGTCAATCTATTTATGTACCTCCTATTTGATTTTGACAGCCATGTCTGGATGAGTTCGTCTCAACCTTTGTTTTACCGGTGGACATTTTGATCTCAACGGTAGATGGTGTTCCACGATGCTGGTATCCAAACCTGGCATGTCCTGATAGGACCAAGCAAACACATCGGGAAATTCTCTGAGAAGCTTTGTCAAATTCTCTTTGACAGTTGGACCGAGCAGTGCCCCAATCTTGACTTCTTTTCTCTCTTCTTCCGATCCTAAGTTGACTGTTTCCAGCAACTCTTTGTGAGGCTCAATGGACCTTTCCTCTTGTCTGAGTAGTCGGGAGATCTCCTCTAGAATTTCATCGTCATCTTCTTCTTCAGCCTCAAATACCGGGAACTCAAAGTTTGGAGAAGGCATTAGATCGTATGTTTCAACGGGGTTTAAAATAAGCAATCTGCATGACGTGATGATTTGTGTTTAGAAGAGATAGAGAGAATGCAAGAGTGTGTGCAGTGTATTTCTTTTACTGCTTATTTTTATTATTGAGTTGTTTTTTAGGATTACCATTTTCTGAAAAGCAAAAAGAGAAAACAGCAATTAATGCGGAAATTACAGAACGACATTATTTTATTAATGAACAAGTCGATTCTTGAAACTACAACCCTATAAGACAAAACTCTGTCGCTTTGGGCGAAGCGAAGAGGGATATTTACAGAAAGTGAGCCCTATCAAAACATCTGTTTCACCTGGGCAGGGTGAAAGGTCAAAGACGACAATTACTTAGACTTATGAACAATCTTCGGAACATCGACAGCGACCCATTGGCGGCGAACTCCTCGGTGAATCACAAAGTCTAGTACCTTCCTTGATTTGTCTTCAGAAATAACGCTGATTTCTGGTGGAGCAGGATCGTTGGAATCTGTCTCCTAGGCAGAGTTGTCGTAGGAGGATTCCTCTGTTGTATTTTGCATAGTGTTTGTGCTCTCAGCTATATCTCCCCATCCAGTTGGCTGGATGTCTTCGAACCTGATACGAGATCTTTCAGGAGCGGTGTACTTGACCTTGAAGTCGTATTTTCCACTCGGTTGTCCCAAGGTGTCCCACACTTCTTTGGAATTGAAGGAGTCATCTCTCTCGATGACGTTGACCTCGGGAAATGCATAGTTGATGAATTCTAGTCCGGCAAGCTTTGCCAATTCATCATCGTACTGGATAAGTTTGGAATAACCTGAGTGTTGATCCCATGGCATGGTGGGGACACAGGTATTTTGTTCAATGATGCTCAAATGATTTTCATTGTCCGGCTGATTTTCTTGCCCCAAGTCTCCGGGATATGGTTGCCAGATAGGCAAGTCATCCATTGGGCCATAATAGTCGTGGTCAAAGTTGTATTTCATCGGAGTGTCTTCTTCTAATGAATTTGGCGGAGCACGGCATCCTTCAGGATCACAATCGCCGTATATCATTTCGACATCTGACCTTGGTATAAATCTCGGACTCTGTGCGGGATAGCAAAATTGCATAGGCACCTCTTCCTGAGACATATAACCATCCTCGTTAAAATAGGACTTCCATTCCTCATCTGTATCGGAGGAATCTCCCTCGTTGATAGTATGCACTTCTTGAGTCACTGGTTGAAGGAAGCCTCCACTGTGGAAGAAGTTCTGGATGGGATGAAGACTTTCACCGTTAGCGGCAGTCTGGGTACAGGTTGCAGAAAAGCCAAGACCTTTCTTTATCTTGTTATTCGTAGGATTGACAAGCTGTCCCCATCCTGTTTTATTGGTATTCTCGACCGCTTTGATAGCATCTTTGTACGAGGAAATCGAGGTTCCTTTCTCTGACTGATTCTCATCACTCACCAAAAGTTCCTGGAACTGCGTTCCAATAAGCTCCTCGGGTTCTACACAAGTAGATAATGACAAGTTGCTCACTAGCAAGGCTTGTTCTCCACAGACTGTGACGAGTTGGCCGTTCTGGACGAACTTTAGCTTTTGGTGGAGGGTCAAAGTGACTGCCCCAGCCTAATGTATCTAAGGTCTTCCTAATAAACAACTGTATGTTACCCGGATGTCCATGACCTGGAAAGTGACTTGGAAAGTATGAGGACCAAAAGTTATGGGAAGGCTGACTTCGCCGATAACCATTTTTATGGATCTGTCAAATGCTTTGACGACGACCTCGCTGGTTCTCATAGGAGGTCCTTTGAATGATATTCGCATTAAAGTGGACTTCAGCATAACATTTAGGGCTGACCCTGTGTCTACCAGTACGCTGGCTAAAGCATCGTCCTGGCAGTTGACTGTAATGTTGAGCGCCATGTTATGACGGCAACCTTCTTTAGGTAATTCCTCATCACTAAATCCCAAGTTATTGCAGGAAGTGATGTTAGAGACAATTCTATCGAAATGTCTGATTGTTACATCCTATTCTACAAAGGCTTGCTCCAAGACTTTCTGTAGAGCCTCCCTGTGCGCTTCTGAACTGAGTAAAAGTGATAATACCGAGATCTTTGAAGGAGTTTGTAACAGCTGATCAATAATGTTGTATTCACTCTTTTGGATGAGCTTTAGCATCTCATCTTCGTTTTTTGAAAGGTTGGGATTACTGGATTGACCGACTGGTGGATTGGGAACTTCTGTCTGAGGTTCCTTTTCTTTGCTGGGTTCTCCAACTCCTCGGTTGAAGATTCGACCGCTCCGTGTTACTCGACTGATGTCTGCAATATTCACTAAGGAGGGTAATGGAATTTCCTTTCCATTCTCAATTATTGTTGCACCGTATTTGTAAGGCATCGCCTTAGCTGATTCATACGGTAATGGTCCCGACAGATAGATAACTACAGGAGCCTTCTGATTTTTCTGACTGTCGTAGGTAACTTCAATCAGTTTCCAGCTAGGAACCTTTGATTCGTCCAGTAGAGGGATGATGGTATAAACATCCTTGTTCTGTTGATGATCAGAGATTACGACAATGTCTCTGATTTGATCAGCGAAGTAGTCCGGCGTCCAGTTGATTGGCTCGGAACCCGGACATGGGTGAATCTCTTTACGATCCAAATGACCTTAAAGAGTTGCTCGCACAAGGTAGCATCCTTGATTATCCACTAATCAAACTCCACACCGCTCATAGTTTTGTAGTGGCACCTGGCCACGTCCGCTTTGAATACAGTGTAACCTTACTAGGTTTGTTTCCATCGACCGAACATCCTGACTTTGATATCTAGTAGGATTCCCGTCAACCACACTGATTTTTTTGCGGGTCTTCATTCATATAAATTGGAAGCCACCAGTGGTTCAACAAGTGCTGAAGTGTTTCCTGGACAAGGGCACAACCCTGATCGTCTTCGCAACCTGCTTTACAGCCCTGATAATCATGTGATACCAGGAACCCGAGCTGGACCTGTTTAGCATGTAACTCCACCAGGCTGGTATTCATCAAGCGAATATCGAAGATTTGAACCATGTTGATCTTATAGGGATTCCTATCATGGTAGTCCTGAATCCATCCAAGATCCATCTGACACTTGAGGGCCTTTTGTACAAAAGAGCATCCCTGTTTGTTTACCGAGCAAGTCAGACAGGAATTATAATCATGTCGTGGAAGATTATGATACTGGCTTTGCCTTGAGTTCATTGCCACCAAGTTGACATTCATCGCACGGATATCCTGGTTTTGTATGATGCTGGAATTCGTATAAACTATGTTAACTCCACGAACTCGGTGCTCTTGGATCCATCAGAGATCCACCTGTTCCTGTAGAGCTGATTGCACCACAGAACATCCTTGATTGTTTTTAGAGCAGATATCACACTGGTGATAATTATTAGGTGGCACATGGCCATATCCACTCTGTCTATGATGCATCTTGACCAAGTTGGCCCTCAATAAGAGTACATCACAAATTTGATAGGTGTTGTTAGATTCTCCCTCTATCAAATTGACTCTAGCCTTCTCATGTTGAGGCAGCGGGTTTGTGAGAACATTCGGATTCGTATCTTTGAAAGATAAGACCCCGCTCCTAACAAGCTTTTGCACGTCGGATTTGAAACTGAGACAGTCCTCTATGTTATGCCCTGGTCCTCCTTGATGGTAAGGGCAAGTCTGATCCATCTTAAACCAAAAAGGCGGATTTTCTGGTACTGTAAGAGGAGACTTAGTCTGGACATGCCCCTTGGCCAGTAGTAACGGAAATAATTCTGCGTACGATACGAGTATAGGATCAAATCCTAGCGGGTGCGTTGTACCATTGTTGTTGTATTGAGGACGAGCCTGCTGAAGAGGTTGTTGTGTCCTTTGCTGAAATTGCTGCGACTGCGGTTGCCTTTGAGCAACCTGAGGTTGATACGTAGAAACAGGTGCAGGGTTGATAGCAGGAGTTACAGCTGCTACTGGTTGGTACCGTCGCCTTTGCTTTCCGAGAGAGATATTCCTAATATCTTGCTCCTTTATCTTAGAGAGAGCGCTACCATATTTTTTAGTACCGCTTGTTGACCCAGCGTCTTTAACTAAACGTCCTTCTCAGACGGCTTCCTCAAGACGAACTCCCATGCCCACCATCTCGGTGAAGTCACTGGGCGCACTGGCGACCATTCTGTCGTAGTAAAATGAGCTCAAGGTCTTTAAGAAAATCTTTGTCATCTCTTTTTCCTCAAGAGATGGACAAATTTGAGCGGAAATTTCACGCCATCTCTGAGCGTATTCCTTAAAGGTTTCCTTGTCCTTTTGCGACATTGATCTGAGTTGATCTCTGTCTGGTGCCATGTCCAAATTGTATTTATATTGTTGGACGAAGGCAGTGCCAAGATCTCTGAAAGTGCTAATCGTAGTCCGGTTTAAACCCATGTACCATTTTAATGCGGCACCGGTTAAACTATCCTGAAAGTAGTGAATCAGTAGATCCTGGTTCTCTGTCTGAGCTAACATTCTCCAAGCGTACATCACCAAATGGCTTTGAGGGCAAGAGTTACCCTTGTACTTTTCAAAATCGGGTACTTGGAATTTGTGCGGGACTTTCACATTGGGGACCAAGCAAAGGTCTGCGGCGTCCTTTCCAAATAAATCCTGACCGTGAATAGCCTGCAGTTCCTTCTGCATTTCCAGGAACTGCTCCTGGAATTCATGCATTCTATCGAACATACTTTCCTTTCTACCAGAAGGTATCTATGGAATCTGTCCTTCCGAGACGGTGTGCACCACAAGGGCTGGTACTGATACTACGGCAGTGAGTCTTGGCGCTTCCCGAAGTTTATAACCTTCAGGAGTCCTCATTATGCCTTTGGCATCCTCGCTTTCCCGAAGTTTGTAACCTTCAGGCCCATCGGCTTCTGCTATGATTCCCTGATCTTCACTGATCGGTGGAACATATCCTTCCGGGATATAGTTAACAGGCATGTCCCAGGGACGATCTTTCGGCATTTGATACCTAGGATCATACTTCTCCACTATGGGCGGTGAGGTGATCTCTGAGATCACAGTTCTTTGTAGCTGAGCTTCTGCCATGGCTTACATGTCGTTACGAAGCTTTCTCATATCCTCTCTCAGAGCGTCGATCTCTTCTTTCAACTCTCTATTCTCTTCCTCGAGATCATCCATCTTTTTCTGACGATTGGCCCGAGTATCGTACGAATGAGACAGTTTGACTCTAGAACCGAGATGTAAACGTGAGATTCGTAGGTAAGAAGAATACGTGACGTGAGAATGATGAATGCAATGATTGTATTAATTGTATTTTTTTTTGTTTAATCAAAATAAAATTCGACAATTAGATTGCAAATATCAAACAGTGGGGACACCCCCATTTTATTGAATTCAAAGGATTGTGGAAATGGAAATACAGTAAATTGCAAGGTGCTGAAACAGAAACCTAAGCTAATGGGTCCCGAGTCCTCTCTGAGGAGAACTCGGGTGCTGATTCTGGTACTTTCCTTTTCTTGGACCGGGGATCTTGGGCCGTTGTCGGGTTGTCATTCCTTTGCCAAGTGAAAGAAGCGAGCAAATTCCTTTGGTCATCCTGATTCTCTACAGCATGTTGCTCTAAAATCTCAATCAGAGCATTCTTTTCTTTTAGCAGTTGTATTTTGGTACACTCCACATTGAGAATGCGGTACTTGTTCTTCCAAGACCTCCTCTCCTGTTGAATTTGTTGAGCGTAACCTGAAGTTTTTCTGTTTCAATCATGAAGTACATGACAGATTCCCTTGGTGGAAGAACTCTGTGACGAGGATAAGGAATCCTTAGCTTGAGAGCTCTAGTTTAGACCCAGTGGAGATAAGGCTCCACCGAGACAAAGTCCGGTTTTCCTAGAGACTCCCGTCCTTTCTTATGAACATGTTTCCAAGTGTGCACTATTTCCATTTTTAGTGCCCTGTCATTTTCTCCTTCGTTGAAGAAAAGACCTTCCAAATGAGCATTACGCGGGACATGCCTCATCGGGTATCCAAATTAACGACGAACTAAAACTGGATGATAATTGATTCCTCCCTTAGTTCCTATGAGGGGTACGTTGGGGAAGTTTCCACAACGGTCAATGATTCTGATCCCGTCATAAATCCTATTGTACCAATCTATATCAGAGTTGGTAAGAGACATGATTTTCTGCGACCAACGTAAGGCACTCTTATGGTCCCAAAAAGCAGCAGACTTAGGCAAATGGGAGATAAGCCACTTATATAGCAGGGGTACACAGCACGTGATCATTCCTTCGCGGTATAAATTCCTTAAGTGTACAGAACGATACGCATCTGCGAGCAAGGTTGGTACGGCGTTTCCAATGAGAAAAACCTTAATGGCGTTGATATCGACGAAGTTATCAATGTTGGGAAACAAAAATAACCCGTAGGTGAATAAAACAAAGATTCTTTTTAAAAGCAGTCACGTTCCCTATACTAGCAAAGTACAGAGCCTTCTTTACCAGAAACTTGGCTGGTAAACCTGGGATTCCTCCCTTGGTGGTCATGTGAATCTTGACTTCCGACTCATCCAAATAGATTGCTCTTGTAATGGTCTGATCCTTTGGAATTTCTTCCAGTCCAGAAAAGGGAGCTTGATCAGTAATGGGTACATCATTCAGATGAGAATACTCCTCCAGCGTTGGTGCGAGCTGGTAATCCAGGAAGGTGAAACGGTGATAGACCGGATCGTAAAAATGAATGAGTGCCTCCAAGATTCCTTCAATTACATGGACCCTTAACAGAGGTAGCAGACCTCCGTACTTGGCTCTGAAAGCGTCAGGGTTAGTGATCGTCCTTGCTAATCCTCTCAAATCCCCTAGTTTTGGACCCTTGAAGGTATACTTGTGAGTTTTTCTTCTACCGAAATCCATGAGCGCAATCCTTTTCTCTCTGATATTTGCAATCATTGTCTTAGTTTAATTTGAAAGAGACAAGAAGAGAAAATTTTTCTTTGCTTAATGTTTTTTAAAATGAATGCATGAATGCAGCACATAAAAACCTAGAAAAAACATGGGGTCAAAAGGGTCGGTGTCATGAAGTCAAGGCTCTACCCATCCCAAAGGTTTATACTAGTGATTTTTGTACCTGTCTCTCAAAATCATTGATTCTTGTCGAGATAACATCAGCGGGCCGGGAACCGTGCTAGGTGATGTATTTCGAAGAATCTCAGAAGAGGGTAGTATTGCGTGACAACTATTTCTGATAGCTTCCGCACTACTGAAAGAGGTTTTTCCTAGGTGTATACTCAATCTTTCGACATGCGGCATCACACGCATTCCCATTAGCAGAAAAATAAACACAGATATCAATTAGGAAAAGCAATATATATTTGTTCTAATGTCCTAGACTTTTTAAGAGCTATGAATCCTATGATCCTAACAGAAAATGGCTCCCCGACGGAGTCGCCATTCTATGGTACCTTCCCAACTTAAAGGTTTTTGACCTAAGATCCTAGTGAGGGCCGATCCTAGCAATAATGACATTCCCCGATGGAACCGTCATTCGGTGATACCTTGTGAACCCAAGGATTCGTCCCAAGAGAAGGTTTCAACCAGAGAGAAAAGAGAGACAAGATTCCTTTGTATGGCCCCACAGTGGGGCGCCATTTTTCCTGTGAAATTGTCTAAACTTGAGGTTTCCTCCTAAGCGACGGGAGAAGAATAAGTCAGCTCCCACTGTGGTCGCCATTTTTCTGTGGAAAATGGGGACGAAAAGATCTTACCATGGAACACCCACTGTGGTCGCCATTTTCCTATGGAAAATGGGGACGACAAGATCTTACTATGGAACTTCCACTATGGTCGCCATTTTTCTGTGGAAAATGGGGACGACAAGATCTTACCATGGAACTCCCGCTGTGGTCGCCATTTTTCTGTGGAAAATGGGGACGAGAAGATCTTACCATGGAACTCCCACTGTGGTCGCCATTTTTCTGTAGCGCGATTTTTGTGGTTTCGAATCACTATCGCTTTGGTACTACAGTTAGATTCATTTTTTATCCTATTGAAGCTGATGAAGGAAGGGAAATAGATGTCTCCAATTAACCCTGCTTGCAAACTGAGTTTAAACAGTAAAAACTGTTGGTTTACAGATGCGACTTTAGTTCGTGGGTCTCTCTCTCTACTTATTTTGTTCAAAACGAAATACCGGGATTGTTCATGGGGAATTTGTTGGGATACTGTGCTAGATTGGCTAGAGGTAGGGGACTTTGGGGTTTTTTTTATTAGTGAGCTCGCTAAGATTCTTTTTTCAATCTTATGCCTACGTATTCCCGGGATAGGGAAATCAGAGCGATCGTAGTTCCTCCTATTCTATGGGAGGAAATGGTGTTTTGGTGTCTTGTTCAAAGCCCAAGACATGAAGCTAAAGGTGGTTTATATCTTGTTCAAAGCCCAAGATGTGAAGCTGAAGGGTCTATTTGTATCTTGTTCGAAGCCCAAGATGTGAAGCTAAAAGGGTGTTTGACTTTAGAGAGAACATGTCATCTCTAAAGGGGTCTGTTTGTCACAATGGTTGGGTGACTGATTATAAAGGAGAATTACTTTAACTGGGATATGTGAATCCAGCAATGCCATAATTTTCTTTATAGGGGATTTTCAAGCTGAAGGAGAAGACTTTAACTCAGTTTAGAGTAATGCCATCTTTCCTTAGGAATTTCTCATGCTAAAAAAGGGACAGTGGCGTGGATGAAAATAATCCAGAGGCTTGCCGCTTGTAGCAATTAGATGAGGGAAAAGGAGTTGTTGATGTTTGTATACAGTGACTAAAGCATGATTTGATGCTAAAAGGTTGATTGAATCAAACGGGGATTTCTTTATACAAAGCCTAAGAGGAGGTTATTGACCTAACAAGCGGATGCTTTTGTGTCTCGTACGAAGCCCGAGATAGAGGCTAAAAGGGTTAACTTAACAAGAGAGCATTTCGTATCTCGTACGAAGCCCGAGATAGAGGCTAAAAGGGTTAACTCAACAAGAGAGCATTTTGTATCTCGTACAAAGCCCGAGATAGAGGCTAAAAGGGTTTGACTCAATAAGAGAGTCTTTTATACTCACCAAGAGAGTGATTTTGTATCTCATACAAAGCCCGAGATGGAGGCTAAAAATGTTTGACTCAACAAGAGAGCCTTTTATACTCAACAAGAGAGTGTTTTGTATCTCGTACAAAGCCCGAGATGGAGGTTGCAAAGGTTAACTCTGCTGGGGAGAATCATTGTACAAAGCCCAAGAGGAGGCTATGGTTACTATTTCAGTTGAGTGACAGGTCCAATATGTTGGTTAAAAGAGAAAATCAGTTCTTATATGGGTAATATTGTACTCGTGGATTTGATCTGAGGACCGGGATTATTTCCTGTTCTTTAAGGAAACGGGGAATCCGGAGGGTATTGAGACTGCCCAAGTCTACGGGTGTTTTTCCTATTTTTGAAAAGAACTTGAGAATGTCTTGGAGACTCAAGGAGATTAGACTTTCCAAATCTAGAGTTTTATCTTTTGTACTATGCTTAAGAGAGATTAAGAGACAGTCTGTTCGCGGTAAAAAGATCTTGACTCTTTGAAAGACTGTTCTATCAAGATGACTAATTTCTGTTCCTATACCTTTAAGAGGTCGTCGGGACAATTTGTACGAAGCCCAAGAGGAGGCGAGAAAAACTTTTAAGAAGCCGAAGAGACAATTTGCACGAAGCCCAAGAGGAGGCTATCTTCCCGGAGGAAGAATCATTATACAAAGCCTAAGAGGAGCCTATGAAAACTTCTAAGAAGCCGACGGGTCCTTGTACAATGCCCAAGAGGAGTCGGGGATGCTTTTAGGAAGCCTGTGGGACCTTGCACTAAGCCCAAGAGGAGGCTGATGAACAGGTCCAGAAGGGGTTTCACTTGGAACATTGGCCTTCTGTATATGAACTGTTCGAGGGGGAGATTTCTTAGATCTAGTTATCTAAAATTGTTGTAAAAGAAAATTCTCATGGTTTAGGTTATGTTTGAAATATCCGGGAGAACATCAAATGTAAGGAGACGAGATTTTTTCTAGTTCTAGACATAGTTGCCGGGGAAACTCTAAATATCTATACTAGTATTACACAGTCGATATAATTTTATGAAAGAAGACTTACAGTGAAACAGCCCCACAATACAGTTATATACATATTAAAGCGGTAAATGAAAGCGGGTAAACACTTACTCGGTTGTAGAGCTTCCATGCTGTTTGGTTAGTTTGTTCAACAAAGAAAACTTTGATAACAATATTATATTCAAAATCAAAGGAGAAAGTTCATTGAAAAGATTATTGGGGCTTACAGCTCAAGGAGAGGCCCAAGGTTTTATCAGTGATCGTACTGTTGTTTTGTACAGGGACTTATACAAATGACTGAGGCCTAAAAAAGGTTTTTTGTACAAGGGGATGGGTCTTACACTCTCTCAAGAGGCCCAAAAATTATTGAAAGAAAAAGAATGGGGCTTATAACACGAGGGTAGGCCCATATTATTTATTTTTTTGAACTGGCGATCGCGCCGAGATTTGCTTTTAACGTAGAGGGACTTATACAATATCTAAGGCCCAAATATCGTTTTGGTTAAAAGGGGATTGGGTCTTACACTCTATTAGAGGCCCAAAGGTGTTTAAAGAAAAAGAATGGGGCTTATAACACGAGGTTAGGCCCAGATGAAAATGTTTTTGAAAAGCCACGATCGTGCTGAGATTTTGAAAAGACAGTGGGTTTTATACAACAACTGAGGCCCAAAGATATTTTGGTTTTCAAAGGGGTTGGGTCTTACACTCTAATAGAGGCCCAAAAGGTTTGAAAAAGTTTGATGAGGGTTGAATTAAGCAAAAACCCTAATTTATTTTCAAAATTTATTTTAATTGAATAAAAATTCAATTAAAATGATCAAAATTGTTTAACATGTGGAAAACAAATTGTGATCATGGATTAATGTTTCAAAAATCAAGTTTTGACCTACAAAATGATTGGAAATCATTAAAACTTGCAAAATCAAGAAGGAAAAAATATTTTAATGTCAAAAACAATTAAAATATTAATTCTTGGCAAAAATATCAATTATATGAAATAAATAATATTTTTGGGATTTTTTGGTAAAATAAAATATTTTAACATTTTTGTGAATTATTAAAAAAAGAACCAACTCAAAATCATTAAAACTCATAGAGAAATTAATTTTTGAATCAATTAAATAAAATCACAAAATTCAAATGTTTGAATTTTCAAAAAAGGCGCCAAGAACAAGGGCAAGAACACACGCCACCCTCTATTTCTGCAGATTTGCGTTTTCTATCCAATCTCACTGAATACTTGATTATATCATGCAATCTACATATCAATCTACTCGTTTCAACCTCACTATCATGTCTATGGTCTTTAATTTCATTTATTTTAAGCATGGAATAAGAAATCAAAGAGAAACCTCAAGAACCCTAAATTCTGCATGAAGGTTCAGAAATTCCATACACGATTCATACAAAGCAATTGATTGAGGGTAAACACTCTATGCATGATTATGAACATATGGCCAAATTTTTGTGCACCAAAAATTGCATGGATCATAGAGTTAGAAGAGCTCATGCTTACCACTTGCAGCTGGTGATTGTGTTTTGGGTTAGAGGTGTTACAACTTCTATAAGCCCTTGGGCCTCTCCTTGGGTTAGAGGTGCGATCACTGAAGGTTACAAACTTCGGGAAAGCGAAGATGCCAGGGGCATGACAGCAACTGCTGAAGGTTACAAACTTCGGGAGACACCAAGGATCTCGGCCATAATGACTGTACCACCACCCATGGTACAACTGTCCCGGAAGGACAGATTCCCCATATACCCTCTGGTGGAAATGACAGCATGTTCGACAGAATGAATGAATTCCAGGAACAATTCCTGGAGATGCAGAAAGAACTGGAGGCCCTTAGCGGTCAGGATCTATTTGGAAAGGACGTCGCGGACCTTTGTTTGGTCCCTAATGTGAAACCTCCACATAAGTTCCAAGTGCCCGACTTTGAAAAGTACAGGGGTAACTCTTGCCCTCAAAGCCACTTGGTGATGTACGCTCGGCGAATGTCAGCTCAGACAAAGAACCAAGAGCTATTGATTCCCTACTTTCAGGATTGTTTAACCGGTGTCGCATTAAGATGGTAAATGGGCTTAAACCGCGCTACAATCGGCACGTTTAGAGATCTTGGCGCTGCTTTCGTTCAACAATATAAATAAAATTTGGACATGGCACTGGACAGAGATCAACTCAGATCAATGTCACGAAAAGACAAGGAAACCTTTAAGGAGTACGCTCAGAGATGGCGTGAAATTGCTGCCCAGATTAGTCCACCTCTTGAGGAAAAAGAGATGACAAAGATCTTCTTAAAGACCTTAAGCTCATTTTACTACGACAGAATGGTCGCCAGTGCGCCCACTGACTTCCCCGAAATGGTAGGCATGGGAGTTCCTCTTGAGGAAGTCGTCCGAGAAGGACGTTTAGTTAAAGACGCTGGATCATCAAGTAGTACAAAACGATACAGTAGTGCTCTCCCTAAGAAAAAAGGGCAAGATATCGGGAATATCTCTCTCGGAAAGCAAAGGCGACGATATCAACCAGTAGTAGTTGTAACTCTTTCTATCAATCCCACGCCTGTTACTACGTATCAACCTCAGGTTGCTCAGAGCCAACTGAGTCAACAGCAACTTCAGCAAAGGACACAACAGTCTCTTCAGTAGGCTCGTTCTCAATACAACAACAACCGTATAATGCGACCACCAGGGATTGACCCTATACCCATGTTGTACGTAGAACTATTTCCATTATTACTGGTCATGGGCATGTTCAAACTAAGTCTCCTCTTCCAGTACCAGAAAATCCGCCTTTTTGGTTCAAAGCGGATCAGACTTGTCCTTACCTCCAAGGAGGACCAGGGCATAACATAGAAAATTGTCTCAGTTTTAATTCCGACGTACAAAAGCTTGTTAGAAGCGGGGTCTTATCTTTCAAGGATACAAATCTGAATGTTCTCACAAACCCGCTGCCTCAACATGAGAAAGCTGCAGTCAATTTGATAGGGGGAGAATCGAACAACACCTATCAAATTCATGATGTACTCTTGTTAAGGGCCAACTTGGTCAAGATGCATTGTAGACAAAGTGGATATGGCCATGTGCCACCTCATAATTATCACCAGTGTGATATTTGCACTAAAAACAATCAAGGATGTTCTGTGGTGCAATCAGCTCTACAGGAACAATTGGATCTCGGGTGGATCCAAGAGCATCGAGTTCGTGGAGTTAGGATGACCTATACGAATTCCAACATCATTCAGAACCACGACATCCGTGCAATGAATGTCAACTTGGTGGTGATGTACTCAAGTCAAAGCCAGTATCATAATCTGACGCGGTACGATTACATTTCCTATCTGACTTGCGCAGTAAACAAACAGGGATGCTCTTTTGTACAAGAGGCCCTCCAGCGTCAGATGGATCTTGGGTGGATCCAGGACTACCATGATAGAAATCCTTATCAGATCAACATGATTCAAATCTTTGATATTCGTCTGATGAATACCAGCTTGGTAGAGTTACATGCCAAGCAGGTCCAACTCAGTTTTCTCACTTTACATGATTATTTGAACTGTAAAGGTTGTTGTGAGAGTAACCAAGGGTGCGCTCTCATTCAAAGAACTTTGTAACACTTGTTAAACCACTGGTGGCTTCCAATCTATATGGATGAAGACACGCAACAAATCAGTGTGCTTAATGGAAACCCTACTCGGCGTCAAAGTCAGGATGTCCGATCTATGGAAACAAACTTGGTAAGGTTGCACTGCATTCAAAGCGGGCGTGGCCAGGTGCCACCACACAACTATGAACGTTGTAGAGTCTGCTCGGAGAATAACCAAGGATGATACCTTGTGCGGGCAGCCCTTTAAGGTCAGTTGGATCGTAAAGAGATTCACCCATGTCCGAGTCCTGAGCCAATCAACTGGATGCCGGACTACTTCGCTGATCAAATCAGAGACGTTGTCATAATCTCTGATCATCAACGAAACAAGGATGTTTGTACCATCATCCCTCTACTGGACGAATCAAAGGTTCTTAGCCAGGAACTGATTGAAGTTACTTACGACAGTCAGAAAAATCAGAAGGCTCCTATAGTCGTCTATCTACCGGGACCATTACCGTATGAATTAGCTAAGGCGATCCCTTACAAATATGGTGCCACAATAATTGAGAATGGAAGGGAAATTCCATTACCCTCCGTCGTGAATATTGCAGACATCAGTCGAGTAACACGGAGCGGCCAAATCTTCAACCGAGGAGTTGGAGAACCTAACAAAGAAAAGGAACTTCCGACAGAAGCTCCTGATCCACCGGTCGGTCAATCCAGTAATCCCGACCTTTCAAAAAATGATGATGAGATGCTGAAGCTCATCTAAAGGAGTGAATACAACATTGTGGATCAACTGTTACAAATTCCTTCAAAGATCTCAGTGCTATCACTTTTACTTAGTTTCGAAGCCCACAGAGAGGCTCTACAAAAAGTCTTTGAGCATGCCTTTGTGGAACAGGATGTGTCAATACGACACTTCGATAGCATCATCTCTAACATCACTTCCTGAAACAACTTAGGATTCAGTGATGAGGATTTTCCAGCGGGGGCAAAAGTCACAACATGGCTCTCAATATCACAGTTAACTGCCAGGACGATGCTTTATCTAGCGTACTGGTAGACACAGGATCGGCCATCAACGTTATGCCGAAGTCCACTCTAATGCGACTATCATTCAAAGGGTCCCCAATGAGGGGCAGTGAGGTCATCGTCAAAGAATTTGATGGGTCTCGGAAAGCAGTTATCGGCGAAGTCAACCTTCCCATAACTATCGGTCCTCACACTTTGACGATGACCGTCACACATCCACCACGACCGTCACGCAATTCCAAAGGCTACCACGCTCGTCACAGAGCCATCACGACCGTCACACGCACATAACTGGTTATTACATTCAGAACACAGACATGGACACGGAAGACCAATGCAGTCACGCACGTTCAACATTTTCTCCTGAATTCTCTCAACTTCAACTTCAACTGCACATGAGCCAGTCTCCCTTGGATTTCTCAACAACTGAAAGTTATGCTCCTATATTCTCTCCAACGTAAAGAAAGGCTTGGGCTATAAATACAACATTGATAGAACAGCCAGAGAGAGGGAAACCTAGAGAATTTTACCCCGAATTGCTGCAGAATTTATTTTCGTTCTTGTTTGTTCCCTTTTTCATTCTTTGTTCACCATTACCTTAAATAGTGATAGTTTCTCACATCGAGGAGCTATTGCACCGTAGTTAGAATTTATTTTTAATCTTGCTTTCATCATTCATTGTTCTGGTACTATCGAGCAAAAGCATACCGACTTGTGGAGGAATTGCTAGAACCAAATTATTGCTTGTTTATCAGGTTTTTATCATTACTTTAATAATAGCATTATTGTTTTCCCACTGCCATGTCTAATTTATTGTTTTGCAGTTCATATTTATGCATGTTTGTTTTAATTAATATGTCTAGCTAAATCCGATTTATCGGTATGTAATTTAGTTAAACGGAATGGATTCGATAAAAATAAGCTAAAACCATAAACAACTTAATTTCTGGCTGCGATTTCTTAATTGAAATTGGACTTTTATTACAAGAGTAAAAAGGTAGCAAAGGTTAGGATTAAGACCACGAGAGTGTGAGATTTTAACCGGATAGTTGAAATCGGGCATTGGTTTTAAAAACAGCGAGAGCGCTTTAAAGTTAATTAGATTGTATTGATTTTCAAAAAGTATTTTTAAACTCAAATGGGCTAGCGAGAGCAGACATTATGATTTAGGAGTATAGTCTGAAGAAATAACCACGAGAGTGTGAGGTGAGGGCTTTTAAACTGATATTTTCTACAGAAATATAATGTGACTTATTTTTACACACTTACGTTTTATTGAATCCACGATGGTACACTAAGTTACGTACCGATATCCTAATATCAACTAGTTTATTCCAAATTTTAGATTCCCTTTAGTTTCCCGTTTGAACTTAAAAACTAAAACATCTTCGCCTTAGCTAAACATAGTAGTAAACCGTAGCACTAGGTTGATTATCAAGTCCCTGTGGGATCAATATCTTTATTACTACGCGATAGGCTGTACGCTTGCAGTTAGTAACTGTTAGACTCAGAAAGTCGCGATCAAGTTTTTGGCGCCGTTGCCGGGGAACTTTGATTTAGTCAATAGTGCTATTCTTTGTTGCGCAGTATAGACTAAGGCAACAAATTTTATTTCCCTTTACTTTTTCTCGATTGTATGCCAAGTACTCGCTCACAAAGCGAAGACTTGCAACCACCAATCGCCGAATTAGAGCGCTTTTTACATTTAAGACGCAGAATACTAGAGTATCAACGCAAGTATAATATTCCCGATCTTCTTGCTAATACTCCTGAACCAGTCAAAGAACGAAACATGGCTGATGGACCACAGAACCGTCCTCTTAAGTATTATGCTACCCCATCTGAGCAAGAACCACATAACAGCATTGCTGCCCCCGCTATCAACCGGAACGATTTCGAGTTGAAACCCTCATTGCTGTCAGCCATACAACAACATCAATTTTCTGGAAATCCTACGGACGATCCTAATGAACATTTGACCAAATTTGTGCATTACGTAGACACAGTGAAGGCAAATGGTGTGATTGCAGACGCGATAAGACTACGTCTTTTTCCTTTCTCATTAAGAGACAGAGCTTGGGCTTGGTTGCAATCCTTGCCATCAAATTTCGTCACTACGTGGGATGGGTTGAAAAAGGTGTTCTTAGCACGATATTTCCCACCAAGCAAAACAGCTATGCTGAGAGCCCAAATTAATGGATTTCGACAAAAAGATATTGAGTCTCTCTATGATGCATGGGAGAGATACAAAGATATGATGAGGATGTGTCCGCATCACGGTCTTGAAGATTGGTTAGTCATCCATACGTTTTACAATGGTCTCTTGTACAATACAAGAATGACAATAGATGTCGCCGCTGGTGGTACACTTATGGACAAACCCTATACCGAAGCCTATCAACTCATCGAAAGCATGGCTCAAAACCATTACCAATGGGGAGGTGAAAGAACGCCAGTGGAAAAAGCCCAAACGAAAGGTGGAATGTACGAAGTTAGTAGTCTTGATCATGTCCATGCTAAGGTAGATGCCCTTGCTCAAAAGATAGACAACTTGACCATAACACCCATAGCCACCGTGGCTGTCGTAGCTCCAAACTGTGAATTATGCGGAGTACCTGGACATGCTGCCCCCGAATGCCAAATTTTAGCAGGAGTCTCCGCTAATCAAGTGAATTATGCTCAAGGAAACCCATATGAAAATACCTACAATCCTGGTTGGAAGAACCATCCAAACTTTTCGTACAAGAATAATAACGCTCTGTATGCACCTGGCCAAGCGCCTGCTGTGCCACCAGGATATCAAAAACCTGCTGCTAATGTTCCCAACGTTCCTAGGAAGTCAAACCTTGAAATTATGATGGAGAACTTCATTGCTACACAAGCTCAACAAAACAAGGAGTTCCTCAACCAGAATGTTCACACCGGTGAGCAAATCAAACAATTAGCAAACAAGGTTGACGCTCTAGCCACTCACAACAAAATGTTAGAAACACAAATTTCGCAAGTGGCTCAACAACAAGCAGTTATCGCTGCCCTAGTTGGGAACCTTCCAGGTCAAACTCAAATTAATCCGAAGGGACATGTAAACGCTATAACACTTCGGAGTGGAACAGAACTAGAAGGACCCACTGACCCAAGGATCGAAAATCCAGCCATGTACCAAAAGCCCAGTAAGGAGTCTGAAAGGGAAGGCAAACCAAAGGAAAATGAGAAGGAAGGTAATGGCAAAGAGGCCGAAGAGAAAGAAGAACCATATGTGCCTCTGCCGCCGTATAAACCACCTATCCCGTATCCCCAAAGATTCGCTAAATCTAAAAACATAGGGCAATTTAAGAAATTTGTTGAACTTTTGAAACAATTTAATGCCACAATACCTTTTACAGAAGCAATCACACAAATGCCCTCATACGCTAAGTTCTTAAAAGAAATATTAACTTGTTAGTTCCTGGATTGGCTGGAATTTTGGTAAAACAAAGTATGTTCAATGTTGATGTCAAGGTGCTGATGTTGCAACATTGAAGTCTTAACACTGGGCTGTGTTAAGTAATTAATAACTGAAGTTGGATGTCTGATGTCACATGGCGATGTTGTAACATCAGATTTGCAGAATTAACAACAGCAGGCTGTGATGTTGTTAGGGTTGCGTATTAGCGGGAATTGTGGAGAGCAAGTTGTCTCATTGGATGCAAATATCTTGGGATAGATATTTGCTACTGCATAGGAGATCTGGTGCAGATTTGTAGGAGATTTAAAAGGTTGAAGATTTAAAAAGATTTTAGGAGAAAATGTGTTTTAAATATTCAGTTTTAAATAACAAATCTGGGAGATATTGTAGCAAGTCCAAGACCAATTCAAGGAGCTATATAAAGCGCACAAGACCAAAGGAAAAAGGCGACAGAAAACATTCAGAAGATCAGGAGCTGGAGGCTTAGTGTCTAGAGTTTGTTTAGAGTGCTTGTATTTACACTATTCTAGGGTTTGAATAGGTGTTGAGTTTCTCTCCCCTCTAGAAGCTGTGAAGCAATAATGAGTGGTTGCTTGATCAAAGCTGTGAAGTAAGATCAAGGTTACTCAAAGTGGTTTCTTTGAGCGTTTGTAAGGGATTGAGTGGTGTTCTTATACCTAAGTGGTTTCTTAGGTAGGAAGTTATTAGTAGAGTATAAGTTTAGGAGATTGTCAACGGGTTGTTGAGTCTGTAAATTATATCTACAAGTAGTGAATTCCATCCCTGGCTTGGTAGCCCCCAGAGTAGGTTGGTTGGAACCGAACTGAGTCAACAATTCTTGGTGTTATTTTACTATTATTGCTGTCTATTGTGCAGAGTGTATTGTTGTGACATCACACCTTAACATCACACGTCTGATACCAGAATTTCAATTGGTATCAGAGCAGGCATCCTGTCTGTCTCTGGGTGAGATCTAGGGAAGTTACTTTCTGGTGTAAAGATGGACAAAGAAGTTGGAGGATTCGTCAACAGACCCCCTATTTTGGATGGATCCAATTATGACTATTGGAAGCCAAGGATGACCACTTTCTTAAAATCCTTGGACAGTAGGGCTTGGAAGGCTGTTATTAAAGAATGGAAAGCTCCTGTCATGTGTGAGAAGGATGATGCTGGCAAAGATAAAGAAGGCACCTCTAAGCCAAAGCCTGAAGAAGAGTGGACCAAGAAGGAAGATGAGCTTGCCCTTGGAAATTCCAAAGCTCTGAATGCAATCTTCAATGGAGTGGATAAGAATATCTTCAGGTTAATAAATACCTGTGAAGTTGCTAAGGAAGCATGGGATATCTTGCAGGCTACACATGAAGGAACATCTAGAGTTAAGATGTCAAGACTTCAGATTTTAACATCAAAATTTGAAAGCCTGAAGATGAAGGACGATGAGACTATTCATGACTTCCACATGAATGTTCTGGAGCTGGCTAATGCATCCAGTGCTCTTGGTGAGAAGATGTCAGATGAAAAGCTTGTGAGGAAGATCCTGAGGTCCCTACCTAAGAAGTATAAGATGAAGGTTACTGCCATTGAAGAATCACAAGACATCAGCAAAATGAGAGTTGATGAGCTCATTGGATCTCTTCAAACTTTTGAGCTTAGGTTGAATGAGGAAGAACCAGAAAAGAAGCCAAAGAGTATAGCCCTGGTGTCAAATGGTGAAGAAGAGAAAGGGAAGAGTTCTGAATCCCAGGAGGATCTATCTCAGGCCATAGTTATGTTGGGAAGACAGTTCACCAAAGTATTCAAGAGAATGAATAATAACTCCAGGCCTAATGTCAAGAACATGACCTCTGACACCAGCAAGAAGGATGAAGAGAAAACTACCCAAGATAAAGGAGTTCAGTGCTTTGAGTGTGAAGGGTATGGACATGTCAAGAAAGAATGTCCCACCTTCTTGAAAAAGCATAAGAAGGGCATGACAGTTTCCTGGTCTGACTCAGATAGTGAAAGTGAAAGTGAGTCAGCGAAGCATGTGAGAGCTTTAACAGGAGCTGTTGTTTCTGATGATGATTCTAGTGATAGAGAAGTAACCTATGAGGAGTTAGCATCTACCTATCAAGAGTTGTGTTTAAAAAGTGCTGAGATTTGTCAAGAAAACAAGTGCCACAAGCAACAGATTGCTCAGCTAGAGAATGAAAAGACTGATCTGGAAAATGAAGTGGTGCTAGTTAGAGCTCACCTTGATCAAATAACCAAGTCTGTTAGGATGCTGAGCTGTGGTACAGACACACTTGACAAGATCCTTCAGTCAGAAAAAGCTGCTGGAGACAAATCTGGGATAGGTTATGTGGCTGAGGATAAGGGAACTTCAGAAGAAAGCACTTCAGGTTCAAAGAAGGAAGTGTCACAACTTTCATCTCAACATCAGCCAAAGAAGCAGGATCCTACCCCTAAGAAAGCTGATGTTTCACAACCTAAGAAGATTGAGAAGAAGACTGGTCCGTATCAGAAGAGAAACCAGCCACAAGGAGCTAGTCAGTATATGCCCCCACAATACCACAAGAGCATGCAAGCTGCTCAGTTCAAACAGCACATGTCTCATCAGGTGTCTCAACATCAGGACAACTGGTGTGGTTATGGATATGGATACACCAATGTTGTTCCTCATTTCTATGGAAGAAGAAAGCCACACCATCATGGGAGACAATCCAGGAAACAGCGTTCTCAGCCGTCTTATGGGAGAAGATACCAACATAATAGAATACAGGCCAGTTATGGTAGGAAGAGACCACATTATGGCTGGCAGCCTAAGCAATCTCATCATGACAGAAGATTCAGAGATGAAAGGGTGAGATGTTATTATTGTGGAAGGTTTGGGCATATGCAGTACTCTTGCTACAAGCTGCATGGATACCCTCAACCTCAAAACAGATGGAGAGAGTACAGGCCCAAAGTTGTTAAACAATGGGTACCTAAGGAGAAGGTGAAGTGCTTATTGGCTTACATGGCTGATTGAGAGTTTAAAGAAGGAACATGGTATTTTGACAGTGGGTGTTCCAAACACATGTCTGGATGTAGATCCATGTTTGCTGAAGTATGTCATTGTCCCTCTCATGAGGTTATATTTGGCAATGGAGAAAAAGGTGTTGTTGTAGGAGTTGGGAATATGAAAGATGATGGTATACCTGTACTTGACAATGTTCTGTTTATCAGTGGATTAAATGCAAATTTGATCAGCATAAGCCAGTTGTGTGATAAAGGTTACAAGGTAAACTACACTAAGGATAATTGTGTGGTTTCTGATGAGCATAATCTGGTTGTTATGAAAGGTGCCAGAACCAGAGACAACTGCTATCAGTGGATTTCTCTTGAAGATAGTTCAACTAATGATGTTCAGGTCGATGTTATAACATCAGACTATGACATCAGGATCCTGAAAGGTCACTCAGAGTTAATGAGTCCTGATGTGAACTGTTTAAAAGGAAAGTCTTTATGGAGGGAGAACATTAGTAATTGGTCTTTAAAGAGTACACAAAATCTGGCGCCTTACCTCAGACCCTCATTTCCTATTATAGCAAAATCACAGTTCATCAAAACTCATATCTCTCTTCTGTTCGTCTCCTTCAACAAGAAGAATCGTCTCAATCTATACTCCCTCAAAGGAACCATGTCAAAGCAGACATCTTCTCCTTCAAAAAGTTCATCGCGGAATAAAGCTAGGGTTTCTACAAATGGGTACTCTGAAGACGAAGCTCTGAATATACAACCCATCTCCGTAATGTTACCAGAGTCAGGTAAACCTAGACCATCTAAACTTGCTTCTAAAAGGGCCGCAACTACTTTTAAAAATACTGAAACAAAGAAGCTGGTTACCAGTATCCTATTTAGTGATAAATCAACACCTAGGTTATCCACGTCTCAAACTCTGGTAGAAAAGTTTGATGTTGACAAGAGTATGGGTAATCTGGCAACCAAAATACTGGACAAAGGAATACCTGTGAAAGGAATTTCTGTACCGTTGAATCAGATGCCAGCAGAAAAGGTAGACATGCAGGAGAAGAATTTGATCTTCATAGACTTGCTGTGTCTGTCATTGAGGATTCTGAAAGAGGAGGGGAAGAAGAAGATGTGCATGAGGAAATTAATGATAGAACTACTCCTGAAGAAGAAAAGAGTGAGGACGTGATCAATGTGGTTGACTTATCTGATAATGAAGTCATTGGAAATGTTGTTCCAAGTATTGCCAAGAGACTAAAGACAAGGAAAGGAAAGACTAATGAATCCTCTCCTAAGAAGCCTACTGAAGGAAAGAAGAAAACTGTTGCTGGTCCCACAAAACCTTGGAGCAAGGTTGTTACACCTTCCAAAAAGAGAAAGATTAGAGAAGAATCTGAGTCTGAGGATGAAGTTGAGGAAGATGTCCATGACATCACACCAGTCAGAAAGACCATTCTAAAGAGAATTTCTGATAAGGTCCCTGAAGTGCCAGTGGACAACATATCCTTTCATTATGCGAGCAGTGCTTCCTTGTGGAAGTTTGTGTGCCAAAGGAGGTTAGCTCTGGAAAGGGAGCTTGGAAAAGATGTCTTGGAGATGAAAGAAATTATGGATCTCATTCATGGAGCTGGACTTCTAAAGACTGTGACTAGATTCTCCAAGTGCTATAGTGGACTTGTTAAAGAATTTGTTGTCAACATTCCCATAGACATTTCTGACAATAGAAGTGTGAACTACATGAAGGTGTTTGTTAGGGGACAGTGTATTGACTTCTCTCCTAGTAATGTCAATAAATATCTGGGAAGAGATGAGCAAGAGGAGTGTGAGCTGGAGGTGACTGATAATGAAGTGTGTAGAGAGATCACTGCTACTCAAGTTAAGGTGTGGCCATTGAAAAATAAATTAACAGCTAGCAAACTTAGTATCAAGTATGCTATATTGCACAGAATTGGTGCGGTTAACTGGGTACCTACTAATCACAAAACCACCATAACTGTGGGATTAGGAAGGTTCATCTATGCTATAGGGAAAAAGGTCAAGTTCAACTATGGAAGCTATATATTTGATCAAGTAGTGAAGCATGGTGCCACCAATGCTATCAAAATGCCTATATCATTCCCTTCCCTTATCTGTGGAATGATCTTAGATCAACATCTTGGAATCTTAACCAGTTCAGAGGTAGCATGTAAGAGGGAGTCAGCTTTATCTTTGCATCCCAAACTGTTTGCTGGGAGTCATGTTCCAGACATTGTTACAACATCAAGTTCTGGGAATAAGAAGGTCAGTACAAAATCTGAGCTGATTGAAGAATTAAAGGCAACCTGCAAGGATCTTGATATGGTTATCAAGACTAGCACTGACAGGAAAATGAAGATTGAGTAGATGATTAAAGACTTGGAACAGGGGGAAGATAATGGGAATGGCGACACTGAGGATTCCAGGTCAGATGAGGGTGATGAAGATGCTGATGGTACCAGCTCGGATGAAGACTAACCTCCATCTGCTGTTTTTAGATAGTAGTTTCTGTTTTTAGTTTTTTTTATTGTGCTGGTCATGTAATTTGAATTTTATGCTGTTATATGCACTAGTTTTGTTTTTAGTTTCCTTCTATGAGATGTTTTGCCTGGTTGCTAACTGTGAGGCTAACAATGAGAGCTAGGGTGTAATGACTATAGTTAATAGGGCTTCTAACTGAAGTTTACCTAATTGTGGCTAAAAAGGGGGAGAAAATAGCCAAGAGAGTCTAGAGTATCAAAGAATGTTACTGCCAAATGCTGCTAATGTGATATTAAGGGGGAGATAAATTGATGCTGCTAAAAGTAAAAGGTGTTTAGTTGAAATGTGGTAATGTAGTTATTGAGGAGGAGTTTTGACTGAGCTAGTGAAGATATCATAGCATTTGAAGAGTGCAGCCAAGTAGACATTAAGGGGGAGAAAAGTGCTGCACATTGTGAGCTAGTGAACAGTTGTGATGCTGGTTCATATTCTTGAGGGGGAGCACCAATTGGCTGTTGTCAATAATGAAGATGGTGCTGCAGCAGATCAAGTGATGAAGACTATGAGTATTGTCAAACTGCTGCTGATGGAGTTTCAAATTTTTGAAGTTTTTCCACTGCTGAAGTCTTTGAAGATGCAGAGTGCAGAGATTGTTTTAGCCAAAATTAGCCAAAGGGGGAGATTGTTAATTCCTAGATTGGCTGGAATTTTGGTAAAACAAAGTATGTTCAATGTTGATGTCAAGGTGCTGATGTTGCAACATTGAAGTCTTAACACTGGGTTGTGTTAAGTAATTAATAGCTGAAGTTGGATGTCTGATGTCACATGGCGATGTTGTAACATCAGATCTGCAGAATTAACAACAGCAGGCTGTGATGTTGTTAGGGTTGCGTATTAGCTGGAATTGTGGAGAGCAAGCCTTCTCATTGGATGCGAATATCTTGGGATAGATATTTACTGCTGCATAGGAGATCTGGTGCAGATTTGTAGGAGATTTAAAAGGTTGAAGATTTAAAAATATTTTAGGAGAAAATGTGTTTTAAATATTCAGTTTTAAATAACAAATCTGGGAGATATTGTAGCAAGTCCAAGACCAATTCAAGGAGCTATATAAAGCGCACAAGACCAAAGGAAAAAGGCAACAGAAAACATTCAGAAGATCAGGAGCTGGAGGCTTAGTGTCTAGAGTTTGTTTAGAGTGCTTGTATTTACACTATTCTAGGGTTTGAATAGGTGTTGAGTTTCTGTCCTCTCTAGAAGCTGTGAAGCAATAGAGAGTGGTTACTTGATCAAAGCTGTGAAGTAAGATCAAGGTTACTCAAAGTGGTTTCTTTGAGCGTTTGTAAGGGATTGAGTGGTGTTCTCATACCTAAGTGGTTTCTTAGGTAAGAAGTCATTAGTAGAGTATAAGTTTAGGAGATTGTCAACGGGTTGTTGAGTCTGTAAATTATATCTACAAGTAGTGAATTCCATCCCTGGCTTGGTAGCCCCCAGAGTAGGTTGGTTGGAACCGAACTGGGTCAACAATTCTTGGTGTTATTTTACTGTTATTGTTGTCCATTGTGCAGAGTGTGTTGTTGTGACATCACACCTTAACATCACACGTCTGATACCAGAATTTCATAACTAATAAGAAAAAGCTCGAGGATACTGAAATCGTTATGCTTACTGCAGAATGTAGCGCTATAATCCAAAATAACATGCCTCCTAAGCTAAAAGATCCTGGTAGTTTCTCTATACCATGTGTGATTGGAAAGTCTGTCATAGACAAAGCCCTGTGCGATTTAGGAGCCAGCATCAGCTTAATGCCCTTATCTATTTGTAAAAGGCTCAACATGGGAGAACTGAGACCAACAAGAATGTATGTACAATTAGTTGATAGATCGGTGAAATTTCCTCTGGGAATGCTAGAAAACGTTCAAGTACGTATAAGACAATTCTATATTCCTACAGATTTGATAATCATGGACATCAAGGAAGACTCAAACATCCCTATCATTTTAGGAAGACCATTCCTAGCTACTGCTGGAGCCATCATAGATGTGAAAAAAGGAAAACTGACTTTCGGGGTTGGTGAAGAGAAAGTAGAATTCATCCTCTCACAATTTTTCAAAGCACCTGCTATAGAAGATTTGTGCTGCTTCCTAGATGTAATTGATGAATGCGTTAAAGAAATGGAAAAACACCAAAACACGTATTCTGAAGTGCTGAGAATCCCGATGCCACCAATTTTTGAAGATGATAATTGGCGTGGTGAATACCAAGATAATAATCTAAGTGAATGTCTCACACTAACTCCTGACCCTATTTCTTGCCCAAAAAAACCAACTGTAGAACTGAAGATATTGCCCAAAGATCTAAGGTATGAATTCCTAGATACAGAACTCGAACGACTAGTTATAGTCAACGCAGATTTAGGACAAATAGAAACCGAGAAATTATTGCATGTCCTGAGAAAGTACCCGACTGCCTTAGGCTACAACATCTCAGATTTGAAAGGAATAAGTCCCTCTATCTGTATGCATCGCATCATGCTTGAGGAAGACTGTAAAACCTCTAGAGAACATGAAAGGAGAATCAATCCCATTCTGAGTGATGTCGCTAAGAGAGAAGTGCAAAAGCTGTTAGAAGCAGGAATCATATACCCAATGAATGGGTTAGCCCAGTTCACGTGGTACCCAAGAAAGGAGGTGTTACAGTCATCAATAATGAAAAAGGCGAATCTGTAGCACAACGTACTCAAACCGGATGGAGAATGTGTATCGACTATAGGAAACTAAACAAAGCCACTCGTAAAGATCATTTCCCTTTACCCTTCATAGATCAAATGCTTGAACGCCTGGCTAAACACTCCCATTTTTTCTATTTAGACTGATATTCAGGATTCTTCCAAATTCCTATCCATCCTGACGACCAAGAAAAGACTACTTTCACGTGTCACTATGGAACCTTTACCTACCGGCGAATGCCTTTCGGATTATGTAACGCACCCGCAACATTTCAGAGATGCATGATGTCCATCTTCTCTGACTTCTTAGACGGTATAATGGAAGTCTTTATGGACAATTTCTCTGTCTGTGGGGAAAGTTTTGAAGGATGTCTATCAAACCTCGAAATGGTGCTTGAACGGTGTGTAAGTGTCAACTTAGTGCTCAATTGGGAAAAATGCCATTTCATGGTCCGACAAGGAATCGTGCTAGGACATATAGTATCCGACAGAGGAATCAAAGTCGACAAGGAAAAAATCGAAGTTATAGAAAATCTCCAGCCACCGAAAACCGTTAGAGAGATAAGAAGTTTCTTAGGACACGCCGGTTTCTATCGACGTTTCATTAAAGATTTCTCTAAGATAACCAAACCCCTAACTGAGCTGTTAATGAAAGATGTTGAATTCGTCTTTAATGACAAATGCTTAGACGCATTTCAAACACTCAAGCAAGCTTTAATATCAGCACCCATTATGCAACCCCCAGATTGGAATGAACCATTCGAAATCATGTGTGACGCGAGTGATTATGCTGTAGGTGCAGTCCTAGGACAAAGAAAGGACAAAAAGCTTCACGCAATCTACTATGCCAATAGAACCTTGGATCATGCATAAATGAACTACGCTACCACAGAAAAGGAACTCTTGGCTGTCGTGTTCGTATTGGATAAATTTTGTTCCTACCTAGTAGGAGCAAAAATAATCATCTACACCGATCACGCCGCAATCAGGTACCTATTAAGCAAAAAGGACGCCAAACCAAGGCTTCTGAGGTGGATTCTACTCCTACAAGATTTCGAATTGGAAATCAAGGACAAGAAAGGCACTGAAAATGTAGTAGCTGACCACCTGTCGAGAATGGAGAACATCCAACCAGAACAAGTACCAATTAATGACGATTTCCCTTATGAAAGACTCTTAGCCCAGTTAGAAAGCAATACAATTGAATAATCTCTGACCTATACTGATACAGAAAATAATGAAGTGGTAGAATCTGTTTACATTACGACCACGCTGCCATGGTATGCTGACTTTGTAAACTATCTAGCAGCTGGAGTACTGCCACCTAATCTAACCTATCAACAAAAGAATAAATTATTCCCCGACCTTAAACACTATTGTTGGGATGAACCACTTCTCTTCAAGAGGGGCGCCGATGGTATTTTCCGTCGTTGTGTACCCGAAGACGAGGTGGAAGACATAATTTCTCATTGTCATTCCGCGCCCTATGGTGGGCACGCGAGCACTTCAAAGACTTGTGCTAAGATTTTGCAAGCTGGCCTCTTTTGGCCTACTCTATGGAAAGATGTCCATATCGCGGTTATAAATTGTGATCGGTGTCAACGCACTGGTAACATCTCTAGACGTGATGAAATGCCTCAAAAGGGCATTCTAGAAGTAGAAGTCTTTGACGTGTGGGGAATAGATTTCATGGGACCATTTCCGTCCTCTTTTGGTAACAAGTACATACTCGTCGCTGTCGATTACGTTTCCAAATGGATCGAGGCTGTAGCTTCTCCTACAAATGACACACGAGTAGTGATAAAGCTCGTTAAGAACATAATCTTTCCTAGATTTGGTGTGCCAAGACTCGTCATTAGTGACGGTGCCTCCCATTTCATATCTAAAATATTCGATAAACTGCTATCAAAATACGGAGTCAAACATCGTGTGGCAACACCATATCATCCACAAACCAGCGGACAAGTCGAGGTTTCAAATAGAGAAATAAAACAAATTTTAGAAAAGACTGTCGCTACCTCTAGGAAGGATTGGTCAACTAAGCTAAATGAATCTTTATGGGTTTATAGGACAGCTTACAAAACCCCCATAGGAACCACTCCATTTAAGTTAGTCTATGGAAAATCTTATCATCTACCGGTAGAAATAGAGCACAAAGCCTATTGGGCTATTAAAACCCTCAATTTAAGCTACGCTGCCGCAGGAGAAAAACGAATCTTAGATTTGCACGAATTAGAAGAACTAAGACTAGATGCTTATGAGAACGCCCGCATATATAAAGAAAGAACTAAGAAATGGCACGATAAGCGCTTATCTAGAAATTAATTTAGTGTGGGAGACGTCGTGCTCCTATTTAATTCGAGAGTTAAGATTTTTCCAGGAAAACTTAGATCTAGGTGGTCCGGACCCTTTGAAATTTCTAAAGTTTTTCAAAGTGGAGCGATAGAAATAAAAGGAAGAAATAGTGAACCATTCATAGTAAACGGGCAACGCTTAAAACATTATCATAATATTGCAAACAGAGACTATTTGAATAGTCTAAGACTTTTAGAGCTGCCCGCTCATCCCTATAACTGAATTATCACTAAGCTTTCATCAGGCTTACGACGTTAAAAACAGCGCTTAGTGGGAGGCAACCCACGAGATTGTTTTCTTTCCTTTTAACTTTATTTTCATTTCTTTTTAAATTTCTTTACTCTATTTTCTTTTTTTTTCGTTTCCTTTTACTTTCTTAATCTTATTTTCATTGCTTTTTCATTTGCATTTATTTTCTCAAAAATTTAAAAAAATTTATGGAAACTGCTGTGCTGATCTTATAATTACATGCTACAGGATTTTAAAGTCTTTCTACCTTCTTCCTTCTTCATCTGCTTTACTTTTCCAACTAACTGTTAAGATGGATAATGAAGACACCATGGTTGTGCTATTCAGGGACGCTGTCCAATGGCACCGCTATGAGGTTCTCTCTCGCAGACCTATGGCCTTAACCAAATTCCCCTATGGACCTACCATGACTGCTTTAGGTATAGGAGACATCATAGACTTTATGTTTAACCAGATAGGCTGGGAAGGTTTTGCTAGAAAGAAGTATCTAACCTACCACAGACTGACCCTAGAATTTCTAAGCTCATTGTCCTACAACCCTAACAATGGCATGGGATTTAATAGGGGTAATATAACCTTTAGGCTATTTGGATACACGTGCCGCTTCAACATCAGAGAGATTGCGGACCTGTTAGATTTCCCCAATGGACCCGATGTTTTTACCATGGCACATGAGGATTTAGTAATGGAAGATGAACTGGACCTTTTCTGGAGTAGTATTTCAGGACGACCTCATCATGACCCGCACCCTATGGTGTCTACTAAAATTCACAACCTGACCATAAGATAATTTCATATGATCTTAGCCTACACCCTTTTTGGAAAAGCCGAGAATGACACCCTAATCTCTAGAGATGAGCTATTTATCATGTTTTGTGTGTTTCAATCCTGACCCGTTAATGGAGCTACTTTTATGCTTGACAATCTCCGCGGGATTGCTCAAGCTGATCACGGTCCCATTTTGATAGGTGGCCTTGTAACAAAAATTGTTGATGCCATGGGATTTAAAACACAGCTTTCCCGAGTGAACCCTCTAGGCGGATATAGGCCAATGAACATCACTTTTTGTTTTAACCGAGGACTCATTAGAAATCGTGGACCACCCTCATTTCAACTCCTGATCAATAATGAAGTTGTTTCACATTTTACACTGCTTGATCACGAGCGAACTAGTGTGCATAACTGCCACAACTGGTTGTATGATTTAGATGAGCCACGGCCTGAACATGATCTTGGTAGTCATGTGTCTGACATTGAGATTGACCCTGAAACTCCTCCTCACTATCATGATTTCCCTGAGCATCCCATGAATAATACTGATATTGTCCCCCCTACTAACATCCATGCCACACTTGAAGCTTTCCGCACTTCACTTCAAGATATGAGAGATGAACTTCAACTTATCCGTCTTGACGTTGTCGGCCTAATGGATACCACCGTCGAGGAACTGCACCATATGAACCAGGCTGTGGAATCCTTGAAGAAGCAACGTGGCTAATACTGTCACACTGCATTTTTCCATTTTATTGCTTTGCTTTTAATGTTTTTAGAACCATTTACTTTACTGTCATTTTCTTTTTAATGTCAAGGAACGAGTTTATTTCAGTTAAATTTCAACTTTAATATTCTACTGCATTTATAGTTTGAATACACTGCTATCATTTTCCAGTTTTAATAAAGTATTCAATTCGTATTCACTGCTAGTGGTTGTGTTGTTGATATAATGTTCCTGCTTATTTTAATTTATTTCTGTCATTTTATATTTATTCTGACATTTATCAAGTATTTTACTGCTATTAATAATTGCCATTTTCCAATATATGTTATGTACCAGTTTATAATAAGCCTTCTATGAAAAATGCCAACTTTGTGGGCATGACGAGCGTAACGCCCTTGTCACGACCGTCACACGGCTTACGACCGTGACAAGTCTGTGGCGAACGTCCCACTTATTTTAGCGCGCCCTCTATTTTATAATAAAGACCCTTCCTCTTCATCTTCTTTTCTCTTCATTTTCTCTTCAAACGTCCCACTCTCTTTTCACTTCCTTAACCATCCCACTACCCATTACTCTCCATAAAACCCTCACATTAAATCCCAATTTCTTTCCACCACTTCATATTCTCGAATTCTCTTATATAAACCACACGAAGCATTCTCATTCTCACATAACAACTCTTACTCATACCCACTTCCTCCATTCAACCTATTTCACTTTGCATGCACCATGGCTAGACGCACCAGACAAGCTCCTGACCTTTCCGCTGTTACATTCAGAGAGGGAGAATCCGGTGACCGCCAAAGGGCGAGTTACATCAGCTTCTACCAACGCTCATTCCAACGGACGAGGTACGGTAACACTGCCAGCCTTGAAGAGTTGGGTATGCTTGAGGGTGTACGTTGGATGCTTCAAAATGCCGGTTTATGGCCGCTCTGTACACAAGGGCATCCTACCTACGAAGCTCTGACTCTGGAATTTCTGAGTTCATTCGCTTATGTTACACCTCCGGGAGATACAAACCAACTTTCTGGTGTAGCTACATTCCGCATATTTGGTTCTGAGTATTCGGTGGGTCAAAATCGACTTGCCCAAATGCTTGGATTCCATCATGGTGAGAATGTCCATTGCCGTTTGCCTAACGATTTCTGGTTCCAAGAAGCTTTCGACCTTTGGAATCAACTTAAAGGTGTAGTTGCTACAAGCTGGGACAACCTCAACGCAACTTATATTCATAACCCAGCGATACGATATTTTCACAGAGTTTTAGGTCACACAATCTTCGCGAGGGACAGCAACCACAAAGTCAACTCCAAGGAGCTCTTTTTCCTTCGCTGTGTGCTCCTTCCCGAACCAATCAATGCAGCTACGTTCCTACTATCTCACATCCACGCCTACTGTGCTAGGGGTTCTAAACCTTTCTACTTCGGAGGTATTGTAACTTCTATCGCACTCGGCCTTGATCTGGGAGACAGCCTCGCTAATTTACCTTTCATACCACCTGAGTCCCTGGATATCGAGTATTGTCGCTCCTCCCACCTAATTAAAGCAAAGGCGGATGGACGATACCATCCAGTAGTCCGTACCAGAATCATCAGGAGCATCATCATGCCATTCCGAGACAGCATCGACCCTCAAAGACAAGCAAATTGGCTTTTTGATCTCCGTGCTCCTGAGCCTAATGTGGCTGCTCAAGAAAATCAAAATAACGAAGCAGTCGATGAAATGGAGCAAGAGATGGATCAGCTACCTCCTGAGAACCCACCACCTCCTGCCCAAGATGCCTCAACATCCACCGGACGTCGTCGCCGCGCCGATCCAGAACAAGAGCCCATCACTAATGAAAAAATCTTAAGGGGCATATGGCACCAAAACCAATTGGCTGCCCAGAGAGAGGTACAACAACAGATGCAGTATAATGAAATGATGAACCTTATGCGTCAAATCCAACAAGGGCAAGTCAACCAAGGACAACGGATAGACGATGTGATAGAAGAGATGGGTGCCCTAACGCTACGAGTGCAAGACCTACATGACTATATCCATCACGTAGGCATTCCAGATCATGTAGCACAGAATGGATGCGCTCGTACCCGAGGCAGAGGACGTGGACCTCATTAGATTTAGTTTTAGTTTGTTTCAATTTTTGTCTCTTTTTGTAGTTTCTATCCACATTTATATCGGAACATCGAGGACTATGTCCGACATAGTGTGGGAGAGGTACTTTACTTTATTTCCCCTTATGTATTCCCTTTCCGCATTTCCTTTCAAATAAACTAGCTTTTATATGAAATTTTCGTTCATGTCAAATTTCCCAACTTTATTTAGCTATAACAAAAAATTTTGTGATCAATGCAATAACTCAACATACCAAAACATAGGCTATGTTAGGGAGTCAAGAAAAACTTAACAAGATTGATACCGTCTTGACACCTTAGATCTCTTGCATACGCGAGATCAATTTCAACATCCATTATACCGATACCTTCAGTTTTAGTTCTATAGTAACCCCTAGTAGTTTATTTTAGCAGTCAGCACCGTCTTAACACACAAACCATGTGGAGAGCCGATGAAGATAAGTGTTTGATGCCGAATCATTAAATATCTTTCGTATTCTTTGCTGTTGTGAAAAATAGAAAAAATGCACCATACCTACGGTTGCAAAAGTATTACAAAAGAAAAGAAAGAATCCATTGTTGGTTGGTTCAAAGGACCTGGTTCTAAACTCGGTAGGGCGAACTACGGTTCGATCCCCCACAACTTACAATTAGGATATATATATATATAAAGGGTTACCACACTTGTGTACCAGACCACATGCTAGAAAGGATCAAAGTCACTAACCGGCTACTCCACTACATACGTGTAAAGGCAAAGGGCTTAATGTGATTGCGCTAGAATGAAACCGGGTGAAATAGCTACGAGAAACTTTAGGTTGAGCTATAATAGAATGATTAGAACTGGCTTGTATAGAGGGGAGGTCTATGATTATGCTTGTTGCTTGTGTCACTAATGTATCTTTAGTGTTTTACTTGAGTATCCGTCATCTTAACAAAGTGCCTTACAAACATTTTCAAAAAAAATGGTATGTCATGTGTGTTCGTTTGATGAAACTTGTCCTCGTTCTTACTGACTATTTTCTTGAGGACAAGCAAAGATTCAAGTGTAGGAGAGTTTGATAACACGAAAATATATCATATATTTGCCTTGATTTACGACTAATAATTACGTTATTTCAGCTTAAGTTCCGATTATTCCACGATTATTCTAGTATTTTCGCAGGTATTTCATTGCCCAAGCTAAAAATGAGCAAAGTAGAGAAACATGAAGAAATGAGAAGAAAACATGAAGAAATGACTAAGAAAAAAAGCAGAAAATGGAAAGTGGTGTGTATGACGACCGTCACACATCCACCACGACCGTCACGCAATTCCAAAGGCTACCACGCTCGTCACAGAGCCATCATGACCGTCACACGCACATAACTGGTTATTACGTTTAGAACACAGACGTGGACACGGAAGACCAATGCAGTCACGCACGTTCAACATTTTCTCCTGAATTCTCTCAACTTCAACTTCAACTGCACATGAGCCAGTCTCCCTTGGATTTCTCAACAACTGAAAGTTATGCTCCTATATTCTCTCCAACGTAAAGCAAGGCTTGGGCTATAAATACAGCATTGATAGAACAACCAGAGAGAGGGAAACCTAGAGAATTTTAACCCGAATTGCTGCAGAATTTATTTTTGTTCTTGTTTGTTCCCTTTTTCATTCTTTGTTCACCATTACCTTAAATAGTGATAGTTTCTCACGTCGAGGAGCTATTGCACCGTAGTTAGAATTTATTTTTAATCTTGCTTTCATCATTCATTGTTCCGGTACGATCGAGCAAAAGCCTACCGACTTGTGGAGGAATTGCTAGAACCAAATTATTGCTTGTTTATCAGGTTTTTATCATTATTTTAATAATAGCATTATTGTTTTCCCACTGCCATGTCTAATTTACTGTTTTGTAGTTTATATTTATGCATGTTTGTTTTAATTAATATGTCTAGCTAAATCCGATTTATCGGTATGTAATTTAGTTAACCGGAATGGATTCGATAAAAATAAGCTAAAACCATAAACAACTTAATTTCTGGCTGCGATTTCTTAATTGAAATTGGACTTTTATTACGAGAGTAAAAAGGTAGCAAAGGTTAGGATTAAGACCACGAGAGTGTGAGATTTTAACCGGATAGCTGAAATCGGGCATTGGTTTTAAAAACAGCGAGAGCGCTTTAAAGTTAATTAGATTGTATTGATTTTCAAAAAGTATTTTTAAACTCAAATGGGCTAGCGAGAGCTGACATTATGATTTAGGAGTATAGTCTGAAGCAATAACCACGAGAGTGTGAGGTGAGGGCTTTTAAACTGATATTTTCTACAGAAATATAATGTGACTTATTTTTACACGCTTAAGTTTTATTGAATCCACAATGGTACACTAAGTTACGTACCGATATCCTAATATACTCTAGTTTATTCCAAATTTTAGATTCCCTTTAGTTTCCCGTTTGAACTTAAAAACTAAAACATCTTCGCCTTAGCTAAACATAGTAGCAAACCATAGCACTAGGTTGATTATCAAGTCCCTGTGGGATCGATATCTTTATTACTACGCGATAGGTTGTGCGCTTGCAGTTAGTAACCGTTAGACTCAGAAAGTCGCGATCAAAAAGGATGGGGTCAGCTTGTCATTCCTACTGATAATAAAACAAAGAAGGGTCTTTGTTTTTCTGTGACCTGCACCCAGACTGCTGCTAGCGATGAAAGTCTTCATCCCATTCAATACTTTTTCCACAGTGGAGGTTTCCTTCTCCCAGTGCCTCAAATAGTCCATACTACCAATGAGGGAGATCCCTCCGATATGGAGGAGGAATGGAAGTCCTATATCAACGAGGACGGTTATATGTCTCAGGAAGAAGTGCCTATGCCATTTTGCTATCCCGTACAGCGTCCGAGATTTATACCAAGGTCAGATGTCGAAATGATATACGGGGATTGTGATCCGGAAGGATGTCGTGCTCCACCAAATTCATTAGAGGAAGACACTCTGATGAAGGACAACTTTGACCACGACTATTATGGCCCAATGGATGGCCTGCCTATCTGGCAGCCGTACCCGGGAGACTTGGATAAAGAAAATCAGTCAAACAATGAAAATCAGCTGAGCGTCATTAAAAAGAATACCTGCGTCCCCACCATGTCATGGGATCAACACTCAGGTCATTTAGAAAATACCCAACACGGCGATGAATTTGCAACGTTCGCTGGACTAGAGTTCATCAACTATGATTTTCCTAAGGTCAACGTCATCGAGAGAGATGACTCCTCCAGTTCTAAAGAAGTGTGGGACACCTTAGGACAACCAAGTGGAAAATTTGACTTCATGGTCAAGTACACCGCTCCCGAAAGCTCTCGTGTCAGGTTCGAAGATATCCAGTCAATTGGATGGGGAGATTTTCCTGAGAGCACAAATACTATGCAAAATACAACTGAGGAATCCTCCTACGACAACTCTGCCTGGGAGACCAATTCCAATGATCCTACTCAGGCATAAATCAGCGTCATTTCTGAAGACAAATCAAGGAAAGTACCAGACTTTGTGATTCACCGAGGAGTTTGCCGCCAATGGGTTGCTGTCGACGTTTCGAAGATTGTTCATAAGTCAAAGTAATTGTCGTCTTTAACCTTTCACCCTGCCCAGGTGAAACTGATGTTTTGATAGGGCTCACTTTCTGTAAATATCCATCTTCGTTGCGCCCAAAGCGACAGAGTTTTGTTTTATAGGGCTGTAGTTTCAAGAATCGAAAAAATCATAAATAAAATAACGTCGTTCTGTAATCTCCACATTAATTGTTGTTTTCTCTTTTCGCTTTTATCAGAAAATGGTAATCCTAAAAAACAATTCAAAATAAACAAGCAGTTTTTCAAAAAAAAAAATACACTGCACACACTTGCATTTTCTCTATCTCTTCTAAACACAAATCATCACGTCATGCAGATTGCTTGTTTTAAACCCCGTTGAAACATACGATCTGATGCCTTCTCCCGACTTTGAGTTCCCGGTATTTGGGGCTGAAGAAGAAGTTGACAACGAAATTCCAGAAGAGATCTCCCGATTACTCGGACAAGAGGAAAGGTCCATTGAACCCCACAAAGAGCCGTTGGAGACGATCAACGTAGGTTCAGAAAAAGAGAGAAAAGAAGTCAGGATTGGGGCACTACTTAGTCCAACTGCCAAAGAGAGTTTGACAAAGCTTCTTAGAGAATTTCCTGATGTGTTTGCTTGGTCCTATCAGGACATGCCAGGGTTGGATGCCAGCATCGTGGAACATCATTTACCATTGAAATCGGAGTGTCCGCCAGTAAAACAAAGGTTGAGACAGACTCACCCAGACATGGCCATAAAAATCAAAGAGGAGGTATAAAAACAGATTGACGCGGGTTTCCTCGCCACGTCAGAATATCCTTAATGGTTAGCCAATATCGTACCTGTTCCAAAAAAGGACGGAAAGATCAGAATGTGTGTAGATTACAGAGATCTGAACAAGGCTAGTCCAAAGGATGACTTTCCTTTATCGCACATTGATATGCTGGTAGACAGCACAGCAAAGTTCAAAATTTTCTCCTTCATGGATGGATTCTCGGGCTATAATCAGATTAAAATGGCGGCGAAAGACATGGAGAAAACTCCGTTCATTACCCCATGGGGTACCTTTTGTTACAAGGTAATGTCGTTCGGTTTGAAGAACGCCGGGGCAACCTATCAAAGGGCCATGACTACTCTGTTTCATGACATGATATACAAAGAAATCGAGGTATATGTCGATGACATGATTGCCAAATCTAAGACGGAAGAGGAGCATGTGACCCACCTGTCAAAACTATTCGAGCGGTTGAGAAAGTACAAACTCCGCTTGAATCCCAACAAGTGCACCTTCGGTGTCCGTTCAGGGAAATTTTTAGGGTTCATCGTCAGCCAAAAAGGAATTGAGGTTAATCCTGACAAGGTCAAGGCCATTCAAGAAATGCCTTCTCCGAAAACTGAAAAACAAGTCAGAGGATTCCTGCGACGCTTGAACTACATCTCCAGATTCATATTCCTCATGACCGCAACATGCGCGCTGTCATACCCCAAATTTTGACCACTAAGATTTTCCATCATTGTGAAAATCATCATCACAATATGGAGGAACCATCATACCTCATCAGTCTCCCCAAAGATGGGTGAGCATCCACTACAATCAAATTTAGGGTTTCAAGCACTCTCAGAGTTCTTAGACAAAGGATCAATCAAGAAATGACATGATCTTCAACTTGTCTAGCCTCTCAAATATCCACAAGGGATCAAGAGTACTCCCACTTCAAGGATTAAGCACAAAGTTGCCCCCTTCCAGGTGGATCAAGCCTCAAGATCGCCAGTGTCACCAAATTAGGGTTTTGGTCGACCAGGGCCTCCAGATGGAAATTGTCCTCAGGGCATGAGCCAATGCTTCAAGGCATATCCTAAAATACTCCATGGAACCTCATGGGCCCAATCATCAAGTCAATTTGACCTCAGGGGATGCATACATCAAAAATCAGGAATTAGGGTTTCTTGACCTAATTCACCCCTAAGTTGACTTTTGGGACAAATCATGAGCCAAGACCTCAAGAGAGGATTTGAGGGTCTCCAACATACCACATTGATCCATTTGTAACAATGGATTGATCCAGGAAGCTTGAGCAGCAAGTTTCAATTTCATCAGTACCACAGTTAGGGTTTTGAGGAAAAAGTCAACTGTAGCTTTGACTTTTGACCAGGACATACTCCCAAACCCTAGGACATGATTCAATATACCCTATAACACCCATGGAACATGTCCATCAAGTTTGGTTTAGGTCAAGGACATGATTTCCTAAAGGATTGCACAGTTTGGAATTCATCTGATAAAAAGTCAACTGTGCACAAAAGTCAAACTTTGACTTTTTGAGATTTTTTACAAAAATGGTTTTTTAACCCTAAAATGATGTTAATTTATGATTTGGATCATCATTCATCAAGAAAAATCAAGAAAAGTGGGATAACTTGTAAAAGGGGTTACCATAGAAACTTAGAAAATTTTCTAAGTTATGAACAAAGTGGCAAGGGTACCAACTTGGGGGGATCATAAATCCTAAACCACATAGCCATTTTCCCCATCCAAAGATTGATTTGTAGATCTCATTACCCTCTACAAAAGCTTAAAACTGACCTCCCTCCAAATTCCTCATGGATTTTGAGTTATGGAATGATCAAAATCACAAAAAGTGAAAATATCACTTTTTTCCAACACTTAGTAAAATTTTCACTAAGTCAGAATCTGCCTTCACTTTTTTCCAAATGTAGGGGCATTTTTCACTTGGATCCAAAAAGTATCAAAACCAAATATGATCAAACAGTTGTTGTATCATATGAGGGCTTTCCAAAATGGCCAAGAACATCATCAAATTCCACTTGGGCCAAGAGATATGATAATGGCAATATGCCTTGCTGAAAACTGCCAAGGCTAGGCAAAATTTTGCATTTTTGCTCGATTTGGCAAAATCAGATAATTCCAAGCCTTGTCATCACTTTGGACACATCTGAGGATCAAATATAAAGGGGACAAACACTGAGCCAAGCCTAAAAAATCATTGGAACAAGAAGTAGCATGCCAAACCTAGAATTACCTAAAAGAGGGACAAGACTCCAATTTTGGATTGGAGCATTCAATGCATACACCAAGGTGGCATGGACTGAGCCATTTGCAACTGAATTCAGTCAAGACTTATCCAAGACCAAGGGAACCACAACCCTGTGCCCTAAGCTCTAGTCAATGGTTAGAGGAGACTTGGATTCTAAAGTGCAACCATTGGCCAAACCTCTGCTCCAGTTGCCATTCACTATTAATCCCAAAACAAACTTGCTCTACTATAAATAGAGCTCATTTGTGCTCAGTTTGAGTACACCAAAGCCATCAAACAGATGCTTTCCTCAAAATCCCTCTCTTTAGGCCAAAATGCCTTCTTTAGCAAGGTAGCTCTGAGTTTTTGAGTTAGAGAGCATTTCCATCACAACTCATGATCCTAACACCTCATAAACATCATATGTAGGTGATCTAAACTATCAAAAGTGACCTGTTACACCAAAATCACAAAGTCACCTCTCAAAACCTCAAAATAGGCCTTTTGTGCATTTTTCAAGCCATGTCTTGATTCAGTCACTTTCCAAACCAGATAAAACCTCAAACACACTCCAAATAGCATCCTTGAACTGCCCCAAATGGTTCCCCCCATCTGAAACACCATTTGAGAGAGTTGTTATTTTGGTCATTTTAACCCCTTTTGCAAGAAAGGGCCAGTTTGTGTTTTTGCAGGTTCCAGCTGATTCCAACCATCCTAAAAGCTTCTAAGGGATCATTTGAGAGTGTCCAAAGCATCAAACCATTTCTGGAACAAGAAGTTTGGCAGATTGCACAGAAAACTCCAAAAGCTCAAAAAGAGGTAAACATCATGACTTGAACTTTCCAAAATATGCATTGTTTTGAAGTCCACTGATCATACACACCTCATGCATGTTATATATGTTGTGTTTGAACCAATTCATCATGTAATTCATGCCTGTATCAAAGAGTAGCATAGAAAATGCAATTATAGGCCTTTTTCAAAACCACTATCGGGTTTTGAGGAGGGAGTATGATCTGAAAAAAATACCACCACCATTGGATTCCTTGTGAAATTCTAGGCCAGGTGCATATAAATTTTGTCCCCAACCATTGAGAAATGAGAAAGTTATGGATCTTCCCGTTTCTTGGCAAAACTTGCCTTGCCTTGCCTTGACCAGGCCTAGAAAACAAGGCATGCCTTGTATATTAGTGGTTTCACTTCAAGCAATGGATGTATCACCACCCCAGTGGTAAGGCGCGCGCCCTATAACCTTGAGGTCATGGGTTCAAACCCCACCCATGCCATTTTGTGTTTTCTCACATTTTTGCTATTTTTTCCAATATTTTCATGTTTTATTAATTAATTGGAAAATTAATAACTCCTTCAATTTTAATTTTTTTTATTGGTTCATTTAGCAAAAAATCACAAAAATGTTGAAATATTTTATTCCACAAAAAAAATTAAGTTTATATTATTTATTTAATATAATTAGTATTTTTGTGAATAAATTCCTTTTTAATGTTTTTAGACATTTTAAAAGTGAATATTTACTTTGAAAATCGAAACCAAGTGTGTTTTAATTCACCTTGTGATTAATCCCTCATTTTTCAAACCTTAAACAAAAATCTCAAATGGTTTATTCAAACTTATTTGGTATTTTATTTGATTTTCTTTAAATATTTACTTTTAAAGAATAACAAATTAGGGTTTCTTTGATATTCACCCTTATCAAACAATTTCAAACACTTTTGGGCCTCTAATAGAGTGTAAGACTCAATCCTTTGTAAATACAAACCTATTTTTAGGCCTCACTTATCGTATAAGTCCCGTTGTATTTCAAAAAGTTCGACGCGATCATCGTCCGTTGAAAAACAAACCTTGGGCCTCTCCTTGAGTTGTAAGCCCCACCACTTGTACAAAAATAAATCTTTTGGTCCTCTATTAGAGTGTAAGACCCAACCTTCCTTTGAAAACCAAACCATTTTGGGCCCCAATGCATTGTATAAGACCCACCGCGTTTTCGAAATTCTCTGTGAATAGACTGTCTTGAATTTCTCGGGGTTTGGGGACCCACAGGCTGCCTAAAAGCATCCCCGCCTCCTCTTGGACGTTGTACAAGGACCCTACAGCTTCTTAGAAGTATTCACAACCTCCTCTTAGGCTTCGTATAAGGATTCTTCCTTCGGGAAGAGAGACTCCTCTTGGGCTTCGTACAAATTGTCCCTCGGCTTCTTAACAGTTTCCAGCATCCTTTTGGGCTTCGTACAAATTGTCCCGATGACCTCCTAGAGGTATAGGAACAGAAATTAGTCAGCTTAATAGAATAGTCTTTCAAAGAGTCTAGATCTTTCTACCGTGAACATACTACTATTGTTTCTTTAAGCATGGTACAAAAGATAAAACTCTAGACTTGGACAGTCTAATCTCCTTGAGTCTCGAAGACATTCTCAAAGTAGGGAAAAACACCAGTAGACTCGGGCAGTCTTCAATACCCTCTGGATTCCCCATTTCCTTAAACAACAGGAAATAACCCTGATCCTCTGATCAACCCCAAAGCATAGCCTTACCTTTAATCAGTCTCTTTATAAGAACTGATTTTCTCTTTTAACCAACCTACTGGACCTGTCACTCAACTAAAACAGCAATCCTTTTACCCTCTATCTCGGGCTTTATACGAGATTCAAAAAGACACTCTTGTTGAGTCAATCTCTCTTTTAGCCTCTATCTCGGTCTTCGTACGAGATACAAAATCACTCTCTTATTGAGTATAAAAGACTCTCTTATTGAGTCAACCTTTTGCCTCCGCCTTGGGCTTCATACAAGACACATCTAAAGGCACTCTCTTGTTGAGTCAACTCCTTTTATCCTCACTCTCGGGCTTCGTACGAGACACACAAAAGCATCCTCTTGTTGGGTCAATAGCCTCCTCTTTGGCTTTGTATAAGAAAAACCCCAGTTGAGTCAATCAACCTTTTAGCATCAAAACTGTGCCTCGTTCACAGGATACAAACATCAACAACTCCTTTCATCTAATCACTGTAAGCGGCAAGCCTCTGGATTATTTACATCCATGTCACTGTCCCTCTTTTAGCATGAGAAATTCCTAAGGAAAGATAGCATTGCTCTACACTGAGTTAAAGTCTTCTCCTTCAGGTTAAAACCCCCTATAAAGGAAATTATGGCATTGCTAGGATTCACATATCCCGATCAAAGTAATCCTCCTTTATAGTCCGTCACCCAACAGTTGTGACAAACATACCCCCTTTAGAGATGACAAATTCTCTCTAAAGACAACACCTTTTCAGCTTCACATATTGGGCTTTGAACAAGATATAAACCACCTTTTCAGCTTCACCTCTTGGGCTTTGAACAAGACACCAAAACACCATTTCCTCCCATAGAATAGGAGGAACTACGATCGCTCTGATTTCCCTGTTTCGGTAAACGGGAATACGTAGGCATAAGATTGAAAGAAAAATCTTAGCAAGCACACTAAACCAAAGCCCCAAATCCCGTACCTTCACATATCAAATGAAAAGCATCACTCCTAGCATCTTACCCATGAACATTCCCGGTAAACAAAGAAAGAAGAAAAAGGCCCCATTACCATATAGCATCTGTAACCTAACAGACCGTTGTTTAAACTCAGTATGCAAGCAGGGTTAATTAGAGACATCTATTTCCCTTCCTTAGTCAGCTCAATAGGATAAAAAATGAATCGACCTGTAGTAACCCCAGAGCGACAGTGCTTAAGAACCACGTCCAAAATCGCTCGCTACAGAAAAGTGGCACCCACCGTGGGGCCGATTCTTTCATTTCTTAAGGTGAAAACCTTGGACAAATCTGTTTCATGGCGGTGGCCACCACAGAAAAGTGGCGCCCACCGTGGGGATTTTTCTTTTCTTTCTTTCTTTGGGGATTTCACTGGGATAGGACTTTTTTGACTTCACTAGGATCTCAGGTCAAAACCTTTAAAGTTTTAAATATACCATAGAATGGCGACTCCGCCGGGGAGCCATTTTCTGTCAGGAACATAGGATTCATAGCTCTTTAAAGTCTAGGACTTTAGGACAAATATATATACTGCTTTTCCTAATTGATATCTGTGTTTATTTTTCTGCTAATGGGAATGCGTGTGATGCCGCATGTGGAAAGATTGAGTACACACCTAGGAAAAACCTCTTTTAGTAGTGCGAAAACTATTGGAAATGGTTGTCACGCGATACTACCCTCTTCTGATGGTTCTTCGAAAAACATCACCTAGCACGGTTCCCGACCCGCTGGTGTTTTCTCGACAAGAACTGATGATTTTGGGAGACAGGTACAAAAATCACTAGTATAAACCTTTGGGGGGGGGGTAGAGCCTTGACTTCATGACACCGACCCTTTGACCCCATGTTTTTTCTATGTTTTGGTGTGCTGCATTCATACATTCATCTAAAAAACATTACATCAAAGAAAAACTTCTCTTCTAGTCTCTCTTTTTCAAATTAAACTAAGACAATGATTGCAAATGTCAGAGAAAAAGATTGCGCTCATGGACTTCGGTAGAAGGAGAACTCATAAGTACACCTTCAGGGTTCCAAAACTAGAAGATTTGAGAGGATTAGCGAGGATAATCACTAACCCTGAAGCTTTCAAAGCCAAGTATGGAGGTCTGCTACTTCTGTTAAGAGTCCATGTGATTGAGGGAATCATGGAGGCACTCATTCAGTTTTACAATCCGGTCTATCACTGCTTCACATTCCCGGATTACCAACTCGCACCAACGCTGGAGGAGTATTCTCACCTGACTGATTTACACATTACTGATCGAGCTCCTTTTTCTGGACTGGAAGAAATTCCAAAGGATCAGACCATTGCAAGAGCAATCTATTTGGATGAGTCAGAAATCAAGACTCACATGACCACCAAGGGTGGGCTCCCAGGTTTGCCAGCCCAGTTCCTGACAAAGAAGGCTCTGTACTTTGCTAGTATAGGGAACATGACTTCTTTTGAAAGCATCTTTGTCTTACTCACTTACGGGTTATTTCTGTTTCCCAACATTAATAGCTTCGTCGATATTAACGCCATTAAGGTTTTTCTCATTGGAAACCCTGTGCCAACTTTGCTCGCGGACGCGTATCATTCTGTACACTTAGAAAATTTGTACAGCGGAGGGATGATCACATGTTGTGTATCCCTGTTATACAAATGGTTTATCTCCCATTTACCCAAGTCTGCTACGTTTTGGGATCATAAGAGTGCCTTGCGTTGGTCGCAGAAAATCATGTCTCTTACCAACTCTGATATAGATTGGTGCAATAGGATTCATGACGGGATCAGGATCATTGACCGTTGTGGAAAATTCCCCAACGTACCCCTTATAGGAACTAAGGGAGGAATCAATTACCATCCAGTCTTAGTTCGTCGTCAATTTGGATACCCGATGAGGCATGTCCCGCGTAATGCTCATCTGGAAGGTCTTTTCTTCAAGGAAGGAGAAAATGACAGGGCACTAAAGATGGAAATAGTGCACGCTTGGAAACATGTTCATAAGAAAGGACAGGAGTCTCTAGGAAAACCGGACTGTGTCTCGGTGGAGCCTTATCTCCACTGGGTACAAACTAGAGCTCTCAAGCTAAAGATGCCTTATCCTCGTCACGGAGTTCTTCTGCCGAGGGAATCTGTCATGTACTTCATGACTGAAACTGAAAAACTTTAGGTTACTCTCAACAAAGTTCAACAGGAGAGAAGGTCTTGGAAGAACAAGTACTGCACCCTCAATGTAGAGTGTACCAAAATACAACGACTGCTAAAAGATAAGGATGCTCTGATTAAGATTTAGAGCAACATGTTGTGGATAATTAGGATGACCAAAGGAATTTGCTCGTTCCTTTCACTTGGCAAAGGAATGACAACCCGACAACGGCCCAAGAGCCCCGGTCCAAGAAAAGGAAAGTACCAGAATTAGCACCCGGTTTCTCCCCAGAGAGGACTCGGGACCCCTTAGCTTAGGTTTCTGTTTCCGCACCTTGTAATTTACTGTATTTCCATTTCCGCAATCCTTTGAATTAAATAAAACGGGGGTCTCCCCACTGATTGATATTTGCAATCTAATTGTTGAAGTTTATTTTGATTAAACCAAAAAAAACAATTAATATAATCATTGCATTCATCATTCTCACGTCACGTATTCTTCTTACCTACGAATCTCACGTTTGTGTCTCGGTTCTAGAGTCAAACTGTTTCATTCGTACAATACTCGGGTCAATCGTCAGAAAAAGATGGATGATCTCGAGGAAGAGAACAGAGAGTTAAAAGAAGAGATCAACGCTCTAAGAGAGGATATGAGAAAGCTTCAAAACGACATGCAAGCCATGGCAGAAGCTCAGCTACAAAGGACTGTGATCTCAGAGATCACCTCAACACCCATAGTGGAGAAGTCCGATCCTAGGTACAAAATGTTAAAAGATCGTCCCTGGGGCATGCCACTTAACTATATCCCGGAAGGATTTGTTCTGCCGATCAATGAGGATCAGGGAACCGCAACAGGAACTGCTGGGCCTGAAGGTTACAAACTTCGGGAAAGCGGAGATGCCAGAGGCATGACAGCAACTCCCGAAGGTTACAAACTTCGGGAGGCACCGAGAGTCTCGGCCATAATGATTATACCACCGCCCGTGGTACACACTGTCCCGGAAGGACAGATTCCACAGATACCTTCTGGTGGAAACGACAACATGTTCGAAAGAATAAATGAGTTCTAGGAACAGTTCCTAGGAATGCAGAAATAACTGCAGGCCCTTCGCGGTCAGGATTTATTTGGAAAGGACGCCGCGGACCTCTGCTTGGTCCCCAATGTGAAAGTCCGGCACAAATTCCAGGTGACCGACTTTGAAAAGTACAAGGGAAATTCTTGCCCTCAGAGTCACTTGGTGATGTACGCTCGACGAATGTCAGCTCAGACAGAGAATCAGGATTTACTGATTCACTACTTTCAGGATAGTTTAACCGGTGCCGTACTAAAATGGTACATGGGTTTAAACCGTGCTACGATTAGCACTTTCAGAGATCTTGGCACTGCCTTCGTCCAACAATATAAATACAATATGGACATGGCACCCGACAGAGATCAACTCAGATCAATGTCACAAAAGGACAAGGAAACCTTTAAGGAATACGCTCAGAGATGGCGTGAAATTGCCGCTCAAATTTGTCCACCTCTTGAGGAAAAAGAGATGACAAAGATCTTCTTAAAGACCTTAAGCTCGTTTTATTACGACAGAATGGTTGCCAGTGCGCCTAGTGACTTCACCGAGATGGTCGGTATGGGAGTTCGTCTTGAGGAAGCCGTACGAGAAGGACGTCCAGTCAAAGACACTGAATCATCAAGTAGTACAAAGCGATACGGTAGTGCTCTCCCTAAGAAAAAAGAGCAAGATATTGGGAATATCTCTCTCGGAAAGCAAAGGCGACGTTATCAGCCAGTAGCGGCTGTGACTCCTGCTATCAACCCTGCACCTATTTCTACATATCTACCTCAGGTTGCATAGAGCCAACCTAATCAGCAAAGGACTCAAGAGCCTCTTCAGCAGGCTCGTCCTCCATACAATAACAGCCGTACAATGCGGCCACCAGGATTTGATCCTATACCTGTATTGTACGCAGAACTATTTCCGTTACTACTGGCTAAGGGGCATGTCCAGACTAAGTCCCCTCTTACAGTACCGGAAAATCTGCCTTTTGGTTTAAGGTGGATCAGACTTGCCCTTACCATCAAGGAGGACCAGGGTATAACGTAGAGAATTGTCTCAATTTCAAATCCGACGTACAAAAGCATGTTAGGAGCGGGGTCTTATCTTTCAAGGATACAAATCCTAATGTTCTCACAAACCCGCTGCCTCAACACGAGAAAGCTACAGTCAATTTGATAGAGGGAGAGACTAACAACTGAAGATGGTTGGTTTCTACCTGAGTGAATCGCACACTCAAAGATACAATAGAGTCGCCACTGAACTTTATTTAGTCCCAAAGGACCGGGAAAATATCGATAAAACCCAAGGGGAAGAGAAACGGGAACGGGGGGTCGGTTATGCGAAAGGAAGGTATTAGCACCCAACGCATCCGTCGTACTCGACGGGAACCATTTCGCTTGCTTCTAGCTTGGATGGGTTATCTATCTAAAGGCTTCTAGCTAAAAGAATGAGAGAGAGAAAGGAAAGGGGAAAAAGAAAGAAAAGAAGGAAAGTGCTCGCGGAGGAACAAGGTCCTCGTGCCTACGTACGCTCATAGTGCAATGAGGAAATCAGAGCGCCGTAGTTCTGAGAACCAGGGGACAAAGAAGAAAGAAAGAAAAGGAAAAGGAAAGAAAGGGTGGAAGTGTGCTCGCCAAGACATTGCGTCTCGTGCCTACGTATCATACATTCAAAAGAATGCAGAATCAGAGCTTCCGTAGTTCGGGGAACTGAACGGAAAAGGAAAACAAGAAAGAAACAAGGAGACAAAAGAAGTGGTGTCAAAACCAAGAGCAAGAGTGAAAGAAAAACTCTACTGGAAAAGACCCCGCAGTAAGAGCATTTGCACAAAAGAATAGGAAAAGAATGCTATCAAAACCGTGAATGAAAGAAACTCCGCTGGGGATAATAAAGAGAATTGGTGTCGAAACCAAGAAAGTAAGAGCAAGGGGAATAGGAAGGACTCCTCTGGGGATCCAAATAAAGGGATGGTGTCATAACCAAGAGAAAAAGGAGACTCGGTATATTAACTAGCTGGCAGTGGTTAACCGAAGAAAAAGAGTAGGACCCTGGCAGGGAAAAGAATGTGGTGTCAACAGACGGACTGTGATAAACCAAGAGAGAGAGTGCTGAACCGAGAGAAGGTGTTTGACTCTGAAGGGGCCTCGGTATATTAACTGGTAAATAGTGGTTAACCGAGGAAAGAAAGGACTGCAACTCTATGGGAATAGAGAAGCATTGGTTTTAATAGAGGAAATTGTGATTAACCAGAAGCACGGGTGTAGGACGGATCAAAGGTCGTGACCCAAAGGATGGGTGTAGGGTCGAGCAAAGGTCGTGACCCAAAGGGGTTCGGTAAACTGACTGAACAAACAGTACTCAACCGAAGAAAGGGTATTTGAGCCAAAGAAAGGTTACTAACCCAAGGGTGCAAGTATTTGAACCAATAGGAGGTTGCCAACTGCGGGGGATTCGGTGTTTATAGACGGACTGTGATTAACCGAAGAGAACAACGAGTGATTAACCAAGAGAAGGTGATTAACTCGAAAGGGTTCAGTATTTTAACAAACGGACGGTGGTTAACTGAAGAAAAGGGTGATTAACCAAGAAGAGGTTATTAATCCAAGAGGGACTCAGTGATTAACAAATAGACTGTGATTAACTGAGTAAGAGATTGAGATCCTTCAGGGGAATCAAAAGGCAATGATTGATTACAAGAAGAAAGGAGTAATGAAACAAACTCGGTTATCACCTAACCTACTCGGTTAGTTAGAACTAACTCGGTAACCATCCCAAGGTGAATTCCAACATCCAAAGATCCACATTACTTGGAGAACAAGGAACATGGTGCACTTGATTTGAAGTGAAGTATCATAGCAAATGCACTTGGAATGAATTGAGTAGCTTGGAAATGTTTAGAGGTGTCTAGAATATTCCATATGCTGCTAGAATCCAAGACCAAAATGTGTGCAAAGGTGTTTTCATGAAAAAGCAGCAAATTATGCCTATTTTGCCTGTGTTAATCGATTAACACAATTGCACTGCAAATGGTTAATCGATTAACCAGGCCAAAATATGCCCAATTTTCCTAAAAAGGTGTTGTGGTCCCGGTTTCAATTTTCCACCTCTTGTATTGCTGAATAGGTATGGAAACCTTTATTTTGTGCTTGTTTTGATGATGCGATGATCTTGTGAGGATATGATTAATCGGGCTTGGAAAACCTAAATATCCTGCAATCAAAACACCATAGGAAAAGTGCGAATGCGTATGCCAACGATGCTTATGCTTATGCTTATGCAAAAGGCAAAAGAGGGAGGTCAATTTGATAGAGGGAGAGACTAACAACGTCTATCAAATTCATGATGTACTCTTGTTAAGGACCAATCTGGTCAAGATGCATTGTAGACAGAGTGGATATGGCCATGTGCCACCTCATAACTATCACCAGTGTGATATCTGCTCTAAAAACAATCGAGGATGTTTTGTGGTGCAATCAGCTCTACAGGAACAGATAGATCTCGGATGGATCCAAGAGCACCGAGTTCGTGGAGTTAACATGGTTTACATGAATTCTAACATCATTCAGAACCACGACGTCCGTGCAATGAATGTCAACTTGGTGGCGATGCACTCCAGGCAAAGCCAGTATCATAATCTGCTGCGGCATGATTACAGTTCCTGTCTGACTTGCTCGGTAAACAAACAGGAATGGTCTTTTGTACAAGAGGCCCTCTAGCGTCAGATGGATCTTGGATGGATCCAGGACTACCATGATAGGAATCCCTATCGGATCAACATGATTCAAATCTTCGATATTCGTTTGATGAATACCAGCCTGGTGGAGTTACATGCTAAACAGGTCCGGCTCGGGTTCCTGGTATCACATGATTATCAGAGCTGTAGGGCGGGTTGCGAAAACGATCAAGGTTGTGCCCTTGTCCAGGAAACCCTTCAGCACTTGTTGAACCACTGGTGGCTTCCAATCTATATGGATGAAGACACCCAGCAAATTAGTATTACCAACGGGAACCCTACTCGGCATCAAAGTCGGGATGTTCGATCTGTGGAAACTGACCTAGTAAGGTTACATTGTATTCAAAGCGGGCATGGCCAGGTGCCACCACACAACTATGAAAGTTGTAGAGTCTGTTCAGAAAGTAACCAAGGATGTTACCTTGTGCGAGCAGCTCTTCAGGGTCAGGTGGATCGTAGAGAGATTCGCCCATATCCGAGTTCCGGACCAATCAACTGGGTGCCAGACTACCTCGCTTATCAAATTGAGGACGTTGTCATAATCTCTGATCATCAGAAGGCTATGGATGTTTGTACCATCATCCCTCTACTTGACGAATCGAAAGTTCCCAACCAGGAACGGATCAAAATTGTTTACGATGGTCAAAAAAATCAGAAGGCTCCCATAGGCATCTATCTTCGTCGTGAATATTACAGACATCAGTCAAGTAACACAGAGTGGTCGAATCTTCAACTGAGGAGTTGGAGAATTTAACAAAGAAAAGGAACCTCAGACAGAAGTTCCCAATCCACCAGCCTGTCAATCCAGTAATCCCGACCTTTCGAAAAACAACGATGAGATGCTGAAGCTCATCCAAAAAAGTGAATACAACATTGTTGATCAGCTATTAAAAACTCCTTCAATGATCTCAGTGCTATCACTTTTACTCAGTTTAGAAGCGCACGGGGAGGCTCTATAGAAAGTCTTGGAGCAAGCCTTTGTAGAACAGGATGTAACAATCAGACAGTTCGATAGCATTGTCTCTAACATCACTTCCTGCAATAACTTGGGATTTAGTGATGAGGAATTACCTGAAGAAGGTCGCCGTCATAACATGGCACTCAATATCACGGTCAGCTGCCAGGGCGATGCTTTAGCCAGCGTACTGGTAGACACAGGGTCAGCCCTGAATGTTATGCCGAAGTCCACTTTGATGCAATTATCCTTCAAAGGACCCCCAATGAGAACCAGTGAGGTCATTGCCAAAGCATTTGACGGGTCCAAAAAACCGGTTATCGGCGAAGTCGACCTTCCCATAACTATTGGTCCTCACACTTTCTAAGTCGCTTTCCAGGTTATGGGCATTCGGGCAACGTACAATTGTTTATTAGGAAGACCTTGGATACATCAGGCTGGGGCGGTCACCTCGACCCTCCACCAAAAGTTAAAGTTCGTCCAGAACAACCAACTCGTCACGGTCTGTGGAGAACAAGCCTTGCTCGTGAGTAACTTATCATCATCTACTGGTGTAGAACTCGAGGAGGTTATTGGAACTCAGTTCCAAGCACTGTCGGTGACCAAGGACAATCAATCCCAAGAGGGAACTTCCATTTCCTCATACAAAGATGCAATCAAAACGGTCGAGAGTACCAATACAACCGGATGGGGACAGCTAGTCATTCCTACTGACAATAAAATAAGGAAGGGTCTTAGTTTTTCTGCAACTTGTACCCAGACAGCTACTACCAACAATGAAAGTCTCCACCCCATTCAAGACTTCTTCCACAGTGGAGGTTTCCTTCACCCAGTGCCTCAAGAAGTGCATACCATCAATAAAGATGATTCCTCTGATATGGAGGAAGAATGGGAATCCTATCTTAACAAGGATGGTTATATGTCTCAGGACGAAACGCAGACTCCCTTTTGTTTTCCTACACAGAGTCCGAGATTTATACCCAGGTCAGATGTAGAAATGATATATGGAGATTGTGATCCAGAAGGATGTCGTGCTCCACCAAACTCATTAGAGGAGGACACTCTGATGAAGGACAACTTTAACCATAACCATTATGGCCCGATGGATGGCCTGCCAATGTGGCAGCCGTATGCAGGAGACTTGGGGCAAGGAAATCATTCGAACAATGAAAATCAGCTGAGCATCATTGAAAAGAATACCTGCGTCCCCACCATGTCATGGGATCAACAATCAGGTCATTCAGAAAACGTCCAGTACGACGATGAATTTGCAACGTTTACAGGACTTGAATTCATCAACTATGCTTTTCCAGAGGTTAATGTCATCGAGAAGGATGACTCCTCCAATTCCAAAGAAGTGTGGGACACCCTGGGACAACCAATTGGGAAATACGACTATATGGTCAAGTACACCGCTCCCGAAAGCTCTCGAATCAGGCTCGAAGATATCCAGCCAACTGGATGGGGAGATCTACTTGAGAGCACAAATGCTACGCAAAATGCAATAGAGGAATCCTCCTACGACAATTCTGCCTGGGAGACAGATTCCAATGATCCTGCTCCACCAGAAATCAGAGTTATTTCTGAAGATAAAATCAAGGAAGGTGCCAGACTTTGTGATTCACCGAGGCGTTCGCCGCCAATGGGTTGTTGTCGATGTTCCGGAGATCGTTCATAAGTCAAAGTAATTGTCGTCTTTTAACCTTTCACCCTGCCCAGGTGAAACGGACGTTTTGATAGGGCTCACTTTCTGTAAATTTCCCTCTTCGCTTTGCCCAAAGCGACAGAGCTTTATTTTATAGGGCTGTAGTTTCAAGAATCGACTTGTTCATTAATAAAATAACGCCGTTCTGTAATTTCCGCATTAATTGTTGTTTTCTCTTTTTGCTTTTCTCAGAAAATGGTAATCCTAAAAAAAAACAAATCAATAATAAAAACAAGCAGTTTTTCAAAGAAATACACTCCACACGCTCTTGCATTCTCTCTATCTCTTCTAAACACAAATCATATCGTCATGCAGATTGCATGTTTTAAACCCCGTTGAAACATACGATCCGATGCATTCTCCCAACTTTGAGTTCCCGGTATTTGGGGCTGCAGAAGAGAATGACGACGAAATTCCAGAAGAGATCTCCCGATTACTCAGACAGGAGGAAAGGTCCATTGAACCTCATAAAGAGCCGTTGGAAACAGTAAACTTAGGGTAGGAAAAAGAGAGAAAAGAAATCAGGATTGGGGCACTGCTCAGTCCAACTGCCAGAGAGGGTTTGGTAAAGCTTCTCAAAGAATCCCCTAATGTATTCGCTTGGTCCTATCAGGATATGCCAGGGTTGCATACCAGCATCATGGAACATCATTTACCGTTGAGATCAAAATGTCCGCCAGTAAAACAGAGGTTGAGAAGGACTCGCCCGGACATGGCCATCAATATCAAAGAGGAAGTACAGAAACAGATTGACGCGGGTTTCCTCGCCACATCAGAATATCCTTAATGGTTAGCCAACATCGTACCAGTTCCGAAAAAGGATGGAAAAGTCAGAATATGTGTGGATTACAGAGATCTAAACAAGGCTAGTCCAAAGGACGACTTTCCTTTACCACACATTGACACGCTGGTAGACAGTACAACAAAGTTCAAAGATTTCTCCTTCATGGATGGATTCTCGGGCTATAATCAAATCAAAATGGCGCCGAAAGACATGGAGAAAACTTCGTTCATTACCCCATGGGGTACCTTTTGTTACAAGGTGATGTCGTTCGGTTTGAAGAACGTCGGGGCAACCTATCAAAGGGCCATGACTACTCTGTTTCATGATATTATACACAAAGAAATTGAGGTATATGTCAATGATATGATTGAAAAATCTAAAACAGAGGAGGAGCATGTGACCCACCTGTCAAAGTTATTCGAGCGGTTGAGAAAGTACTAACTCCGCTTGAATCCCAACAAGTGCACCTTCGGTGTCCGTTCAGGGAAACTCTTAGGGTTCATCGTCAGCCAGAAAGGAATTGAGGTTGATCCTGACAAGGTCAAGGCCATTCGAGAAATGCCTTCTCCAAAAACTGAAAAATAAGTCAGAGGATTCCTGGGACGTTTGAACTATATCTCCAGATTCATATTCCTCAAAGTTCTTTCTTCCCCATGGCCTTTTTCCATACGGGGAATCGACATAATTGGCTTGATTGAGCCCAAAGCTACAAACGGACATCGGTTCATCCTGGTAGCCATTGAATACTTCACTAAGTGGGTCAAAGCAGCGTCGTACGCTAATGTAACCCGACAAGTGGTGGTCCAATTTATCAAAAACAATATCATCTGCTGTTATGGTGTTCCAAGCCAGATCATTACCGATAATGGATCCAACTTGAACAATAAGATATTGAAAGAGTTGTGTGCAGAGTTCAAGATTGAACACCATAACTCATCTCCCTACCGACCGAAGATGAACGGAGCGGTAGAAGCGGCTAACAAAAACTTCAAGAGGATTGTTCAGAAGATGGTTATAACCTACAAAGATTGGCACGAGATGCTACCCTTTGCTCTTCACGGTTATCGCACATCTGTCCGCACTTCAACAGGGGCAGCCCCTTTCTCTCTAGTATATGGCATGGAGGCAGTGCTTCCCATAGAAGTAGAGATCCCATCAATCTGGGTATTGATGGAAGCTAAGCTTACAGAAGCTGAATGGTGTCAAAGTCGACACGACGAACTCAACCTGATCGAAGAGAAATGAATAGCGGCATTATGCCATTGTCAGTTGTATCAGCAAAGAATGAAGATGGCGTTTGACAAAAAGGTTCGACCTTGCGTCTTCAGGAAAAGAGACCTTGTGCTTAAAGAGATACAATCTTTTCTCACTGATTCTCGGGGCAAATGGACTCCGAATTATGACGGCCCCTATGTGGTCAAGAAAGATTTCTCAGGCGGTGCCTTAAGACTTGCAACCATGGAAGGAGAGGAATTTGCCTACCCCACAAATGTTGACGTAGTCAAGAAATACTTCGCCTAAAAAAAACGTCTCGGTGGATTGAAAACCCGAAAGGGCGGTCCAGGAAAAATTAGAGACATAATCAAAAATCATCCCGGTGGATTGGAAATCTCAAAGTACAATCCAGGCAAAAATTAGGGATAGTGGCAAGTAACTACTTTCGACAAAGGGGCAAGTCCCTCGGTAGCAGTTACACCATCCGTCAGAAAAGCTCCAGTTAATGTCATCATCGACAGAAGCTCAGGATGTCCCGAATTTAAAGTTGGTAAAAGGATAGTGGTCGTTATGTTTCAATGTAGCCCTTTGCCCTATAAATTACCATTTGCTAAACTTTGTAAATACTCCATGGAATCACGCGTTTGGCTGATTTCCATCCTATCAATAAAATTTGAGCCCTTGTGCTTTTCTTTGCAATTATTATTTGTTTTGGCTTTACAGAACAACATTTTAACATGATCAACGATTCTTGAAACGAAACAAAAATGAATTTACTTATTAAAATTGTTCTGCTTTTAAAAATAAAGATGGCAATTTCTTTTGACGGTTGAACATCGAAAGAACATCGATCACTTCTCCAATGGTGTTAGAGCCTCAAAGTGCAGAATCAAAGTACTCCTTCTAAACTAGTATGCCTGAATGAAGGATCAACTATGTTAGATGCGAATTCTCCATCTGACCTCTTTGGCCGAGTTCCCATCTCCTAAGCCTGACCAGCGTCGCTCCCAACAGGGATCGTTTCTCATAAGCAAGGCAGAATTGCTATCTTGAACCAGCGGTACTTCTTCGCCCCGCGATGGCCTAGTATCTAGTCATGTTCATCTATTAGTTTGTATGTCGCGTTAGTTTTTTCAGCATATACATACATACATCATGCATTATTGATTTGCATTCGCATTCATATTGTATCACTATCACTCCTGTCGGTCTTGTCCCGTAGTGGTGACAGTCTTCTCAATCGAGTTGTCAAGTTCTTTCCTCGTCAGAAAAGGTTGCGTCTGAACAATTTCTCTCCTCCAGTTTATTTCTGGATCAGAATTGGCCCTTGACCACTTTGATAACTTGAACCTCTGAAAGACCAGAGAACCTTCAACCGATGTCACTCTTCGCCATTGAAGATGATATTTTTTATTTCCCGGATTAAGGAAAATCCCTATAGGAAGCCTCTTAAGTAGAGATTCGGCAATACAACATTTTTTCTCCGGAAAAAAAAAACTGCTGATGAAAAGGTCATCAACACCTCAAAATTGGATCACATCATATGGCATTTCTCCGAGAAGATCTCCGAGAAAAGTATGATATAATATACCCAAGCAAGAAACAGTCTCTCAAAGAGACTCATTTTCCCCAATAGAGTCGGAAAATGGTGTCTCCAAACAGAGAAGTTTGTACACCTCTACAACTCGGACGACTGGGTTCCCCAGCAACTCTGACATCAAAACTTTTTCTATCAAATGGCATCTCTCCAGAAAATTCGGCGAGAAGTTTGAGGAAAATCGCTACGAATAGCGTCCATTGTCAAAAAAGTTTATTGACAAAAGAAACTAAGACCAGATCCTTGTTAGGAAACCAGGATTGAGGGGAAGTTTACATCAGAAACTAAGACCAGTTCCTTGGTGGGAAACCAGGATTGAGGGGAAGTTTACATCAGAAACTAAGACCAGTTCCTTGGTAGGAAACCAGGATCGAGGGGAAGTTTATTTCAGAAACTAAGACCAGTTCCTTGGTAGGAAACCAGGATCGAGGGGAAGTTTTTACCTTTTCTAAGCATCATTGCTTAGCAAAAGAAGAAGGATGTGCAAGCTGCTATTCTTAACCACCATCAAAATTTCGGGTATTCCGATATTTAATCCTCTTGCACCCCGAATGCCCGAATACCTTCGCCATTCATACCTTCGGGTCCAAGAAGATTAAATAGGGGCATCTGTCATACCCCAAATTTTGACCACTAAGATTTCCCATCATTGTGAAAATCATCATCACAATATGGAGGAACCATCATACCTCATCAGTCTCCCCAAAGATGGGTGAGCATCCACTACAAGACAAAGGATCAATCAAGAAATGACATGATCTTCAACTTGTCTAGCCTCTCAAATATCCACAAGGTATCAAGAGGACTCCCACTTCAAGGATTAAGCACAAAGTTGCTCCCTTCCAGGTGGATCAAGCCTCAAGATCGCCAGTGTCACCAAATTAGGGTTTTCGTCGACCAGGGCCTCCAGATAGAAATTGTCCTCTGGGCATGATCCAATGCTTCAAAGCATATCCTAAAATACTCCATGGAACCTCATGGGCCCAAGCATCAAGTCAATTTAACCTCAGGGGATGCATACATCAAAAATCAGGAATTAGGGTTTCTTGACCTAATTCACCCCTAAGTTGACTTTTGGGACAAATCATGAGCCAAGACCTCAAGAGAGGATTTGAGGGTCTCCAACATACCACATTGATCCATTTGTAACAATGGATTGATCCAATAATCTTGAGCAGCAAGTCTCAATTTCATCAGTACCACAGTTAGGGTTTTGAGGAAAAAGTCAATTGTAGCTTTGAATTTTGACCAGGACATACTCCCAAACCCCAGGACATGATTCAATATACCCTATAACACCCATAGAACATGTCCATCAAGTTTGATTTAGGTCAAGGACATGATTTCCTAAAGGATTGCACAGTTTGGAATTCATCAGATAAAAAGTCAATTGTGCACAAAAGTCAAACTTTGACTTTTTGAGATTTTTCACAAAAATGGTTTTTTAACCCTAAAATGATGTTAATGTATGATTTAGATCATCATTCATCAAGAAAAATCAAGAAAAGTGGGATAACTTGTAAAAGGGTTAACCATAAAAACTTAGAAAATTTTCTAAGTTATGAACAAAGTGGCAAGGGTACCAACTTGGGAGGATCATAACTCCTAAACCACAAAGCCATTTTCCCCATCCAAAGCTTGATTTGTAGATCGCATTACCCTCAACAAAAGCTTAAAACTGACCTCCCTCCAAATTTCTCATGGATTTTGAGTTATGGAATGATCAAAATCACAAAAAGTGAAAATCTCACTTTTTTCCAACACTTAGTAAAATTTTCACTAAGTCAGAATTTGCCTTCACTTTTTTTCAAATGTAGCGGCATTTTTCACTTGGATCCAAAAAGTATCAAAACCAAATATGATCAAACAGTTGTTGTATCGTATGAGGGCTTTCCAAAATGGCCAAGAACATCACCAAATTCCACTTGGGCCAAGAGATATAATAATGGCAATATGCCTTGCTGAAAACTGCCAAGGCTAGGCAAAATTTTTCATTTTTGCTCGATTTGGCAAAATCAGATAATTCCAAGCCTTGTCATCACTTTGGACACATCTGAGGATCAAATCTAAAGGGGACAAACACTGAGCCAAGCCTCCAAAGTCCTTAGACCAAGAAGTAGCATGCCAAACCTAGAATTGCCTAAAAGAGGGACAAGAATCCAATTTTTTATTGGAGCATTCAATGCATACACCAAGGTGGCATGGAATGAGCCATTTGCAACTGAATTCAGTCAAGACTTATCCAAGACCAAGGGAACCGCAGCCCTGTGCCCTAACCTCTAGTCAATGGCTAGAGGAGACTTAGATTCCAAAGTGCAACCATTGGCCAAACCTCTGTTATAGTTGCCATTCACTATTGATCCCAAAACAAACATGCTCTACTATAAATAGAGCTCATTTGTGCTTAGTTTGAGTACACCGAAGCCATCAAACAGATGCTTTCCTCAAAATCCCTCTCTTTAGGCCAAAATGCCTTCTTTAGCAAGGTAGCTCTGACTTTTTGAGTTAGAGAGAATTTCCATAACAACTCATGATCCTAAAAACTCATAAACATCATATGTAGGTGATCCAAACTATCAAAAGTGACCTGTAACACTAAAATCACAAAGTCACATCTCAAAACATCAAAATAGGCCTTTTGTGCATTTTTCAAGCCATGTCTTGATTCAGTCACTTTCCAAACCAGATAAAACCTCAAACACACTCCAAATAACATCTTTGAACTGTCCCAAATGGTTCCCCCATCCGGAACACCATTTGAGAGAGTTGCTAGTTTGGTCATTTTAACCCCTTTTGCAAGAAAGGGCTAATTTGTGTTTTTGCAGGTTCCAGCTGATTCCAACCATCCTAAAAGCTTCTAAGGGATCATTTGAGAGTGTCAAACGCATCAAACCATTTCTGGAACAAGAAGTTTGGCAGATTGCACAAAAAACTCTAAAAGCTCAAAAAGAGGTAAGCATCATGATTTGAAATTTCCAAAATATGCATTGCTTTGAAGTCCACTGATCATACACACCTCATACATGTTATATATGTTGTGTTTGAACCAATTCATCATGTAATTCATGCCTGTATCAAAGTGTAGCATAAAAAATGCAATTATAGGCCTTTTTCAAAACCACTATCGGGTTTTGAGGAGGGAGTATGGTCTGAAAAAAAATACCACCACCATTGGATTCCTTGTGAAATTCTAGGCCAGATGCATATAAATTTTGTCCCCAACCATTGAGAAATGAGAATGTTATGGATCTTCCCGTTTCTTGGCAAAACTTGCCTTGCCTTGCCTTGACCAGGCCTAGAAAACAAGGCATGTCTTGTATATTTGTGGCTTCACTTCAAGTAATGGATGTATCACCACCCCAATGGTAAGGTGCGCACCATATAACCTTGAGGTCGTGGGTTCAAACCCCACCCATGCCATTTTGTGTTTTCTCACATTTTTACTATTTTTTCCAATATTTTCATGTTTTATTAATTAATTGGAAAATTAATAACTCCTTCAATTTTAATTATTTTTTATTAGTTCTTTTTGCAAAAAATCAAAAAAAATGTTGAAATATTTTATTCCACAAAAAAATTAAGTTTATATTATTTATTTAATATAATTAGTATTTTTGTGAATAAATTCCTTTTTAATGTTTTTAGACATTTTAAAAGTGAATATTTACTTTGAAAATCGAAACCAAGTGAGTTTTAATTCACCTTGTGATTAATCCCTCATTTTTCAAACCTTAAAAAAAATCACAAATGGTTTATTCAAACTTATTTGGTATTTTATTTGATTTTCTTTAAATATTTACTTTTAAAGAATAACAAATTACGGTTTCTTTGATTTTCACCCTTATCAAACAATTTCAAACCCTTTTGGGCCTCTAATAGAGTGTAAGACTCAATCCTTTGTAAATACAAACCTATTTTTGGGCCTCACTTATCGTATAAGTCCCGTTGTATTTCAAAAAGTTTGACACGATCATCGTCCGTTGAAAAACAAACCTTGGGCCTCTCCTTGAGCTGTAAGCCCCACCACTTGAACAAAAATAAATCTTTTGGGCCTCTATTAGAGTGTAAGACCCAACCCCCATTTGAAAACCAAACCATTTTGGGCCTCAATGCATTGTATAAGACCCACCGCGTTTTCGAAAATCTCGGCGCTGAGCTGTAAGCCCCACCACTTGTGCAAAAATAAATCTTTTGGGCCTTTATTAGAGTGTAAGACCCAATTCCCTTTTAACCAAAACATTTTGGGCATCAGACATTGTATAAGCCCCTCTGCGTTAAAAGAAAACCTCGGCGCGATCGCCAATAAAAAAAACAATCATTTGGGCCTACCCTCGTGATGTAAGCCCCATTCTTTTTCTTTAAACACTTGGGCCTCTTGAGAGAGTGTAAGACCCATCCCCTTGTACAGAAACCCTTTTTTGGGCCTCAGCCACTTGTATAAGTCCCTCTGTACAAAACGACAGTGCGATCACTGATAAACCTTGGGTCTCTCCTTGAGCTGTAAACCCCAACATCTTTTCAAAATACTTTCTCCTTTAAATTTTGAATATATTATTGTTTTCAATCTTTCTTTGTTGAACAACTAACCAAACAGCATGGAAGCTCTACAACCGAGTAAGTGTTTATATGCTTTCTTTATCCGCTTTCATATATATATAACTGTATTTTGAGGCTGTTTCACTGTAAGTCTTCTTTCATAAACTCATATCAACTGTGTAATACTAGTATAGATATTTAGAGTTCCCCGGCAACTACGTCTAGCACTAAGCCCTGTTAGTCACTCTTAAATAGACAAAACTAGATCCCCCATAGGATTATCAGATACAGTCTTCCCTCCTCTTGGGGTTAAACAATATGGAGACGTGAAAGGCAGCATTCTCGGTGAACCCTTTCTCAAACTGTCACCCTTAGACATTGTCAAAGAAACTCTAACTCCCCAGAGATGATCTTTTCTCCGTGAATGGCATCTCTTGAGTTTCTTCCAAATTCTCGGACTTTACTGGCTTGATCTATTCTCTGTGAATAGCCTGTCTTGAATTTCTCGGGGTTTGGGGACCCACAGGCTTCCTAAAAGCATCCCCGCCTCCTCTTGGGCATTGTACAAGGACCCTACGGCTTCTTAGAAGTATTCACAGCCTCCTCTTAGGCTTCGTATAAGGATTCTTCATTCGGGAAGAGAACCTCCTCTTGGGCTTCGTACTAATTGTCCCTCGACTTCTTAAAAGTTTCCAGCCTCCTCTTGGGCTTCATACAAATTGTCCCGACGACCTCCTAGAGGTATAGGAACAGAAATTAGTCATCTTAATAGAACAGTCTTTCAAACAGTCTAGATCTTTCTACCGTGAACGTACTACTACTATTTCTTTAATCATAGTACAAAATATAAAACTCTAGACTTGGACAGTCTAATCTCCTTGAGTCTCGAAGACATTCTCAAAGTAGGGAAAAACACCAGTAGACTCGGGTAGTCTTCAATACCCTCTGGATTCCCCATTTCCTTAAAGAACAGGAAATAACCCTGATCCTCTGATCAATCCCAAAGCATAGCCTTACCTTTAATCAGTCTCTTTATAAGAACTGATTTTCTCTTTTAACCAAACTATTGGACCTGTCACTCAACTAAAACAACAATCTTTTTAGCCTCTATCTCGGGCTTCATACGAGATACAAAAAGACTCTCTTGATGAGTCAATCTCCCTTTTAGCCTCTATCTCGGGCTTCGTACGAGATACAAAAACACTCTCTTGTTGAGTATAAAAGACTATCTTATTGAGTTAACCTTTAGCCTCCGCCTTGGGCTTCGTACAAGACACATCTAAAAGCACTCTCTTGTTGAGTCAACTCCTTTTAGCCTCCCTCTCGGGCTTCGTACGAGACACACAAAAGCATCCTCTTGTTGGGTCAATAGCCTCCTCTGGGGCTTTGTATAAGAAAAACCCCGATTGAGTCAATCAACCTTTTAGCATCAAAATTGTGCCTCATTCATAGGATACAAACATCAACAACTCCTTTCATCTAATCGCTGTAAGCGGCAAGCCTCTGGATTATTTACATCCACGCCACTGTCCCTCTTTTAGCATGAGAAATTCCTAAGGAAAGATAGCATTGCTCTACACCGAGTTAAAGTCTTCTCCTTCAGGTTAAAACCCCCTATAAAGGAAATTATGGCATTTCTAGGATTCACATATCCCGGTTAAAGTAATCCTCCTTTATAGTCAATCACCCAACAGTTGTGACAAACAGACCCCCTTTAGAGATGACAAATTGTCTCTGAAGACAACACCTTTTCAGCTTCACATCTTGGGCTTTGAACAATATATAAACCACCTTTTCAGCTTCACGTCTTGGGCTTTGAACAAGACACCAAAACACCATTTCCTCCCATAGAATTGGAGGAACTACGATCGCTCTAATTTTCCTGTTTTGGTAAACGGGAATACATAGGCATAAGATTGAAAGAAAAATCTTAGCGAGCACACTAATCCAAAGCCCCAAATCGCATACCTTCACATATCAAATGAAAAGCATCAGTCCTAGCATCCTACCCATGAACATTCCCGGTAAACAAAGAAAGAAGAAAAAGGCCCCATTACCATATAGCATTAGTAACCTAACAGACCGCTGTTTAAACTCAGTATGCAAGCAGGGTTAATTAGAGACATCTATTTCCCTTCCTTAGTCAGCTCAATAGGATAAAAAACGAATTGACCTGTAGTAACCCCAGAGCGACAGTGCTTAAGAACCATGTCCAAAATCGCTCGCTACACGCGCCAATCTTCAAACTACTCAAGAAGATACAATTATTTCTCACTGATTCCCGGGGCAAATGGACTCCGAATTATGACGGCCCCTATGTGGTCAAGAAAGCTTTCTCAGGCGGCGCCTTGAGACTCGCAACCATGGATGGAGAGGAATTTGCCTACCCCACAAATGTTGATGTAATCAAGAAATACTTCGCCTAAACTAAAAAAAAAACGTCTCGGTGGATTGAAAACCCGAAAGGGCAGTCCAGGTAAAAATTAGAGACATAATCAAAAATCGTCTTGGTGGATTGGAAATCTCAAAGTACAATCCAGGCAAAAGTTAGGGATAATGGCAAGTAACTATGTCCAACAGAGGCACAGAGGCAAGTCCCTCAGCAACAGTTACACCATCCATCGAAAGAAAACTCCAGGCACGATCATCTTCGAAGGAAGCTCAGGATGTCCAGAATTCAAAGTTGGTAAAAGGATAGCGGTCGTTATGTTTCAATGTAGCCCTTTTCCCTTAAATTACCATTTTCTAACTATGTAAATACTCCATGGAATCACGCATTTGGCTGATTTCCATCCTATCAATAAAATTTGAGCCTTAGTGTTTTTGTTTATAATTCTCATTTATTTTAGCTTTACAGAACGACATTTTAATATGATCAACGATTCTTGAAACGAAACAAAAATGAATTTATTTGTCAAACTTTTTCTGCTTTTAAAATAAAGATGGCAATTTCTTTTGACTGTTGAACATCGAAAGAACATCGATTGCTTCTCCAAAGGTAAGCGAACTTCAAAGTGCAGAATCAAAGTAATCCTTCTAAGCCAGTACGCCTGAACGAAGGATCAGTTATGTCAGATGCGAATACTCCATCTGACATCTTCGGCCGAGTTCTCATCTCCTAAGCCCGACCAACGGTTGTTCCCCCACAGGGACTACTTCTCCTAAGCAAGGCAGAATTGCTATCTTGAACCAGCGATACTTTTATCTCCTAGTGTGGCCGAGTATCCAGTCGTGTTCATCTACTAGTCTGTATGTCGCATCAGTTTTGTCAGCATAAACGTACATACATCATGCATGTTTGATTTACATTCATATTCATATTGCATCACTATCACTCTAGTCGGTCTTGTCCCCTGGTGATAAAAGTCTTCGCAATTGAGTTGTCAGTGCTTTCCTCGTCAGGAAATGTTGCGTCTGAGCAATCTCTCTCCTCCAGTTTATCTTTGGATTAGAGTTGGCCCTTGACCACTTTGATAACTTGGACCTCTGAAAGGCAAGGAAGCTTTCGACAAACGTCACTCTTCACCATCGGAGATGATATCTTCGCTTTTCCGGATTAAGAAAAATCCCCAGAGAAAGCCTCTTAATCAAAGATTTGGCAATACAGCAGTTTTTCTCCGAAAAAAATCGCTGACGAAAAGGTCATCAGCACCTCAAAATTGGATCACATCATATGGTATTTCTCCAAGAAGATCCCGACAAAAGTATGATGTAAATACCCAAGCGGAAGCAGTCTCTCAAGAGACTCGTTTTTCCCAGATAGAGTCAACAAATGGCATCTTCAACAGAGAAGTTTGTACCCCTCTACAATTCAGACAGATGGGTTCCCCAGCAAGTCTGACATCAAAAGTTTTTTCTATCAAATGGCATATCTCCAGGAAAATTCGGCGAGAATTTTGAGGAAAACCGCTACACATAGCGTCCCTTGTCAATAAAGTTTATTGACGAAAGAAATTGAGACCAGTTCCTTGGTAGGAAACCAGGATCGAGGGGAAGTTTATATCAGAAACTTAGACCAGTTCCTTGGTAGGAATCCAGGATCAAGGGGAAGTTTATATCAGAAACTTAGACCAGTTCCTTGGTAGAAAACCAGGATCGAGGGGAAGTTTATTTCAGAAACTTAGACCAGTTCCGTGGCAGGAAACCAGGATCGAGGGGAAGTTTATTTCAGAAACTTAGACTAGTTCCTTGGTAGGAAACCAGGATCAATGGGAAGTTTATTTCCAAAGAAAACTGAGACCAGTTCCTTGGCTGAAGGCCAGGATCGGGGGGAAGTTTTACCTTTTCTAAGCAACATCTCTTAGAAAAAGAAGAAGGATGCGTGAACTGCCATTCTTAACCACCATCAAAACTTCAGGTATTCCGATATTTAATCCTCTTACACCCCGAATGCCCGAATACCTTCGCCATTCACACCTTCGGGTCCAAGAAGATTAAATAGGGGCATCTGTCATACCCCAAATTTTGACCACTAAGATTTCCCATCATTGGGCAAATCCTCATCACAATATGGATGAACCATCATACCTCATCAGTCTCCCCAAAGATGGGTGAGCATCCACTACAATCAGACTTAGGGTTTCAAGCCCTCTTTGAGCCTTAGACAAAGGATTAATCAAGGAATGGCATGATCTTCAACTCATATAACCTCTCAAACATCCACAATGGATCAAGAGGCCTCCCACAACAAGAATCAAGCACAATGTTGCAGCATTCCAGGTGGATTAAGCCTTAAGATCGCTAGTGTCACCAAATTAGGGTTTGGTCGACCAGGGCCTCCAGGTGGAAATTTTCCTCTGGGCATGAGCCAATGCTTCAAAGCATAACCTAAGATACTCCATGGAACCTCATGAACCCAATCATCAAGTCAATTTAGCCTCAGGGGGTGCATTAATCAAAAATCAGGAATTAGGGTTTCTTGACCTAATACACCCCCCAAGTTGACTTTTGGGACAAATCATGAGCCAAGACCTCAAGAGAGTATTTGATGGTCTCTAATAAACTACATTGATCCATTTGCAACAATGGATTGATCCAAGAAGCTTGATTCACAAGTTTCAGTTTCATCTGAACCACAATTAGGGTTTTGATGAAAAAGTCAACTATAGTTTTGACTTTTGACCAGGACATGCTCCCAAACCCTAAGACATGATTTAATACACCCTATAACCCCTATGAAATCAATACATCAAGTTTGATTTAGGTCAATGACTTGATTTCATAGTGGATCGCACAGTTTGGAATTCATCTGATAAAAAGTCAACTGTGCACAAAAGTCAAACTTTGACTTTTTGAGATTTTTCACAATTATGGTTCCTTAACCCTAAAATGATGTCAATGTGTGATTGGAATCATCATTCATCAAGAAAAATAAAAAAAAGTGGGATAACTTGTAAAAGGGGTAACCATAAAAACTTAGAAATTTTTCTAAGTTATGGAACAAAGTGGCTAGGGTACCAACTTTGAAGGATCATAACTCCTAAACCACAAGGCAATTTTTCCCCATTCAAAGCTGGATTTGTAGCTCTCATGGCCCTCTACAAAAGCTTCAACTACAACTCATTCCAATTCCCCGTAGATTTTAAGTTATGGAATTATCAAAATCACAAAAAGTGAAAATGTCACTTTTTTCCAACACTTAGTGAAATTTTCACTAAGTCTGAATCTGTCTTACTTTTTTCAAAATGTAAGGGCATTTTTCACTTGGATCCAAAAAGTATCAAAGCCAATTATGATCAAACAATTGTTGTGTCATATGAGGGCTTTCCAAAATGACCAAGAACTTCACCAAACTCAACTTGAGCCATGAGATATGACAATGGCAATATGACTTGCTGAAAACTGTCAAAGCAAGGCAGATGTGTGCATTTTGCTCGATTTGCCAAATTTGTGCAAATGACAAACACACTTATCCATCTAAACACCTCAAGGGGAGACCAAGGAGGAACCAACTCTGATCCCAAGCCTCCCAAGTCCTTGGAACTAAAAATAGCATGCCAAACCTAGAAATCCCTAAAGAGGGGACAAGACTCCAATTTTGTTTTGGAGCATTCAATGGATGCACCAAGGTGGCATGGACTGAGCCATTTCCAACTGAAATCAGACAAGACTTAACCAAGACCAAGGGAACCAGCAGCCTGTGCCCTAACCTCTAGTCAATGGCTAGAGGAGACTTGGATTCTCATTGATCAACATTGGCCAAACCTATGCAGCAGTTGCCATTCACTATTCCCTGTAAAACTAACTTCCTCTATTATAAATAGAGCTCATTTGTGATCAGTTTGAGTACACCAAAGCCATCAAACATATGCTTTCCTCAAAATCTCTTCCTTCACTCCAAAATTGCCTTCCAAAGCAAGTCACTATCGGGTTTTGAGTTTGAGAGCTATTCCAACCTAACTAATCACACACACACCTCATAAACATCATATAGAGGTAATCCAAACACTCACATAACATCTAGAACACCAGATTCTCAAAATCACCAGCCATCTGCACAAGCCTTTGACAGATTTGCAGTTGAGATGCCAAATCAAGTTCCAGCTCAATTCAATCCACTCCAAGCACCCAGACACACTCCATAGCACCTAGGGAAGTTGTCCATATCCTTGGAACCAAGTTGTAACACCTCTAACACAAAACACGATCACCGGGTGCAAGAGGTAAGCATGAGTTCTTCTAACTCTATGATCCATGCATTTTTTTGCTGCACAATAATTTGGCCATATGTTCATAATCATGCATAGAGTATTTACCCTCAATCAATTGCTTTGTTTGAATCGTGTATGGAATTTCTAAGCCTTCATGCAAGTTTTGGGGTTCTTGAGGTTTCTCTTTGATTTCTTATTCTATGCTTAAAATAAATGAAATTAAAGACCATAGACATGATCGTGAGGTGAAAACGAGTAGATTGATATGTAGATTGCATGTTATCATCAAGTATTCAGTGAGATTGGATAGAAAACGTAAATCTGCAGAAACAGAGGGTGGCGCGTGTTCTTGCCATGTTCTTGGCGCCCTTTTTGAAAATTCAAATATTTGAATTTTGTGATTTTATTTAATTGATTCAAAAATTAATTTCTCTCTCAGTTTTAATGATTTTGAGTTGATTCTTTTTTTAATAATTCACAAAAATGTTAAAATATTTTATTTTACCAAAAAATCCCAAAAATATTATTCATTTCATATATTTGATATTTTTGCAAAGAGATAATGTTTTATTTGTTTTTAACATTTGAAATATTTTTTCTCCCTTGATTTTCCAAACTTAATTGATTTCCAATCATGTTGTGGATATAAATATGATTTTTCAAACATTAATCCAAGTTCACAATTTGTTTTTCACACATGTTTAATAATTTTTGATCATTTTAATTGAATTTTTATTCAATTAAGATATATTTTGAAAACAAATTAGGGTTTTTGATTAATTCAACCCTCATGAAACATTCAAAATTTTTTGGGCCTCTAATAGAGTGTAAGACCTAATCCTTTGTAAATACAAACCTTTTTGGGCCTCAAATGTTGTATAAGTCCCGTTGTATTTCAAAAGTTCGGCGCGATCATCGCCCGTTAAAAACTTGGGCCTCTCCTCGAGCTATAAGATCCATTCAAAACTTTTTGGGCCTCTAATAGAGTGTAAGACCCAACCCTTTTTTAACCAAACTTTTTGGGCCTCAATGCATTGTATAAGACCCAGTACGGTAAAGAAACCTCGGCGCGATCGCCAGTTCAAAAAATAAATCATCTAGGCCTACCCTCGTGTTATAAGCCCCATTCTTTTTCTTTAAACACCTTTGGGCCTCTTGAGAGAGTGTAAGACCCATCCCTTTGTACAGAAAACCTTTTTGGGCCTCAGTCACTTGTATAAGTCCCTGTACAATTTCAAACAACAGTGCAATCACTGATAAAACCTTGGGCCTCTCCTTGAACTGTAAGCCCCAACAATCTTTTCAAAGCACTTTCTTCTTTGATTTTGAATATAATATTGTTATCAAAGCTTTCTTTGTTGAACAAACTAACAAAACAGCATGGAAGTGTCGCTCCCGGGATTTTTATCCTAGTACAAACGCGAAAGTGGCAATGAAACAGAGTCGCCAGCAATGTGTATTTATCCCAAGAGAGGGAAAGGAAACACCGCATAAACCTGAGGGGAAGGAAAGAGCATGGTCTTGCGACCAAGAGAAACTGGATAAGGGAGTCGGTTACGCGTGAGGAAGGTATTAGCACCCCCACGCGTCCATCGTACCCGATGGGATCCATGCTTGCTCCTTCAATCAAAGGGTGTCGTCGACTGGAGCTCCGCTGCTGAGAACTGGAAAAGAAAGGAACAAGAAAAGGGAAAAAAGAAAGAAGAGAGAGAACAAGAAACAAATGTAGGGAAAATAAAAGAAGTGCTCGAATGGGCCCTACCCCACTGCCTACGTATCTCGTCGGGAGCATGAGAATCAGAGCGACGTAGTTCCCCTCAACGAGGATCGCTTTATTTGTGTTTTTTAGTGGAAACGTCAGAGCGCGCGTTCCAGCAGTTAGGTGTTGCAGCTCACTGTAGGGAGACTTAGACGTTACCTGTTTGCGGTAGAACGGACTTGACGAGTCCTTAAGGAAGGAGTGAAAGAGATGAGAAGAGAATTGTTGTTTGTTTTTGTCTTTTAAGAAAGAAGTGTTTTGATTACTTTATATTTTGTAACGCACATTGTATTTAAGTCCCTCATGTAAGATCGAATGCCTCGCATATCGACCCGAGATGGGACGTATGCTAAACATTCTAAGAAAATGAGAGAAGAACCCTCACTATCTCATTCTTACATGAAAGGCTCAAATACAATATTTGTTGTACCTTTATTAGGTGTTTTTTACTTTTGTTTTAAGATGAGAAGAAGAGACTCAAAAAGGAGGAGTAAAGGTAAAAACTAAAGAGGGAGACTAAGACTCAATCTTAATGTTATCATGCATGGTGATCCTAAGGTTTAGTGAGGTTTAAGAAATCTAATCCTAAGAGAAAGGAGAAGAGAAAGAAAGAAAACAACTTACTTCCAAGATGGAAGTTAAGTTGTTTCTAAGAAGGAAGAAAGAAGATTATGAAAGCAAAGCATTAGAAAATGCGTAAACAACACAAATTGAATGATTAAAAGATGAGGGTAGAAATTAGAATGTGGATGCATATCCACACTCAAGTGACTTACCATTAGCCCCTGAAATAGTTAGTACAATTATTTACAAGTGAAAAAACCAATTAAGATGAACAATTAAGGCTTACACAAATTCAACAACCAAAGTAAAAGCAACTTAAAGGTCAAGGAAAGCATAAGGTCAGAATGCACATTATAAGAATGTCCTCTAATGATATGAGAGCAAACACAAATCAAATGCACACAAACAATTCCTTAAACCACAAAGAAATGCATTATGAAAGAAGTAGATAAAGAATGAGTGAATATGCAAAGTGATCATGCAATAATGCTTCAAGTAATGTCAAATTCAGAATGTGGATGACCTAAACATGTGCCTAAACATGATGTACAAATGTCATATGAGGCATACAATCAAGCATCCAAGCATTAAGAGTGATTAGGAGAAGAAGTGAGAAGATACGAACATGAATTTAACATGGAAAGAAGTTACTTAAGGCATAAGTCAAAACCTAAAAAAGTTCAAGATGAAACTCAAGTATCAAAGTCAGAAGTGATATGACATGTTAGGATGAAGATAAGATGCACAAACCAATCACATTCAAGCAATTACAAGTCATTTAGATGCTAGAAGAAAAAGAAACATGCATTTGGATGAAACATGTTCAAGTATGCAAAGTAAGACATGAATGGCATATGAGATGAATGTAATGCTTTAAAGTCAGAGGCATACATCATATGAAATGCAAATGGATAGTATGGAATGGCATAAACAAACCAATTACAAGTCAAGATGGAACTTAGATGAAAAAGGATGAGGAGTTAGGTCAAAAGGAAACATGTGAAACAAGTATTGAACATGTACACAAAGAAAGCATCAACTTCAAACCAATGATCTATAACTTCATTCAAAAGACCTATAATGATCTGAACATAGTTCAAGAAGACAAAAAAAAAGTGATCTCATACAATGGCACAAGTACCTTCTCAAGCAAGTAAACAAAACATGATCAAAGAAGTTCACAAAAAGGGACTTCAAACAAGAGTCATTAAACAAATACCAAACATGATTGAAAAATCAAAAAAATAGGTCTCAAGAGACCTCAACCAGAGGCAAACATCATACCAAAATCTCATGCAAAGAATCACAAAGAAACTCATTCAAACAAACATGGCAAAGTAATTAGGGTTTCACATGATCATGCACAAAGAAATGGCTCAAAGAGGATACAAAGATGATCTTAAAAATATGACAAAAATGTTTTTAAATGCTTCAAAGTGTCCTCTGAAATATGCAAAAAGAATGAGGATCAAACTATGTACCAATGATGAGAAATAAAATCAGTAATGCAAAGTGTTCACAAATGAAACATTTCAAAAAGAAATTCAAACAATAATTAATTCATATGCAAAAAATAATAGAAAAATGGAAAATAAAATTTGTATAAATTTTATAAAACTATGAAGATGATTCATGATTTTTTTTTTATGATTTTTAAATGCATTAAACTAATTTTAAAAATTAAAAATGAAAATGATATGCAAAATAAAATGAAAAGGACATAGCATGGGCCAGGGGTGCAGTCATAGTAATTCTCACGTTCAAAATGAGCATTTGGCTCAGTATGGGGGTACGAAAAGCAATGAAAATCCAGCCCAATCCAAAGCACAGGTCAACATATTCCCAGTCAAAAATCTTGACTCACACACACCCTCAGATTGATCCAGCATATGATACTCAATCAATCACAACACAATGTAAGCACTATCAATGGTCAGGATCACGCGCACACCACAACACACATAGGAAGGCACACAAATGGATTAAAATGGAAAAACAAGGCACGTGAGAGGCACCCTCTCCTTTTAATGTGTTGGCACAATATCAGCCATCAGATCACAGCCACGAACGGTCATGATTTCATCTTCCTGAAGAAACTCAGATCACCTGAAAATGAACCAGACGCCGGAGCCCTAGCTCCGGTCATCTTCTCCGGCAACACTAAACATAAAATTCTCTAGAAATCAAAAACTCCACCACAGTCTCACTCCAAATTTCATGCTGATCTTAAATATCACATCAATTTCATCATAACATGTATAATTTGCGCAAATCGAAGACAAAAAGTTTGGATCTAAAAAATTCAGATCCACAATACTCTCATGTTACAAGTCCAAATTTAAATCTAAACATATCAGCATGATCACAAGCACACAGAGAACACAATGCACACAAGAAAATCAAGTTATAGAAGCACGAAAAGTGAACCAACCTGAAACTTGCAGAGCTCAAATTACACCAAGAAAACCTTTTGGAAGCTGCAGATCGACTCCTTGGAACCTCTAATTGCAAAATAAATGCAATTAGAGCTTGGAATTGTGCTAGATCTTAAGATTTGAAATGGAGCTTTCCAAAATTGGATCTGATGAAATCATTTGTATGAGCTTCAAACAATGGATGATTTGTGTTCTATGAAGTTCACTGATCAAGGAAATGTGAAGAGAACTCAATAAACCCTAGGAGAGTGGAGTTTCGAAGAAAAGAATGTTGAGAGAAAAAATTTGAAATCTGAGCAAATGAGAGTGCATGAGTGTGAAATGAACGTGTAAATGTCTTTATATATCCTTGGTTAGGCTTCTGATCATGGTTAGGGTTTAGCTAAACCCTTGGTTAAAGCTCTTGGAGGTGTTTTGCAAATTTGCAACTTGGTGTGTACACCCTCATCCACACGTGCAAGGTCATTCCTATGATGATGGATCACTCTCATTTCATGTACTGAACACCAATGAATTGAAAATGGGCCTTGTGGTTGATTGGTTTGTGAGTTTTGGATCATCTTGCACATTTGCATTTTGTGAAAATAGTAAGAAATACTTCATGTAATGACATGATTCCAAGACCAATTCTGCACTAAATGAAGTGTACTTTGAGTTTATGAACTGAATTTGTCAACTTGAAACCAATACAAGTCATTTGGAAGCTTTTTGCACAAAGTGGAAAAATTGAACCATGTGAAAACTCTAAAAACCACCCTTGAGTCTTTTGATCATAACTTGAGAACCACAAATGGTATGGAAATGATCTAGTACTTTTTGGAAAGGGGAGAGAAAGATCTTCAACTTTCATGTTTGATTAAAATTAATTTGAAGCTTTTTTGATGATGAAAAGTCAAGTTGAAGTTGGTTTGAAAAGTTGCCAAAAATGGAAATTTCACATTATAGGTCATTTTCCAAAAATAGTAACTTTTGCCCTACTTCTTGATTCTTGATGAATGACATGAATCTTAAAATTTGAGGACCATATGAAGGTCTATGGACTTGGGAGTCATGATTTGAACCTTTGAAAACCCATGGTGGACTTTCCTTTTGAACTGTTGACTTTTTCCCCAATTTCTTGATTATCAATCAACTGATCAATTGAACGTCTTCTAAAATGAATCAATGGCCAATCTTCCATCCTTAGACACTTAATATCATGTAGGAAACATTGAGATCAAGTTTGAATCAAATTTTCATCAGGAGACCACTTGAATCCAAAACCCTAATTTTGACTGCTTTTTGTGATAGGAAGTGATGCACTGTCCAAACTTCTTGATGAGTTAGCATCTTCCAATGACTTGTGAGATCAAATGGGGATGATATATGATGTAAGAGACCTTTGAGGCTTGTGAGAAACCCTTAGCTCTTATTCTCTTGCTTTGGATAATCCACACCTTTGAGGAATAACTGATCACATGCCCTTATGCAAGATGCAATGCTAAATGTTTGATGTTTTATTTTTCTATGCTTGAATGCAATGCAATGCAATGAAAGCTCATGCTAAATGATATAAAGAAAAGAGAGGGAAAATTTTGGGGTATTACAGCTGCCCCTATTCAATCACTATAGACCTGAATGGATGATAGCGATTGCTGTCAGACTTTCAAGGTATGGAGGGATTGAATACCAAAAATAACCAGAAAATTTGCACTCTATGGAGAAGAAGAAAAGGGATACAAACCCAACCAAGTGAACTCTGCTTGAAGAAAACTCTTATGGGAAGAATAACACTGAAGGGATGTCTTTTTGAACGACGCCAGACGACTACTGGCTTGCCACACTACGGGTGGACTTTAGCAATGTCTTTTGGAACGACGCCAGATGACTACTGGCTTGCCACACTACGGGTGCACTTTAGCACTGTCTTTTGGAACGACACCAGACGACTACTGGCCTGCCACACTACGGGTGGACTTTCGCCAATCCACGGTTGGTTTTGAAACTGTCTTTTTGAATGGAGTCAGACGACTACTGACTTGCCACACTACGGGTGGACTTTCGCCAATCTACGATTGGACTTGCAGCTGAAATGCCACACTGCGGGTGGAATTTTGCCAATCTACGGTTGGAATTGCTGATGATTTGCCACCCCTGGATGGACTTTTTCCAATCTACGGTTGGACTTGCTGATGATTTTCCACCCCTGGATGGACTTTTGCCAATCTACGATTGGACTTGCTGATGATTTACCACCCTTGGATGGACTTTTGCCAATCTACGGTTGGACTTAGCTACTGTCTTTTTAACTTGAGTCAGACGACTACTGACTTGCCACACTATGGGTGGACTTTGCCAATCTACGGTTGGACTTTGCCTTGATTTTCCACCCTAAGATGGACTTTTGCCAATCCACGGTTGGACTTTGCCTTGATTTGCCACCCTAAGATGGACTTTTGCCAATCCACGGTTGGACTTTGCCTTGAAATTCCACACTGCGGGTGGACTTTTGTAACATTCCAATACTGGATTATGCTCTGCATGTATGTCAGATGTCCCGGCTGACTCCGCTGAGGAACAATGGTCAATGATTTGACCTTAGAGACTCCTGAAAGGATAGTATCTCTGCTGGAGAATGACTGAACAATCTATTTGCTTCTAATTGTCACGTTTGCTAAAAATAAATTAGACTGTGAAATACAAGAGAGTGATGACTCTGTCATAAGTTACTTCATCTGCCTGGGGACGAATTCTGGTCATAGCAACTCCGCTGGGGATGAGAATTTTCTGACTTGGCTGGGGAAAGAATGTATTAACACTCTACTGAAAAAGACAAGTCATTAAAACTCTGCTTGGGGATCTATCAAATCCCAGGAAAATCTACTAACACTCTGCTGAGGAAAAGATTCTGTTGACCTGCTAGACTTCTGCGGGTAAGAAAAACAACTCAACTGGGGAATATTATTGACAAGGTTCAATGTTGAACTCTGTGGGGAATACAACTACCAAAAATACGACCTTGCTGGGGACCAGAACTACTCCGTCAGGGATACACAAATCCTGGTCAGAAGATCTTCTGTTGCAATATGCTGGGAACGAGTCCCTAGAGATCTGCTGGGAAAACCCAAAGCAAATCCACGGTAATCTATTGAGCAACAAAACTGTTGAGCTTAGGATAAGTGCCACAATGCCCCATGCTAGGCGACTCCACTGGGGGATAATGAGTTTACAACAAACTCTGCTGGGGAAAACCGCTTCAAAGCGTCCCTCTGGGGAATGTCTCGCAAGAGGATTTTACAGAAGACCACGCATCTTCAAACTCTTGGACGGATTCTGAGACTTGAGAGGTCACTCTACCAGAGATAATAGATCTGGAACACGTCTCGCAGGGGAATTTTATGATGCCCCATGTTTGGGAGGTTCAACAACTTGCTTTCACAGCGAACCTGCAGAAATCGTCCCAAGAGGATTTTACAAAAGACTTGCCATCTTCAAACTCCGGGACGCTCGTTGAGGCTTGACCATTAACAGCGAGGCAACTCTACTGGGGAATTCACAACCGTTATCGACACAGAAAAGCTTGTAGCTGTTGGAAATACTGAATAAGAGAATCGACTTAATAAGATACAACAATATCCAGTTGATATTAACTTGTCGATATCGAATCGTCGTGAGCGACCGACGGCCGAAGATGGACTCAATCAGTAAACGTTGTGACAAAAAGTGACGTAGGGACCCTTCTTGAACTTGACTGCCCCGGTATTCTGTATGGGAATAAGTGATTCCTCGTCGTGATCCATGCTCTTGGAATACTTGTACCTGTTACCTATAACAAAAGAATATGCACACGTGCCCCAGGATATTGCGTGGTTTGAATCCACCATCCACAATTACTCAACATTCAAAGTGATTTTAAATGTTTTTCTGCGCATGTTATTTGTAAGGCCACAGTGTTTTCAAATGCAATGTTTTATCAAAAATTCGGACGTTTTTGCAAACAAAGCAATAAAAACAAAATAGGAAGCTGTTGAATGAAATTCAATTTATTGATTGAAGAGCCCAGAATAGGCATGTACAATTGGGAAGCAAACCCTGGAAAGAGGAGAGTGCTGTAAATTGAGAAAAGAAACTATCCTAATGGCAATGTGAAAATGGCATTCCACTGAGTTTCAATTCTGCTATGGCCAGTATGTCTTCAAGACTCCCCGACCTTGCCTTCTGAGAAATGATCAGACCGATTCCTACCCTTTGGAAAGTCTGTTGCTGAAACGGTGATGGAGTACAGATAACTCAGATCGTAGTCGTTCACTTAAATCCCTCTTTTGCATGGACCGCCCTTTCGGGTTTTCAATCCATCGGGATAACCTTTTTTGCTTGAGTTGTCCTTGCGGATTTTTAACTCACCGGGTGTATAAATTTTTATTTTATATCCCTAATTTTTGCCCGAACCTTTTTATTCTGTTTTTGTGGTTCGCCGGGATGCCCTTTTTTGCCTGGACTTTTCTTTTTTTGTCCAGCGGGTCTATTTATGCGAAGTATTTTTTGACTACGTCTGAGTTGACAGGGGATGAAAAGTCTTCACCGTCCATGGTTGTAAGTAATAAGGCTCCGCCCGAGAAGACCTTCTTAACCACGAATGGACCTTCATAGTTGGGAGTCCATTTGCCCCTGTGATCTGTACTAGGAGGAAGGATCCTTTTGAGTACCACATCTCCCACTTTGTAAATCCGAGGACGCACCTTTTGGTCGAATGCCTACTTCATCCTCCACTGGTATAACTGCCCATGACACACAGCTGCCAGTCGTTTCTCTTCAATAAGGCTCAACTGATTAAATCTGGCGCGAACCCACTCAGCTTCGTCTAACTTGACATCCATCATGACTCTGAGGGATGGAATCTCAACTTCAACCGGTAGTACTGCTTCCATACCGTATACAAGTGAGAATGGTGTTTCCCCAGTGGACGTGCGCACTGACGTTCGGTATCCATGCAAAGCAAATGGTAGCATTTCATGCCAATCCTTATATGTGACAACCATTTTCTGCACAATCTTCTTAATATTCTTGTTGGCCGCCTCCACAGCTCCATTCATCTTCGGGCGATACGGAGAAGAATTATGATGTTCAATTTTGAAGTCCCGGCATAGCTCAGCCATCATTTTGTTATTCAAATTAGAACCATTATCAGTAATGATTCTCTCGGGCACTCCGTAACGACAAATGATATCCTGTTTCAGGAAACGAGCTACCACCTGCTTAGTGACATTGGCATAAGATGCTGCTTCAACCCATTTAGTGAAATAATTAATGGAGACCAAGATGAAACGATGGCCGTTTGAAGCAGTAGGCCCAATCTTTCCTATCATGTCAATGCCCCACATGGCAAAGGGCCAAGGAGAGGATATGACACTCAATGGATTTGGAGGAACGTGCACTTTGTCTGCATAAATCAGGCATTTGTGACATTTGCGGGCGTACTTGCAACAATCCGCTTCCATTGTCAACCAATAATACCCTGACCTCAATAATTTCTTAGCCATTGCATGTCCTCCAGCATGGGTACCGAAAGAGCCTTCATGTACTTCCTGCATTAACAGGTCTGCTTCGTGTTTATCCACGCATTTGAGCAGAACCATGTCAAAATTCCGTTTGTATAGCACGTCATCCTGATTCAAGAAGAAGCTACCAGACAACCTTCTCAACGTCTTCTTATCTTTAGTAGGTTCCCCAGGCGGGTACTCTTGACTTTTCACGAAACACTTAATATCATGAAACCATGGCTTGTCATCAGACGTTGCATCAACAGCAAACACAAATGCAGGTCTGTCAAGACGAGACACTTCAATCTTAGGTACATGATTCCACCTTTGCACTTTAATCATGGAAGACAATGGGGCCAAAGCATCAGCAAACTTATTCTCATCTCGAGGAATATGGTACAACTTCACTGTTGTGAAAAATGTCAGCAATCTCCTCGTATAATCTCTATACGGAACCAGATTTGCTTGGTGCGTGTACCAACTCCCTTTCACTTGATTGATTACCAAAGCTGAATCACCGAAGATATCAAGGGTCTTAATTCGTAAATTAACCGCCTCCTCAATCCCCATTATACAAGCTTCATACTCTGCTTCATTGTTGGTGCATCCGAAAGTTATTCGAGCAGTGAAAGGCATATGAACAACTTCCGGAGTGATAAGAACTGCTCAACTCCGCACTCATTCATGTTGACAGCCCCATCAAACATCAAGCTCCATTTGGATTCAGGGTCTGGCCCCTCCTCCAGGAGTGGTTCCTCGCAAACTTTAGCCTTGAGAAACATGATGTCCTCATCAGGGAAATCAAATTTCATGGGTTGGTAATCATCAATTGGCTGTTGCGCAAGATAGTCTGACAAGATACTTCCTTTGATGGCCTTTTGAGAAGTATACTGGATATCATATTCTGTTAAAACCATTTGCCACCGTGCAACTCTGCCTGTTAGTGCTGGTTTCTCGAAAATGTATTTGATAGGATCCATTTTTGAAATCAATAGAGTCGTGTGCCTGATCATATATTGCCTCAATCGCTTAGCAGCCCATGCAAGTGCGCAACATATCTTCTCAAGCATTGAGTATCGGGACTCGCAGTCATTGAACTTTTTGCTCAGGTAGTAGATAGCATGCTCCTTCCTACCTGTCTCGTCGTGTTGACCGAGAACACAACCCATAGAACCTTCAAGCACTGTCAAATACATTATCAAAGGTCTTCCCGAAACTGAAGGCATGAGAATTGGAGGTTCCTGCAAGTATTCCTTTATTTTATCGAATGCCAATTGGCAATCGTCATTCCACCTGACCGTTTGATCTTTTCTTAGCAGTTTGAATATTGGTTCGCACGTGGCTGTTAGGTGAGATATGAACCTTGCAATGTAGTTCAATCTACCTAGAAAACCATGAACCTCTTTTTCTGTTCTCGGTTCAGGCATATCTTGTATTGCTTTCACTTTGGCAGGATCAACCTCAATCCCTTTTTCGCCCACGATGAAACCCATCAACTTTCCAGAACGCACCCCAAAAGTGCACTTGTTTGGATTCAACCTTAAACGGAACTTTCTCAAACTTTCAAACAACTTCTTCAAGTTAATTAGATGTTCTTCCTCCGTTTGCGACTTGGTAATCATGTCATCCACATAACATTCAATCTCTTTGTGGATCAAGTCGTGAAATAATGTTACCATTGCCCGCTGATACGTTGCCCCTGAGTTTTTCAACCCAAAAGGCATCACCTTATAACAGTATGTACCCCATGGAGTAATGAATGTGGTCTTCTCCATATCCTTAGGTGCCATCTTAATCTGGTTGTACCCAGAGAAACCATCCATAAACGAGAATAGTGAAAACTGAGCTATATTGTCGACCAGTACATCAATGTGGGGTAGTGGAAAATCATCTTTCGGACTAGCTTTGTTAAGGTCTCGATAATCCACACACATTCTAACTTTTCTGTCTTTCTTCGGTACCGGCACGATGTTGGCTACCCAGGGAGGATAATTGGTCACAGCAAGAAACCCTGCGTCCCACTGCTTCTGAACTTCTTCTTTGATCTTTATGACCATATCGGGATGAGTCCGACGAAGTTTCTGCTTGACTGACGGGCATTCTTCTCTCAATGGCAGCCTGTGCACAACAATATCAGTATCCAACCCTGGCATGTCTTGATACGACCAGGCGAAGATATCAACATATTCACACAACATTTCAGTCAAAGCTTTCTTCACATCTGCTCGCAGGCTGGCACCAATCTTGATCTCTTTCTTAGCATCCTCGGTACCAATATTGATGATCTGTATGGTCTCTTGATGAGGCTGGATGACCCTTTCCTCTTGTTTTAACAATCTGGCCAGTTCCTCAGGGATTTCACAGCCCTTCTCATCCCCTTCCTCGGCTTGATAAATCGGTTTGTCAAAGTCATACATAGCGATAGCAGAACTGTTATCAATGGAATCCGGAGGATCAAGTCTGCACGAACGGGTTCATGCTTTATTTTAGAATTTATTTTTAAAACAAAAGAGACAAAACATTGCCATTTTATTATTTTTGTGCAAAAATAAAAAGAAAGACAAGGAACAAAATTTGAGTGCAAAACGCCCTTTATTGATGATTAAAATTGCAAATGCAAACAGGGTGGCCCTACAAATGAATATATACGCCTTGGGCATAGCGCAAGATTTTAACATGCATTATGGTTAGAAAAACAAAGAAAATGACTCTGTTTGAAGAGTAACTCGGATGACTTCTTCAACGGACCAATTCCGCAATGGTTGTCCCGGAGCGCGTGGGCGTACCCAGTTGTCCAAGTCACAGTCAATGTCAACGCTATCTTCTGTAGCTGCACAAGAATGATCTGGGTAAATGATTCCCCCACTGCTGAAAGTGATGGGTCCACTGTTCTCTGCAACTGAAGTCATAGAGGGATGATAGCCAATACCAAACTTGTCCTCCTTCATTGGTGTCTCTATCAACTTGCCCCAGCCTTGGGCATTGCCGGCTCTGACAACCTCGACAGCTTGCTTATAGGACGAAATGGATGTACCGGCTCTATCTGGTGCAAGGGAATATTCAGGCACGTTATCAATATTTACCGCTTCAAACGACTGGCAAAGCATTTCGTGGATTTCCCCATCCATCTCAACATACTTGAACGTGGACAAATGACTGATAAAAATGTCTTCTTCACCACACACTGTCACAACTTGTCCCTCAAACTCGTATTTCAGCTTCTGGTGTAAGGTTGATGTAACAGCCTCGGCTGCATGAATCTATGGGCGGCCTAATAAGCAGCTATAAGTAGGCTGTATATCCATCACGTGGAATGTAGATTTGAACACTTGCGGTCCAATTTGCACGGGTAATTCCACTTCTCCAAACACAGATCTTTTCGTGCCATCGAACCCTCGGACAACCAAATCACTTGGCCTTAAAATCAAACCATCAACTTCTAGCTTCATCAGCGCCTTCTTAGGCAAGACATTGAGCGAGGAACCAGTGTCTACCAGCACGTGAGACAACACTGCACCCCTACACTCCATTGTAATGTGCAAAGCTTTGTTGTGGTTTCTTCCTTCAGAAGTCAAATCCCTGCTCGTGAAACCCAATCCATGGCTAACATTGACGTTAGAAATCACACCTTCAAGCTGATTGACGGTAATTTCCTGTGGAACATAGGCTCTCTTCAACACTTTCAGCAAAGCCTCTCGGTGCGCGTCAGAACACATCAATAATGACAAAATTGAAATATTCGATGGCGTCTGGTTCAGTTGATCGACAATTTTATAATCACTTTTCTTTATTATCCTCATGAACTCTTCTACCTCATTGTCAAAGGTAATCTTTGTCTCTGTTTTAGGCACAGGCACACTCTCAACCACCTATTTTCCTTTAGCTTTTTCCGCGGCCTCAACTTCTTAATCACTGCGCAAAGTTTGGGGAGCAAACAACCTTCCGCTCCTAGTAAAGCCACCTACACCACCCACATTATCAATATTTGAATTGGCTGATGTCCCGACTTCCTGCTTTTTCCCTTCATAATACACGTCTGCCCCATAGTGCCATGGGATTGCTTTCGTAGATGTAAACGGAACTGGTCCTGGCACCGTGATGGTAACAGGACTGGATCTTTCTTGCACAACACTTGCTATAGGAGCTGTACTTGCAGGCACCTGAATTTCCGCAGGAGTATAATAGATGGTCAAAGTTGACACCTCATCAGTATCTTTCACAACCCGGTTAAACTGTAGACGACCCTCGTTGATCAGATATTGCAAACCAATTCTCAACTTATCACAACCATTCTTTTGACTCATACTTTCAGAACAATCTTGATCACAACCCGAGAACACCTGTCCCTTCAATAAACGACCCTTCACCACTAGCAATGAAGTTTTCACCTGACTGATATCTGCCACCAAGTTCAATTTCTTTCCGTCCTCAACAGCGTGCACATCTGCCACACCATGATTAGGTATGGGGTTCTGGATAATATTAGGAGGTAACGAGAAATTGATTGCTTTGGCATCGATCAACTCTTGCACTTTATTCTGAAATGCCCAACACTTCTCAGTGGTATGCCCCTGAGCACCTGAGTGGAAATCATAGCGAGCGTTAACATCAAAATTAGGTGGCAAGTTGCCAGCGGTAGGAGGTCTCATAGTACGAAGCTCAACCAACTTCAATTTGAGTAACTGAGGTAACAACGCTGCATAGGTCATAGGGAGAGGGTCAATCTTACGGTCCCTCTGCCTAGTCCTCTGTTGGAAAGGAGGTTGATGCTGTTGCTACTGAGCTTGCTGTTGTGGTTGTTGTTGCTGAACAGATGGTGCTGGGATTGTAACTGCACCTACCTGGTGATAAGCTTGAGAACGCCCTCTTCCTCGTCCTCTATATACAGCGTTTGTATCACCTTCTCTTCTTTTCTGACCACTAGCAAATGGTTTCTTCGTCCCAGAAGAGCCAGCCCCACTTACATCTTAGATCTTCCCAAGCTTCAACAAACTCTCGATCCTTTCTCCAGCAATCACGATATCAGCAAATCCGGTTGATGGACAAGCAGCCAATCTTTCAAGAAATGCCCCTTGCAAGGTGCCCATGAACATATCCGCCATTTCTCTATCCAGCAAAGGGGGTTGAACCTTGTAGCGAGCGATTTTGGACGCGGTTCTTAAGCGCTGGTCGCTCTCTGCGGTTGAGTTTACTACAGGTCGATTCATTTTTTATCCTATTAAAGCTGATGAAGGAAGGGCAATAGATGTCTCCAATTAACCCTGCTTTGCATACTGAGTTTAAACAGTTGTCTGTTAGGTTACGAATGCTATCAATTTGGGGGGCCTTTGTACTGGTTATTTGTATTTTCGCCAATACGGTTTTCTCTCTTTCTTGGATTTTTTTGGCGGGGAACGAGTATTAGGATGTTAGGACTGATGCTTTTGATAGATACATGAGAGTATGGGATTTTGGGTTTTGTTTAGTGTGCTCGCTAAGATTTTTCTTTCAATCTTATGCCTACGTATTCCCGTTTACCGAAACAGGGAAATCAGAGCGTTCGTAGTTCCTCCTATTATATGGGAGGAAATGGTTGTTTTTGGTGTCTTGTTCAAAGCCCAAGACGTGAAGCGAAAGGTGATTCGTATCTTGTTTAAAGCCCAAGATGTGAAGCTAAAAGGTCTATTTGTATCTTGTTCAAAGCCCAAGATGTGAAGCTAAAAGTATTGACCTTAGAGAGAATTTGTCATCTCTAAAGAGGGGGTTGTATGTCACAACTGTTGGGTGACTGACTGTAAAGGAGGATTACTTTAACCGAGATGTGTGAATCCGGCAATGCCATAATTTCCTTTATAGGGGATTTTAATCTGAAGGAGAAGACTTTAGTTCAGTGTAGAGCAATGCCATCTTTCCTTAGGAATTTCTCATGCTAAAAGAGGGACAGTGGCATGGATGTAGATGATCCAGAGGCTTGCCGCTTACAGCAATTAGATGAAGGGGAAGGAGTTGTTGATGTTTGTGTACTGTGAACGAGGCACAGTTTTGATGCTAAAAGGTTAATTGGATTAACCAGTGGTTTTCTTATACAAAGCCTAAGAGGAGGCTATTATGTGTCTCGTACAAAGCCCGAGAGAGAGGCTAAAAAGTTTTGACTCGACGATGGAGTCTTTTGGTATCTCGTATAAAGCCCGAGATGGAGGCTATTATTTGTTTGGCTCAATAAGAACCTTTTTGTATCTCGTATAAAGCCCGAGATGGAGGCGAAAGGGTGATTGACTCAACGAGGGAGTCTCTTTATGTGTCTTGTACAAAGCCTGAGAGAGAGGCTAAACGTTGTTTGACTCCGCTGGGGAGAATCATTGTACAAAGCCCAAGAGGAGGCTGTGGTTACTGTTTCAGTTAAGTGACAGGTCCAATATACTGATTTTAAAGAAAAAATCAGTTCTTATATGAGCAACACTGTACTCATGGATTTGATTCAAGGATCCGGGTTATTCCTGTTCTTTAAGGAAGCGGGAAATCCGAAGGGTATTGAGACTGTCCGAGTCTACGGGTTTCCTTCCTATTTAACGAGGGGGTCACTTGAGAATGTCTTTGAGACTCAAGGAAATTAGACTGTCCAAGTCTAGAGTTTCACCTTTTATACTATGCTTTGAGAAACAGTAGTAGACTCTCGAAAAGACTGTTCTATGCAGATGATTAAGTTCTGTTCCTATACCTCCAAGAGGTCGTCGGGACAATTTGTACGAAGCCCAAGAGGAGGCTGGACACTTTTAAGAAGTCGGTCGGTCCTTGTATTAAGCCCAAGAGAAGGCTATCATTCCCGGAGGAAGAGATCATTATACGAAGCCTAAGAGGATGCTGTGAATACTTCTAAGAAGCCGGCGGGTCCTTGTACTAAGCCCAAGAGGAGGCGGGGTTGCTTTTAGGAAACATGTGGGTCCTTGTATAAAGCCCAAGAGGAGGCCGATGCTTTTAAGAAGTCGACGGGTCCCCAAACCCCGAGAAATTCAAGGCAAGCTATTCACAAGGAATAGATCAAGTCAGGAAAGTTTGAGAATTTGGAAGAAACTCAAGAGATACCATTCACGGAGAAAAGATCATCTCTGGGGAATAGAGTTTCTTGACAAGTGCTTTTAAGAAGCCTGTGGGTCCCCAAACCCCGAGAAGTTCAAGACATGCCATTCACCGAGAATAGATCAAGCCAGGAAAGTCCGAGAATTTGGAAGAAACTCAAGAGATACCATTCACGGAGAAAAGATCATCTCTGGGGAATAGAGTTTCTTTGACAACTTCTACGAGTAACAGTCTATGAAAGGGTTCACTGAGAATGCTGCCTTTAATATCTCCATATTGTTTAACCCCAAGAGGAGGGAAGACTGTGTCTGGTAATCCTATGGGGATCTAGTTTTGACTATTTAAGAGTGATCAACGGGCTTAATGCTAGACGTAGTTGTCGGGGAAACTCTAAATATCTATACTATTATTACACAGTTGATATAAATTTATGAAAGAAGACTTACAGCGAAACAGCCCCACAATACAGTTATATGTATATGAAAGCGGTAAATGAAAGCAATAACCACTTACTCGGTTGTAGAGCTTCCATGCTGTTTGGTTAGTTGTTCAAAAAAGAAAGATTGAAAACAATAGTATATTCAAAATCAAAGGAGAAAGTGCTTTGAAAAAGAAAGATTTGGGGCTTACAGCTCAAGGAGAGGCCCAGGGTTTTATCAGTGAGCGCACTGTTGAATTTGTACAGAGGGACTTATACAAGTGACTGAGGCCCAAAATGTTTTCTATACAAGGGTGTTGGGTCTTACACTCTAATAGAGGCCCAAAAGGTTTAAAGAAAAGAAATGGGTCTTACTACTCGAGGGTAGGCCCAGATGGTTTTTCGTTAAAAAATGGCGATCGCGCCGAGGTTTTCTTTTAACGCAGAGGGACTTATACAATAAGTGAGGCCCAAAAATGGTTTTGGTTAAAAGGGGGTTGGGTTTTACACTCTATTAGAGGCCCAAAGAATTTTGAATGGGTCTTATAACTCAAAGAGAGGCTCATGGTTTGATTTTTCAAAAGGCGATGATTGCGCCATTTGTTTTTTACGGTATCGGGACTTATACAATACACTGAGGCCCAAAAATGGTTTGGTCAAAAAAGGATTGGGTCTTACACTCTATTAGAGGCCCAAAATGTTTTGAAAATGATTTATGAGGGTTGAATTAATCCAAAACCCTAATTTGCTTTCAAAAAATGTATTTAATTGAATAAAAATTCAATTAAAATGATCAAAATTGTTTAACATATGAAAAACAAATTGTGATCTTGGATTAATGCTTCAAAAATTAAGTATTGACCTACAAAATAATTAGAAAGCATTAAAAGTTGCAAAATCAAGGTGGAAAAAATATTTTAAAAGTTAAAAACAATTAAAACATTAATTCTTTGCAAAAATATCAATTATATGAAATAAATAATATTTTTGGGATTTTTTTATAAAATAAAATATTTTAACATTTTTGTGAATTATTAAAAAAAGAATCAACTCAAAATCATTAAAACTCACAGAGAAATTAATTTTTGAATCAATTAAATAAAATCACAAAATTCAAATATTTGAATTTGAAAGAAATGGCGCCAAGAACACACCAAGAACACACGCGTGTTATGGGTTTGGCCAGATTTGCATTTTCTATCCAATCTCACTGAATACTTGATTATATCATGCAATCCACATACCAATCAACTCGTTTCAACCTCACGATCATGTCTATGGCATTTAATTTCATTTAAATTAAACATATAACAAGAAATCACGAAAAATCCTCAAGAACCCTAATTTCCGCATGAAGGCTGGGATTTTTGATACACGATTCAAACAATGCAATTAATTGAGGGGAAACATTCTATGCATGATTAGGAACATATGGCCAAATTATTGTGCGAGGAAATATGCATAGATTGAGAGATGGTCAAGTATATGTGTACCTCTAGGCCGTGACAGCAAGTGCAATGTGATTTTTGATTTGGAGGTGTTACAGATGAGTGGTGATGATCTGAACAGCTTCCCTACACCCTATGGAGTGTGTTTGAATGCTTGGACTTGATTGAAATTGGCTGGATCATTTCATGGCATCTCAACTGCACTTTGGTTAAAACCTTGAGCAATTGACTGGTGATTCTGAGATATCGGTGTTCCAGATGCTGTTTAAGTGTTTGATCAGCTCATATGCGATGTATGTGAGGTGTGTGAGTGATTGGTTTGAGCGGAATTGCCCTCTAGCTTAAAACCCGATAGCTACCTTGCTAAGAAAGGCATTTTTGCCAAGAGAAAGAGATTTTGAGAAAGGCAGGTGTTGTAGGCCTTTGGTGTACTTAAACTGATCACAATTGCGCTCTATTTATAGTAGAGCAAGTTTGTTTTGCAAGGAATAGTGAATGGCAACTGCTGAGTAGGTTTGTTCAATGTTGGCCAATGGAAGTTCAAGTCTCCTCTAGCCATTGACTAGAGGTTAGGGCACAGGCTGCTGGTTCCCTTGGTCTTGGATAAGTCTTGACTAAATTCAAATGAAAATGGCTCAGTCCATGCCACCTTGATGCTTCCATTGAATGCTCCAATCCAAATTTGGAGTCTTGTCCCTATTTTGACAACTCTAGGTTCAACATGTTATTTCTTGTTCCAAAGACTTTGGAGGCTTGGCTCAGTGATTGTCCCCTTTAGATTCAATCCTCAGAGGTGTCCAAGTGGAATGGAGTGTTTGGATTTGGCGTATTTTGGAAAATCGAGCAAAAATGCAAATTCTGCCTTGCCTTGACAGATTTCAACAAGGCAATTTGACAATGTCATAACTCATAGCCCAAATGGAATTTGGCAATGTTCTTGGCCATTTTGGAAAGCCCTTACATGATACAACAACTGTTTGAACATGTTTGGTTTTGATCTCTTTTGAATCCAAGTGAAAAATCCCCCTACATTTGGAAAAAAATGAAGACAGATTTGGACTTAGTGAAAATTTCACTAAGTGTTGGAAAAAGTGACATTTTCATTTTTCAACCATTTTGATCACTCCATAACTCAAAATCCTTAATGAATTGGACTTAGGTCTAGTTGAAGCTTTAGTAGAGGGTAATAAGGGCTACAAATCCATATTTGGATGAGGAAAAATGGCTTTGTGGTTTAGGAGTTATGATCCTCCAAAGTTGGTACCCTAGCCACTTTATTTTTAACTTAGAAAATTTTCTAAGTTTTTATGGTTACCCCTTTTACAAGTTATCCAAATTTTCTTGATTTTTCTTGATTAATGATGATTCAAATCATACATTAACATTATTTTAGGGTTAAAAATCCATTTTGGTGAAAAATCTCAAAAAGTTAAAGTTGACTTTTGTGCACAGTTGACTTTTTATCAGATGAATTCCAAACTGTGCAATTCTTCAGGAAATCATGTCCTTGACCTAAATCAAACTTGATGGACATGTTCCATGGGTGTCATAGGGTATATTGAATCATGTCTTAGGGCTTGGGAGCATGTCCTGGTTAAAAGTCAAAGTTACAGTTGACTTTCCTCGCGAAACCCTAATTGCGGTGCAGATGAAATTGAGACTTGTTGCTCAAGCTTCTTGGATTAATCCATTGTTCCAAATGGATCAATATAGTTCATTAGAAACCCTAAAACCCTATCTTGATGTCTTGGCTCATGATTTGCCCTAAAAGTCAACTTAGGGGTGAATTAGGTCAAGAAACCCTAATTCCTGATTTTTGATAAATGCATCCCCTGAAGCAAAATTGACTTGACGATTGGGTCCATGAGGTTCCATGGAGTATATTAGGTTAGGTTTTGGATCATTGGCTTGTGCCCAGATGAAAAATTTCCATCTGGAGGCCCTGGTCGACCAAAACCCTAATTTGTTGACACTGTTGATCATGAGACTTGATCCACCTAGAAGGGAGCAGCCTTGTGCTTAATCCTTGAAGTGGGAGTCCTTTTGATCCATTGTGGATGTTTGAGAGGTTAGACAAGTTGAAGATCATGTCATTCCTTGATTGACCCTTTGCCTAAGAACTCTAAGAGGGCTTGAAACCCTAATTCTTGATAGTAGTGAATGCTCAACAATCCTTGAGGAGATTGATGAGGCATGAAGGTACATCCATATTATGATGATGATTTGCACAATGATGGGACATCTTAGTGGTCAAAATTTGGGGTATGACAGATGCCCCTATTTAATCTTCTTGGACACGAAGGTGTGAATGACGAAGGTATTCGGGCATTCGGGGTGCAAGAGGATTAAATATCGGAATGCCCGAAATTTTGATGGTGGTTATGAATGATAGCTTACGCATTCATCTTCTTTAGCTGAGAAATGATGCTTATAAAAGGTAAACTTCCCCTCGATCCTGGTTTCCTACCAAGGAACTGGTATTAGTTTCTGATTTAAACTTCCCCTCGATCCTGGTTTCCTACAGAGGAACTGGTCTTAGTTTCTTTTGTCAACTTCCCCTTCGTTCTTGGTTTCCTACCAAGGAACTGGTCTTAGTTTATGATTAAAACTTCCCCTTGATCTGGTTTTCTACCAAGGAACTGGTCTCAGTTTCTGAAATAAACTTCCCCTCGATCCTGGTTTCCTACCAAGGAACTGGTCTAAGTTTCTTTTGTCAATAAACTTTATTGACAAGGGACGCTATGCGTAGCGGCTTTCCTTCAAACTTCTCGCCGAATTTTCTTGGGGAGATGCCATTTGAGTGGAAAAAGTTTTGATGTCAGACTTGCTGGGGAACCCAGTCGTCTGAGTTGTAGAGGTGTACAAACTTCTCTGTTGGAGATGCCATTTGTTGATTCTACTTGGGAAAGCGAGTCTCTTGAGAGACTGCTGTCGCTTGGGATCTTACATCATACTTTTCTCGGGATTTTCCCGGAGAAATGCCATATGATGGGGTCCAATTTTGAGGTGCCGATGACCTTTTCACCAGCGGTCTTTTCGGAGCGAAACCGACATGCTGCCGAATCTCTGATTACGAGGCTTTCCCTCGGGATTTTCTTTAATCCGGGAAAACAAGGATATCATCTTCAATGGCGAAGAGTGATGTTAACTGAGGGCTCTCTGGTCTTTCAGAGGTTCAAGTTATCAAAGTGGTCGAGTGTCGACTCTAATCCAGAGATACACTGGAGGCGAGATGGTTCAAACTCAGCGTTTCCTGATGAGGCAAGAACTGACAACTCGATTGAGAGGACTTTTATCACTAGGGGACAAGACCGACTAGAGTGATAGCGATGCAATATGAAATGTGTATGCAAATCAATAATGCAATGATGCATGTATGTTTATGCTGACAAAATTGACGCGACATACAAACTGATAGGTGAACACGACTGGATACTCGGCCATCGCGGGGCGAAGAAGTACCGTTGGTTCAGAATAGCAATTCCACCTTGCTTAGGAGAGATAGTCCCTGTTGGGAGCTATGTTGGTCGGGCTTAGGAGATGAGAACTCTGTCGTGGCGTGTCAGACGAAACAAGGTCTCTGACACAGTTGATCCCTTTATTCAGGCGTACTGGGTTAGAAGAAGTACTTTGATTCTACACTTTGAGGTTCGATTACTTATGGAGAAGCGACCGATGTTTTTCTGATGCTCAACAGTCAAAAGAAATTGTCGTCTTTATTTTAAAGCAGAAAAAGTTTTAACAAGTAAATTCATTTTTGTTTTATTTCAAGAATCGTTGATCATGTTAAAATGTCGTTCTATAAAGCTAAAACAAATGAGAATTACAAACAAAAGCACAAAGGCTCAAATTTTATTGATAAGATGGAGATCAGCCAAACGCGTGATTCCAAAGAGTATATACAAAGTTAGAAAATGGTAATTTACAGGGAAAAGGGCTACGTTGAAACATAACGACCACTATCCTTCTACCAACTTTGAATTCGGGACATCCTGAGCTTCTATCGAAGATGACCTTGACTGGAGTTTTCTGATAGATGATGTAACTGTTGTTGAGGGACTTGCCTCTGTTGAATATAGTTACTTGCCATTATCCCTAATTTTTTCCTGGATTGTACTTTGATGTTTCCAATCCACCGGGATGATTTTTTTTTTATATGTCTCTAACTTTTTCCTGGACCACCCTTTCGGGTTTTCAATCCACCGAGACATTTTTTTTTAGTTTAGGCGAAGTATTTCTTGACAATATCAACATTTGTGGGGTAGGCAAATTCCTCTCCGTCCATGGTTGCAAGTCTCAAGGTGCCGCCTGAGAAAGCTTTCATAACCACATAGGGGCCATCATAATTCGGAGTCCATTTACCCCGAGAATCAGTGAGAAATGATTGTATCTTCTTGAGCACGAGGTCTCCTTTCCTGAAGACGCGAGGTCGGACCTTTTTGTTGAACGCCTTCTTCATTCTCTATTGATACAGCTGACCATGGCATAGTGCCATTATTCGTTTCTCTGCGATCAGGTTTAATTCGTCGTGTCGGCTTTGACACCATTCAGCTTCGGTGAGCTTAGTTTCCATCAATACTCGGATTGATGGGATCTCTACTTCTATGGGGAGCACTGCTTCCATGCCATACACTAGAGAGAAAGGGGTAGCCCCTGTTGAAGTACGGACAGATGTGTGATAACCGTGAAGAGCAAAGGGTAGAATCTCGTGCCAGTCTTTGTAGGTTACAACCATCTTTTGAACAATCCTCTTGATGTTCTTGTTAGCCGCTTCTACCTCTCCGTTCATCTTTGGTCGGTAGGGAGATGAGTTATGGTGTTTAATCTTGAACCCTGCACACAACTCTTTCATCATCTTATTGTTCAAGTTAGATCCATTATCAGTAATGATCTCGCTTGGAACACCATAACGGCAGATGATATTGTTTTTGATAAATCGGACCACCACTTATCGGGTTACATTGGCGAATGATGCTGCTTCGACCCACTTGGTGAAATAGTCAATGGCTACCAGGATGAACCGATGTCCATTTGAAGCCTTGGGCTCAATCATGCCAATCATGTCGATTCCCCATATGGAAAAAGGCCATGGGGAAGAGAGAACTTTGAGATGTGATGGTGGTACATGAATTTTGTCGGAGTATATCTGACACTTGTGACACCTCCTCATGTACTTGTAGCAGTCGGATTCCATTGTCAACCAATAGTACCCTGCTCTTAAAATTTTTCTCGCCATTGTGTGTCCGTTGGCATGAGTGCCAAAGGACCCTTCATGAATTTCTTTCATAAGCATGTCTGCTTCTGGTCTGTCGACGCATCGGAGCAAGACCATGTCAAAATTCCTCTTATAGAGAGTGTCACCGCTCAGGAAGAAGTTTCCAGCTAATCTTCTGAGGGTTTTTCTGTCCTTTCTGAGTGCCCCAAATGGGTACTGTTGTTTCTGAAGGAAGCATTTGATACCATGATACCAGGGTTTGTCGTCTAAGACTGCTTCAATTGCGAAGACGTAAGCGGGCCTTTCAAGGCGCATTATGTCGATCTTAGGTATGTCATTCCATTGACCTACACTAATCATGGAAGAGAGGGTGGCTAAAGGATCAGCCATGTGATTCTCCTCACGAGGGATGTGATGAAACTCGACTCTGTTGAAGAAAGGTAGAAACCTTCTTGCGTAGTCTTTGTAAGGGATTAATCCTGATTGGTATGTGTTCCAATCTCCTTTTATCTTATTGATAACCAGGGCGGAGTCACCGTATACGTCCAAGTTTTTGATCCTTAAATCAATTGCTTCTTCGAGACCCATGATACAAGCTTCGTATTCGGCCTCGTTGTTCGTACATTTGAACGTAAGTCTGGCAGTGAAAGGAATGTGGGTACCCTGAGGGGTAACAATGATTGCCCCAATTCCGTTTCCATAATGATTAACTGCTCCGTCAAAGATAAGTCCCCATTGGGAACCTGGTTCTGGCCCTTCACTGGGTAACGGTTCATCGCAATCTTTCATCTTTAGATACGTGACATCTTCGTTTGGGAATTCAAACCCGGTTGATTCTTGATCGTCAATCGGTTGATGAGCCAAATGATCGGCTAAAATACTTCCTTTAACGGCTTTCTGAGCGTGGTACTCTATGTCATATTCTGATAATAACATCTGCCAACGGGCAATTCTTCCCGTGAGAGCAGGTTTTTCGAAGACGTACTTGATTGGATCCATTTCGGAGATTAACCAAGTAGTATGACGAATCATGTATTGGCGAAGACGTTTGGCTGCCCAAGCCAAAGCACATCATGTTTTCTCAAGCATCGTGTACCGAGTTTCACAATCGGTGAATTTCTTGCTCAAATAGTAAATGGCAGACTCTTTCCGTTTGGTTTCGTCTTGTTAGCCAAGTACACATCCCATTGAGTCCTCTAGGACTGTGAGGTAAATTATCAGTGGTCTTCCTTCCACTGGAGGTGATAGAATCGGAGGATTCAACAGATATTCCTTGATACTGTCGAAGGCGGTTTGACAATTTTCTGTCCAAACGCAATCCTGGTTCTTTTTTAGTAACTTGAAAATCGGCGCACAGGTCGCAGTCATGAGGAATATGAATCTGGAGATGTAGTTCAAACGTCCCAGGAATCCCCTGACTTGTTTTTCAGTTTTTAGAGAAGCCATTTCTTGAATGGCCTTGACCTTGTCAGGATCAACCTCAATTCCTTTCTGGCTGACGATGAACCCTAGTAATTTCCCTGAACGGACACTGAAGGTGCACTTGTTGGGATTCAAGCGGAGTTTGTACTTTCGCAAACGCTCGAATAGTTTTGACAGGTGGGTCACATGCTCCTCTTCTGTCTTAGATTTTGCAATCATATCATCGACATATACCTCGATTTCTTTGTGTATCATGTCATGAAAAAGAGTTGTCATGGCCCTTTGATAGGTTACCCCAGCGTTCTTCAAACCGAACGACATTACCTTGTAACAAAAGGTACCCCATGGGGTAATGAATGAAGTTTTCTCCATGTTTTTCGGCGCCATTTTGATCTGATTATAGCCCGAGAATCCATCTATGAAGGAGAAAATTTTGAACTTTGCTGTGCTGTCTACCAGCATGTCAATGTGTGGTAAAGGAAAGTCGTCCTTTGGACTAGCCTTGTTCAGATCTCGGTAGTCGACACACATTCTGACCTATCCGTCCTTTTTGGGAATGGGTACGATGTTGGCTAACCATCGAGGATATTCAGATGTGGCGAGGAAACCCGCGTCAATCTGTTTCTGCACCTCCTCTTTGATTTTGATGGCCATGTCCGAGTGAGTACGTCTCAACCTTTGCTTTACTGGCGGACATTCCGATCTCAATGGTAAGTGATGTTCCACGATGCTGGTATCCAACCCTGGCATATCCTGATAGGACCAAGCGAATACATCGGGAAATTCCCTGAGAATCTTTATCAAACTCTCTTTGACAGTTGGATTGAGCAGTGCCCCAATCCTGATTTCTTTTCTCTCTTGCTCTGAACCCAAGTTTACCGTTTCCAACGGCTCTTTGTGAGGTTCAATGGACCTTTCCTCTTGTATGAGTAGTCGGGAGATCTCTTCTGGAATTTCGTTGTCATTTTCTTCTTCAGCCTCGAATACCGGGAACTCAAAGTTGGGAGAAGGCATCGAGTCGTATGTTTCAACGGGGTTTAAAACAAGCAATCTGCATGACGTGATGATTCGTGTTTAGAAGAGATAGAGAAAATGCAAGTGTGTGCAGTGTTTTATTTTACTGCTTGTTTTTATTTTTAATTGTTTTTTAGGATTACCATTTTCTGAAAAAGCAAAAAGAGAAAACAACAATTAATGCGGAAATTACAGAACGACGTTATTTTATTAATGAACAAGTCGATTCTTGAAATTACAGCCCTATAAAACTAAACTCTGTCGTTTTGGGCTAAACGAAGAGGGAAATTTACAGAAAGCGAGCCCTATCAAAACATTCGTTTCACCTGGGCAGGGTGAAAGGTTAAAGATGGCAATTACTTTGACTGATGAACGACCTTCGGAACATCGACAGCAACCCATTGGCGGCGAGCTCCTCAATGAATCACAAAGTCTGGAACCTTCCTTGATTTGTCTTCAGAAGTAACGCTGATTTATGGTGGAGCGGGATCATTGGAATCTGTCTCCCAGGCAGAGTTGACGTAGGAGGATTCCTCAGTTGCATTTTGCATAGCATTTCTGCTCTCAGCTGTATCTCCCCATCTAGTAGGCTGGATATCTTCGAACCTGATACGAGAGCTTTCGGGAGCAGTGTACTTGACCATATAGTCGTATTTTCCACTCGGTTGTCCCAAGGTGTCCCACATTTCTTTCGAACTGGAGGAGTTATCCCTCTCGATGACGTTGACCTCGGGAAAAACATAGTTGATGAATTCAAGTCCTGCAAACATTGCGAATTCATCTTCATGTTGAGTAGTTTCTGAATAAACTGAGTGTTGATCCCATGACATGGTGGGGACACAGGTATTCTGTTCAATGACGGTCAGCTGATTTTCATTGTTCGGCTGACTCTCTTGCCCCAAGTTTCCTGGGTAAGGTTGCCACATTGGCAGACCATCCATTGGGCCATAGTAATTGTGGTCACAGTTGTCTTTCATCAGAGTGTCTTCCTCTAATGAATTTGGTGGAGCACGGCATCCTTCCGGATCACAATCTCCATCGATCATTTCGACATCTGACCGTGGTATAAATCTCAGACTCTCTGCCGGATAGCAAAATGGCGTAGGCACCTCTTCCTGAGACACATAACCATCCTCGTTAAGATAGGACTTCCATTCTTCATCTGTGTCAGAGGGATCTTCCTCGTTGATAGCATGTACTGCCTGAGACACTAGGTGAAGGAAACCTCCACTGTGGAAGAAGTTTCGAAGGGGATGAAGACTTTCATCGTTGGCAGCTGTCTGGGTACAGGTTGCAGAAAAACCAAGACCCTTCTTTGTTTTATTGTCAATAGGAATGACAAGTTGTCCCCATCCGGTTGTATCGGTACTCTCGACCGCTTTAATAGCATCTTTGTATGAGGAAATCGAGGTTCCTTCTTTGAACTGGTTGTTCTTGCTCACCGACAGTGCTTGGAACTGAGTTCCAATAACCTCCTCGGGTTCTATACCAGTAGATGATGACAAGTTACTTACAAGCAAGGCTTGTTCCCCACAAACTGTGACAAGTTGATCGTTCTTGACGAACTTTAGCTTTTGGTGGAGGGTTGACGTAACCGCTTCAGCCTGATGTATCCAAGGTCTTCCTAATAAACAATTGTATGTTGCCTGGATGTCCATGACCTGGAAAGTGACTTGGAAAGTGTGAGGACCAATAGTTATGGGAAGATCAACTTCGCCGATAACTGTTTTTCTGGATCTGTCGAACGCTTTGACGACAACCTCGCGGATTCTCATCGGAGGGCCTTTGAATGATAACTGCATCAAAGTGGACTTCGGCATAACATTCAGGGCTGACCCTGTGTCAACCAGTACGCTGGCTAAAGCATCGTCCTGGCAGTTAACTGTGATATTGAGCGCCATGTTATGACGGCGACCCTCTTCGGGTAATTCCTCATCACTAAATCCCAAATTATTGCAAGAAGTGATGTTAGAGACAATGCTATCAAATTGTCTGATTGTTACATCCTGTTCCACAAAGGCTTGCTCCAAGACTTTTTGTAGAGCCTCCCTATGCGCTTCTGAACTGAGTAACAGTGATAATACCAAGATCTTTGAATGAGTTTGTAATAGTTGTACGACAATGTTGTATTCACTCCTTTGGATGAGCTTCAGCATCTCATCATTATTTTTCAAAAGGTCGGGATTACTGGATTGACCGACTGGTGGATCAGGAGTTTCCGTCTGAAGTTCCTTTTCCTTGTTAAGTTCCCCAACCCCTCGGTTGAAGATTCTACCACTCTGTGTTACATGACTGATGTCTGTAATATTCACGACGGAGGGTAATGGAATTTCCTTTCCATTTTCAACTGTTGTTGCACCGTATTTGTAAGGGATTGCCTTAGCTGATTCATACGGTAGTGGTCCCGGTAGATAGATAACTACAGGAGCCTTCTGATTTTTCTGACCATCATAAGTAATCTCGATCCGTTCCCGGTTGGGAACTTTAGATTCGTCAAGTAGAGGGATAATGGCAAAAACATCCCTGGTCCTGTGATGACCAGCGATCGTGACAACATCCTCAACTTGATCGGCAAGGTAGTTTGGCATCCAGTTGATGGGTCCAGAACCCGGATATGGACGAATCTCTCCATGATCCACCTGGCCCTGAAGAGCTGCTCTCACAAGGTAACACCCTTGGTTACTTTCCGAACAGACGCCGCAACGTTCATAATTGTGTGGTGGCACCTGGCCACGCCCACTTTGAATACAATGTAACCTTACTAGGTTAGCTTCCACATATCGGACATCCTGACTCTGACGCCGAGTGGGGTTTCTGTTATTGATACTAATCTGCTGAGTATCTTCATCCATATAAATTGTCATCCACCAGTGATTTAACAAGTGCTAAAGTGCCTCCTGGACAAGGGTACAACCTTGATCATTTTCACAACCCGCTTTACAGCTTTGATAGTCGTGTGATATTAAGAATCCGAGTCGGGCCTGCTCAGCATGTAACTCTACCAGGTTGGTATTCATCACGCGAATATCAAAGATCTGAACCATATTGATTTGATAGGAATTCCTATCATGGTAGTCTTGGATCCATCCAAAATCCATCTGACGCTGGAGGGCCTCCTGTATGAAAGAGCATCCCTGTTTGTTTACTGACCAAATCAGAAAGGAACTGTAATCGTGCCGCGGCAGATTATGATACTGGCTTTGCCTTGAGTGCATTGCCACTAAGTTGACATTCATCGCATGGATGTCGTGGTTTTGAATGACGTTAGTGTTAGTTCCTGGATTGGCTGGAATTTTGTTAAAACATAGTATGTTCAATGTTGATGTCAAGGTGCTGATGTTGCAACATTGAAGTCTTAACACTGGGATGTGTTAAGTAATTAATTGCTGAAGTTGGATGTCTGATGTCACACAGGTGATGTTGTAACATCAGATCTGCAGAATTAACAACAGCAGGCTATGATGTTGTTATGGTTGCGTATTAGCTGGAATTGTGGAGAGCAAGCTGTCTCATTGGATGTGAATATCTTGGGATAGATATTTGTTGCTGCATAGGAGATCTGTTGCAGATTTGTAGGGGATTTAAAAGGTTGAAGATTTAAAAAAAATTAGGAGAAAATCTGTTTTAAATATTCAGTTTTAAATAACAAATCTGGGAGATATTGTAGCAAGTCCAAGACCAATTCAAGGAGCTATATAAAGCGCACAAGACCAAAGGAAAAAGGTACAGAAATACAGAGAGAAGATCAAGAGTATAGGCTGAGTGTCTTGAGTATTTTGTACGAGTTGTGTAACCAGAATTCTAGGGTGAATTGCTGTGTCGTATTCTGTCCTCTCTAGAAGCTGTGAAGCAATAGAGAGTGGTTTCTTGATCGAAGCTGTGAAGTAAGATCAAGGGTACTCAAAGTAGTTTCTTTGAGAGTTTGTAAGGGATTGAGTGGTGTTCTCATACCTAAGTGGTTTCTTAGGTAGGAAGTCATTAGTAGAGTATAAGTTTAGGAGATTGTCAACGGGTTGTTGAGTGTGTAAATTATATCTACAAGTAGTGAATTCCATCCCTGGCTTGGTAGCCCCCAGAGTAGGTTGGTTGTAACCGAACTGGGTCATCAATTCTTGGTGTTATTTTACTGTTATTGTTGTCCATTGTGCAGAGTGTGTTGTTGGGACATCACACCTTAACATCACACGTCTGATACCAGAATTTCAATTGGTATCAGAGCAGGAATCCTATCTGTCTCTGGGTGAGATCTAGGGAAGTTACTTTCTGGTGTAAAGATGGACAAAGAAGTTGGAGGATTCGTCAACAGACCCCCTATTTTGGATGGATCCAATTATGACTATTGGAAGCCAAGGATGACCACCTTCTTAAAATCCTTGGACAGTAGGGCTTGGAAGGCTGTTATTAAAGAATGGAAAGCTCCTGTCATGTGTGAGAAGGATGATACTGGCAAAGATAAAGAAGACACCTCTAAGCCAAAGCCTGAAGAAGAGTGGACCAAGGAGGACGATGAGCTTGCCCTTGGAAATTCCAAAGCTCTGAATGCAATCTTCAATGGAGTGGATAAGAATATCTTCAAGTTAATCATTACCTGTGAAGTTGCTAAGGAATCGTGGGATATCTTGCAGGCTACACATGAAGGAACATCTAGAGTTAAGATGTCGAGACTTCAGATTTTAACATCAAAATTTGAAAGCCTGAAGATGAAAGACGATGAGACTATTCATGATTTCCACATGAGTGTTCTTGAGCTGGCCAATGCATCTAGTGCTCTTGGAGAGAAAATGTCTGAAGAAAAGCTTGTGAGGAAGATCCTTAAGTCCCTACCTAAGAGGTACAAGATGAAAGTGACTGCTATTGAAGAAGCTCAAGACATCAGCAAGATGAGAGTAGATGAGCTCATTGGATCTCTTCATACTTTTGAACTTGGTTTAAATGAAGAAGAACCAGAAAAGAAGCCCAAGGGTAATGCTTTGGTCTCCACTCCTGCAGAAGATAAGGTAGTCAAAGATTCTCAGGAAGATTTGTCACAAGCCATTGCAATGTTGGGAAGGCAGTTCAACAAAGTGTTAAAAAGATGTAACAATAACTACAAGCCTAGTGTCAAGAACAGTTCCTCTGACATCAGCAAACCAAAAGAGAAAGATGAAGAGAAGACTGCCCAGGATAGAGGTGTTCAGTGCTTTGAATGTGAAGGGTATGGACATGTCAAGAAAGAATGTCCCACATTCTTGAAGAAGCAGAAGAAGGGCATGTCAGTTTCCTGGTCTGAAACTGATAGTGAAAGTGATGGTGAGTCAGCAAGGCATGCTAGAGCTTAACAGGAACTGTTGTGTCTGATGATGATAGTGATGAAGAAATAACTTATGAGGAGCTAGCTTCTACTTATCGAGAGTTGTGTTTGAAAAGTGCTGAGATTTGTCAAGAAAACAAGTATCATAAGCAACAGATTGCACAGCTTGAAAATGAAAAAGCTGTTCGGGAAAACGAAGTTGTACTAGTTAAGTCCCAACTGGATCAGATGACTAAATTTGTTAGGATGATGAACAGTGGTACTGCTGATCTTGATAAGATTCTTCAGTTAGAGAAAGTTGCTGGAGATAAATCAGGCATAGGATATGTGGCCAGCACTTCAGGAACAAAAAGGGAGATGTCTCAACCGTTGTCTCAACATCAACCTACGAAACAAGGTCCTACCCCAAAGAAGGTTGTTCAGCCCCAGAATGCTGAGAAGAAGAATGGTCCTCATCAGAGGAAGATACAGCCCCAAGGAGCTAGTCAATATATGCCTCCCCAATATCACCAGAGTGTGCAAGCTGCCAGGTTCAAGCAGAACATGTCTCATCAGAGGAGTCAACATCAGGAAAACTGGTATGGTTATGCATACAACAATGTTGTGTCTTATTACTATGGAAGAAGGAAGCCTCATCACCATAGAAGACAGCCTAAGAGACAGCATCATCAGTACAGGAGAAGACAATTCAACTATGGAATAAGGAGACAACAGTATGGGTGGCAGCCACAACATTATCAAAGTGGAAGAAGACTTAACCACTTTAGAAACGACAGAGTCAGATGCTTCTAGTGTGGCAGGATTGGTCATATACAGTCCTCGTGCTTCAAGCTTCACGGATATCCTAATTCTGCCCCTCAACCCAAACAACTAGAGGTAAGGCCTAAGGTGATGAAGCAATGGATACCTAAAGTTACCAGCTTGATAGCTCACACTTCCTTGAGGGTTTCTACCAAAGATGACTGGTATTTTGACAGTGGGTGTTCAAGACACATGGCTGAGTAAAGAATCTGCTTGTTGATGTGAAACCTCAGTCTTCTGGCTATGTTACATTTGGTGATGGGATCAAAGGAGAGATAAAGGGGATTGGAAAACTAAACTGTGCTAGTACTCCCAAGCAGGAGAATGTTCTTCTTGTTAAAAGGCTAACAGCTAATTTGATTAGTATTAGTCAACTTTGTGATCAAGGATTCAAAGTAGACTTCACAAAGTCTGAATGTAATGTGAAAGATGACAAAGGAGAAGTCATTATGAAAGGATCCAGATCTAAGGACAATTGTTATCTTTGGGTGCCGCAAAATTCAAATTCCTCCACGTGTGTGCTTGCTAAAGAAGATGATGTCAAAATCTGGCATCAGAAGTTGGGACATCTTCATCTAAAGGGAATGAAGAGAATTATCTCCTCAGAAGCAGTCAGAGGGATTCCCAAACTTAGTATTGAGGAAGGAAAGGTGTGTGGAGACTGTCAAAAAGGAAAGCAGACAAAGATGTCTCATCCGAAGCTTCAACATAACACCACCTCCAAGGTATTGGAACTCCTTCATATGGATTTGATGGGACCTATGCAGGTTGAAAGTCTGGGTGGAAAGAAATATGCTTATGTAGTTGTGGATGACTACTCAAGATACACCTGAGTGAATTTCATCAAAGACAAATCTAAAGTGTTTGATGTCTTTAAAGAGCTCTGTCAAAAACTCCAAAGAGAAAAGGAGAGTAAGGTCATCAGAATTAGAAGTGATCATGGAAGAGAGTTTGAGAATAGCAAGTTTGAAGAATTTTGCTCGTCTGAAGGTATAAGTCATGAGTTTTCATCGCCTATCACCCCTCAGCAAAATGGAGTTGTTGAGAGGAAGAACAGAACTATACAAGAGTCGGCTAGAGCAATGATTCATGCCAAGAAACTACCTTATCACTTCTGGGCTGAAGCCATGAACACTGCCTGCTACATTCACAACAGAGTTACCCTAAGAAGAGGCACTTCATCCATTCTATATGAACTATGGAAGGGAAGAAAACCTAATGTCAAGTACTTCCATGTGTTTGGTAGTAGATGTTACATCCTGGCTGATAGAGAGCAGAGAAGGAAATTAGATTCCAAAAGTGATGAAGGCATATTTTTGGGGTACTCCATCAATAGCAGAGCTTATCGGGTCTTCAACTCCAGGACCAAAGTGATGATGGAGTCAATCAATGTTGTGATTGATGATGAAGATAAGCTTGAAGTTGAGGATGTCATAGAAGATGTTGGAACTTCAGCTGATGAGGTAGCTGTTGAAGTTGAAGAAAGAAATCCCTCCCCAGGCGCTGCTGATACTGAGCCTGAGCAACCTCAAAAGGATCCTTCTATCAGAATTTAGAAGGATCATCCTAAGGAGCTAATTATAGGTGATCCAAATTCTGGAGTAAGAACTAGGTCCAGAGAAATCATAGCTAGCTCGTGCTTCGTATCCAAAGTTGAGCCAATAAATGTCAAGGAAGCTCTGACAGATGAGTTTTGGATAAATGCTATGCAAGAAGAACCAGAGCAGTCCAGATTATATGAAGGTTTTTGTCAGAGGAAAATGTGTTGAGTTCTCTCCTAATATTGTCAACAGCTACTTAGGAAGAGAGGATGCAGAGTATCCAGAACTGGAGGATACAGATAATGAAGTGTGTAGAGAGATTACTGCTACTCAAGTTAAGGTGTGGCCACTGAAAAATAAATTAACAGCCAGCAAACTCAGTATCAAGTATGCTATATTGCACAGAATTGGTACGGCCAACTGGGTACCTACAAATCACAAAACCACTATAACTGTGGGATTAGGAAGGTTCATCTATGTTGTAGGGAAAAAGGTCAAGCTCAACTATGGAAGCTATATATTTGATCAAGTAGTAAAGCATGGTGCCACCAATGCCATCAAAATGCCTATATCATTCCCTTCCCTTATCTGTGGAATGATCTTAGATCAACATCCTGGAATCTTAACCAGCTCAGAGGTAGCATGTAAGAGGGAATCAGCTTTATCTTTGCATCCCAAACTGTTTGCTGGGAGTCATGTTCCAGACATTGTTACAACATCAAGCTCTGGGATTACGAAGTTCAGTACAAAATCTGAGCTGATTAAAGAATTAAGGGCAACCTGCAAGGATCTTGATATGGTTATCAAGACCAGCACTGACAGGAAAATGAAGATTGAGCAGATGATTAAAGACTTGGAACAGGGGGAAGACAATGGGAATGGTGACACCGAGGATTCCAGGTCAGATGAGGGTGATGAAGATGCTGATGGTACAAGCTCGGATGAAGACTAATCTCCATCTGCTGTTTTTTTAGATAGTAGTTTCAGTTTTTTTTATGCTGGTTATGTAATTTGGATATTGTGCTATTTTATGCACTGTTTATGTCTTTAGTTTCCTTCAATGATTTGTTGTGCCTGGTTGCTAACTGAGAGGCTAACAATGAGAGCTAGGGTATACTGACTATAGTTAATAGGGCTTCTAACTGAAGTTTGCCTAATTGTGGCTAAAAAGGGGGAGAAAATAGCCAAGAGAGTCAAGAGTATCAAAGAGTGTGACTACCAAATGCTGCTAATGTAATGCAGATATTAAGGGGGAGATAAATTGATGCTGCTAAAAGGTGTTTAGTTGAAAAGTGGTAATGCAGTTATTGAGGAGGAGTTTTGACTGAACTAGTGAAGATATCATGACATTTGAAGAGTGCAGCCAAGCAGACATCAAGGGGGAGAAAAGTGTTGCACATTGTGAGCTACTAAACAGTTGTGATACTGGTTCATATTTTAGAGGGGGAGCACCAATTGGCTGTTGTCAATAATGAAGATGGTGCTGCAGCAGATCAAGTGATGAAGACTATGAAAAGTGTCAAATTGCTGCTGATGAGAGTTTCAAATTTTTGAAGTTATTCCGCTGCTGAAGTCTCTGAAGATGCAGAGAGTCTTTTAGCCAAAATTAGCCAAAGGGGGAGATTGTTAGTTCCTGGATTGGCTGGAATTTTGGTAAAACATAGTATGTTCAATGTTGATGTCAAGGTGCTGATGTTGCAACATTGAAGTCTTAACACTGGGATGTGTTAAGTAATTAATTGCTGAAGTTGGATGTCTGATGTCACACAGGTGATGTTGTAACATCAGATCTGCAGAATTAACAACAGCAGGCTGTGATGTTGTTAGGGTTGCGTATTAGCTAGAATTGTGGAGACCAAGCTGTCTCATTGGATGCGAATATCTTGGGATAGATATTTGCTGCTGCATAGGAGATCTGTTGCAGATTTGTAGGAGATTTAAAAGGTTGAAGATTTGAAAAGATTTTAGGAGAAAATCTGTTTTAAATATTCAGTTTTAAATAACAAATCTGGGAGATATTGTAGCAAGTCCAAGACCAATTCAAGGAGCTATATAAAGCGCACAAGACCAAAGGAAAAAGGTACAGAAATACAGAGAGAAGATCAAGAGCATAGGCTGAGTGTCTTGAGTATTTTGTACGAGTTGTGTAACCAGAATTCTAGGGTGAATTGCTGTGTCGTATTCTGTCCTCTCTAGAAGCTGTGAAGCAATAGAGAGTGGTTGCTTGATCGAAGCTGTGAAGTAAGATCAAGGGTACTCAAAGTGGTTTCTTTGAGAGTTTGTAAGGGATTGAGTGGTGTTCTCATACCTAAGTGGTTTCTTAGGTAGGAAGTCATTAGTAGAGTATAAGTTTAGGAGATTGTCAACGGGTTGTTGAGTCTGTAAATTATATCTACAAGTAGTGAATTCCATCCCTGGCTTGGTAGCCCCCAGAGTAGGTTGGTTGTAACCGAACTGGGTCATCAATTCTTGGTGTTATTTTACTGTAATTGCTGTCCATTGTGCAGAGTGTGTTGTTGTGACATCACACCTTAACATCACACGTCTGATACCAGAATTTCAGTTAGAATTCGTGTAAACCATGTTAACTCCACGAACTCGGTGCTCTTGGATCCATCCGAGATCCATTTGTTCCTATAGAGCTGCTTGCACCACATAACATCCCTGGTTGTCTTTAGAGCAGATATCACACTGGTGATAATTATGAGGTGGCACATGGCCATATCCACTCTGTCTACAATGCATCTTGACCAAATTGGTTTTCAACAAGAGTACATCGTGAATCTGATAGACAGCATTAGTCTCTCCTTCTATCAAATTGACTGTAGCCTTCTCATGTTGAGGCAGCGGGTTTGTGAGAACATTAGGATTTGTATCCTTGAAGGATAAGACCCCGCTCCTAACAAGTTTTTGCATGTCGGACTTGAAATTGAGACAATTTTCTATATTATGCCCCGATCCTCCTTGATGATAAGGGCAAGTTTGATCCACCTTAAACCAAAAAGGCAGATTTTTCGGTACTGTAAGAGGAGATTTAGTCTGAATGTGCCCCTTAGCCAGTAGTAATGGAAACAGCTCCGCGTACGACACGGGTATAGGATCAAATCCTGGTGGTCGTGTTGTATGGTTGTTGTTGTATAGAGGACGAGCCTGCTGAAGAGACTGTTGTGTCCTTTGCTGATTAGGTTGGCTCTGTGCAACCTGAGGTTGATACGTGGTAATAGACGCAGGGTTGATAGCAGGAGTCACAGCTGCTACCGGTTGATAACGTCGCCTTTGCTTTCCGAGAGAGATATTCCCAATATCTTGCTCTTTTTTCTTAGGGAGAGCACTACCGTATTTTTTAGTACCGCTCGTCGATCTAGTGTCTTTTACTAAACGTCCTTCTCGGATGGCCTCCTCAAGACGTACGCCCATGCCAACCATTTCGGTGAAATCACTGGGCGCACTGGCAACCATTCGGTCATAGTAAAATGAGCTTATGGTCTTTAAGAAGATCTTTGTCATCTCTTTTTCCTCAAGAGGTGGACAAATTTTAGCGGCGATTTCACGCCACCTTTGAGCATACTCCTTAAAGGTTTCCTTATCCTTTTGCGACATTGATCTGAGTTGATCTCTGTCGGGTGCCATGTCCAAATTATATTTGTATTGTTGGACGAAGGCAGTGCCAGATCTCTGAAAGTGCTGATCGTGGCACGGTTTAAACCCATGTACCATTTTAATGCAGCACCAGTTAAACTATCCTGAAAGTAGTGAATCAGTAGGTCCTGATTCTCCGTCTGAGCTGACATCCTCCAAGCATACATCACCAGATGGCTTTGAGGGCAAGAGTTACCCTCGTACTTTTCAAAGTCGGGCACTTGAAATTTGTGCAGAACTTTCACATTGGGGACCAAGCAGAGGTCTGCGACGTCCTTTCCAAATAGATCCTGATCGCGAATGGCTTGCAGTTCCTTCTGCATTTCCAAGAACTGTTCCTGGAATTCCTCTATTATGTCAAACATAGTTTCCTTTTTATCAGAAGGTATCGGTGGAATCTGTCCTTCCGGGACAGTGTGCACCACAGGGGGTGGTACTGTGACTACGGTAGCGAATCTTGGCATTTCCCGAAGTTTGTAACCTTCAGGAGTCTTCAGTATGCCTCTGGCATCTTCGCTTTCCCGAAGTTTGTAACCTTCAGGCCCAGTGGCTTCTGTTGTGATTCCCTGATCTTCAGTGATCGGCGAAACATATCCTTCCGGGATATAGTTAACAGGCATGCCCCAAGGACGATCTTTCGGTATTTGATACCTAGGATCATACTTCTCTACTATGGGCGTTGAGGTGATCTCTGGGATCACAGTTCGTTGTAGCTGAGCTTCTGCCATGGCTTGCATGTCGTTACGAAGCTTTCTCATATCCTCTCTCAGAGCGTCGATCTCTTCTTTCAACTCTCTGTTTTCTTCCTCAAGATCATCCATCTTTTTCTGACGATTGGCCCGAGTATTGTACGAATGAGACAGTTTGACTCTAGAACCGAGACACAAACTTGAGATTCGTAGGTAAGAAAAATTCGTGATGTGAGAATGATGAATGCAATGATTATATTAATTGTTTAAGGTTTAATTAAAATAAACTTCGACAATTAGATTGCAAATATCAAACGGTGGGGAAACCCCTTTTCATTGAATTCAAAGGATTACAGAAATGGAAATACAGTAGATTACAAGGTGCAGAAACAGAAACCTAAACTAATGGGTCCTGAGTCCTCTCTGAAGAGAAATCGGGTGCTGATTCTGGTATCTTCCTTTTCTTTGACCGGGGCTCTTGGGCCATTGTCGGGTTGTCATTCCTTTCCCAAGTGAAAGGAGAGAGCAAATTCCTTTGGTCATCTTGATTCTCTACAGTATGTCACTCCAAAATTTCAATCAGAGCATCTTTCTCTTTCAGTAATTGTTGTATTTTGATGCACTCTACGTCGAGGGTGCGGTACTTGTTCTTCCAAGATCTTCTCTCCTTTTGAACTTTGTTGAGAGTAACCTGAAGCTTTTCAGTTTCCGTCATGAAGTACATGACAGATTCCCTCGGCGGAAGAGTTCCGTAACGAGGATAAGGCATCTTTAGCTTGAGAGCTCTAGTTTGTACCCAATGGAGATAAGGCTCCACCGAGACACAATCTGGTTTTCCCAGAGACTTTCGTCCTTTCTTATGAACGTGTTTCCAAGCGTGCACTATTTCCATCTTTAGTGCTCTGTCGTTTTCTCCTTCCTTGAAGAAAAGACCTTCCAGATGAACACCCCGTGGGACGTGTCTCATTGGGTATCCAAATTGACGATGAACGAGAACTGGATGGTAGTTGATTCCTCCCTTAGTTCCTATGAGGGGTACGTTGGGGAAGTTTCCAGAACGATCAATGATTCTGATTCCCTCAAAGATCCTATTACACCAATCTATATCAGAGTTGGTAAGAGACATGATCTTATGCGACCAACGTAAGGCACTCTTGCAATCCCAAAAAGCAGCAGACTTGGGCAAGTGGGAGGTAAACCATTTATAAAGGAAAGGTACACAGCATGTGATCTCCCCTCCGTTGTACAAATTTCCCAAGTGTACAGAATGATATGCATCTGCGAGCAAAGTCGGTACAGGGTTTCCAATGAGAAAAACCTTAATGGAGTTGATATCGACGAAATTATTAATGTTGGGAAACAAAAATAACCCGTAGATGAGCAAGACAAAGATGCTTTCAAAAGCAGTGATGTTTCCTATACTGGCAAAATACAGGGCCTTCTTTGTCAAGAACTGGGCTGGCAAACCTTGGATGCCACCCTTGGTAGTCATGTGAGTCCTGACCTCAGACTCGTCCAAATGAATTGCTCTTGCAATAGTCTGATTCTTTGGAATTTCTTCCAGTCCAGAAAATGGAGCTCGATCTGTAATGTGTAGATCAATCAGATGAGAATACTCCTCCAGCGTTGGTGCGAGCTGGTAATCCGGGACTGTGACACAGTGATAAACTAGATTATAAAACTGAATGAGCGCATCCATGATTCCCTCAATCATATGGACTCTTAACAGTAGTAGCAGACCTCCGTGCTTGGCTCTGAAAGCCTCAAGGTTAGTGATCATCCTTGCTAACCTTCTCAAATCCTCTAGTTTTGGAACCTTGAAGGTATACGTATGAGTTCTCCTTCTACCGAAATCCATTAGCACAATCCTTTTCTCTGATATTTGCAATCACAATCTTAGTTTAATTTGAAAAACAGAGAGACTAGAAGAGAAATTTTTTTGAATGTTTTAATGTTTTTTTTAAATGAATGCATTAATGCAGCACACAAATACATAGAAAAAACATGGGGTCAAAGGGTCGTTGTCATGAAGTCAAGGCTCTACCCATCCCCAAAGGTTTATACTAGGGTGATTTTTGTACCTGTACTCATTATCATCAGCTCTTCCCAGGAAAGCAAAACAACAAGCGGATCGCCAGCGAGTTGTAGAGTAATCTTAGAGTAAGTTCCATTCACCGAGAATAGATCACCAGCCTCAAATGAGGGTAGTATCGCGTAACAACTATTCTCGATAGTTTCCGCACTATGAAAGGGTTTGGCTCCTCAGCTTCTCAGACTTAACAATCGGCCCATTGTCTAGGTGAAAAAATGGGTTGCATTGGTCAGCCTCCACTGAGGTTGATGGTCGACCTCGTCGCCATCACTTATCTTAAGTGTATACTCAATCTTTCCACATGTGGCATCACACGCATTCCCATTAGCAGAAAAATAAACATGTATAGCAATTAGGAAAAGCGGTATATATATTTGTCCTAAGCATCCTAGACTTTTAAAGCTATGAATCCGAAGTTCCTGACAGAAATTGGGTTCCCCGGCGGAAGCCCCAATCTGTGGTTTTCACATAAGTGAAGCGAAAAAAAAGGTTTGGAAAAAGAACCCCACGGTGGGCGCCATCTTTCTGTAGCGAGCGATTTTGGACGCGGTTCTTATGCGCTGGTCGCTCTCTGCGGTTGAGTTTACTACAGGTCAATTCATTTTTTATCCTATTAAAGCTGATGAAGGAAGGGAAATAGATGTCTCCAATTAACCCTGCTTTGCATACTGAGTTTAAACAGCGGTCTGTTAGGTTACGAATGCTATCAATGTGGGGGGGGGGGCCTTTGTACTGGTTATTTGTATTTTTGCCAATACGGTTTTCTCTCTTTCTTGGATTTTCTGGCGGGGAACGAGGATTAGGATGTTAGGACTGATGCTTTTGATAGATACATGAGAGTATGGGATTTTGGGTTTTGTTTAGTGTGCTCGCTAAGATTTTTCTTTCAATCTTATGCCTACGTATTCCCGTTTACCGAAACAGGGAAATCAGAGCGTTCGTAGTTCCTCCTATTCTATGGGAGGAAATGGTTGTTTTTGGTGTCTTGTTCAAAGCCCAAGACGTGAAGCGAAAGGGGGTTCGTATCTTGTTTAAAGCCCAAGATGTGAAGCTAAAAGGTCTATTTGTATCTTGTTCAAAGCCCAAGATGTGAAGCTAAAAGTATTGACCTTAGAGAGAATTTGTCATCTCTAAAGAGGGGGTTGTATGTCACAACTGTTGGGTGACTGACTGTAAAGGAGGATTACTTTAACCGAGATGTGTGAATCCGGCAATGCCATAATTTCCTTTATAGGGGATTTTAACCTGAAGGAGGAGACTTTAACTCAGTTTAGAGCAATGCCATCTTTCCTTAGGAATTTCTCATGCTAAAAGAGGGACAGTGGCATGGATGTAGATGATCTAGAGGCTTGCCGCTTACAGCAATTAGATGAAGGGGAAGGAGTTGTTGATGTTTGTGTACTGTGAACGAGGCACAGTTTTGATGCTAAAAGGTTAATTGGATTAACCAGTGGTTTTCTTATACAAAGCCTAAGAGGAGGCTATTATGTGTCTCGTACAAAGCCCGAGAGAGAGGCTAAAAAGTTTTGACTCGGCGATGGAGTCTTTTGGTATCTCGTATAAAGCCCGAGATGGAGGTTATTGTTTGTTTGGCTCAATAAGAACCTTTTTGTATCTCGTATAAAGCCCGAGATGGAGGAGAAAGGGTGATTGACTCAACGAGGGAGTCTCTTTATGTGTCTTGTACAAAGCACGAGAGAGAGGCTAAACGTTGTTTAACTCCGCTGGGGAGAATCATTGTTCAAAGCCCAAGAGGAGGCTGTGGTTACTGTTTCAGTTAAGTGACAGGTCCAATATACTGATTTTAAAGAAAAAATCAGTTCTTATATGAGCAACACTGTACTCATGGATTTGATTCAAGGATCCGGGTTATTCCTGTTCTTTAAGGAAGCGGGAAATCCGAAGGGTATTGAGACTGTCCGAGTCTACGGGTTTCCTTCCTATTTAACGAGGGGGGTCACTTGAGAATGTCTTTGAGACTCAAGGAAATTAGACTGTCCAAGTCTAGAGTTTCACCTTTTGTACTATGCTTTGAGAAACAGTAGTAGACTCTTGAAAAGACTGTTCTATGCAGATGATTAAGTTCTGTTTCTATACCTCCAAGAGGTCGTCGGGACAATTTGTACGAAGCCCAAGAGGAGGCTGGAAACTTTTAAGAAGCCGATCGGTCCTTGTATTAAGCCCAAGAGAAGGCTATCATTCCCGGAGGAAGAGATCATTATACGAAGCCTAAGAGGATGCTGTGAATACTTCTAAGAAGCCGGTGGGTCCTTGTACTAAGCCCAAGAGGAGGCGGGGTTGCTTTTAGGAAGCCTGTGGGTCCTTGTAAAATGCCCAAGAGGAGGCCGATGCTTTTAAGAAGCCGACGGGTCCCCAAACCCCGAGAAATTCAAGGCAAGCTATTCACAAGGAATAGATTAAGTCAGGAAAGTTCGAGAATTTGGAAGAAACTCAAGAGATGCCATTCACGGAGAAAAGATCATCTCAGGGGAATAGAGTTTCTTGACAAGTGATTTTAAGAAGCCTGTGGGTCCCCAAACCCCGAGAAGTTCAAGACATGCCATTCACCGAGAATAGATCAAGCCAGGAAAGTCCGAGAATTTGGAAGAAACTCAAGAGATGCCATTCACGGAGAAAAGATCATCTCTTGGGAATAGAGTTTCTTTGACAACTTCTACGAGTGACAGTCTATGAAAGGGTTCATTGAGAATGCTGCCTTTCATATCTCCATATTATTTAACCCCAAGAGGAGGGAAGACTGTGTCTGGTAATCCTATGGGGATCTAGTTTTGACTATTTAAGAGTGATCAACGGGCTTAATGCTAGACGTAGTTGCCGGGGAAACTCTAAATATCTATACTATTATTACACAGTTGTTATGAGTTTATGAAAGAAGACTTACAGTGAAACAGCCCCATAATACAGTTATATGTATATGAAAGCGGTAAATGAAAGCAATAACCACTTACTCGGTTGTAGAGCTTCCATGTTGTTTGGTTAGTTGTTCAAAAAAGAAAGATTGAAAACAACAGTATATTCAAAATCAAAGGAGAAAGTGCTTTGAAAAAGAAAGATTTGGGGCTTACAGCTCAAGGAGAGGCCCAAGGTTTTATCAGTTAGCGCACTGTTGAATTTGTACAGAGGGACTTATACAAGTGACTGAGGCCCAAAATGTTTTCTATATAAGGGTGTTGGGTCTTACACTCTAATAGAGGCCCAAAAGGTTTAAAGAAAAGAAATGGGTCTTACTACTCGAGGGTAGGCCCAGATGGTTTTTCGTTAAAAAATGGAGATCGCGCTGAGGTTTTCTTTTAACGCAGAGGGACTTATACAATAAGTGAGGCCCAAAAATGGTTTTGGTTAAAAGGGGGTTGGGTCTTACACTCTATTAGTGGCCCAAAGAATTTTGAATGGGTCTTATAACTCAAAGAGAGGCCCATGGTTTGATTTTTTAAAAGGCGACGATCGCGCCGTTTATTTTTTTCGGTATCGGGACTTATACAATACACTGAGGCCCAAAAATGGTTTGGTCAAAAAAGGATTGGGTCTTACACTCTATTAGAGGCCCAAAATGTTTTGAAAATGATTTATGAGGGTTGAATTAATCCAAAACCCTAATTTGCTTTCAAAAAATGTATTTAATTGAATAAAAATTCAATTAAAATGATCAAAATTGTTTAACATATGAAAAACAAATTGTGATCTTGGATTAATGCTTCAAAAATTAAGTATTGACCTACAAAATAATTAGAAAGCATTAAAAGTTGCAAAATCAAGGTGGAAAAAATATTTTAAAAGTTAAAAACAATTAAAACATTAATTCTTTGCAAAAATATCAATTATATGAAATAAATAATATTTTTGGGATTTTTTGATAAAATAAAATATTTTAACATTTTTGTGAATTATTAAAAAAAGAATCAACTCAAAATCATTAAAACTCACAGAGAAATTAATTTTTGAATCAATTAAATAAAATCACAAAATTCAAATATTTGAATTTGAAAGAAATGGCGCCAAGAACACACCAAGAACACACGCGTGTTCTGGGTTTGGCCAGATTTGGATTTTCTATCCAATCTCACTGAATATTTGATTATATCATGCAATCCACATACCAATCAACTCGTTTCAACCTCACGATCATGTCTATGGCATTTAATTTCATTTAAATTAAACATATAACAAGAAATCACGAAAAATCCACAAGAACCCTAATTTCTGCATGAAGGCTGGGATTTTTGATACACGATTCAAACAATGCAATTAATTGAGGGGAACATTCTATGCATGATTAGGAACATATGGCCAAATTATTGTGCGAGGAAATATGCATAGATTGAGAGATGGCTAAGTATATGCTTACCTCTAGGCCTTGACAGCAAGTGCAATGTGATTTTTGATTTGGAGGTGTTACAGATGAGTGGTGATGATCTGAACAGCTTCCCTACACCCTATGGAGTGTGTTTGAATGCTTGGACTTGATTAAAATTGGCTGGATCATTTCATGGCATCACAACTGCACTTTGGTTAAAACCTTGAGCAATTGACTGGTGATTCTGAGAAATCAGTGTTCCAGATGTTGTTTAAGTGTTTGATCAGCTCATATGTGATGTATGTGAGGTGTGTGAGCGATTGGTTTGAGTGGAATTTCCCTCTAGCTCAAAACCCGATAGCTACCTTGCTAAGAAAGGCATTTTTGCCAAGAGAAAGAGATTTTGAGAAAGGCAAGTGTTGTAGGCCTTTGGTGTACTTAAACTGATCACAACTGAGCTCTATTTATAGTAGAGCAAGTTTGTTTTGCAAGGAATAGTGAATGGCAACTGCTGAGTAGGTTTGTTCAATGTTGGCCAATGGAAGTTCAAGTCTCCTCTAGCCATTGACTAGAGGTTAGGGCACAGGCTGCTGGTTCCCTTAGTCTTGGATAAGTCTTGACTGAATTCAAATGAAAATGGCCCAGTCCATGCCACCTTGATGCTTCCATTGAATGCTCCAATCCAAATTTGGAGTCTTGTCCCTATTTTGACAATTCTAGGTTCAACATGCTATTTCTTGTTCCAAAGACTTTGGAGGCTTGGCTCAGTGATTGTCCCCTTTAAATTCAATCCTCTGAGGTGTCCAAGTGGATAGGAGTGTTTGGATTTGGCGTATTTTGGAAAATCTAGCAAAAATGCAAATTCTGCCTTGCCTTGACAGATTTCAACAAGGCAATTTGACAATGTCATAACTCATAGCCCAAATGGAATTTGGCAATGTTCTTGGCCATTTTGGAAAGCCCTTACATGATACAACAACTGTTTGAACATGTTTGGTTTTGATCTCTTTTGAATCCAAGTGAAAAATCCCCCTACATTTGGAAAAAAAATGAAGACAGATTTGGACTTAGTGAAAATTTCACTAAGTGTTGGAAAAAGTGACATTTTCATTTTTCAGCCATTTTGATCACTCCATAACTCAAAATCCTTAATGAATTAGACTTAGGTCTAGTTGAAGCTTTTGTAGAGGGTAATAAGGGCTACAAATCCATACTTGGATGAGGAAAAATGGCTTTGTGGTTTTGGAGTTATGATCCTCCAAAGTTGGTACCCTAACCACTTTATTTTTAACTTAGAAAATTTTCTAAGTTTTTATGGTTACCCCTTTTACAAGTTATCCAACTTTTCTTGATTTTTCTTGATGAATGATGATTCAAATCATACATTAACATCATTTTAGGGTTAAAAATTCATTTTGGTGAAAAATCTCAAAAAGTCAAAGTTGACTTTTGTGCACAGTTGACTTTTTATCAGATGAATTCCAAACTGTGCAATTCTTCAGGAAATCATGTCCTTGACCTAAATCAAACTTGATGGACATGTTCCATTGGTGTCATAGGGTATATTGAATCATGTCTTAGGGCTTGGGAGCATGTCCTGGTCAAAAGTCAAAGTTACAGTTGACTTTCCTCGCGAAACCCTAATTGCGGTGCAGATGAAATTGAGACTTGTTGCTCAAGCTTCTTGGATTAATCCATTGTTCCAAATGGATCAATATAGTTCATTAGAGACCCTCAAACCCTCTCTTGAGGTCTTGTCTCATGATTTGCCCTAAAAGTCAACTTAGGGGTAAATTAGGTCAAGAAACCCTAATTCCTGATTTTTTATGAATGCATCCCTGAGGCAAAATTGACTTGATGATTGGGTCCATGAGGTTCCATGGAGTATATTAGGTTAGGTTTTGGATCATTGGCTTGTGCCCAGATGAAAAATTTCCATCTGGAGGCCCTGGTCGACCAAAACCCTAATTTGGTGACACTGTCGATCATGAGACTTGATCCACCTAGAAGGGAGCAACCTTGTACTTAATCCTTGAAGCAGGAGTCCTTTTGATCCATTTTGGATATTTGAGGGGTTAGACAAGTTGAAGATCATGTCATTCCTTGATTGACCCTTTGCCTAAAAACTCTGAGAGGGCTTGAAACCCTAATTCTTGATAGTAGTGAATGTTCAACAATCCTTGAGGAGATTGATGAGGCATGAAGGTACATCCATATTATGATGATGATTTGCACAATGATGGGACATCTTAGTGGTCAAAATTTGGGGTATGACAAACCTGAGCAGCCATTTCCATCCACCTTTGAGCGTACTCCTTGAAACTTTCTTTAGCATTCTGTGACAACCCTTGCAGTTGAGTGCGGTTGGGCGCCATGTCGATATTGTACTGATATTGCTTTAGGAATGCTTCTACCAGATCCATCCAACTTCTCACAGCAGCTCTATTCAATTTCATATACCAGGTCAAAGAAGCTCCAGCCAGACTGTCTTGAAAGTAATGCATCCATAACTTCTCATCATCAGTATGGGGTGAGATCCTCCCAAACTAAGCTTGGATATGTGTCTGGGGACACGTATTGCCATGATAATTGTCAAAAGTGGGTGGCTTGAACTTTGGAGGGATTCTAACTCCTGGTACCAGCCCCAAACTAGTAACATCAATACCCATAGAATTCTTGCACTCTATAGCCCGGATCTTCTCAGCCAACTTATCATACCTTCTATCACCAAGATTACCCATATCAGCATCCAACAGATTGAATTGGTCTTCCTGAACATCTTCCTGAATACCCCCAACATTTCTGCCATTTCCATTACCTAGATTACCACCAGGAGGAGGATTACCACCAGGATGAGGAGTGACCCTTGTCTGTGAATTGTCATTCTAATTACCTTCAGGCGTGGCCTCTGGACGTTCGACCAGAAGCCTCAATGTTTCTTGAGTCTGGGCCATACCAGTCATGAGAGTCATGAACCGGTTCATGCGTGCCCTCATTTCAGCCAAATCATTCTGCATTTGATCCATTATCCTTGCTTGATTTCTTCGAGTTGAGTATCGGTGAATGTGATTCTCAGCTATAATGCCTGAAACCAAATAAGGTTAGAGACCCTGCAACGAGTACCTGAAAAAAGCAAGCAACAGAATGCAAAATGATATGCAATGTAATGCAATGTTTATTCATTTTGGGGCATTCCTTCCTTCAATTCCAGTTTGACCATAAGGGAACTACGCATACCCCTGCAACTGTTAACAGTGATAGAACATCCGAGGTGCATATTATTAATTCAGAATACCCATCATATACGGCCCAGTGAGTGTGTGAATCATTGTATAATTTAATGAAGAATCCACCTCAATAATACCAAACGAAACACCATTAGCATAAATGAAACCCACAACCAGATGTGGAACAGTCAAATACAAATTGGTTCAGAACAGATACAACTGAATAGCATGAATACACGCAAATGAAAACCCATCAACAAGCCTGATGGTAAATTTCCAGAATAACAACAACTCATACACTGAGCGCATATAAATCCTCCCGGACCTCCTTGAGAAGTGCTTCAGTAACTGGATCATTGGGGCACTCAGTAAGAATTCTGATCAGTTGACTCCTTAACTTGACAGCTTCTTCTAGCTTTCGAATTTGATCTTTAACAACAAGCTCTTTGGCTCTCTTTACTCCAGTGCGGACTTTCAGATCTTTGATCTCTTGATTAGCTGAACTTAGTTGCTGGAGAAATTCACTTTCTTTGCTCTTCAAATTTTTCCTCAACTCGTCATTTTCAGCCCTGATTCTCACCTCGATCTCCCTCCGGCATTTGGAAAACTCATCCCATCTCTGTTGTCCTTTAGCAAGGGCATTCTCAGACTTGGTCAACTGCTCATTGATGCGCTTGCACGCTTCTTTTAATGCCATCTCATTTTGCTTGACCTTACAAATATAGATAGTGTCCTCGACAATTCTTTTCTCATTAGCCTCATGACGCTCAGTCAGCTTTTGAAGTTCATACTCAACATTGCGCTTTTCACAAAGCGTCTTTCAAAGTCCTTCATTTAACTTCTCATTCATTTTGACTGTCTTATCCATCTTCGCCTTAAGCTTGTTATATTCAGCAACACTTATCATAGTCACCGGTTCCACAGCAACTAGATCTGACGGTCTTTCCTGAGAAAATGGCAAAAGAGTGATCTGAACTCTTCTTTTCAACCAGGCATCATATTGAGAAGAAGACACATTATTGCACTTGCCGAATATGACTTTACCCTTTGTTTGCAGATTGCCCCAAGCTCCAGCAGCTTGCCTTACCAACAAAGGATTATCCTTCACAGAGAAAAAGAAAGATTCTTCCAAATCACTGTCCTTCGGAGGCTCTATTAAAGCAAATCCTAACTGTCTCCTGAGAATAATAGGATTGTAATTGATGCAACCCTTTATTCCCAAGAGTGGCACATTAGGATGTCTTCCACGGCCACTGACAAAATCTCCACCCATCGTCCTTTGATTGAACCAACGAATGTCCTTTGCTGTTAACTGAATCATCCTCTTAGCCCAATTCTTTGCAGGATGAGGATCCAAAAAAGCCTCTAAATTTGGTAAATGACTCATGAGCCACTTATGGAACAGAGGTGCGCAACATCTAACCAAACCTCCTCGTTTCTTTTCATTTTTAAAATGCTCAGAATAGTACAAATCACCCAGGAGTGTAGGTATAGGATTCTTCAGCATAAAAATATGGATTGCACTCATGTTCACAAACTTAGGTTCATCAACAAACAGCATGATTCCATAGATGCTCAAAGCTAGAATAGCACAAACGGTTTCCCACTGAGACTTAGCAGCACACTCTTCAGCTTTGGCAACCAAGAAGTCCAAATGAAAACCAGATAAACCTCCTTTGGTGGCGAGGTTATCTGCTACCACAGGTACGCTCAGATGGAGGGCCTTAGCTATCTCGTCAGGCTTTGGAGGGCGCATATCGGAGTTGAAAGGAATCTGGTACTTGAGAGGCACACCTAGAAGCAGTGCATACTCTTCTAGCATCGGAGCCAATTGAAAGTCCGAGAAAGTGAAGCACCTTGACTGTGGGTCATAAAACTATAAGCACGTATGGATGACACTCCTCTCTGAAGCATTCAAGTCATAAACCATGGTCAGAATCTCCCCATAAGCCTTTCGGAACATACCCACATGGTCTGGAGTAATAAGAGAAACCATCTTTCGTAACTGTCCCACCTTGGTGTCAAAGAAAGTATAATGCACATTGTTCTTCCTGGGAATCTCCATAGCGGCAAAAGGGAACTGTCAACCGGAATTGAAAGGAAGTATACCCTGCAAATGAATACACATGAAGGTTAAATGCAAGAATGCTAATGATGATATGTATGCAAGGGCATGTGATCAGTGCTGCACAAATAATGCTGAACCCACTATACTGCAGTCTGAATTCGGTGAGATACACAAAACCAGGATAATAAGTCCAATAACAAATCCAAAACAAATGTCAACTGATCAGGATCAAAAGTTCAGTAACCAATCCAGAACAAATAAGAAAACCGGGTATTCTGAAAGTCAAGGGTTCCTGCACACCTGTAAACAATCCCCCCAATCTCACATGTGGGTACTAGAAAGTGAGGATCCTCAAATTCGAATCTCGGAATGAGAAGCAATAGCACATTCAGCCCGAAGGATACAATGTGATGACACTGAATTTCACCGTATTTTTGACTCCGATTTCGCATGCATTCTTAGTCTTTTAATGTCATTTTATTATGTTATTATTATGTTTTTCTTTGTTTTCAGGTTTTTAGTCTAATCGGAGCCCCGAGCGAGAAAAGGAGCGAAAAAGGAGCCGAAATGAGCTAAAATAGAGAAAATCAGCATTTTTCACTTATGGCATCCACTCTGGCGGCCGCCACAGGGTCTTCCATGACTTGGCCATGTCTCAAACTCCTCCCAACTGTTTTTCCCCACGATCTTCAACTGCCCAAGCAATTTTACACTCATGGCGGGCGCCATGGTGTTGTGGCGGGCGCCACAAGAGCAAAACAAGTTCCCGCCCAAATTCAAATGCTAGGGGCATCCTTGTCTTTTCCACATGTTTCCTTGCCTATAAATAGGACTTTAGATTTTCGTTTTTCTTCATCCAAGCTTAGTTGTTCATAAGCATATATCAGTGTAATAGTGGTAATCGCTTCACATCGAGGTGTTACTACATTCGAGAGATCGAGTCTGTAAGAGCCTGTGAGATTGAGTCTTGGAGCACTCTGGAAGAAAGTTAATCCTGCCGCCATTTTACTTTCAGTTCGCATTTTATTCAACCACTCCGATTGGAGCAGGTTTTTATTACTTTACCTTTTGTCAACTTTATTTCTTGCACTGTCTTTTAATTTCATTTATTTTCCGCACTGCTTTACTTTCATTTACTTTCCGCACTCGCACTACTTTCATTTACTTTCCGCACTCGCACTACTTTCATTTACTTTCCGCACTCGCACTTAAATACTTTTTTTATGAAAAATCTAAAAATGAACTTTTACTTTACCATGTCTGGCTAAATTTATAAAGGTTAGAATGTGAAGATCATAACCGAACCGATAATCTGTACAATTGTTAGTGGAAACACTTAAGGGCTATTTTAACTTTCAATATAAGTTTTCCTGTTCTTAAATTCCGTTGGGTAAGATCGAAAGTCGTCCAACGCCTATCTAAACTTAATTGTTTTTAAACTATTTCAAAAACAGCGAAAACGCTTTGTTTAGTTTATTAGGAGTTTTTAATTTAAAAGGAAAAGAGATTTTAAAACCATTTTCGGACGCGTTAAGAAGTTTAAAGTCTGGTTCGTAAGAACCTCTTTTTTTTTAGAAAATCCAGGTTAAAATACTTTTCAACTTGGTCAAGATACTATATTTCTTAAAAATAGGTTTACTACTCTAACGCAATGCGCGCCTTTTTATCCGTGACAATAAGAGGGTTTGATTAGGGGGTACAACTCGGTTCTGAGTACGCGAAAGCGACAGTTCCTGTCAAATTAGTTCTTTTCAAAGTAGAAAACATTGCCCGTAAGTAGTTCTATTAGCAAGTACTTGGATTATCAATTGGTTGTGTGAATTGCATTCGAACCTGTCTTTATCAATTAATTTTAATTACTTTATTTACTACCGTGCACTCTTCAAAACTACTATTTTCAATCACCTTAGATACACACCTTAACAATAGATAGCGATAGATTGACACTTGGTCTCTGTGGATACGATAATCTTTTATATTACTCTGACGCGTTCGTACACTTGCGAAAAAATACGCATCAAGTTTTTGGCGCCGTTGCCGGGGACCAATTTTGTCAAATTTCGTACCCTATTGTTATACCGTTTAGACTAAGGAAGTTACCCGCCGGTCAATGCGAAAAACTCGTAGTACCGGAAGTTTAGTAGACCCTCTAGCTGAACCAGAACGTTACGCTCGCGCACGTTTATATTTCCGTAAACTTAGGAAAGCTATGGCCGAAGATCAAAATCAAAGACCTCTTAAGGATTTCGCCCAACCATCCAACGAGGAACCTAGTTCTAGTATAGTAAATCCAGCCATACCAGCTAACAATTTTGAACTTAAACCATCCCTGCTGCAGTTAGTACAGCAGAGGCAATTCGCAGGTCTTGCTACAGAGAACCCAAACCAACATTTGAAAAACTTTCTCCAACTAGCAGACACCTTTAAAACCAATAGAGCCCCTCCTGAGGCGATTCGCTTAAGATTATTTCCTTTTTCCCTCAGAGATAAGGCCCTATCTTGGTTAGATTCCCTTCCACCAAATTCCATAACAAGTTGGGAAGACCTTAGAAAAGTATTCCTTGCCAGATATTTTCCCCCGAGTAAGACCGCTGTTCTTCGAAACCAAATAACTAGATTTACCCAAAACCAAGGAGAATCGTTGTTCGAAGCCTGGGAGAGATATAAAGAGCTGTTAAGAGCATGCCCACATCATGGTTTAGAAAATTGGTTAATCATTCAAACCTTCTATAATGGACTTCATTATAACACTAAGATGACCATCGACGCCGCCGCAGGTGGCGCACTGATGAACAAACCTTACCCTGAAGCTAGTGCCCTTATCGAAGATATGGCCCAAAACCATCAATCATGGGGAGTAGAACGAGCGACAGTGGAAAAGAAGGAAGCCCAAGGAGGAATACCTGAGTTAAGCTCTATAGACATGATGCAAGCTAAAATGGACGCATTAGCCCTAAAAGTTGAGCATATGTGTACAACCCCGAATACTGCAGCCGCAGTTTCGTCAGATTGTGAGATATGTGGGACGAAAGGACACCAATCCGCAGAATGCAGTCTGTTAAACGAGACCAGCTCTGAACAAGTGAACTACACCCAAGGGAACCCATTTTCAAATACCTATAACCCTGGATGGAGGAATCACCCAAACTTTTCCTATAAGAATAATAACCCTATCCAAAATACTGCCCCTCCGAGACAATCAAGTTATCAAGCCCCAAGATCAAATCAACCTATGCAACCTGTACCACCAAAACCGAGCCTTGAGAAAATCGTGGATAATTTTGTCGCTGCTCAAATCCAACAAAACAAGGAGTTCATAAACCAAAACGTTCATGTTAACGAACTAATTACCCAGTTAGGAACCAAGGTTGACCAAATAATCACTCACAATAAGATGCTTGAAACCCAAATCTCGCAGGTATCTTTAAACCAAGCCCCTCAGACCACACCTGGAGGACAATTCCCTGGACAACCTCAACAAAACCCGAAAGGACAAGCAAATGCCATTACCCTACGAAGTGGGACCGCTTATGATGAACCTTGTAACCCAAGGTTGAGTAATCCCAAAACTTCTAAGGAAGATGACAACATCCCAGATAAAAAGAAGAAACTAGAGGAATCTGTAAACCAGGAAAGTCAAGAAAAAGGAAAAGAACCCAAAGACAAAACCTATATACCACCCCCGCCATACAAACCACCAATACCATATCCGCAAAGACTTAAACAAACCCAGATCAATAATCAGTATCAGAAATTCATTAAAGTTATAGAAAAACTTCACGTAGAAATCCCGTTCACAGAAGCCATTACCCAAATACCATCCTACGCAAAGTTTCTCAAAGACATCCTTACCAATAAGCGTAGACTTGATGATCCGAAACCCTTGGAATGTAATTCTATTGCCGAAAATAAATTAGCAAAAAAGGATAAAGATCCTGGAAACTTTTCCATTCCTTGTATTCTGGGGAGTCATGTCATCGAAAAAGCTTTTCTAGACTTAGGAGCTAGTGTGAGCTTAATGCCCTTAGCGGTTTGCGAAAGGTTAAATTTAGGAGAGTTGCAACCTACCAAGATGTCACTTCAATTAGCCGATAGATCTGTTAAATATCCGATAGGCATACTTGAAGACGTCCCTGTTAGGATAGGTCAGTTGTTTATCCCTACTGATTTTGTTGTCATGGACATTAAAGAAGATGATGACATACCCATTCTTCTAGGTAGACCATTCTTATCGACTACTGGAGCCATAATAGATGTCAAAAAGGGGAAGCTAACCTTTGAGGTAGGGAACGAGAAGATAGAATTTATACTTTCAAAATTTCTTATGGCACCTGTGATAGGAGACGCGTGTTATGCGATAGATATCATTGATGAATGTGTTAGGGAGTTAGAGCAAGAAGAAGTCATTGAAACAATTAAGCTGCCATCAACTCTTATTTTGGAAGATGACAATTATAAGAAACCCTACATCGATGATAACCTTTACGAATGTTTATCCCTTACCCCAGACCCTATGCCTTGCCCTATTAAACCAGCCTTGGAACTTAAGGAACTGCCTAAGAACCTGAGATATGAGTTTCTTGATGAAGAAATGAATCGTCCGGTTATAGTTAGTGCTGCCTTGAGACAAAAAGAAACAGATCAACTCTTGGACGTTTTACGAAGATATCCCTCAGCCTTAGGATATAATATCTCTGATCTGAAAGGTATAAGTCCATCCGTATGCATGCATCGGATTTCGCTCGAAGTAGATTCAAAACCTTCCAGAGAACACCAGAGAAGGATAAACCCTATACTGAGTGATGTTGTCAAGAAGGAAGTTCTGAAGTTGCTAGAAGCAGGTATAATATATCAGATCTCTGACAGTAAGTGGGTGAGCCCTATGCATGTGGTACCCAAGAAGGGAGGCATCACAGTTGTGCAAAATGAGAAAGGTGAACAAATAGCAAAGCGGATAGAAGGAGGTTGGCGTATGTGCATAGACTATAGAAAGTTAAATAAAGCAACTAGGAAGGATCATTTCCCTTTACCGTTCATAGACCAGATGTTAGAACGTCTTGCCAGACATTCTTACTTCTGCTATCTAGACGGGTATTCGGGATTCTTCCAAATACCTATACATCCAGAAGATCAAGAAAAAACTACCTTTACATGCCCTTTTGGAACTTTTGCCTACAGACGAATGCCTTTTGGACTCTGTAATGCCCCTGCTACTTTCCAACGTTGCATGATGTCAATCTTTGCAGATTATCTAGATGGAATCATGGAAGTATTTATGGATGATTTCTCGGTTTGCGGTTTTGATTTCCAAAATTGTCTTATCAACCTTGAGAAAATCCTGGAAAGATGTGTGGAGGTGAACCTTGTGCTGAATTGGGAAAAATGCCATTTCATGGTGACTGAAGGAATTGTTTTAGGACATATAATCTCCGAAAGAGGTATAGAGGTAGATAAAGCAAAAATAGAAGTTATAGAGAACCTAAAACCACCCAAGATTATCAGGGAAGTTAGAAGTTTCCTTGGACACGCTGGATTCTACCGCCGTTTCATCAAGGACTTCTCCAAACTAACAAAACCTTTAACTGGCCTGTTAATGAAAGATGCTGAATTCATCTTTGATGAAAAATGCAATGAAGCATTCAACCTTTTGAAGCAAGCATTGATTTCAGCACCCATTATGAAACCCCCTGATTGGTCTGAACCGTTTGAGATAATGTGTGACGCCAGTGATTATGCTGTAGGAGCCGTTCTAGGTCAGAGAAAAGATAAAAGATTACATGTAATATATTATACCAGTAGAACCCTAGACGCCGCCCAGCTCAATTACGCAACAACCGAGAAAGAACTCCTACCGGTAGTTTTTGCTATAGACAAATTTAGATCATATCTAGTAGGAGCCAAAATTATAGTTTACACCGATCATGCTGCCTTCCGTTACCTACTAAGTAAAAAAGATGCTAAACCCAGGTTACTTCGATGGATTTTGTTGCTACAAGAGTTCGACTTAGATATCCGAGATAAAAAAGGCACAGAAAATGTAGTAGCAGATCACCTATCTAGGCTAGAATACCTGAATCCTGAATTAGTACCCATAAATGATGATTTTGCCGATGATAGACTGATAACCCAGTTGGAAACCATTGAAGATAAAAAACCAGACCCTCATGAGCACTTCCAAAAATCCTTAGCTGTAAGTAACGTGCCCTGGTATGCTGATTTTGTTAATTACTTAGCTGCTGATATCATACCCCCTGGTCTCGATTACCACAAGAAGAAGAAGTTCTTAAGTGATGTTAGAAACTTCTATTGGGACGAGCCACTTCTTTTCAAGAGAGGTAAAGATGGCATTTTCTGCTGTTGCGTTCCAGAAGACAAGGTAGAAAGTATAATTCAGCATTGTCACTCTGCGCCTTATGGTGGACATGCAAGCACCTCTAAGACCTACGCCAAGATTCTTCAAGCTGGCCTATTCTGGCCTACCATGTGGCGTGATGTCCATGCTTACATTGTCAAATGTGATAGATGCCAACGCACAGGAAATATTTCAAGGCGCGACGAAATGCCTTTAAGAAACATCCAAGAAGTAGAACTCTTCGACGTATGGGGTATAGATTTCATGGGCCATCTTTAGGAAACAAGTATATCTTAGTTGCAGTAGACTACGTGTCTAAATGGATTGAAGCGATAGCTGCACCCACAAACGACACTAGAGTAGTAATTAAATTATTTAAAAATTATATATTCCCCAGATTTGGAACACCCCGTTTAGTTATAAGTGATGGAGGATCTCACTTCATATCAAGAATATTTGATAAGCTTTTAAGCAAGTATGGAGTTAAGCATAGAGTAGCAACACCATATCACCCACAGACTAGTGGCCAAGTGGAAGTATCTAATAGGGAGATTAAACAAATTTTAGAAAAAAACTATCTCTGTATCCAGAAAAGATTGGTCGCAAAAGCTTCAAGAGGCTTTATGGGCCTACAGAACCGCTTTCAAAACCCCTATAGGAACAACCCCCTACCAACTAGTCTATGGAAAATCTTGTCATTTACCTTTTGAGTTAGAGCATAAGGCCTATTGGGCCATTAAAACTTTGAATTTGGATTACCTAACTGCTGGTGAGAAACGTATCCTTGACATCCACAAATTGGAAGAACTCAGACAGCAAGCCTACGAGAATGCCATAATATACAAAGAAAGAACAAAAGCTTGGCACGACAAAAGAATCGTAAGAAAAGACTTCAACTTAAGCGACCCTGTTCTCCTGTTCAATTCTAGGCTACGGCTCTTCCCAGGAAAGCTCCGTTCAAGATGGACTGGCCCCTTCAAAGTATCAAAAATTCTGAGGTCTGGAGCTGTTGAAATAAAAAACGAGACATGTAAACCATTCATCGTCAATGGACAAAGACTGAAGCTCTACGAAGGAGGAGACATTCCAACAACCTACTCCAGCCACACTCTAAGTGATCCACCAATCCCGACAAGAGATGTATAAGTTCCAGTCGTCAAGCTAACGACGTTAAACAAGCACTGCATGGGAGGCAACCCATGATTTTCTTACCTTATTTACTTTTTCTACATTTTGTTTTATTTTATTTCTTGTTATATTTTGTCAGGACTAATGTTTGAAATGTTTGTGTTTTACAGGACCTTCTTCCTAACTCTGTGCAGAATGCAGAATTTTGACGACATGCATGTGACTTTCAGGAATGACGCCCAGAGAGAGCGTTACTTTGTCCACTTCAGACGTCCTATGGAACCTACGAGGTACCCAGATCAGGCTTGCATGGAGGCTTTAGGCATTGAGCCTAGTGTCAGATTCTTATGCCACCAGCTTCAATGGGACCAGTTCGACGACCTGAACAACACCTATAGGAACCTCACTTTGGAGTTCCTCAGCTCGTTTTCTTATGACCCCTGGGCCGGACCAGATGGATGTGCTATTTTCAGGTTATTTGGGACTGAGTACTCCTTCACTCATAAGGAGTTTGGTGATTTATTAGGTTTTCAGACGACCCCTGATGCTATTCCTGAGACACCTATGGGATACTTTCTGAGTAGGGAAGTGGAGAAGTTCTGGAGTGATATCTCTGGTGGAGGGAGTCAGGATCCTTCCACCCAGTTCTCACATGTTATCCACAACCCTGCATTGAGGTATTTTCAGATGATCATAGCACACTCTTTCTTTGGATTGCCAGATGCTGAGACCTTGCTTAGTGAGGAGGAGATCTTTCTACTGTTTTGTGCGACCCAGTCACGTCCTGTGGCATGTGGGAACTTTCTGCTGAAAGGTCTTAGCAGTATTGCCAGGTCATCAGTAGGTATTATTCATGTGGGAGGTATTGTTACCCAGATTGCTGCTGCTTTAGGCCTATCGCGTAAGTTGTTACATCTCAGGGTTTTCAGTGAATACACCACCATGGACGTTGATTTCTGCCTAGACAGAGGGTTGATAAGGAGAGCCTCTGCAAACCCCAACCAGTTCAGATTGTTGATCGACAACGAGGTTATTCATTACTTTTTGCTGCCTGATCCGATGATGACCAGTGTTCATGACCCGGCTAATTAGAGATATGCTTTGGAGGGTTATGGAGAGACTATTGAGGAGCCTAGATCGCCTCCTATTGCTGAGTACACCCCTACACCTCCGTCTCCCAAAATCACTGTATTATCTAATAATTTGACTTTGCAGCCACCCGATTTATACACCCAGGTTGTTGAGCTCCGTAGAGAGACTGCCAAGCTCAAACAGGAGGTAGCTGATCTTGCTTTGCAGATTGAGGTATCTGATCTCACTCATGCCACTGAGGCAGACTCTTTATACCAGGAGATCGGAGAGCTTCGTCGCGAGATCGCTGAGCTTCGTGGATCCAGCCAGGCAGAGGAGCCAGCTGATTGATCATATTGCCCTGACTTACTACTCTATTATTTAGTATTCAGTATTTCTGCGTTTTCTTTACTTTTTAGCATATCTGGACACATTTCGTATTTTCGCATTTCCTATATTTCCTATGTACTTTGATTTTATATATATATATTATGTGTGTTTTTATTTTTCCTTTTATATATATATATCCAATAATAATTTTATTTTTCTTAATATTTGATTTTTATTTCCACAAAAATTGTGCAAGTCCCGTGTTGAAGAGGAAAACAAATGAGAACGCTATCGGGACCCCCAAGACGCAAAAGGTAACAGAGGCCCATTCCAAAATTCAAAATTTTGGCCCAGGTCCGAAAATGACCTTATGGCGCCCGCCATAGCCTTATGGCGCCCGCCACGGCGTCCTGGTAAATACGGGGGAAAGCTTCATCTTCCACCATTTTTGAACCTCTAAACTCCCAAAACCCATTTTTCTCCTCTTCCAAAACTCCATTAAAACTCATAAAAGCTCCCACCTTTATTTAATACCCACTATCCATTAACCCTTTCAAACTTCCATTTGAAATTCCACCAATTAAATTCCATAAAAATCTCACCTTTACCAACTTATATTTAAACCCATCTTCACTATCTTCAAATCAATTCAAGGAGCAAGCTATGGAGTTTGAAGGATATATTTTGCGAGAAGGAAAACCCGGGGATAGGCAGAGGAGGAATATTCAAAGGCTTCAAGGTCGAGAAATCCTCTCGACGAGGTACGTGGACGACAACTGTCTCTATACCTTGGGTATTTATCATAGTGTTTATCATTTACTTGATTTTTTGGGACTGCACTCTATTTTTGAAAACCGAGAACCAACCTTTGAGAAACTGACAGTTGAGTTTTTAAGTTCTTTGATCTACACTGTCCACCCTAACACTGCTAGCACAGTCGGTACTGTCCAATTTAGAATGTTTGGAATAGAATATAAGTACAGTACCGACGAACTAACAAGTCTGTTAGGGATTCCTCTTTGGGAAGGTGCTATTTGTGAGACCCCTTTGGATGACGGATGGTCGGTCGATGCATTTCCTTTTTGGCAGAGATTGTCAAATAATTTAATAACTTCTTTTGAAGGAATTCTCGCATCGACCATCCACAACCCGGCCATCAGAGTTTTTAGATACCTGTTGGCATGTACTATTTTTGGCCGGGATAATCCAAATAAGGTTAATGCTAAAGAGCTTCAGTTTTTACAAGGAAGTCTCACAAATAGAAGAATCAATCCGGTCCCGTTTATGCTTTCTCACATGTCTGTTACTATTAATAAAGCAGGACCGATTGTTTTTGGAGGACTGATTACGTCTATTGCTCGGGCCCTTAACCTGAACGATGAGATAGCCACACTAGAGCCCTTAACTCCTCGCACAATCAACCTAAAATTTCTAAAAGATATGAAATTGTGCCGAGCGAGAAGAGAGGGTGGTTTTGTATTGATGATCCATGGTGTAGCTATCCCATCTGTTGCCTTGCCCTGCAGTAGACGTACCGATGTATGTAATGAAAGGAACTGGACCTATGATTTAAATGCTCCACCTGTTCTAGGTCCACTTCCTCCTAATATTCCTGATACGGAGGGACACGACACTGACGAAGAATTTGAGCGGAGAGATCAGTCTCCCATACCTCATGTGCCCCCCCATCATCCTTCACCACCACACACCGCACCCTCTTCCTCTAACCCTTTTGCAGGTTCAGTCCCTGGATCCTATGTCACTGAGGAGATGTGGCGTAACCTTATGGCCAGAGAAGAAAGGCGAGATGACCTTCTCTCTACCATTCAGCAACAACTGACGGATAATATGAGCTTCATGGAAGAATCACGACAGAGGACAGATCGATCCTTCGAGTCCGTTTCTCGCACCTTGCTTGCGATCACAGACGAGCAATCCCGTCAGCAAGACTTCAACCGCCGGCATTACCAGCTTATGGAGGCTACTCAAGGTTCCATTCTAGGTAACCTTCGACTGGTCAGAGATGCCCAGGCGGCCTTATCAGCCCGATTGGACCGGAGAGACCAGCATCGTAGCAGATCCCGTCGTCCCAGGTATTCCCAGCAGGACGACGAGGGCACCAGTGGTCCACATCAGTAGTTTTACAGGTTACTCTCCTTATCTTATTTCGAAACATTGGGGACAATGTTTGATTTAAGTGTGGGAGGGGATTTTATTGCTTTCTATTTCCATTTTTAGTTAGTTGTTTAGTTCTTGTTTTTGTCTTTGTCTTTTTTCTAGAAAATGCATGAGTCTGACGAGTCACCAGTACAGTGTATCCCTAGTGCACCCTCATTTTTCCCCATTTCTTTAGCCCTACAAAAAAATTTTTTTTTTTTTTTTTTTTTTTTTTGCAAAAAGAAAACATTGTTGTTCTACACGTTTTTTTGGGCTTTAAGACAGGTTTGGATTAGGATGTGGTGACTTAGGTGAACTTTTTGAAACATTAGTATCGTTTTACCACCGTAGACTTCACGAATATAGGAATCATTCCAAAACCCCATGTACCATGGCCTTAATTATCATTTCCAAATTTGTCCTAAGTAGTTTATTTCAGCAGTCAGCTCCGGCCTAAGAATTTTCTACGTAGGGGACTGATGAACATAAGTGAATGATCCAGTAAAATAAATAAAGAAAAAGGCAAACTCCGGATAGATGACCCTCACAAGGTCGTTTAAACCAAAAAGTTGAATTGTTTCCACAAAAAATATATATATATATATATAATTTTAGCTCACCCATTGTTAGTTGGTTCAGAGGTATCTGGCGCTGAACTCGGTAGGGCGGATTACGATCCGACCCCCCACAACTGCATTTGGGTTAAATAAAAGGGTTTACACAGCCTTATGTGCCAGAAACCCTATGTTTTGGATCAGAATCACTAACAGGTCACTCTACTATGAAACATGTACGGATAACGGGCTTAATGTGATTGCGCCTGAATGAAAAGGACCCAAAAAGAGATGAAGAGGTAGGCCTAGTTATTGTGGGATGATACGGTTGATTAATATAAGAATGAAGTTTATGTCCGCCTCTGCGGATAAGTGTCATTACGATACCCTTGGTTCACTTAGTACCTGTCACTGCATCCTGACTTGAACTTAGAAGCCCTTTAAACCCGAATCACGTGTCAGCACTAGTTTTCTTACTTTGAGCTTTAAATGTTTTGCTTGAGGACAAGCAAAGGTCTAAGTGTGGGAGAATTTGATGACACTGAATTTCACCGTATTTTTGACTCCGATTTCGCATGCATTCTTAGTCTTTTAATGTCATTTTATTATGTTATTATTATGTTTTTCTTTGTTTTCAGGTTTTTAGTCTAATCGGAGCCCCGAGCGAGAAAAGGAGCGAAAAAGGAGCCGAAATGAGCTAAAATAGAGAAAATCAGCATTTTGCACTTATGGCATCCACTCTGGCGGCCGCCACAGGGTCTTCCATGACTTGGCCATGTCTCAAACTCCTCCCAACTGTTTTTCCCCACGATCTTCAACTGCCCAAGCAATTTTACACTCATGGCGGGCGCCATGGTGTTGTGGCGGGCGCCACAAGAGCAAAACAAGTTCCCGCCCAAATTCAAATGCTAGGGGCATCCTTGTCTTTTCCACATGTTTCCTTGCCTATAAATAGGACTTTAGATTTTCGTTTTTCTTCATCCAAGCTTAGTTGTTCATAAGCATATATCAGTGTAATAGTGGTAATTGCTTCACATCGAGGTGTTACTACATTCGAGAGATCGAGTCTGTAAGAGCCTGTGAGATTGAGTCTTGGAGCACTCTGGAAGGAAGTTAATCCTGCCGCCATTTTACTTTCAGTTCGCATTTTATTCAACCACTCCGATTGGAGCAGGTTTTTATTACTTTACCTTTTGTCAACTTTATTTCTTGCACTGTCTTTTAATTTCATTTATTTTCCGCACTGCTTTACTTTCATTTACTTTCCGCACTCGCACTACTTTCATTTACTTTCCGCACTTGCACTACTTTCATTTACTTTCCGCACTCGCACTTAAATACCTTTTTTATGAAAAATCTAAAAATGAACTTTTACTTTACCATGTCTGGCTAAATTTATAAAGGTTAGAATGTGAAGATCATAACCGAACCGATAATCTGTACAATTGTTAGTGGAAACACTTAAGGGCTATTTTAACTTTCAATATAAGTTTTCCTGTTCTTAAATTCCGTTGGGTAAGATCGAAAGTCATCCAACGCCTATCTAAACTTAATTGTTTTTAAACTATTTCAAAAACAGCGAAAGCGCTTTGTTTAGTTTATTAGGAGTTTTTAATTTAAAAGGAAAAGAGATTTTAAAACCATTTTCGGACGCGTTAAGAAGTTTAAAGTCTGGTTCGTAAGAACCTCTTTTTTTTTAGAAAATCCAGGTTAAAATACTTTTCAACTTGGTCAAGATACTATATTTCTTAAAAATAGGTTTACTACTCTAACGCAATGCGCGCCTTTTTATCCGTGACAATAAGAGGGTTTGATTAGGGGGTACAACTCGGTTCTGAGTACGCGAAAGCGACAGTTCCTGTCAAATTAGTTCTTTTCAAAGTAGAAAACATTGCCCGTAAGTAGTTCTATTAGCAAGTACTTGGATTATCAATTGGTTGTGTGAATTGCATTCGAACCTGTCTTTATCAATTAATTTTAATTACTTTATTTACTACCGTGCACTCTTCAAAACTACTATTTTCAATCACCTTAGATACACACCTTAACAATAGATAGCGATAGATTGACACTTGGTCTCTGTGGATACGATAATCTTTTATATTACTCTGACGCGTTCGTACACTTGCGAAAAAATACGCATCACAATGTTATCGCCAAACAAAGAGATCGTCCTCTGATTCACCTCAAAATAAAGAGGGGTCACCCTAAAAGGTCATCCAGACATAACAGCTCTTCCAGATAGCTCTACCATTGTGGAAGACCCACAACGCAGAATTCTCTAGAGATAACCACATCTAGATTGTGTTTCATATTCCCTCCTCGAACCGAGATGGAACGCGAGAGGACATGAAACACACTAAACATAAGTGCACTCAGGCCTGTGTATTGGGCCTATCTCTCAGAATACCCCATCCCGCCAAACAGAAAATAGCACAGTCCAGTATAGCATAATGTAGCATATGAAATGAAAATGCTAAAGTGCGGTAAATACAGTAATGTACAGTAAAGCAGTAATATGATAAACAATACAGTAAAACAGTAAATACAACACAACAGTAAACAACCAATGAAAGAAAAACAGACAAGGGCTAGGATTGACTCGCAAAAGGGGATGGACCAGCAAGAGGTCAACCTGGTCCCCAGCAGAGTCGCCAGCTGTCGCTCCCGGGATTTTCATCCTAGTACAAACGGGAAAGTGGCACTGAAACAGAGTCGCCAGCAATGTGTATTTATCCCAAGAGAGGGAAAGGAAACACCGCATAAACCTGAGGGGAAGGAAAGAGCATGGTCTTGCGACCAAGAGAAACTGGATAAGGGAGTCGGTTACGCGTGAGGAAGGTATTAGCACCCCCCACGCGTCCATCGTACCCGATGGGATCCACGCTTGCTGCTTCAATCAAAGGGTGTCGTCGACTGGAGCTCCGCTGCTGAGAACTGGAAAAGAAAGGAACAGGAAAAGGGAAAAAAGAAAGGAGAGAGAGAACAAGAAACAAATGTAGGGAAAATAAAAGAAGTGCTCGAATGGGCCCTACCCCACTGCCTACGTATCTCGTCGGGAGCATGAGAATCAGAGCGACATAGTTCCCCTCAACGAGGGTCGCTTTGTTTGTGTTTTTTAGTGGAAACGTCAGAGCGCGCGTTCCAGCAGTTAGGTGTTGCAGCTCGCTGTAGGGAGACATAGGCGTTACCTGTTTGCGGTAGAACAGACTTGACGAGTCCTTAAGGAAGGAGTGAAAGAGATGAGAAGAGAATTGTTGTTTGTTTTTGTCTTTTAAGAAAGAAGTGTTTTGATTACTTTATATTTTGTAACGCACATTGTATTTAAGTCCCTCATGTAAGATCGAATGCCTCGCATATCGACCCAAGATGGGACGTACTCTAAACATTCTAAGAAAATGAGAGAATATCCCTCACTATCTCATTCTTACATGAAAGGCTCAAATACAATATTTGTTGTACCTTTATTAGGTGTTTTTTACTTTTGTTTTAAGATGAGAAGAAGAGACTCAAAGAGGAGGAGTAAAGGTAAAAACTAAAGAGGGAGACTAAGACTCAATCTTAATGTTATCATGCATGGTGATCCTAAGGTTTAGTGAGGTTTAAGAAACCTAATCCTAAGAGAAAGGAGAAGAGAAAGAAAGAAAACAACTTACTTCCAAGATGGAAGTTAAATTGTTTCTATGAGGGAAGTAAGAAGATTATGAAAGCAAAGCATTATAAAATGCTTAAACAACACAAATTGAATGATTAAAAGATGAGGGAAGAAATTAGAATGTGGATGCATATCCACACTCAAGTGACTTACCATTAGCCCCTGAAATAGTTAGTACAATTATTTACAAGTGAAAAAACCAATTAAGATGAACAATTAAGGCTTACACAAATTCAACAACCAAAGTAAAAGAAACTTAAAGGTCAAGGAAAGCATAAGGTCAGAATGAACATCATAAGAATGTCCTCTAATGATATGAGAGCAATCACAAATCAAATGCACACAAACAATTCCTTAAACCACAAAGAAATGCATTATGAAAGAAGTAGATAAAGAATGAGTGAATATGCAAAGTGATCATGCAATAATGCTTCAAGTAATGTCAAATTCAGAATGTGGATGACCTAAACATGTTCCTAAACATGATGTACAAATGTCATATGAGGCATACAATCAAGCATCCAAGCATTAAGAGTGATTAGGAGAAGAAGTGAGAAGATACGAACATGAATTTAACATGGAAAGAAGTTACTTAAGGCATAAGTCAAAACCTAAAAAAGTTCAAGATGAAACTCAAGTATCAAAGTCATAAGTGATATGATATGTTAGGATGAAGATAAGATGCACAAACCAATCACATTCAAGCAATTACAAGTCATTTAGAAGCTAGAAGAAAAATAAACATGCATTTGGATGAAACATGTTCAAGTATGCAAAGTAAGACATGAATGGCATATGGGATGAATGTAATGCTTTAAAGTCAGAGGCATACATCATATGAAATGCAAATGGATAGTATGGCATGGCATAAACAAACCAATTACAAGTCAAGATGGAACTTAGATGAAAAAGGATGAGGAGTCAGGTCAAAAGGAAACATGTGAAACAAGTATTGAACATGTACACAAAGAAAGCATCAACTTCAAACCAATGATCTATAACTTCATTCAAAAGACCTATAATGATCTAAACATAGTTCAAGAAGTAAAAAAAAAAGTGATCTCATACAATGGCACAAGTACCTTCTCAAGCAAGTAAACAAAACATGATCAAAGAAGTTCACAAAAAGGGACTTCAAACAAGAGTCATTAAACAAATACCAAACATGATTGAAAAATCAACATAATAGGTCTCAAGATACCTCAAACAGAGGCAAACATCATACCAAAAGTTCATGCAAATAATCACAAATAAACTCAATCAAACAAGCATGGTAAAGTAATTAGGGTTTCACATGATCATGCACAAAGAAATGGCTCAAAGAGGATGCAAAGATGATCTTAAAAATATGAAAAAAAATGTTTTTAAATGCTTCAAAGTGTCCTCTGAAATATGCAAAAATAATGAGGATCAAACTATGTACCAATGATGAGAAATAAAATCAGCAATACAAAGTGTTCACAAATGAAACATTTCAAAAAGAAATTCAAATAACAATTAATTCAGGTGTAAAAAATAATAGAAAAATGGAAAATAAAATTTGTATAAATTTTATAAAACTATGAATATGATTCATGATTTTTTTATGATTTTTAAACGCATTAAACTAATTTTAAAAATTAAAAATGAAAATGATATGCAAAATAAAATGAAAAAGGACATAGCATGGGCCAGGGGTGCAGTCATAGTAATTCTCACGTTTGAAATGAGCATTGGGCTCAGTATGGGGGTACGAAAAGCAATGAAAATCCAGCCCAATCCAAAGCACAGGTCAACATATTCCCAATCAAAAATCTTGACTCACACATACCCTCAGAGTGATCCAGCATATGATACTCAATCAATCACAACACAATGTAAGCACTATCAATGGTCAGGATCACGCGCACACCACAACACACATAGGGAGGCACACAAACGGATTAAAATGGAAAAACAAGGCACGTGAGAGGCACCATCTCCTTTTAATGTGTTGGCACAATATCAGCCATCAGATCACAGCCACGAACGGTCATGATTTCATCTTCTTGAAGAAACTCAGATCACTTGAAAATCAACCAGACGCCGGAGCCCTAGCTCCGGTCATCTTCTCCGGCAACACTAAACATAAAATTCTCCAGAAATCAAAAACTCCACCACAGTCTCACTCCAAATTTCATGTTGATCTTAAATATCACATCAATTTCGTCATAACATGTATAATTTGCGCAAATCGAAGACAAAAAGTTTGGATCTAAAAAATTCAGATCCACATTACTCTCATGTTACACGTCCAAATTTAAATCTAAACATATCAGCATGATCACAAGCACACAGAGAACACAATGCACACAAGAAAGTCAAGTTATAGAAGCACGAAAAGTGAACCAACCTGAAACTTGCAGAGCTCAAATTACACCAAGAAAACCTTCTGGAAGCTGCAGGTCAACTCCTTGGAACCTCTAATTGGAAAATAAATGCAATTAGAGCTTGGAATCGTGCTAGATCTTAAGATTTGAAATGGAGCTTTCCAAAATTGGATATGATGAAATCCTTTGTATGAGCTTCAAACAATGGATGATTTGTGTTCTATGAAGTTCACTGATCAAGGAAATGTGAAGCGGACTCAATGAAACCCTAGGAGAGTGGAGTTTCGAAGAGAAGAATGTTGAGAGCAAAAATTTGAAATCTGAACAAATGAGAGTGCATGAGTGTGAAATGAACGTGTAAATATCTTTATATATCCTTGGTTAGGCTTCTGATCATGGTTAGGGTTTAGCTAAACACTTGGTTAAAGCTCTTGGAGGTGTTTTGCAAATTTGCAACTTGGTGTGTACACCCTCATCCACACGTGCAAGGTCCTGCCTATGATGATGGATCACTCTCATTTCATGTACTGAACACCAATGAATTGAAAACGGGGCTTGTGGTTGATTAGTTTGTGAGTTTTGGATCATCTTGCACATTTGCATTTTGTGAAAATAGTGAGAAATACTTCATGTAATGACATGATTCCAAGACCAATTCTACACTAAATGAAGTGTACTTTGAGTTTATGAACTGAATTTGTCAACTTGAAACCAATACAAGTCATTTGGAAGCTTTTTGCACAAAGTGGAAAAATTGAACCATGTGAAAACTCTAAAAACCACCCTTGAGTCTTTTGATCATAACTTGAGAACCACAAATGGTGTGGAAATGATCTAGTACTTTTTGGAAAGGGGAGAGAAAGATATTCAACTTTCATGTTTGAGTAAAATTCATTTGAAGCTTTTTTGATGACGAAAAGTCAAGTTGAAGTTGGTTTGAAAAGTTGCCAAAAATGGAAATTTCACATTATAGGTCATTTTCCAAAAATAGTAACTTTTGCCCTACTTCTTGATTCTTGATGAATGACATGAATCTTAACATTTGAGGACCATATGAAGGTCTATGGACTTGGTAGTCATGATTTGAACCTTTGAAAACCCATGGTGGACTTTCCTTTTAAACTGTTGACTTTTTCCCCAATTTCTCTATTATCAATCAACTGATCAATTGAACCTCTTCTGAAATGAATCAATGGCCAATCTTCCATCCTTAGACACTTAATATCATGTAGGAAACATTGAGATCAAGTTTGAATCAAAATTTCATCAGGAGACCACTTGAATCCAAAACCCTAATTTTTACTACTTTTTGTGATAGGAAGTGATGCACTGTCCAAACTTCTTGATGAGTTAGCATCTTCCAATGACTTGTGAGATCAAATGGGGATGATATATGATGTAAGAGACCTTTGAGGCTTGTGAGAAACCCTTAGCTCTTATTCTCTTTCTTTGGATAATCCACAACTTTGAGGAACAACTGATCACATGCCCTTATGCAAGATGCAATGCTAAATGTTTGATGTTTTATTTTTCTATGCTTGAATGCAATGCAATGCAATGAAAGCTCATGCTAAATGATACGAAGAAAAGAGAGGGCAAATTTTGGTGTATTACAGGAAGCTCTACAACCGAGTAAGTGTTTACCCGCTTTCTTTATCCGCTTTCATATATATATAATTGTATTATGGGGTTGCCCACTGTAAGTCTTCTTTCACAAACGTTTATATACTCGTCATATATCCACTGTGTAATACTAGTATAGTTATTTAGAGTTTTCCCCGGCAACTACGTCTAGCACTAGGTAAAGCCCTGTTGGTCACTCTTAAATACAAACAAAACTAGATCCCCATAGGATTACCAGACACAGTCTTCCCTCCTCTTGGGGTTAAATAATATGGAGACGTGAAAAGCAGCATTCTCGGTGAACCCTTTCTCAGACTGTCACCCTTAGACATTGTCAAAGAGAATCTACTCCCCAGAGATAATCTTTTCTCCGTGAATGGCATCTCTTGAGTTTCTTCTAAATTCTCGGATTTTCCTGGCTTGATCTATTCTCGGTGAATGGCATGTCTTGAACTTCTCGGGGTTTGGGGGCCCATGGGCTTCTTAAAAGCATCCCCGCCTCCTCTTGGGCGTTGTACAAGGACCCTTCGACTTCATAAAAGCTCTCATGCCTTCTCTTAGGCTTAGTACAAAGACCTATAGACCTCTACAGGTATAGGAACAGAACCTAGTCATCAATTTGCTAGAGCTGTCTTTCTGAGTCAAGTGTCAGACCTATTAATGGGTTGGCATTCATCCCTTAACATACCAGCCTTCTCTTGGGCATCATACAAAGATCATTTACTATCCGAGAATCAATTTCTCCAAAACACCAGTAGACTTGGACAGTCTCAATACCCTTTGGATTTCCCGTTTCCTTAAAGAACAGGAAATAACCCTGATCCTCTGATCAATCCCAAAGCACAACAATACCTTTAATCGTTCCCTTTATAAGAACTGATTTTCTCTTTTATCCAACATACTGAACCTGTCACTAAACTAAAACAGTCACCAGCACAATAGCCTCCTCTTGGGCTTTGTACAATGATTCTCCCCAGCGAAGCTAACCTTTTCAGACTCTCTTGTTGAGTCAATCCCTTTTAGCCTCCACCTCGAGCTTCGTACGAGATACCAAATCACTCTCTTGTTGAGTATAAAAGACTCTCTTGTTGAGTCAACCCACTTTTTGCCTCCATCTCGGGCTTCGTACGAGATACAAAATCACTCTCTTGTTGAGTATAAAATACTCTCTTGTTGAGTCACTTTCCTTTCAGCCTCCATCTCGGGCTTCGTACGAGATACAAAAACACTCTCTTGTTGAGTATAAAAGACTCTCTTGTTGAGTCAATCACCTTTTAGCCTCCATCTCGGGCTTCGTACGAGATACAAAATCACTCTCTTGTTGAGTATAAAAGACTCTTTTGTTGAGTCACTTCCCTTTTAGCCTCCATCTCAGGCTTCATACGAGATAGAAAACACTTTCTTGTTAAGTATAAAAGACTCTCTTGTTGAGTCAATCACCTGTCAAAAAGACTCTCTTGTTGAGTCAAAACCTTTTAGCCTCCATCTCGGGCTTCGTACGAGATACAAAAACACTCTCTTGTTGAGTATAAAAGACTCTCTTGTTGAGTCAATCACCTTTTAGCCTCCGTCTTGGGTTTCGTACGAGACACATAAAAGCACTCTCTTGTTGAGTCAATCACCTTTTAGCCTCTTGTTGGGTCAATAGCCTCCTCTTAGGCTTTGTATAAGAAAACCCCGGTAGAGTCAATCAACCTTTTAGCATCAAAATATGTGCCTTGCTCATAGTATACAAACATCAACAACTCCTTTTCCTTCATCTAATTGCTGTAAGCGGCAAGCCTCTGGATTATTTACATCCACGCCACTGTCCCTTTTTTAGCATGAGAAATTCCTAAGGAAAGATAGCATTGCTCTACACAGAGTTAAAGTCTTCTCCTTAAGGTTAAAAATCCCCTATAAAGGAAATTATGGTATTGTTGGATTCACATATCCCAGTTAAAGTAATTCTCCTTTATAATCAGTCACCCAACAGTTGTGACAAACAGACCAAATATCCCCCTTTAGAGATGACCAATTCTCTCTAAAAGTCAAAACCCTTCAGCTTCACATCTTGGGCTTCAAACAAGATACAAATAGACCCTTCAGCTTCACATCTTGGGCTTTGAACAAGATATAAACCACATTTAGCTTCACGTCTTGGGCTTTGAACAAGACACCAAAACAACCTTTTTTTCCTCCCATAGAATAGGAGGAACTACGATCGCTCTGATTTCCCTGTTTCGTTAAACGGGAATACGTAGGCATAAGATTGAAAAATCTTAGCGAGCATACTAATCAAAAACCCAAAATCCCGTACCTTCATACATCAATCGAAAAGCATCAGTCCTAACATCTTACCAATAGCTTAGACACTGTTTTTAGCAAATAACCCTAAGAGAGAACCCCCCCTATTTTGATAGCATCTGTAAACCAACAGTTTTGACTGTTTAACCTCAGTTTGCAAGCAGGGTTAATTGGAGATATCTATTTCTCTTCCTTAATCAGCTCAATAGGATAAAAAATGAATCGAACTGTAGTACCAAAGCGATAGTAATCTGAAACCACAAAAATTGTGCTACAAGGGGGACACCAACGAAAATCATAAACTTCTTCATTCTCTTCAATTCACCCCAACTTGCTGCAATCATGAACAAAACCTCAGCTCCATCTTCTCTTTTTACTTCGCACCATTCTGCAGATTGCACACAACCAATTCCACACAATGATAACAGAAAAAGGAGGAGGGTCATAACAATTGCCATCATCACTGAATTTTAGAGAGGAGAGAGCAGATTCATTCCTTGGTTATTCCTGTATTCTGCGGGAACCTCCATCTTCAAAGGGCATCATCTTCAACTTGCATCAGTTTCAACCAACTCTCCATGTTCCCTTCAACATTCTTCTCTAAACTTCACCGTCATCACACATCATCATCATCAACGCTTCCATCATCTTCCTCACTCTAATTTCCTCTGCAATTCAAGAATCCTACAATACATGCATCAACAAGCGTTAAAGTTAGAGAACTAATTCATTAATTCAAGAATAAACCGCACCACAAGTGATTTCCTCTTACAGATTCAACAATCAACACGCCATAACTGCGTCAATTCGCAACGCCACAAGGTTTTGCAACAACAAACCATAACATAGCAGCAATAAGAATCGTGAGAAAGAAGAAGCAAATAAGGAAGCGAAGAATTCATACCTAGATTTCTGCTCATCATCGCCGATCTGAAGGAGCACCGGACTTTCTCTGGTAGGTACGTAAGCCTCACCTTCTCGATGTAGCTGCGGCCTTGGATCTAGAATCCATTGTGGTTTAACATTTATGCGTTGAGTTTGTTTGATTTTGTAATGTTTAACTTCTGTACGAGTTCGATTTCGTTGTTTGGTTGAGTGTTTCAAAGAACCGTCTCAGATTTGGAACGAGAGTGAAATTGGGAGGGGGTTCGTGTAGGAAGTTTTCAGGTTGGAGGTGGTTGGTCGGAGAGGGACGGTGGAACCCAACGCGCGCCACCGCCATCTTTGGCGAGTTTTAGGGTTCAGGCATTTAATTTCCAGAAAACAAGAGGAATTTTCAGGGAGAGAGAGAGAGGCATGAGAAAGGAGGCACGTTATGACTCTCCTCCATAGTGCTTTTATTGAGAGATTGAGATAAGGATAAGGTGTTGCCATCAACGGCTCCGGCGGTGACATTTGTCGCCACAGTGGACACGTGTCACCGTCCAGTCATCTTCCCCATTGTGCCGTGCGAGTGTATCCATGGTAACTACCGTGCGCCATTCGCATTAGCCCCTTTGATGGATCCAAACGATAGATCCAACGATCCTGATTAGTCAACCTGTTGATTGTAGTCTACCGTGCACCCTCAGGCCAGAAACCTTGATAGGCCTATTGTTCATTGCTAATCACACCCCATGCGTGTGGCCCATGGAGAATTGAACTAGAATTTTACTTGTGTGCACCCCTTTTTTTTTGCATTAGTTTTTTTAAAACCTTGGGCCTAGCATACCAGGCCCACACACCAGACTGCTGAATGCACCCCTTAGATTTGTTTTTTATTTAGTTTTTAGGTTTCTAAATTTTTGTTTTAATTCTATCTCTATTAATTGCTAATTGGTTTTAATATAATAATCTTGGTTTATAATTTTATAATTAATTTTCTTTAGAATTAGTTTATAATTTTAGAACTAGATTTTTTTATAACTTTGGATTTTGATATTAATTTTTAATTAGAAATTAACTTGAAGTAATTCTAGGTTTAGAAATTAAATTTGATTAACTTTTTTTAGTTTGTATTTTAGAATTAGAATTAGGTATTAATCTTTAGTTTAGTTTTACCTTTAGATTTAATCTTGATTAACTAGCATTTTATTGTTAGCTTAGATTTTAATTTTAATGCTAATTTTTAATTTCGACTAGTGTTATTTGCATTCTAATTGTAGATTAATTAGCATTTTAATTTGGATATTCTTTATTAATTTTGATGCCTATTATGATTAATTCCTAATTAAATACTTGACCGCCTCTTATTTGGTTTCTCTTTGTGATTGAGTCGTCTGGTGTTTACTTGTTGATTACTTTGTATTCACATGCTCCCTTAAGGCTCCTACTCCGACTTAATTTCTGATTAAGCTCGGAGTAGGATAGACATTAGGATCTCAATCCAAGCATGACAACATTAGGTATATTTCCCTCCTGATCTTGACCTTAGGGCCACTTTGCATGATAACTTGTAGGATTCAGTTTTCCCTAGACCTTGTGTGCGTCTCTCTCTTCTTTCTCAAAACAATAATCAAGACACTTAATAAATACGATGAGTATTATGCGCCACGAGCCTTAAGTACATGGGAAATGAAGAATGAGGGTCTCCCTTCACTTTTCTAGAGTGTTTAGCATACGTCCCGTTGGGGACGACCATGCGACGCATTCGCTCCTATGTCATAGACTTTAGTGCAGTACGAATCACAAACAAATTCAATTCACTTCTTAGATAAGTTCAGAACCTTTTTCTCGCACCCGTGCAATCGAGATCCCGTTTTCCCGTAGTTACGTGAACTACGGATGCTCTGATTCCTCATTCCCTAATGAGGATATGTAGACACGAGGATCCCTATCCTTGGCGAGCACACTAACAACTAGCTTCCCTTTTCTCTCGCACCCTTGCGATCGAGACCAACCTGATGACTGAGTCTTTTCTCTCGCCCCAGTGCGATCGAGGCCTTTTCGACCCGTAGGTCGAACTACGACTGATCTGATTTCCTCTCTCTGGTTAGATTGAGGATACGTAGGCATAAGATGGCGATGTCTTGGCGAGCAACCTTCCCCCCTTTAGTGCGTAGTCCGTCGAACTACGTCGACTCTGATTCTTTATTCGTCCACGAAGATACGTAGGCATAGGATTGCGATAATCCATGCGAGTCTGTTTTTGTTTTCCCTTCTCGTTTTCCGTTTCCGTTTAGCAGTAGAATTTAGATAACTCACCCTTTGATTAGACAACAAGCGTGGATCCTATCGAGTACGATGGACGCGTGGGGGTGCTAATACCTTCCCCTCGCGTAACTGACTCCCGAACCCAGACTATGGTTGTGATGATCATGTCTTCTCCCTCTTCGGGTTTTCTTCGATCGTTTCCTTTCCCTGCGTTGGGATAAATAACTTTAGGTGCCGACTCTTCTGTTGTGTTTCCTCCAGTTGTTTTTCACAGTTGTGACACTTGGGAGCTTCAGTCCTAGGGCTTGAATTGTCACTTTCAGGCTGGTCCGCAGCCTTCTTCAACATCTCTGCAGGAGTTGGTTCCAGAATTGTTAAGTTAGTGGGTTTCTTTGTAGGGGCTTTTACACCTTTTGTTTGAGATTGAGCCAGGGCTTCGCTCATCTTGAGTTGCATCTTCTTTTTCTTAAGTGGTTGCTCGGCAGTCGGAGATAGATCTTTATCATTCGATTCGACCACCACAACTGCATCCTCCTTTTCCTTCCTTTTTTGGGGAGCCGGGGGTAGCTTTCGAGCACCCTGAAAGAGAAAATGTTAGAAAATTATGGAATATATGAAAAGCGACAAAATTAATAAGGGGTGTGAAATACCTTTGTTGTTGTTGTTGTTGCTGCTTTACTTCCTCCTTCTTCTTTTACTTCGGCGGGTTTCCTAACTGTTGGTTTCTTTGGCGGAATATTCGCAGCTAAAGTAAAATAGAAAGCAGTTATTATATGTGAAAGAAAATAAAGAAGAAGAAATGTTGGGTCGAAATCCTCCCATTCCACACCTTCATATATTTCAGATTCGATGTGAACATCTTCGATCCCAATATTAAGATGCCCTTTGAAACTGTCTAGTGTATGTTTGGTCGGAACCACCCACTGCGCTTTTGGTTTTGATTGTTGGTGAAGGATTTTGATAGAATCCCCACAGACGAACTAGTTTGGGAATGGAGGGGCAAAGGCCACTCCAAAATCAGCATTTGACAGTCGAGGAAATTTGGGAGGAAACATATTAAAAGTCGTTTCGTACCGTTTCTCAGGAGAAACGTACGAATGGATCTTTAAGTTCTCCATTTTCTTTAAAAAAAATTCCTTCAAAGTAACAGATGTATCGCGGACGGTTCGACCAAGATCATCTGGTCTATAAACAGCTTCAAAGTATTTCTGGAAGGCTTGGATTTCTTTAATGTTAGTCGAAGTACCTTTCTTTACTCTTTCCTGCACAGAGAGGAAATCCTTGGTAACGTGGTGTGTAAAAGCAGCCACATCAAAAAATTCCTCTGCATAATAAGCTTTCCACTAGTCATCAAATTGTTGGGTGCAGAGAAAGCTTGGTTTGAAAGCTATTGGAAGAAGTTGTGTTCGCCCAGCATGCCGCGCAATTTGTTTATTAGCTATGGCTTCAGAATGAACTGCGTTATAAAGGAGGAGGAGGTGTTTCTTCTCAAACAGGGGTTTGGGTAAAACCTAAACCAGTCCAAATTGTCGGGCGACAAGATTTGGTTGATAAGCAATCAAAGTAACTTGGCTCTTCGAGAGATTGAATCTGAGGGTTAAAACCCTAGGAGTTATGAAGGCTTCCCAAATTGTAGTAGATTCTGATTCTTGAGCTTTCGACGGCGCTGGGAATGGCCTGGTGAACCACTCAGGACCATATTTCCTTGCAGCGAAGGGAGCCATATGGGGTGTGAAGTCATAACGTTTAGCAAACATCATGATAAAGTTGGTAAAAGTTTGTTGAATGGGTTGACCATCATCAACATGAGTCAGCTTCGCCAGGCGTGGACCTTCTACCCTCTTATTCTTTGCTTCATCAGTGTCTTTGTTGATTTGATTCTTGTGGGGAAGACAGGCTTTGAATGAACCATTCAACCATAATTGTAGAAGCCAGAAGGGTCCAGAAAGGAGGAGATTTCCTTTGTTACCCAGACACTTGAGTTGCATAACGCCTTCGCTCATGGGTTCATAGAGGCTAGCTAGAATCAGTTCGCTCAGACAAAGGTCATGGCCAGCATGGAGTTGGTTCGCCATAGTCAGGAATTTCCTAGAAACTTGAAGTGACTTCGAACAAAAGACACAGTGAGATAGCCATAGAGCTAAAAAAGCTATATGTTCGACATCTGAAACCTCCTCTATGTCCTTATCGTGATAATGCGTGATATGAGTCAAATACGCTGCCCTAGAGGTCGAAAAACTAATACTATCATCAGCCATAAAATCAGGGTCGTAAGTGTTCTCAGTTGGTTTAAGCCCTGTGATATCGGCTACGTCGAACAGAGTAGGTGTCATCATTCCACATGGAAGATGGGGTGTGTAATGTGTGTTGTCCCTGAAATATAAGGACGAAGCAAGCATGTTCGAGCAAAATTCAGGTCCTACCTTCGACAACATGATTAAATCATAAATACCCATTTCTTTCCAAATCTCATATTTTGTTTTCTCTAACTTATTCAACCGTCCTAAATAGTCATAGGGGTTCTTCAAAGATGGACTAGCCCTAAATACCCTAAAATTGTTCATATACCTAAGACCAATGGCCTCTTCAGTCAGAGGATTGTTCTGGTTAGCGAGATTAGGATCCTCGTTGCTAGCTCTAGGTTTCTTAGCTTGACCTATGGGTTTATATTTGTGGTAAGTAGGGAAGAAATCCATAAGCTTACTAAGATCAACATTGGGGTCAGACAGAGGACCAAACAAAGATAGAGGCTTACCAGCAACAGTTAAAGGGACGAGTACCTGTGAAGCATAGATTCTTCTTTTCTCTTCAGCAAGAGGTTCAGGCAGGTATTGCTGATTTCCCATCATGGCAGGACCAATGATGGAATCAAACGGGGGAAGTTGAGAGATCTTCTTAGGAGCTCTTGTAGGTTTTCCAGGTTCTTTGGCAGTCTTGTTAACATCCTTGGATGATCGTGTGGAGGAAGCCATTGTTGGAATGGAATGAAGGAAACTAAGTTCTTTTGAAATGTGAAAAGTTTTCTGGAAGATTTGAGAGTAAGAGAGTGTAAAAAGTGAAAAAAATTTGATAAAAGGGGTATTTATAAGGTTAGGAGTGAAAACAGTTTCAGAAGTTACTTTAATGGTAAAATTGGGAGTGCGACGTGTGTCCTCCACACGATCTTTGATGGAACGGTGGCAATTAATGCCTACCCCCATGATTTCCTATACTCTAGGAAATGTGATGATGGTGGAGATTCTCGCACGGTTTGAGGGGACGTGTCAGATATGGTAATGATGGCTATGACGTCATAGGTCTGCTGAAAGGAAAGTGAACAGTTTTGTAACGTTGGAACCATAAGTAAACATCGAAACCATGTAGGAACTAAATGAGGCGTCGAACAACATTATCAAAAAGTGTCTTTTTATTCAATGGTGTCAAAAATGACATTTTTGGGAGGCAATTTGTTAGCTCCTAATTTTGACGCCTGATATTGGATTAAGAGTATTAATCAAAGAAATGGAATTTTAGAGAAGTTTTGGAAGACTTCGACTGGAGTGGTATTCCCAGAAATTCTAGTCGAAAGTGTCCTTGTGCAAGAGAGAAATATTTTATGGACTTAGAAATATTTCTAACAATTTGGAAATATTGTTCGACGGAAGCGTTGCTGATGATGTTCGATTCAAGATTTGAATTCAAATAAGGGAAGGAACTTTGTTCTTATCCAATTGATGGTAGAAGACACGTGGAGTGCATTTGAAGGACGAAGACATACAGGATGCCATTTGTCTTGCTCTAGTTAGTAGACCGTTAGGGGTAGTTATTTCTGACTATTATAAATAGCAAGTATTAGTGTTAGGATTTATGTGTGTTCAAGTTTGTACAAATTCCTTAATTACTCAAAGTACCCACGTGTAGAGAAACGAGTGTGTGAGAAATGTATGTTTGATGTAACACTATCTTTTTCATTCAATGCAATTCAATTAATCTTTGCCCAGAAGTTATCTTTTACTTTTTGCAAATTATTTTCCAACGCACTTTCGATCATTTTCCTGCATTACTTTTTCTTTAATATTGTCGAAGTAGACTTTCTTTAAACCATAAATACTGTCAAAGTGTTCATCTTTTTCCAAATATCATTTTAATTTATTTAGCACATGTCCTAGGATTTTGTATGGTCGGTCCTATAAGTTACCCAATTTCTTATTGATTTGGTAGACCAAAGGTTGTTTACTAATTTTTACAGTAAACAATTACAAGATGTCTGATGAAAGGATTAGAGCCATCGAAGGTTACTCTGCTTTTGGAACGGATGCCAAAGACTTGTGTCTGGTTCCCAATGTTGTTTTGCCGCAAAAGTTCAAGATTCCAGAACTGCCAAAGTACAAAGGTTTGAGTTTTCCACGAAGTCACGTGATGATGTACTGTAGAAAGATGGCATCCTACATTGACAATGATGAATTGTTAGTTCATTGCTTCCAAGATAGCTTGTCTAGAGCTTCTTTGGATTGGCACATGGGTTTAGAGCGTAGCAAGATTCGCTCATGGAGAGACTTATCCAAGGCATTCCTAAAACAATACAAGTATAATCTTGATTTGGCTCCTACCAGATTGCAACTACAGAATCAGTCCCAGCGCTCAACCGAAACCTTTAAAGAATATGCGTAGAGATGGTGCGAGATGTCCTCTCGTGTACGACCTGCTCTTTCCGACACTGAGTTGGTTGATATCTTTATGGATGTCCTCTCGTTGTAAGCCTGGCATTGTTGTTTGCGCATTTTGTAGTAGTGTGGTGGGAAGTTCCTCTTCAAACTTCGTTGATGTTGTGACCATTGGTGAAAGAATCGAGAACGGTTTGAATATTGGTAGGATTGCTGGTTCCGCGAGTCAACAGTCAACCAACAAGAAACCTGAGGGTGTTCATTCAAAGAAGAAAGAAGGTGAGGCGAATACTGTATGGAAAAAGCCCCGCCTCAGTATCAGGCTCCCATGGCTCCCATGCCATATTATATGTATCCTTACATCGCTATTGCCCAGTATCAACAACCACCGTACCAGTATCATCCAAACAACAAGCTCAGAACTCTCAGAAGCAACAACTGTAACGTCAACAAAACAATGGTAATCAGCAAAATAGATAGAATAACAATAATTAGAACAACCGCAAGTGTCCAAATTTTGACAAAATTCCTATGCCATACACAGAGTTGTTCCTTTATCTGGTTCATCAAGGGGCAATTGTTCCAAAGGAGATCGCACCTGCGATTCCTCCATTCTATCTGAAACATAATCCAAATGCATCATGTGCTTACCATTCTGGGTTCATAGGACATGCCACCAAAGACTGCATTGTGTTAAAGACCAAGTTTCAGGAGCTTATTGATTGTAAGATCCAGACATTCGCTAAAGATCAGCCCATCATACAAACTAATCCTTTGCCTAATCACGGTGGATCAGGAGTTAACATGGTTTAAGACAATCAAGGGGCCGAGTTGATCAGGGATGTTGACAAAGTGAAAACTCCGATGACCGCTGTGTTAAAGAAGTTGAATGAGCAAGAGTTGTTGAAAAGTCTTCATGGTAAGTGTCAGATTTGCGATAACAATCCCAATCAGTGTAGAAGGTTGAAAAGTTATGTACAGATCTTGATGAACCGAGGTGTGGTTCAGTTTGCCAGATCCAAGCCTGTGGATGAGGTAGCTACCATTGAGCCACTCATAATTGTATACATGAAGGTTCTCGTCGAAGCTCCTAAGAAGAAGATACATCTGATCACTATTTGCACGCCAAAGTTGTTCCCGTATCAGAATTCGAAGGAGGTACCTTGGAAGTATGGTTCTACTGTGTTTTCTGGGGGCCGAGAAATTCAGTTCTTTGAATCAGAGATTATGAACGTAACAGCCACTGGAGGCATGACTCATAGTGGGCGAGTATTTACTCCAAAGGTCACATCTAAGCATGTGCAAGTTCCAACTGTTGTTCCTTCCAAGGAGAAATCTGCTTCAACAACCCCTATTGTGCAACAAGGGGCATCTACTGCTGCATCAGTACCGGTCATTCTGTCTGAGGATATTGCAAAAAGCAAGGAGACAATTGATGATCAAGAGTTCCTCAAGTTGATCAAGAAGAGTGACTTTAAGATTGTGGATCAGCTGGGGCAGACTCCCTCAAGGATCTCAATCTTATCTTTGCTTATGAGCTCGCCCGTGCAAAGACTTGATTTGTTGAAAGTCTTAAATATTGCCCATGTAATGCACGATATCCTTGTAGAGCAATTTGATGACGTGGTCGCAAACATTACTGTAAGTCGGTATTTGGGTTTCAATGAATCTGAATTACCTCATGAAGGGATTGCCCACAATCGAGCATTGCACATATCAGTGACTTTCATGGACGTCTTGTTATCTCGTGTCCTTGTGGATATCAGTTCTTCTCTCAACGTGATGCCTAAGGGCACATTGAGTCAACTACTGGTGGAAGGGAGCGAGATGAGGCCGAGCGCTTTAATTGTCAGAGCCTTTGATAGTTCTAAAAGGCAAGTTATTGGAGAAGTGGATTTACCCATTAAGATTGGACCGCATTTATTTACCATTACTTTTCAAGTGATGGATATCAATCTCGCATACAGTTGCTTATTAGGTCGCCCCTGGATTCATGTCGCAGGGGCGGTCACTTCCACATTGCATCAGAAACTGAAATTCATGATTGAAGATCAGTTGGTCATTGTTTGTGGTGAAGAGAATTTAATTGTAAACGATTTATCATCTTTCTGATACGTCGAGACCGATGAAGCCATAGCTGAGGTATCGTTGTAGTGTATTGAGTTCAAAGATGTCAGCTCCGCTTCAACTAGTCAAAGTAGATCACCGAAAATGACCTTGTCATCTGCCAAGAGTGCTAAAGAAACCATCGAGAGAGGTTCCTTGCCTAGATTGGGGCATGTTTTGGATGTGGTAGAAAAGCATAATCACTTTGGTCTGGGTTATCGTCCTGGTCAACAATCTAGCTCACATGGTCAGAAGCAGTGCAACTTGATCAAGTTCAATAGCGCAGGTTTCCAAAAGGGTGACATCGTGGCTGCCATTGATAATGTTGGTCCTAGAAACCAGGTTACAAGCTTTGTACGCAAGTGCCCGCCTAGTTTCAAGCTCAACAATTGGATATCTACTGTGATTCTTGTGGTTTTTCCAACAAACATGTAATGCGTTTTGCTTTCTCATTCCCTCGTCCTCGCCCAAGACGAGTGGATAACTTGTAAAGGGCCTCCCGCTTTTGCAATATTATGTGATCAGTAAATAAAAGTTTTTTGCATTCAAAATCATGCTCTATTTTCTTTCTTTATTTTAATTTTTCACAAACAAATGGCAAAGTTTCTTTTATTTTCACCTTTCAAAATAGCTCATTCTAAATAAATTCATAAACATGCAGAACAAACAATTGCATTGATAGCAACATGGCAAACATCCATTGTAATTCTGGGATTCCAATCAACCAAGCCGAAGAAGATGGTGAGGAGGATTGTGAATTACTGGCTGAACTAGCAAGGCTCCTTGAGCACGAGCAGAAAGAGATTCAGCCACACAAAGAGCTAGTGGAAGTTGTCAATCTTGGTACTGATGATGTCAGAAAGTTAAGGTTGGCACATCTCTCGCTAAGCATGTACACTCCGAGTTAGTCAAGTTATTGAAAGAGTATGTTGATATCTTCGCTTGGTCTTATCAAGATATGTCTGGGTTGGATACCAACATCGTTGAACATCACTTTCCACTCAAGCCCGGATGTCCTCTTGTTAAGCAGCAACTCAGAAGGACTAGACCCGACATGGAACTTAAAATCAGAGAAGAGGTAAAGAAACAACTTGATGCTGGATTTCTAGCCACTTCCGAATATCCTGAATGGATTGCTAACATCGTCCCAGTTCCTAAGAAAGATGGGAAAGTCATAATGTGTGTGGATTATCGAGATCTCAATAAGGCAAGCCCGAAGGATGATTTTCCTTTGCCTCATATTGATGCCTTGGTAGACAACAATGCGCAGTTCTCTGTCTTCTCCTTCATGGACGGCTTCTCAGGGTATAATCAGATCAAGATGTCCCCAGCTGATATGGAGAAGATCATTTTCATCACGCCTTGGGGTACATATTATTATAAAGCCATGCCATTCAGTTTGAAGAACGCAGTGGCAACATATCAACGTGCCATGACAACCCTCTTTCATGATATGATCCATAAAAAGACTGAGGTTTACATGGACGATATGATTGCCAATTCCAAAACTGAAGATGATCACCTGGTCCATCTGAAGAAGCTGTTTGATAGAATCCGGAAGTTCAGGTTATGGTTGAATCCTGCGAAGGACACCTTCGGAGTTTGATCTGGTAAATTGTTGGACTTTATTGTGAGCCAAAAGGGCATTGAAGTTGATCCCGACAAGGTTTGAACAATTCAAAACATGTCGCCTTCCAAAACAGAAAAAGAAGTCCATGGCTTTCTGGGCAGACTTAATTACATCTCAAGATTCATTTCTCACATGACAGCTACCTGTGAACCGATATTCAAATTACTAAGAAAAAAATCAATCGGTTGAATGGAATAATGATTGTCAAGAAGCATTTGACAAGATAAAACAATATTTGCAAGAACCACTCATCTTAGTACCGCCGGTTCCTGGTAGGCCTTTAATCATGTATCTCACTGTTCTCGATGAACCAGTGGGATGTGTATTGGGTCAGCATGACAACACTGGCAGAAAAGAATATGCAATTTACTATCTGAGCAAGAAGTTCACTGATTGTGAGACCAGATACTCACTCTTGGAGAAAACTTGTTGTGCTCTGGTCTGGGCTTCTCGACGCCTAAGATAATACTTGATTTTCCATACTACTTTATTGATATCCAAAATGGTTCCGGTAAAGTATATATTCGAAAAGCCTGTTGTCTCTAGAAGAATTGCTCGGTGGAAAATGTTGTTAACTGAGTATGATATCTAACATGTTACCCAGAAAGCAATAAAAGGGAGCGTCTTGTCTGACTACCTTGCTCATCAACCTGTAGAAGGTTATCAACTAATTAAGTTTGACTTTCCCGATGAGGATGTGTTGTTTATCATAGATTATGAGACTCCAGACCCTGATATAGGACCCAAACCAGGGGCGCAATGGATGCTCGTTTTCGACGGTGCCTCCAATGCTAAAGGTTGTGGAATTGGTGCTATCCTCATCTCTCCAACAGGTTTTCATCTTCCCTTCTCTACCAGATTATGCTTTGGATGCACCAACAATATGGCTAAATACGAAGCATGCATCTACGGTATTGAAGCGGTAATTGACATGAGAATCAAGATTCTTGAGGTCTATGGAGATTCTGCTTTGGTTATTGGCCAAGTCAGAGGGAACTTTGTAACTCGAGATTACAAGCTGGTTCCGTACCAAAAGCACATCGCGAAATTGATTCCCTACTTTGATGAAATCTCTTTTCATCATATTCCTAGGGAGGAAAATCAACTAGCCGATGCTCTGGCCACCCTGGCATCCATGTTCAGAGTCAAGTGGAAGAATGAAGCTCCTTCTATCCGCATTGATCATTTGAACAAACCAGCGCACTGTTTAGCAATCAAGGATGAGTCTGATGACAAGCCTTGGTTCTACGACATCATGAGATATCTAGAAAAACAGGAATATCCCAAGGGTATCACTATCACTGGCAAGAAAGCTCTTAGACGACTTTGCGCTAAATTCTTCTTGAGTGGTGGTGTACTATACAAAAGGAATTATGATTCAGTGTTGCTCAGATGTGTTGATAGACACGAAGCAAACACGGTCATAAGGTCCATACATGAGGGCTGTGAGGGTGTAAATGCTAAAGGTCTTGCCATAGTTAAAAAGATCCTCTGAGCTGGGTATTACTGGATAACAATGGAGGTAGATTTTACAACTTTGCCAAAAGATGTCACAAGTGCTAAGTCTATGGTGACAAGATCCATGTGCCTACAACTCCGTTGAATGTTTTGACTTCTCCTTGGCCCTTCTCTATGCGGGGTATCAATATGATTGGGATGATCAAGCCGAAGGCTTCCAATGGTCACCGCTTCATTCTAGTTTCTATTGATTATTTCACCAAGTGGGTTAAAGCTGCTTCTTATGCAAATGTTACACGGCAAGTGGTTTCCAGATTTATCGAGAAAGTGATCATTTGTCGCTATGGTATTCCTAGCAGCATTATCACCGAAAACGCCAGCAACCTAAATAACAAGATGATGAAAGAGTCATGTCAAGAACTCAAGATCAAGCACCACAACTCTTCACCATATCGGCCCAAGATGAATGGTGTCATTGAAGCAGCAAACAAAAACATCAAGAGGATTGTCCAAAAAATGGTCAAAACTTACAAGGAATGGCATGAAATGTTTCCCTTTGCACTGCATGGCTACAGAACTTCAGTTCGTACTTCCACTGGGGCAACTTCGTATTCGCTTGTGTATGGTATGGAGGTTGTTCCACCCGTTGAAGTCGAAATTCCTTCGATCAGAGTCTTTATGGAAGCAGATCTTGATGAAGCTGAATGGGTCCAATCCAGATACGACCGGCTGATTCTCAACGAAGAGAAGTGCCTTACAGCCATTTTCCATGGTCAATTATATCAGAGACGCCTTAAGTGAGCTTTCGACAAGAAAGTTCTCCCTCGAGCATTTCAAGAAGGTGAACTTGTGCTCAAGAGATATTCACCTGTTCACTCGGATCCACACGACAAGTGGACTCCAAACTAGGAAGGACCCTTTGATTTCAAGAAGGCCTTCTCAGGCGGAGCCCTGATCTTTGCCACCATGGATGGGGAGGAGTTTCCATTGCCCGTGAACTCCGACGCAGTCAAAAAATAGTATGCCTGAAAAAATGGATAAAGAGCCCACTAGATTGACGTCCGCAAGGATAATCTAGGAAAAAATGGGCGTCCCGATGGACCAAAAAAGAAATGTCCATGCAAAAGTTAGGGACAAAGAAAAAAACAATAATAACCCGCTAAGTTGAAAACCCAAAAGGGCGACTTAGGCAAAAATGGGTATCCCGGTGGACGAAAAAAAATAGAAATATGTCCAAGAAAAAATTAGGGATAAAGTCATTTGACTTTGAACACTTGAGCCTACCCTCATCTAGTTGGATCTCAGATGGTAACAAAGTAGTCAAGTCATCATCAACTAGCGTGAGGCGTTGGAACCTAAACTTACAGTGGATGGTGGCCAATGTTGTAATCAATGTAAATAAAATTCCATTTGCCATTTACTTTAGTTTTTCAATTTTATTGCAAATTTCCTCCTCAAGGATTTTTGCATCCTTGTACACACCTTATGTACATTATTTTTCATAATCAATAAAATTCATCACTTGAATTCTCAATTGTCTCTTTTCAGTATTTTGTTTACAAAATAAACGATTATTTGTGATCACATAATACTCTAAAGCATTGAGAATAATAAAAAGCTAAACCAATGGAGAAAGCATTATGCATTGCATGTTTCAGCGGTAACCCCTAAGGATAATCAGTAATATCCATTTTCAAGCTTGATCCACGGCAAGAACTATCATGGTTCTTTCGAGAGGTTGTCATTTCCTCAGCAGAGGCATGATTTCCCCAGCAAGCGCCATTATAGTTCTTTAGAAAGGTTATTTACCTTTCATTTCCCCGGCAGAACCATGATGAGTCCCCAAGCAAAGACATGATCATTCTCTAGTTCCCATCAAAAATTGTGCAACATTCCCAGCAGGTCGAAATCATCATTCCCCAGCTGCAGTGTATTTCGTTTCCCTGTTCTCCCCAGGCAGTAAAAATCATCCAGACCTTGGAATTCCCCTAAGCATAATCAGTCAAGGTTGGAAGGTCGTTCCCTAGACGGATTCAGCCGTGGTTAGAGGGTCATCCTGGTTCCTTCATCCCCAGTAACGATAATGGTAGTAGCTTGGAAATCTGAGATTCTAGGTTTCTTCCCCAATGGAGTCGTCGCCGTCTATGGGCTTCTTCCCCAGCTGATAATGTCGAGTTTGTTTTGTTACAATCCTTGCCTACCCGCAACACCGTACCTTAACCTCTGCCGCTGCATAACATGATATCAAGTATCATGTAGATCACACATACATAGCATATGCATCTAGCATACTCCCCTTTATCTGATTCATCTCCCTAGCAGATATTCAGCCAAACCTCTGACTTATCAAAACTCTTCTTTTGTCATCGTCGGCCAAATTTTCGAGCTACTCTTTTATTTAATCCCCTTCTACCTTGAATCGTCAACAAGCTGGCGCAATTCAAACATTCAGGTCCAAGAGGATTAAATAGGGGCAACTATCGTAACCTGAAATTTGACCTCCCCTTTTTGCCTTTTGCTTAGGCATGTGCATGTGCATCGCTGGCATACGAACTCGAATTTTTTTCTCCGTGTTTTTTGTTGCAGGAATATTCAGGTTTTCAAAGCCCGATTAATCATATCCTCACAAGGGTTTCTATGCCTATTCCGCAAAGAAAAAGGTCAGAAATTGGAACCGTAGCCAAAGCACCTTTTTTCAAGCAAATTGGGCACTTTTTGGCCTGGTTAATCGATTAACACTTTGCAGTGCAAAAAAGTGTTAATCGATTAACCCTTGTAAAATTGGCAGATTCTGCTGCTTTTTCATGACAGGAACTTTTCCTCTACGTTTTTGGGTTCCATTTGGTTCTAGCATTGTGTGGAACATTCTAGATATCTCTAGACATTTCAAGACCATTTAATACATTTGATACCATACAACTTTTCCAATTATGACCACCATGTTACTTCACTTCCAAGCATGAGAGCCATTGATTTGGACTTGCATTGGGATTGCTCCACTGAGTTAACTAACTAACTAACTGAGTCAACCGTTGAATCGGTGAGTCAAGTGTAACTAACTCCCAAGCTAGCTCCAAAGCACACCCCAAACCTAGCCTACTCCAAAGCTAGTCTCTATATAAGAAAACCTCCACCATTTCACAAGGGGGCTTCAACCATTTCAATCATTTCTCACTCTTTTCACTATCAATTCTCTCATTTCTCTCTACATTTTCTGCAAGTTCTACACATTCATCTTCATCTTCTTCCCCAAACCACACTAGAGCTCAATTCCACCATTGAAGAGTAGAAAACTTCACATTGAAATTGCTTTCTCTTGAGCTTAAACCTCCATCATATTGAATTTCTCCTTGGATCTCTACAATTACAGCAACTTCCATTTGTAATTCAAGTGATTACTCCAATCATTTCGGTGCAAATTTGATTTCGGAGCTTTTATCGCATTTTGATCGGTTTCGTTACGATTTAAGCACAAGCTTGGAATTCTCTGGTTTTCTTGGCTTATTCTCTCTATATTTCACTCACAACATTCACCGAGCCAATTCTCCTGCTTGTAGGTTGGTAACTCTTGCTCAATCTACTGTTTTGATCACTTTTGCGTGTATACAATTTAGTTTCGATAGTTTTTCGATATTGATTAATCATGTGATCATTTGATCTGTGATCTCCATGTTTAATGCTTTCAATTGATGAGTAATTGCTTCTATTTTATGTCATTTTCATGCACAAATGCAAACCATAACATGAGAGTGCTTGGATAAGTGATTAAGTGGCTGGAAGTGATTCTGAAAACTGATTATTTTACACTGCTTCAGTGTTAACCGGTTAACACTTTACAGTGCAAAAAGTGTTAATTGATTAACACTGCCTTTTTGCAGTTTTTCTGCTGATTTGCAAGGGTTAATCGATTAACCACTTTGCAACTGCAAATGGCTAATCGATTAACACTGAACCAGAGTGTCATTTTTGCCTATTTTCAAGCTTGTTTGATCTCCTTTCCTCATTTAACTTCTATGGCTTGATATGCTTGATATTTGTGGATGTTTTATGAACTGTTTGACCTCTGTTTGAAGCATGTTTGCAAACTTTCAATGCACGATTTTTCGATTACGTAATAATTTGCATATTTGACATTACATGAGCATGATGCTTCTTGCACACTTTGTTCACATGTTAACATGATTTGTGTTGATGTTTGGTACTGTTTGCTTGATCACATTAAGTTTGCTATTTATTGAGCAAGTTTAATCATGTTAAATCAATAATCCACACGTTGCTTTGACGATCTTCCGATCATTTTGAAAGATTGGTGGCTTGATCAATTCCCTTGATAGATTGATCAAAACTTTGTTTCAATTATTTAATCTCTCCTTGCTTCCCTCTCTAGGATCCTTTAGAGCCTTATTCTCTTTATCCCCTATTGAGCCAGAAGTCTGCACAAGGCACTGGAGCACTATACAAATTGGCGTTGTTACTCTGTCGATTTCAATTTCCGCACTATACTTTGGTGCTAGAGAAGGGATGAGAATGGAGAATTCCTACACTCATCTTGATTATATTGGGTAGGGGACGAATGACCTTGTGCCTGGAATAATCATCTCTATCTCCAGACTGTAGTGTATTTCAAATCCTCTATCGAGTCGATCTTTGATCACTCTTGCCCCTTTCAATCTCTCTTCTGATCAATCATCACTTCCTATGTTAAGATCTTTGTCACTTCGGGGTAACAACCATCTTTTGGTCCAACATATTTCTTCTAATCAATCACTATTCATTGATTTCCACCAGAGTCATGATCATTTGTCCCTTTGATTAATCACAGTCATTCTGTTAAAATAAAACGCTTGTCTTTCCCAGCAAAATCATGCCCTATTTTCTTCGGTTAAACACAGCCTTCCTGTTAAACACAGAAACCCTTGCGGAGTTCGCAACCTTCTCTTGGTTCCTCTCCCTTTGATTGGTTAACCACTGTCTATCAGTTAAAACACCAAGTTGCACTTCTTCTCAGTTAACCACAGTCTATTTGTTAACATACTGAGCTTCTTTTGAGTTAATCACCTTCCCTTGGTTAATCACTCATTCTTTTTGGTTAATCACAATCCTTCTGTTAAAACCAATACCCCTGTGAGTTAGTAACCTTCTTTTGGTTCGAATACTCGCACCTTTTGGTTAGTAACCTTCTTTCGGTTCAAATACCCTTTCTTCGGTCAGATACTGCTTCTTCAGTCAATGTACCGAACCCCTTTGGGTCACAACCTTTGCTTGGTTCTACACCCGTCCTTTGGGCCACAACCTTCACTTGGCTCCACACCAGTTTTACCAGTTAACCACTATTTATCAGTTAATATACTGAGATCCCCTCAGAGTCAAACACCTTCTCTTGGTTCAGTACTCTCTCTTTTTGGTTTATCACAGCCTACCGTTGACACCAAACATTTTCCCCCCACAGAGTCTTGATCTCTTTTTCTTCAGTTAACCACGACCAGTCAGTTAATATATCGAATCCTTATTCTCTTGGTTTTGACACCGTCCCCTTTGTTTGGCCCCAGTAGGGTCGCTAACCCTCTGATCCTCAGTGTAGTCACTATGTTCTCTTTTCTTTTTCAAAACCAACCCCTTTGGTCACTCCCCAGTAGAGTCACTACTTTTCTTTTGCCCCTTTATCCTTTTGGTTTTGAAACCACATCTTTCTCTTTATCCTCAGCAGAGTTATTTCTTCTCCTTTTCCCTTCTTTCTTGGTTTTGACACCATTCTTTTGTATCCCCAGCGGAGTTTTTTCTCTTTCTTTTGCTCTTACTTTTGACACCACTTTCATTTTCCTCTTCTGTCCTTGTTCCCTGAACTACGTAGGCTCTGAACTCCTCATTGCACTATGAGGATGCGTAGGCACGAGATTACGAAATCTTGGCGAGCTACCTTCTTCCGTTCTTCTTCTCTTCCCTGGTTCCCTGAACTATGGAGCTCTGATTTCCTGATTGCACTATGAGGGTACGTAGGCACGAGGGCCCTAATCCTCCGCGAGCACTCTCTTTCTTCATTTTTTCTCTCTCATCTTTTATCTAGAAGCCTTTAGATAGATAACCCATCCAATCCTAGAAGCAAGCGAAATGGTTCCCGTCAAGTACGACGGATGCGTAAGGTGCTAGTACCTTCCTTTTGCATAATCGACCCCCTTACCCGTTTCTCTTTCCCTTGGGTTTTATCGATATTTTCCCTGTCCTTTGGGACTAAATAAAGTTCGATGATGACTCTGATGTATCTTTAAGTGTTCAAGTCACTCAGATATAATCCTGCTAGCTTCAACAGTCTGTCCAGATACTACTCAACCACCGAAGATTCCTCCCCTGGTTCCAACAAGGGGAAGGAAAAGAAAATTGAAGAAGAGAAACCTGAGAATGAGGAAGTGGAAAGAGAGTCAAACAAAGGCGAGACAGTGGTAGTCACCGCTATTCCTATCACAACTCCATTCAAAGAAACAGTTGCAGCAATGATTGAGGAAAAATTGCAGAAGAACAGGTGCTTAGCCCTAAGAAGAAGGAGCTGAAGAAAAGCCCTAAGAAGAATGTCAGAGCTGCTGTTAGGGGTGTTCAAAAACACTATGAACTGAACCAAACCGCCGAACTGAACCAAACTGAAGTTAAAATAACCGAACTGTTATTTTTGTTTAGTGAACCAAATCATATTACACGAAATAGTTCTAGAACCGTACCGAACTAAAACCGAACCAAACTGAAACTGTAACTGAACTGAACCGAAACCGAAAATTAAAAATACTAAAAACAATTTTTAATTTTTATTATTTTAAAATTTTGAAAAATAGTTTAATGGTTCGGTTCTTTAATAAACGGTTCGGTTTGGAAAATCTGTCTTCTAACGGTTCGGTACGATTCAAAATTTCTAAACGGTACACCAAACCAATGACTTTGGTTCAGTTCAGTTCTAAGTAAAGTGAAACGGTTCGGTTCAGTTCGAGTAAATTTTAATTATGGTTTAGTTCAGTTCGGTATGGTTTTCTCTATGAACTGTACCATGAACAACCCTAGCTGCTATGGAGGGGAAAGTGCAGGAGGATGTTGTCGTGTTTGAAGTCGTCAAAGAGCAAGTTAAGGAACCTGAGAAGCTAGAGCTAAAGGCTGCTGCTAAGAAGGAGGCCAGAAAGAAAAAGAGGGAGGATATTCCTCCTGTGTGCAAAAGCTTCATGCGTAAGGCCTAAGTGGTATCATCCAGAGGCAAACCTAGTCCTGCCTCCCCTAATCACTTGACAGTGAGGACATTGTCCTTACTTTAAGTTTGGGGGAGGTGGATAAAGCTTGACCTTCTCTCTTCTATCTTTCTTTCTTTTCTTTCTATCTATTGTTGAAGGATGCTTATGATAAGATTACAATTTTCTGGATATTTTGCTACGTTGGTATTTTGCTTGGATAGTTTGATGGGCTACTTTGTTACTGTTGGTTGAATTTTGGAGACCATGTTTGAAGGTCGTGTTTGATGCCTGGATTTTTAATCATCTGATTTATGATAGTTTTAATCCTGTTTAGCTAATTTTGTTTTAATTTGGTTTAATGTTGCATGATTTAGTCTAGGGCATAGTTTTGTGTTTGCATGTTTAGTTTTCTTTTAGTTAATGGAATAACAAAGAAGTGGGTAAAGAACAACCAAGGCTCGGGAAAATATATTTTGTGTGCTTAAAATAAAATTGGGTGATGAGTCTGTCAATGAGTTTTTGGAAACAAAGCCAAGTTGTGACCAAGTGTGTTGCTGCAGAGGTTACTGATAACCTTTGTCCCGCCTCCACTAGTCTGTTGAGTTAGCAAAAAAAAACTTAGAAACTTATTTGTTTGAAATTGAGAAGCAAGTGGAAACCTTAAGAAATCACCATGGGAAGGATGAACTGACTTCAATAAAGACTTAGACTTTTCACAAAAAGAGCACACTCCACATGTTACTAATAAAACATACAGAAGTGTGCAAAAAGTGGCAAAGACCACTAATAAAAAGTTCTTGTGCCCGAAACTAGAGGAACAACTAGCATCTTCATCATAATAGCCAGTTGGACTCATTACAAGTGAGATCCCGTTGAGTGAAAAGATGGAGTGTTGAGCCAAAAAAAGAGAAAAATAGAAAAGAAAAAAAAATAAATAAGTGGAAAGGTGTGATCTAAAATGTGGAAGTCAAAAGTCAATAAAAGAGTCAGGACATAATTCCCTCTTGAAACCCAAAAGGAAGAAAACTTAATTCACAAGAGTACTCAAATTGGAATCACAAAGAAAAATTAGCTCATTCTTCTGAAGAGTGGTGGCGTGACAGTAGGAATCTGGTCACTTCAGTATGTGACATCTCTTGGGCTGATACAAGGCTGAGTTATTCCAATTATTTTTATGTATAGACCATTCATCTAATAAAAAGCTGAGCCACTCCATCAATCCAATCCTAGCCTGTTGGTTTTGAATTTCTCTTTTGTCATTCACTGTCACATCACCTGAGGACAGGTGATAGTTCAAGTTTAGGGGAGTGATAACACTATTTTAGTGTGTCATAGTGATCTATTTTTCTTATGGTTTTAGTTTAAGTTTAATTAGTATTTGTTTAAATTTACTTGTTTTAGTATGTTTTTACCTTAAGCACACTGGTGCTTCTTTTATGGTTTTTTTATGTGTTTTTGTTTTAAAGGAAATCTAATAAAGGCAAGCTGAGGCATGACACCTCAAAACAGAGTCTGGAGTAGAAAGAAAATTACAGAAAAGAAGATGTTGATTCTCATTATCAGCAATTCACCAAGAGCTTGGAAGGATTTTATCATTAGGGCACACGTGGCAAGGATTTTTGTAAAGAAAGAGCTAGTGCATAAAGATAAGAGCAAAGAAGCTTGAAGACAAAAGGTAGTACGATGGGGACCACGCCTGCAAAATCACATCCTCCACCCAGCCACCCACCCTCTGCTCTGCACCATTACCTGTTACAGCAGCCTTCCAAAGACTCATTGCCCCCCATTGTTGTCTGTACTGGATAACTTGCTCACAAAGAAAGATTGAACAGCTGAATATTTAAGTGATTTGATATGGGCTGAACCTTATTCCTATCAAAGGCCCATGATCCAAGACTCACCAACTTTTACTCTCACACTAAAGTCTATGAAATCAAGCCTTGCGCATTGAAGAAAGGGAGCTCGAGCTGGAGATATTCACAAATTCATATTTATTTTCAGTTTAGTTTTATTTAACTTTGAAGGTTAGGAAAGAATTAGAGAGTTTGTCATACCCTAAATTTTGACCATAATATTTCACACCATTGTGCAAATCATCACCACAATATGGATGTACCTTCATACCTCATCAATCTTCTCAAAGATTGTTGAGTGTTCACTCTAGCCAAGAATTAGGGTTTTGAGCCCTCTCAGAGCATCCAGGCAAATGATCAATCAAGAATTGACATGATCTTCAACTTTTCTAACCTCTTAAATATCCATGAAGGATCAATAAAACTCCCACATCAAGAATCAAGCATAGGAATGCAACATTTCAAGTTAATCAAGCCTCAAGATCATCAGTGTCACCAAATTAGGGTTTTGGTCGACCAAGGCGTCCAGAGGGAAATTTTCATCTAGGCATGAGCCAATACTTCAAAACATGATTCAAGAAGCTCAAAGGGACCTCATGAGTCCAATCATGAGTTCAAAATAGCCTCAGGGGATGCATTCATCAAAAATCAGAAATTAGGTTTTTCTTGGCCTAATTCACCCATAAGTTGACTTTTGGAGCAAGACATGAGCCAAGACCTCAAGAAATTTTTTTAAGACCTCAAATATCTTATATTGATCCCCTCACAAGTTTAAATTGACCCAAATAACTTGATTCATGAGCAATATAAATATTCAAATTCATATGGACCATAAACTAGGGTTTTTGAGGAAAAGTCAACCCCACCTTTGACTTTTGACCAAGACATGATCTCAAACCTCGAGACATGATTCAAGACACTCTAGAACACCTATGGAATCCATCCATTAGGTTTAATATAGCCCAAGGGCTTGATTACATAAAGGATCACAAAGTTTGAAATTCATCTAATAAAAAGTCAACTGTGATCAAAACCAAGTTTGACTTTTGAGATTTTTTGACAAATATGGCCTCTTCAAGTCAAAAATAATGTTAACTTATGATTTAGATTATAATCAATCAAGAAAAATCAAGAAAAATGAGGTTACTTGCAAAAAGGGCAACCTTGAGAAACTTGAAATTTTACTAAGTTATGGAAAAAAATGATTTTTACCCAACTTTGCAAGGCCATAACTGGTGATTCAAGCAACCATTTTCTTCCATCCAAAGCTCAAACGATAGGTCTTGTTACATACTACAAGTTTGTCAACTACACCACATTCCAAATCTTCATGGGTTTTAAGTTATGGATTGAGCAAAATCACAAAAATTAAGAAGTGAACATTCTTAACACTTAGTGAAAATCTGTCAAGTTTTTTAGCTTTGGACACCAATGTTCAAAGGCACTTTTCATCATGATCCAAGATGAACCAAGACCAAATGCAAACATCAAAGTTAAAGTATGATATGTGGGCTTTTTATAAAGTAAAAGAGCCTCACATGATTCAATTTGAGCAAGAAGTTATAAGTTTCACAAAATGGCATTTTTCATCCTTGTTTTACAAGACAGATTTCACAACACAACTTGGTTTTGTCATTTTTATGACTTGGCAAGCCTTGTCACCATGCAAGACAAGTTTTTAAGATGCAATGCACCTGTTATCTACAGAGGAATCACACCATAGAGCCTTGCAAGTCAAGACACTATCCCTTAGGCATGTGACATTCAAGTTTCAAATCCAAAAAACTTAAAGTTTGTCATGAAGCATTAAAAGGGTGCATAGAGGTGGCATGTATCAGTCCATAACTATCCAAATGAGTCAAGCTTAGTCCAAGAATCAGAAGACCATAGGCCTGCAAGTTCAGTCCAAGTTAATGGCTAGAGGAGGCTTTGGACTCCTAGCCTTATCCATTGGATAATAGGATGAACAAGTCCCCATTCACTATTCCTTGCAAAAAAAACTTCCTCTACTATAAATAGAGGTCATTTGTGACTGATTTCAGCACACCAAAACATCAGAATACATGTTTTCCTTCATTTCACTCTCTTTCACCAAAATTTGCTTCTTTAACAAGTAGGATTCAAATTTTCAAATAGGAAGCAATTCTGTCAAAACCAATGGTGTAGACACATCCTATACCTCATATAGAAGGGATCCAAAAACTTTCCAAACTTCTGTAACACCATAATCAATAACCTCCATCTCACACCTAGACCTAACTACAGTTGGGATACCACTAAGAGTTCCAGGAGATTTCCAGCCATTCCAAGTTTCTCAACACACTCACTAGGGTCCATTGAAGTTGTGCAGATCATTCAAACGCATCTATAACACCTACAACAGAGGATTCGAATTCCTCTTGCACAGGTAAGTCTGAACTCTTCAAACTCTATGATTCATGCATCATAAATGTGTTTTCAAGTTACCAATATGTTTCTGCACTTATGTAGAGTATTTGCCCTTAATCAATTGCTTTGTATCTATCGTGTATAGAATTTCATAGTGTTCTTGCAAAAATTAGGGTTCGTCTGTTCTACACGTGATTTCTCACTCTACACTTAAAAGAAATGCAATTAATTGATATCATTGAAATCATTGTTCAAAAACACATAACTTTCATGTTTATATCGTGCAAAATCATTATGTATTGAGAGAGATATGAGAGGTTTTGCAAATCATTCATGGCGGGCACGAGCGAGGAAGAAGAAGATAGCCTTGGCGCCATTTTTTTAATTTTTTAATTTTTAAATATTTTTTAATATTTTCAAAAAAATCATATCTCTCTCATTTTTAATCTTTTTCAAATGATTTTTTAAACATAAATCATTTATACATTTTAATATTTTATTCCAAAATAAAATCAAAAAAAATATTTTATATTTGATATATTTTTGAATTTTTTAAAGAATTTCTTTTTAATTGTTTTAAACATTTTTAAATGAATTCTTTCTCTTGATTTTTCAAAACCAATTGAATTTCAAACCATCATGGGAATAAAAACATATATTTTCAAACATTTGTCAAAGTTCATAACATGTTTATTAAATATATTTGATATTTTGTATCATTTTTATTTAATTTTCTTTGAAAAAATGCATTTTTATTAAAATTAGGGTTTTTTCCTTGATTTTAAATCTTCAAACTTTCTTTCAAAATCAATTTAGGCCTCTAATAGAGTGTAAGACCCAACCCCTTTATAAATAAATAATCTTGGGCCTCTGTTATAGTATAAGTCCTAGTACGATTTTCAAAACAACGATGCGTCTACTGATTTTTCAAATGGGCTTCTCCTTGAGTATAAGCCCCACTTTTCTTTCTTTCAATAAACATTTTGGGCCTCTATTAGAGTGTAAGACCCAACCTCTATGTACATAAACAAATTTTGGGCCTCTGCTAGAGTATAAGTCCCACAATGTCTTTCGGTATCGCAGTGCGGTCACTGTTTTCAAAATAAATCATCTGGGCTTCTCCTTGAGTATAAGCCCCAATCTTTTGTACATAAGCTTTGTTTTTTACAATAAACAACTTACATGGGCATCTCCTTTAGTAGTAAGCCACATACCTCTATTTTCAAAATCATCTGTCTGTTTTAAACTGGTACTAAGAGGAGCATTATTCCTGGCGAAACTGCTCTTAGACCACTTGGGCCTCTCTTTGAGTTATAAGCCCCAAACTTTCTTTTCTTTTCATTCTAAGAAGTAACAACTTCCTTTTAAATTCAAATTCAAAATCAAAGTTTTCTCGAAACTTTCTTCAATTTTCCAAAACCCTAACCATACAGTTGTAGTCAATACAACCAATCACAATACGCTTGGGCCTCTAAATAGAGTGTAAGACCCAACATCTTTTCAAATAATGCATACCTGTTTATATATCTGCTAATTAATTTATTTGTATATGCTTGTGCACACCTATCTAGAGTTTCCCCAGCAGTTAGATCATTCTCAGTTTACCCTTTAGGTCAAACAGTAGCATACTCATAACTTAGTTCAATAACTAGTTCCCTCATAGGAAACTCCCTCAATACAGTCTGCCTCCTCTTGGGCTTTATTCAATATGGAACAAAGAAAGGCATTATTCCCGGTGAAACTTTTCTTAAGACTGTAAGAACTTAGAAACATATAAAAGAAATTCATTTCCCTAGAGAGGATTAACTCCCGGTGAAACCTCTTTTGAATTACTTCAAACCTTAGAATTGTTCAACAAAGAAAGGATTATTCCTGGTGAAACCTTTCTTGAACTTTTCTTAGGCTTGAACCCACAAGCTTCTTAAAAGTTCCCCAACCTCCTCTTGGGCTTAGTACAAGGATCCACAGGCTTCCTAGAAGCATCCCAGCCTCCTCTTGGGCTTAGTACAAGGACCCAAAGGCTTCCTAAAAGCATAGGATAAAATTCAGTCATCTCTACTAGTTCAATCCTTAGGAAATTCAAAAATCTAGAACATCCAATCAGTCAAGAGTTGATCTTCATCTCTAGAACCCTCAGCCTCTTCTTGGACATCATACAAAGATCTTTCTCCAACCAGAGTCTACCTCTTCTTTAAGAGACTTGAGTAGTCTTAGCCTCCTCTTGGGCTTCATACAAGTAGACTTGGAAAGTTTCACCCTTATAACCTCCATTTGGGCTTAGTACAAGGACCCACAGGCTTCCTAAAAGCATAGGATAGATCCTAATCATCTTTACCAATACATCAATTCCCATAAGAGCTAAAACCTCTAAGGTTTTCAAACTCATCTTTAAATCCCTCCAGACCCCCAGCAAGGCTTAACTTTCACCTTAAAAATCCCTAACCAGGGTCAGGTTACGATCAACAAATCCTCAAAAGTATCAAAGCCTCATGGCATTTGATAAACCAACTCTTCTCTAATCACCAGCAAGAGTTAGTTTCCCTTTGGATTCCACAACACAGTTTAGACTTTCTCCTGGATTTTAATAAATCCTCAGCATGAGCCAGCCTCCTCTTAGGCTTCATATAATGATTTAACCAGTCAACCTCAATCTTGGGCTTTGTACAAGACAAATACCATACTCCCCATTTGAGTTAGTTTTCTTTAAAGTTATACTCAAAATTCTTTAGCTTCATCATCTTGAGCTTCAAACAAGATACTCAAATAAAACCTCCCCCAGTGGAGTCAGCCTTCAACTCTTTTTTTAGCTTTAACCTTGGGCTTTGATCAAGGCACAAATCTATCATCCTCACAGATAAGACCATGAGTCATCTCTGTAGGAGGATATCCCCTCTATAAATCACATGTCAAAACAAACAATCAAAACCCTTTTCCAGATAATTGATGTAAGTGGCACACTTGTTGATTCAAAATCCAAGCTGGAGTCTCTCCTTTATCGTGGTTTAAATTTCTCTTTCATCTAACAACTATAAGTGCCAAGCCTCTGGATTTTACACATCCAAGCCAATGTCTCTCTCTTAGCATGAAAGGTTCATAAAGAAAAAAGTGGCATTGCTCTACACTGAGTTAAAGCTTCTTCCTTCATGACATCTCTCTTATAAAGGAAATTATGGCATTGCTGGATTCCACACATCTCAGTTAAAGTAATTTCCCTTATAACCAATTACCCAACATTTTGTGATGAATAGATGAGGTATCTCCCTTTAGAGATGAAAAATTCCCTCTCAGTCAAAATTTAGCTCCAATCTTGGGCTTTGAACAAGACACAAATACTCTGTTAGCTTCAATTTTGGGTTTTGAACAAGACACCCATTTTCTCCCATAGAATAGGAGGAACTACGATTGCTCTGATTTCCCAAATCTCTTTACGGGAATACGTAGGCATAAGATTGCGAAATCTTAGCAAGCACACAAATCAAAATCTTAGGTCAAGTACCTTCCCAAAAACAATAGAAAACCCGAAAACAACAAAAACATTTCCTCAGTCCTCCCAAAGGTGAAACCTTCCCAATCAACATCAGATAGACTTAAGAAAGCATTTTAAATAGTAAAAAATATATGCAAATAAAGGTTCATATGGATAACTAGAGATACTCTAGGTATTAATAGCTTCCCTTTGTGTAACCAAACCCCGCTCCCCGATCTCTTAGCATTTGTTAAAGAAAACACTTGCGTGCAGGATTCGTTTAAGATATCTTCCCCTTCCTTTCAAGCTTCATATGATAAATACAAAAATCAGAAAGTTGCACCAAATAGCGGTAGGTGGTCGCGTCACCAAAAAACCGACGCTACAGAGTTTTCTTCTTCTCATCTAATCCTGTATTCACTGCTTGGAGCTGTCGTGACTAAAGAGATCTATTGTTGTTTATCCAACACATGGGATCTTCAAGTTACTACTAGGTTGTCATTTCTTTTACATATTTTTTCTAAGAGTATGTCTTCCTGTAGTTTCATTCCAGTAGTTTGTACTCAGCTCATTATGAGTTAAACTCTTGTTTGATGAGCAAAGTGAAGTTAATATAAAGTTGGTTTTATGTTGAAATTATGTGTTGATTAATGTCTTATTTTGGTATGTGTTTTTATTCTATACGTCTGCTTCTTAGAATGATCAACTTAGAAAAAGGTACAAGCTTGTTGTTGAGAGAGATCCAACAACAACTAGATTTCATAACAAAAGTGGTTAATAAATTAGGATAGAGATATTCACTTTCTTTAGCTTGCTTAGAGATAAGAGGCTAAGGCCATAAAGATTTTCATAATTAAAACTAGACGTATTTTAGGATTATAAGTGAGTCTTAGAGATTTGGTCCCTTGCCCTAGTTATGCATGCTTTGATGTTGTAGAGATACACCACTAGATCACGTTCTGACCTTTTGAGGCACAACACTTCACATCATGAATACATTTCAGCAATAATATATTAATGGATCTTAGCTCATTAATCACTCTCTCTGATATTTTATTCCCTTTTTATTTAGTATTTTAAGTTATTGTGTGAACCTTGTCATACCCCTAATTTTGACCCTAGATTTCATCATCATTCTAGGAAGCATCAAGCATTGCATTGCTAACCCTAACCTTGTTCAAGATGTTTCTTGTTTGGTTTCATATGAAATTAGGGTTTTGGCTTAAGGAAATCAAGGGAATTCTCACGTGATCATCCAATGTTTTGGAATGATCATCAACCCACCAAGCTTACATACATTCAAAAGGCTTATCCTTGCCAAGAATCAAGTGGAAGATGGCCTCATTACAAGTTCTTTGGAGCTCAAGTTCATCTGGTCACCAACTAGGATTTCATCAGGAAAAAAGCCAATTGTGCCTTGACTTTTGATCAAATCATGATGCTAAGCCTTGAAGCATGATCCAAGACACTCATATACATCCTTGGAGTCCATCCATGATGTTTGAAAGGTTCAAGAATGAAAGATCATTGAAGATCACACAGTTGAATTCATCTGATTATACAAGCTTTATCTGACAAAGTCAACCCTTTGAGTTTTAGAGTTTTTGATCCAAATTGAGGTCATCAATCCTAATTCCATCAAAACATGCTTGATCATTGATTTTGAGCATGAAAAACTAAGATTTGGAAGGTTTCTTGCAAAAGGGGTAAAGTTGGAGAAGTTTGAAATTTTTCTAAGTATGGAAAAACCCTAATTGAGAGGCCAACTTTGAAAGGTCATAACTCCTAATCTACAAATCCATTTTGTGTGCTACAAAGCTCAAATTAAAGCCCTTGCAACATACTACAACTTTGTATGAGAGGTGGAAACCTCAAAAAAATGCATGGATTTTGAGTTATGAGGCTTCAAAGTTTGGAAAAATCTTGGGACACTTAGAAAAATTTCAAGGCAGCATTCAATCCTTTGAAACATCAATCTTTGAGGCCAGTTTTCATTATCATCCCTTTAGATTCAGAATTTTTGTTGGACATGAAAGTTTTAGAGCATGTTTTGGGCTTTTAAAAAAGTACTAGAACTCCTTCATAGCCTTCTTGAGTTGAGAGTTTCGAAGGAGAGAAGTTAAGGTCACAAAGTTGATTTTCATATCATTTTCGCAAACTAATCTTGAGCAAAACTCCAAGCCATGCCCTATAATCCTACCTTTCAGGCCTCATTACTTCTAAACACATCCATAATTAGAGGTTTGCATGATTTAAGGGAGCATTACACAACAATTTGAAGCTTTAACCATTGAATCATTCCATTTTGGGAAGAAAGGCAAGACTTCCATTTTGAAAAAGTTGCTTTATCCCTAAGTTAACTTGTCTTGAGCTCCTCACTTGTTCCTTCTGCACTCAACCTTTTCTGAACTTTCAACCACTCTAGAAAGGTGATGTACTTGCACATTGGAACCCTAATTGTACATGAAACCATTTGGTTCATTTCCAACCAAGCCAATTTGCAAAAACTCCCAAAACTTGTTATCCTGGCCAGAACTTCTCCCAAACTTTTCCTTATAAATAGATGGACTCATAAGGTTCAAAGACACACAACAATTGCATCTAAAACCTCAGCATTCTCTCACTCCCACAGTTCTTGCAAAAACACCCTTAATTTGCAAAAACACTGGCCAGAGTCATTCCCCTCGTGCAAACTCTAAACAAACACCACAAACCTTCTCTATAACATCTATAGAACTCATTCCAACCCTTGGAAAGTTTCTGTAGCAAGCCATACCTTACTTCTCATTTCTCACTTCCATTTTGCAAGAAGATTCGTATTCTGGTCTTGGAGTAACTTCTAACACTTCCAATCATCCAAATTATTTCTCTAAGCATCAACAAGCTCAAAGAAGTAGTTATTTCTCTTCGGGAACTCTATTTGAAGAAGCCTTGGACTGACTCCAAGAGGTAAGGTTCTTAAACTCTCTATCTCACATTCCATGCATGTGTTTTGTCTCATGTTTGAAGCAAAGATGTAGTCTGTATCATGTAGACTATGTTTGAAATATTAGTTGTGCCATTTGGAGTTTACATGTAATGCTTTGACATGTTGAAAATTTGTGATGTTACACTGTTGTGGAGTGATTTGTGAATTACTCAGTTGGTTTCAGTTTAAACTAATGACATATTTAAGATCCTTGTTAAAAATGCTACAATTTCCTTTTTTACAAAATGAAATTTGGTTGAGGAACGAGAGAGAAAGGTTGAGTTGAAAACCTGGCCATGGTGAGAAGTTAGGGCACGAGAAAGAGAAAGAGAAAGAAAAGAGAAGGAAGAAGAAGAAGGTGAGGTGGCGCTGACTTGGCCATTTTGAAATGCTTTTAAAATATATGCAGTTCCAATCCATATCATAAATGGATGAGAGCGTACCACCGCTGGTCCAGGAGGAGGTTTTAAGTGTGTTTGCAAGCATAAGAATTGGGGTTCGAATCCCTCTCGCCCCAGTCCTTTTTATTTTTCTGAACTTCAAATAAGTATCCCATATGTATTCTTGTGTCCACCTAGTTTCACAAAGCGCGCTCTGGTTGGGTTGGTCATTGTTTTGACCTGTAAGCTAAGTGGCGTGGGTTCAATACCCATGGAAGCCACTTTCCTTATTTTTAATATTTGGTTCTCTTCACTTTCTTCACAAGTTCAAGTGACCATAACTCCTTTATCCCTTAGGCTTTTGGACCCATTATTTTTGCCATAGGTTCATATTGTTGTCTATTTTATTTTGATAAAAAGAGATTTCTAAAAATATTCATTTTTGAACCACTTATTCATGTTTGAAGTAAGAGGTCTTTTAGGGTTTCCTTAAGGACTATTTTGGTTTCTTGCTTGATTCCTTTGATGTTCTTTACATATATGGACATGTTTGAACCATTTATGACTTTTAAATGAATTGAACTTTGTCACCTATGTCATAAACCACTTTGTGCACTCACCTTAACCTTTCACATACACATTTGGATGAGCACCAAGAACCATAGCATGCACTTTAGGTTGTCACCAAAGTCTTGAGCCATACACACTTTTGCTTCCATGTTAAGTGATGTTTTAACTTAAACATGCTTACTTTGACTTTTGAAATGTTCTTGTTTATTTGTAAATATGTTAGAACTCTAACAAGCATGTTTAGGTTGTTACCTATTTGTGTCAACATGTCTAACTTGTAACCATGCCTAAATATGATAAGTAATGTCTTAAACTTATCCATGTATGCTTTGATTGTTATCATGACTCATGTATGCTTCACTACATCTTTGAACTTCATTCATGTCTAGGTATTGTCATAACCTTTACATATTGAATTTGAACTTTGCTTTCTATCCATAATAAGTAATGTCTTAACTTATCTATGCATGTCCATTTTGAACTCTTGTTTTATCCATGATTAAGTGTTGTCATAACTTTCCCATGTTGACTTGAACTTTGAATTTTACCATGTTTAAGTATTGTAATGACTTATACATGCTTTGAAATGATAAATTGTATTCATGATTAAGTATTGTTACAACTTATCTTCTTTTATCTTGTATTCATGATTAAGTGGTGTTAATAGACCCTAAAGCATGTTAGCCTTAATCAAATGCTTGAACTCATCATCCATGATACTTTAGTCTTGTTAGAACTATATCTCATGCTTGTTTAGATGTTGTAACATCTTTGTTTGATTGAACTTACTTTGGTTGTCACCATGTTGATGTTCAACTTCCTTGAACCTTTGAACTTGCTAGGTAGTTACTTTGTTTGGTCCATGACTTTGTTAAGTCCTTATCCTTAATGTTGTCACATTTATCCTTATGCTTTGGTTGTAACCATGCGCTTTACCTTTGTCATATTAACATCATGTTTTAATTTTACTTTGTCATGCTTTCATCAACCTCATGTTTGAATGTTTCTTTGTTACTTCTCATTGATATCATGTTTGAATATCATATCATCCATGCTTATCATACTCCATCTAACTTTGTCAAGTTATTTTCCCAAGTGATGTTAGCTTGTTAGCTTCCATCCTCAAGTTACCCCCATTCCTTAATCCAAGGGAAAATCTCTCTATTGACTCCATGTCATATATAGCTTAGCTTTATCCATCACCCTTTGACCTTGTTAGAGTCATTAGGTTTTTGAGTCTTAGACTTAGATTAGAACCTACAATTGTTTTGAATTTGTTAAGTAAATTAAGTGTTAGGACATAACACTTAACCCCCTTGAATCTTGATCATAATCAAGTATTCATCCACCCCCTATTAAGGTGAACTACAATTGCTCTAATTCCATCCTTGTAAGGATATGTAGGCACAAGACCGCGAAGTTTTGGCGAGCATACTTAGTAACTAAACCCTTAGGTTCCTATCTCTCACCATATAACCCAAACACAAACAATAGCAAACAAAAGACACAAATACAAGTAAAAGGTTCCTATAGAGTACTATAGATACTTAGGGTGCTAATACCTTCCCTTTGTATAACCAATCCCCGACCCCCCAAAATCTCTTAGCATTGTTGTTACATTGCGAACTTAGGGTTGTTTACGATCTTTACCCTTTCCTTTAGATAAATCAAAGCTCGGTGGTGAATCTTTAAAAGATTTATGATTCAAGTTTATTCAATAGCTTGATATCAAATTTTCACCGCAACAAACCTCTTGCTGCTTATTACCATTAGTATTTTGTTACCTTGCTCATACTTATTTTAAACAAAGGTTGAATACTTATAGTTCAAAGCTAAATCAATTTCACTCCCTGTGGACGATCTCTTTACTTTATCACTTGTTGTAATCAAACATGCATATATACTTGCATGTGACACATTTGCTTTAAATCAATATCAAAAAGTAAACACGTAAGAAAGCAACACTAACCCTGTTACTTTTGATATAAAGATTATGTGATTTTAGGTTTGATAGAGAACACATTTTAGGAACAAGCTATCAGAGATCCGTGGGAGAATCTAGCTCGACTCTACGAGGCATGTTCAATGTGAAAACCTGGTGGAGTAACTAATGATTAAATAAAATTAAGGTTGTTCGGATTTTCTCTAATAGGCAGAGCAAAGGATTGGTTGCAGTGTTTACCCAACGGTACTATTCAGACATGGAAGGAGTTAGAAGACAAGTTTCTAGAAAGGTTTTTTACAAAAACTCTGTTTGTGGAAAGAAGAACCGAGATTTCAAATTTTGAATAAGGTGGTGATGAGTCCTTGTCTGATACATGGGAGAGATTCAAACTATTACTCATAAGATGTCGGGATTATAAAAAGAGAAGTATGTAACAGATGAAACTTTCACTAGAGGTCTAAAAGCTCAAGCAAGAATACTTTTGGGTGCCGTAGTTGGAGTTACCATCAAAACAAACGATGAAGACGAAGTGAAAGAGTTGAAGAGAAAATGTGCCAGAATGGGTATCATTCACAAAGTGAAAGAGGAGTCAAACCAAAGGTTGTATTCGAGCTGGATGCCAATATCACAACTTTAGATCAACTAGAGGTACTTTTTAAATATTTAGTGGGAGCCACCACAGTTCCAGCCAATGTTAGTCATATTCAGACACTACGGTGTGATTTTTGTGAAAAAGGGTATGTTAATGGCAACTGTGTGCTAGAAAGAGTTAGTGAAGAAGCTCAATATGAAAATTTCCAAAATAATAATCCTTACTCCAACACTTACAATCTTTTCTGGAAAGAGCATCCCCAATTTAAGTGGAGCAACAATCAAACTTTGAATGCAAATCAAAGTGTGTGACAAGCTTCACAAGAACCATAACAAAGGAAACCATCTCAACTTGAAAAAGCTATGGCTCAGTTTATGAAAGTGACTCGAGCTAATTTTGAGAAAGTAATTAATAATAAAGAATTCATGACAAAGAATCAGGAGACTATGAGTAAGAACACTGACGCAGCCATCAAAAATCTAGAGATGTAAATTAGTTATTTATCTAGACAATTAGCAGCACAATCTAGTTCCAATGGGGATTTTCGTGAAAGTAACATAGATAACCTAAAGAATGAGAGTTGCAATGACATAAGTTGAGAGGCATACTAGTTTCCTAAGTAATAGATCCTAGGAGATAGATAGAACCTGAGGGAGAAAAGGTGAGAGGACAAGTGCACACAGTGGGAAAGGATACACACTTGGCCAACTAATTGATAAAAAACCCATCCTTAAGAAGAACCAAGAAACAAATTCTCAACTAACCTAATCCCAAAATCCATTACTGTGTGAAATCACCTTATCCTATCTTGACAAAAAAATCCAAATAAAGAAGAGGAATATTTTCAGCTCAAGAAGTTAACATAAAATGTCACCAAGCATCAAGTCAAGGTCCCTTGTGGTAAAGCTTTGGAGAAAATACTGGTTTATGCAAAATCCTTGAAAGGTCTATTAATTGGAAAACGTAGGCCAAAGTATGATAAGAATATAATGTTGAAAGAAGAGTGTAATGAAAATATCCAAAGGAAACTTCCACCAAAGCTCAAAGATCTAGGAAAGTTTACAATTCCTTGTAACATTAGCAAACTCAAGATCGGAAATGCACTTTGTGATTTAGGAGCAAGTATTAACTTGATGCCTCTTTCCATGTTGAAGAAGTTTAATTAAGGTGAAGTTAAGCCAACTCATATGAACCTCCCTCACATTGGCATATCAATCCATTACTTATCCTTATGATGTACTCGAAAATGTGTTGGTTATAGTTTATGATTTACTATTTTCAGCCAAATTTATTATTCTAGTCATAGATTAAGATGCAAAAATACCTATAATTCTTGGAATGCCTTTCTTAGAAACAGGTAGAGCTTTGATTGATGTGGAGTTAGGTGAACTTATTATGAGATATCAATACAATAAGGTGATGTTTAATGTGTTTGAGGTGATGAATCATCGTAATGTAAATCCTTAATGTTATCGGATCAATGTAGTTGAAGATATAGGTGAAGGAATGTCCTTAAAAGAGTTACCAATATTGCCTATTGAATATGTTATGGTACATTCTATTGACGTGGTTGAGGAAGGACAAGATAAAGAAGTAAAGGAGTTTAAGTGTCAAGTAGAAATCGTTAATGGTGAAAAGGTGCCAAGAGAAAGTGAGAGTTTAAGTGCTTCCAAGTCAAGTGTCTTAGTGTCATCTAGGCATACCAACGGGGCGGGTCAGGGACAGTTTTAACCTCCCCAAACCCAAACTCAAATTTCCAAACAATTCTCATTCTCCGCCCCGATCCCCAACGGCGATGAAGAACTAAAACTCAAACTCGTCCCAAATGATTTTGTGTTGGTTTCAGGTATAGCCACCCTACCACCATCCATGTAGTGAAATTAATTTTTTTAATAGAAATATTATTATTTTTTCCACATGAAATTACATTATAATAAAATAAAATAATATAAAAATTTTACATACATACATTTCAAATATTTTATATAATAAATACAAATAAAAATTTCAAAACATTAACCATATATTTAATATTCTAAATTATCAAAACTAAATAATAAAGAACATAATAAAATAAACGGGGCGGGTTTGGGGTGGGTACCAGTGTCCTCATTACCCCGACCCATCCCAATACTTCAGATAAAATCTAAACATGAACTCAAATCTAGCTAAAGTAGGTTTTCTCCATAACTTGGGGGCGGTTTCGGATGGGTCCTCACGAGTACGTGTTATGTTGACATGTCTAGTGTCAACAAAAGCTCAAAAAGCCAATGTTCTTGAAGTGAAAGAGCTTCATCCATATCTAAAACATTTTTTATTGAGAGAAAACCTTATACCACCTGATCTCACTAGTAGCTTTTTATCTAGTTTGATGAAAGAAACGCCTAGAAGAGTGTTGAGAAAGAATAAGAGAGCATATAGATGGAACACACTTGATTCAAAGGGAAATCAAATTAAATGCATTCATAAGATCAAGCTTGATTTCAAACTAATTAGACACACTGATACAAGCTTGGAGGAAGCACCTGATTAGAGAATCAAATGGTCAAGCTAAAGACCTTAAAGAAGCGTTGTGTGGAAGGAAACCCTTATACTAGTTTTATTTATTTTTCTTTCATTATAATTAATTTGCTTCTGTTTGCTTTTCTATTTTTCCATTTTAGGAACTGTATTGTTGCTTTATTTGATAAATGAGTCTGTTGTTCTTATTTCTTTTAGTTAGTACTATGATGCCTTACTGTTGAATGCCAAATATGACTTAAAATGAACCATCTTTCTTGGCATTTTTCAACTCATTCCTTAAGTATTTCATTGATTTATTCCATATTCTTGTGTGATTCTTCAATATACTTGATTTTACCTTTGGATTCCTTGATATGTGTGTTAATGTGTAGGAATTAGGCTTGATTATCAAAGAACAAGGCACAAATAAATGGACAAGGAAGCCAAAGAAATGAAGAAGAATCCAATAAGTTCGCAGTGCAAGCTAGAAGCGAAGCCAAGCCGAGCTCGCAGTGCGAGATGAAAGCAAGGCCAAGGCGAGCTGGACAATTTGGATGGCAGTGGCAAAACGCCTTATTAATGCAGTGCGAGGCCTGGGTGAAGAAGTTTGTAGTGCAGACTTGAGCTCGCAGTGCGAGCTCAGATATTTTCTCAGGGGTGGTTTAACAGTTCAGAGGCACTTCATGTGCCTAAAAGTAGACTTCACAGTGCAAGGAGGGAGTTCACATTGCGAACGAGACAAATTTTGTAATGCTACATACATTATCGGAGCAGACCCTACTAGACGCATACATACCTTCCCAGATGCATACATACATTCCTAGACGCATATAAACATTTCCATACGCACCTGACCGGTTTGAAAGTGAAAAACCTCTTTGGCCATACGCATACATACACTCTCATACGCGTACCAGATGTAACACCCTATTTACCCCAACGCATAATTCATAAATAAATTAGAGATTTTTTTCCACTTATCACATAGGATGTCGCACATACACAACTAACAACACTTGCTAATCATGTAACTTTATTTCACCAAGGATGTTTATAGGACATCCAAACTCACCTGATATTACTTAGCAGCGAAACACAGTTATAAACAACACAATCAAACATATAACATTCACATCATTGGTCTCATAAACTCTACTTCAACTTTCAAAACATAAACGAGAGAGTTATATTGTTCAGCTCTCAACAACATAAAATCACACTCTAACAAACAATAACAAGTGAAATAAACACGAACGGTTCCTATCCCGATGTTACATGATCGGAGCAGACCCTACTAAATAAACGACAACTCAAGAAAGTCACTTCAAAAGCTATCCTTCCACTTACTTCAGTCAAAGCTAGTCCTTGGTATCTGTATGATGCCCATGTAAAGGCAACATTCAAACAGAATGGGTGAGAATACATTCAAATATTAAACGGTGGAAAACAATCAGAAGTAGATTAACTAACAACATCACACATTAAGTGTAGCAACATCAACATATCGATTAACTAACAACATCACACATTAAGTGTAACAACATCAACATATCAAGTATTCTCATCTACACGTCATAACACCAAAAGTAATCACCAAATGCAACACAAATGCAAATGTACTCGACAACTGACTCAACATGCGTGTGGTACCAAATTATGAACACTCATGTTCATTTCACTCCACGATCCCCACCATAGGATCGATTCCCTCTTGGAATCGGAGCACACCAAAATCGCTACCATCACCATAATCAACGATTCACTAATTCCTCAATAGAATTAGCTACTCGCACTCAATCCCCACCATAGGATCAAGGCTCACCAAATCTGGACCGAAATCCGTACACCATGATGCATGAATTTCAACAGCATGCAATGTCACAAATTATCACCAAAATTATCATCAATAAATCATCACCCAAAATTATTATCCAAAATTATCATCCAAAATTATCACCAAAATTATAACCAAAATTATTATCCAAAATTATAACTCGACATAAGTTCTCAAGGAACTCTAAAACAACTCTAGGATGCTAAAAAATTTCTACGGACAATTGTTGCACATAAAGATAATTCTTATGGACTTAATTGGCAACTCTAATAACTCTATAGACAACTCTAACAAATTGAATATAATTTAGTTTAATCAATTAACCTGAATACTTATCTCTAACTCGAAACTCCAAAAATAAGTATTATGCTAATAGTATTAAATCTTTATTATTATTATTAGGGTTAAATATGTTTTTAGTCCCTATAAAGTTTGAAATTTCATTTTTAGTCCTTCCCTCCCTTTTGGCAACGGTTTTTACAAAAAAAACCGTTGCCAAAACCAGCTAAAACCGTTGCCAAAATCCAGGAGGGACTAAAAATGAAATTTCAAACTTTATAGAGACTAAAAACATATTTAATCCTTATTATTATTATTATTATTATTATTATTATTATTATTATTTTATTATTATTAAATAATGAGGTATATATATTAGTAAATTGAAAACATATAAGCTACATTGCATAAGTAAATTTAACAAAAGCCATCGGTAAATCGAACATATGTGCAACAGTGCAAGCTATGGCAATTTTGAAGTACATAACGTAACGCATGGCGAGGCGAATGGCTACAGGTATATGTATATTCAATCATCACTACCGAAACAATATATATATATATATATAAATATATATATATATATAATGACGCTACATTATATAAACAAAAATGATATTTTGACACCATTTTTACACTCTACACCGTATGAACGGACGGTGAACAGTACCGTCCGTACGGTACGGGGGGCGGTGAACAGTGTCCGTCCGTACAGTGACCCATGTCGTTCATCCATGAACAGTGACGCATTTCTGTATATGAATAGTATCTGTCCGTACAGTACGGACGATGAATAGTGTCGCCCCCCGTACCGTACGGACATACGGTGTAGTGTAAAAATGGATGTCAAGGTAGCAATCCTATTATATAAATCTGGTATAATTGAATCACATGCTACCGTAAATAAATTCCATATAATTGGCTCACTCGCTATGGGTGTATTCAAAGGATCATTTGCTACTCAAATTTCATATACTCATTTTCTACAGTGTTCATGTATTCATATACTATCGGTTCTGAATCATATATATCAAATCACACAAATTAAACATTAATAAAATCAATCAAGTATAACTGAATTTATCAAAATCATAATCTCTATGGGAGGTTAAGAAAACCTCTCAATCCTTTCATGATTTAGCACTCATAAATGAATAGTTTCTCCCCCTTACCTTAAGTCTCTGTTTGGTTGGAGTTAGATGGTGGGAAGACGAGGGGAGGAGATATTTATAAAAATATGTGTTTGATTCATCTTTTATAAGGGGAGTGGAGGGGAGGGGAGGGAAGCAAATTTCCTCCTAGACTCACCTTTTGCTCCCCTTCAAATTGGGGGAATTTGGAGGGGAATGGTGATTTGTTATTTAAAATTTTATTATTATCCCTAATTTATCATCAATTATTTATTTTAATTTCAAAATTGTCCTTATTGAATTATTAAAAACTAGGTTTAGGTTTTTCTTTGTTTTCTTTTTTTCTTCTATTGTGATGTTGCTACATGTGCATTGTTTTTCTCAGGCGAGTTTTTTTCCTTTTTGTTTTGTTGAATTTTCCTGTTTTGATTTTATATTGTTTATACGTGTAACATATAACTATAATCGGTGATTGATTGGTTGCCGTTAACTAAAAATTATGATTCCAGTTAACTAAAAGTTTTGATTGTTTTTATTATAGTTATATATTATCAGACAAATTTCTTATTTCATGAACATTGAATATGCCACAGATGTTTTGAGAGTAATTATAAAATAAATTTCATATTCAATTTTCATATTCAAATAAAATTTATTTAATAATTTCCAAAGCAAACTTTAAAAATAATTAAATTCAATATGGTTGTTTTTTTTTTGTCTGCACATAATGATGAGTTTATATGTATCATATTCCAAATTGGATCTCTAATTTACATTTGTTCAATCATGTATTATAAAGCTTGATTTGATCATAATTGAACTTTTGATGCCGTAAGAGAAATAACATTCTATAGTACTTCTGCGAATTTTGTGAAATTGCAATGAACAGTGAATTAAAACACCTAGAACTCACTGTGAAGGAGTTTTTATTTGGTGATATTTACTCAAAACTATTTTTATTTAGAATTGTTTTTACTAAATACGAATGATAATATTTGTAAGGATAAAAAAGTAATTTAGTTTTAAAATCTCTCCCCTCCTCTTGTGAACCAAACATATATGTAGTTAAAAATTCATCTTCTCTCCTCCCCTCCCCTTCTTTGAACCAAACATATCTTTAGTTAAAATACCTCCCTTCCCCTCCCCTCCCTTCCCCTCCCCTCTATTAAATTCCCTCCCCTCCCCTCCCTTCGTTGAACCAAACAGACCCTAAATTTTCCAGCAAGATGCAAACTTCAAGCTCTAAAAATGGAGTTTTCCTTTAACCTTTGCTCTTCCCTCTTCTCACCACAAAATTCTATTTTACCTAAAACTCTCCAAACCCTATTACTAACATTTTTATAATTACCCTAATCTCTCTCAATTAAAAACTTTCATCATTGCCCTCACTTATCCTCTTATTTACTATCATACCCCTCTTAACTCTAATTTTATTTTAATAAAAATAATACTAATAATATTCTCCTTTTCTCCCTACTATTTCTACTCTTTTATTTTATTCCAATCAATTAAATAAAATAGTTATATGCTAATTATTAAAAATTCTCATTATCCCAATTAAATAAATAAAATAACTAAATTCCATTATTTAATTAAAATGCCCATATATAGTTATTTTACTATTTATTTAATTAATTCGAATAAAATACTATTTATTAAAATAATTAATTAAAATTCTAATTAAATATAAACAATTATACCAAACTCTTACTCTCTATATACCTCTATTTCAATGATACTTACCCCCACAATCACACAACAATAATTTTATAAATACCAATTAATCAACTAATTCTAAATAATTCAAGTAAATTAATTAATCGAATTAGGGGTGTTACACCTGACATGCTTATACGCGTCCATATGCCTCCATGCGCATCTTGCATGTTTTTAAGTGGAAAACCTCTTTGTTCATACATGTATGAAAACATTTGTGCGCGTTTTGGCATCAACATTGGCGTTTTTCAATGTATTTAAAGAAGGAAGCCTGATTTTTAAGATAACTTTGGGAAGAAATCTAAATTTTGATGGCAAGAAGTGCAAGAGGCGTAGGAATGAAGGTTTTTCTCCTTTGAAGATCAACTTTTACATTAAGTTTCATGTATTATTACTCTAAGCTTATAACTATGATTAATTCTATGATGAGTAGCTAATTTCCTTTAATTATGGCTTCCTAGATGAACCTGTATGAACCTATTGGGACATATGTATGTGTTTTGTACTATTTCCCTATGTGATTATTCAATATTTATTATTCAGTTAATTTTGTGTTCATTGCTTTATATGTGTTGACAAGCTCGTATAACAAACTTAGACTCTTAGTGATTACTAACCATAACTAAATTAAATCTTCAACTTAGTAATTCATTAGGAATAAGAAACTATAAGTTGTGAATTAGGGTTTAACGCACTAGATATGACCTGTTTTAACCATCCATATGACATAAGGGATTAGGAAGTTGTAGTGTAAAATAATGAGTTATACACCAAGGAATTGGGTATAACAGCTAAGTTAAACCGCCATGATTGTTGAGAATTCAATCTAGGACAATTGTCGTCAACATCAATAGTGACATACAAAGGATTTGAAGCAAGACATATTCGTATTTAATCTGATTAATTTTTCAACAAATTTTTATTTTCACAATTATTCTTTCAAACCAAAATTTGAAAACCGTCAATTTAATTTCAATAGCACTTTAATCGTCTTGTTAAGATAAAACAATCCTTGTGGGTACGAATCTATTTTATTACTTCGATAACATTTATTACATCTCAACCACAATTAGTACATATAGGAGAGATTCACACTCCCCATTTGCTTATTCGAAAGTTTATGAGATGACGCTCATGAACACTCATTCATATAAAAGTTTGAATACAATGGGGACTTTTTCGGTTTCAAAGAGTTTTTCAATCACCCTTTGTAGCTTGAATAAGCCTTGTTCGAAGCATGTAAGCACTCTAAATGGTGATCTTGTATGTGTTAGTACCTCTTCATCCCAACATGTCAGACTCGTCCACATCAGACGGGGTGGTAATGATAACACCTAGTTCACAATATTAGTTGGTAAATTGTTACTACTCAGATTCTAATCACCGTCCTAACTCACCACATCACGGGAAAAAATAGTCGTGTTAATGCAACTTTGAGAAGTTGAAGAAAACAAATCATTACCATTAGGGGTCATTTCTATAACTAAATGTTTCTCTTTCTACAATCTTTATTTATCACATTTTCTTAATATATGTGAAAGTGTAAATATAACACTTATTTTAAAAAAGAAAGGTTAAGTATGTTTGTGGTCCTCATAAATATCTCAAATTTCATTTTTAGTCCCTTAAAATATTTCCTTCAAAAAATGGTCCTCCTAAAATTTTCCCACACAATGTTGGTCCCTAATACTAAAATTGTCGCTAAAACTGCCGCTAATTCAGTCGCTAAGTTAAAAATTGTCGCTAAAGTCGTCGTTAATTATGTCGCTAAGTTAAAAAAACCGCCGCTAAGTTGCAGTAGAGACAAAAAATGTGGATTAAAAATTTTAAAAGGACCATTCTTTGAAGGAAATATTTAAAAAAAATTAAAAACGAAATTGAAATATTTATTAAGACTATAAACATATTTAACTCTAAAAAAAATAACATATTTTTATGAGTCCATTGAAATATTATTTAATCAACAAAAAGGATGAACAATTTATAGTTGTCTTTGTTAAATGAGTTTATGGCTCTGTTTGGTAAAAATAGCGGTTGACTAATAAGTTAACTGATAGCTTATAGCTTATGATTGATAGCTGGTGACTAATAGCTTATAACTTATAGCTTATAGTTGATGGTTGATAACTTATAGTTGATAAGCTAATTGAAGTGTTTGGTAAAATTAGCAGTTTAATTAAGTGATAAAATAAAATGACATAAAAGATATTTAATAATTATTATTTTATTTTAAATTATAATAAATTATAAAGGGTAATGGTAGATTTTAGTTAAAATAATAAGGGTAAAAGTGGAAGAAAAAATGATAAGCTATAAGCTATAAGATAAAAGACTATTTAAAATAGCGTCTGGAAAATAAGGCATGAGCTAATAAAATAAGCTATAAGCCCGTGATGAAAAGACCGTTATCAAACAGGTCTTTTATTGTCATATGAGTTATAAGCTATAAGACATAAGCTATAAGCTCAAAAAGTATCTTCCCAAACAGAGCCTAGATTTCATTTTAAAATATAGTTTTTGAGATGAGATCTAAACTTATTTAATGTGGGTACAAGTCCATTTAACATGAGGGTGGATGTTGTTTAGGCATTTATTTTGGGATTCAACATGAGAAAACATTTTCATTCTTGGGGCTTTTTCTTTATGAGTAACAGATTTTGTGAGAAACACATCATATACTCATTCAAAACTTTAAGAGTGTGTTTATATGAAGCATTTTAATGAAGGAAAGTAATTGTTTGAGGAAATTTAAAATGACTTGACCAAAATCCATTGTTTGGATAAAAAATGTAAAGAATTGTTAAAATGATGTAAATTTATGAAGTATTTTATTCAAGGTAAATTTAAGAAATTTCAAATGACATCAAAAAGTAAAAAATTTGAAATTACTCATTTACTCTATATCATGCAATTGTTAAATTGTTTATTAATAATTTTTCAAATTTTGCAAGATGGTTATCCTATTTTATAAAAATTTCAAATTCACCCCTAAAATTTTTAAATATTGCAAATAATCCCCTAAAAAATTTCAAATTGGTCCCTTAAATTATTTAAAAATTGCAAATTGGCCCCTATATATTTTAAATTTGACCCAAAAAATTTAAATTTTATAAAAATTACCCCAAAAATTTAACAATGAATCATTTTAATACTCAATCCAAACAAAAGAATTTAAAAATGAATGGATTTCAATTGAATCATTTGAATTGCTTAGAATTTTGAATTTCTTAAAAAAAAATTAATTACCTCATCCAAACACACTCAGTAATAGGTATGTCGCAGATGATACAATGTTGATGTGTGATGCGGAGTGACACAGCCTTTGGGGAATCAAAGCTAAGAGGTTTTGAAATGGTGTCGGGTTTGGAAATTAACGCGTGGAAAAGTTGTCTGCTGGGTGTGGGTGTTGATGAAGTTTTCTTGAAAGCGGCTTCTCAATTCTTGGCGTGCAAAATAGGTTATGTACCGTTCAAATTCTTGGGTGTAACAGTAGGCGGGAACCATAGGAGATGCTCTTTCTGGAGGCATGTTATCAATTCTTTTAAGGCAAAGCTTGCAACTTGGAGAGGAAGGTTATTGTCAATTGGCGGCAGGGTTACTATTATAAATTTGGTACTCACGAACCTTCTCATCCATTACTTTTCTTTATTCCAAGCTCCTATTGTTCTCTTGAATGAAATCATATCTATTCAACGTAAATTCTTATGAGCGGAGAAGGCGGATACGAATTGTATTTCTTGGGTGTCTTGGGATATTGTTTGTAGTGCAAAAGAAGCTAGAGGTCTTGGCATAAGAGATATCCGTCTATTTAATAAATCTCTTATTGCTAAGTGGTTGTGGAGGGTATTGATGGACAAAGAAGCGACTTGGGTTGGGATTTTACAACACAAATATGGTGATCTACATAGAAGAATCTTGTTCAAGGATAAGGAGGTGGTAAGCGGTAGGGAATCATTGTGGTGAAGAGATTTATTGGCTTTAGCAGACGAGAGAACGGAAAGCTCTTTTCACGAATCTATTTCCTTGAAATTGGGATGTGGTAACTCCATTTCTTTTTGGAAAGATAGGTGGTTTGGACTGGTGTCGCTGGAAGTTTTATTTCTGCAGCAGTTTTTTTAGTGGCTGGTAGGAAACTAGTAGCAATGTCGGAGGTGGGTCTTTGGTTAAACGATACATGGTCATGGGATTTATTAAGTCTGAACTTTGATCAACAGTTGCTGGATCATGAGGCTTTTACAGATCTTGGCTTTTTGCTTCAGGAAGTCCAGCCTTTGGCTGGGATGAAAGATACTGTTACGTGGCATTGGAATGCTCATAAGACTTTTTCTGTCGCGTCTTTTTATTCTAGAATGCATAACCAATCCCCTGTTCTGGAGTTGTCTTTTGATCTTAAAGCTGCAATTAATTTGGTGTGGGAAACTAATATTCCTTTGAAGGTGAAAGTATTTGGTTGGAGGGTGTTGTTGGATAAGTTACCGACTAGGAGTAATTTGCAAACAAGAGGTATCATCCATAATCAGCATGAATTGGTGTGTGTTTTCTGTTTTTTAGTTGTGGAAGATGCAAACCATATTTTCTGTTCATGTCTTATATTCCGGCTGGTGTGGAAGAAAGTGATGGATTGGTTAGAAGCCCCTTTGTTGTTGGAGGAAGCTTGTAGTGATTTTGTGTTGGCTTGGTTTTCCGGGATTAGAAGCAAGTGTTCTTTGCAAAATGTCAATCTCATTTGGTTATGTACTTGTTGGAGTATTTGGCACTCGAGGAATCAAATATTATTTAACGAAGAGATTTTCGATCCAGATGCTATTTTTCATAGAATTATATATTAGTCTTGGTGGTGGTTAGCAATTGGATCTCGAGACACTATTAAATACAACTATTACGAGTGATTTAAATTCCCGTGTGCTTTTTTTAGGAGCGTTTAACTAACATAAAATTACCCACACTTTGTTTTTTAATACTTTTAAACTCATACTTATTCTTTTTCAACCCATGATGATATTATATTGTTGTTGTTGAATTTGGGTTGAAGTTTCACATTACTTTAATTAAGATACTATCAAGTCTATAAATGTATTCATCTTTTAAACTAATTTTTAAAACTGAGATACAAACTCAGAATATATATATTAGTAAGGGCAAGTTCGCCGCAAAAGTTTAAACGTGGGGTGTCTATGCAGTGAAGAAACAAAGTGCATAGGGTTGTGTGTAAACGTAACAAGTAGAAATAGAAAAAGTATATTACCAAAAAGAAATTAATGAGTAAAATTGAGGATGCATGAGAAATCCACGTGATAGTCTGACAAGATTGCGGTGGTTGTGTTTGAGATCGGGCACGGCGATGACGTTGTTACTTGTCAATACCTACACGTGATTCCCATCTGCTTCGTCAACTATTTCATCTTACGTGTATATCCACGTCAGAAATTCATCTGGACAATTTTATTTTAAATGTCAGTCAGGATAGATGAAACTCCTAGAGTAGCCATGGAATCCACATGGATGTGGCCAACAACACTTGTTTGTAGATATGAAAATATCTTATAACTCTTTGATATGTTAGACTATCTTCGTTTTTCTCGTAGGATTAGTTTCTGTCATTATCACAATTAGTCTTTAACCTTTCCATCAAACCATAATCATAATCATAATTCAAAGTCTTTGTTCTTTCTTTTCCTCCTTATTTAAAACCTTATAACATCAAAGCGGCATTAGATTAGTACCATCCTGTATGACATATTTAGTCACTATTCTGCTGTTGAGTTTTCCAAAATTTTAAGCCAAATTTTTTTTGAAGCTCTATTCTTCTCATTAGTCGTACGCACATTTCAGCCCTCTTATCTTATGTTTTCTGTTTGTGTTTTTAAGCTCTGGCTGTCTAGCGTGTTTAGGTTCTCTCTAAACCATGACATCTATCTAGTGTGTTCAGAATCACTTTTTTGTGTCATTTTTCTAGCATGTTTAGAATTTGTGCTCCGATGTATCATCTTTTCAGTTAGGGGTGTACATGGTTCATAAACCAAACCAAATTGAATCAAATATATGGTTTAGTTTGGTTCTTAAAATCACTTTAATGAAACCAGTTTATTTTTGAAAAACTGATTTATATTTGGATTGGTTTGACTCAAAACTAGTTTATACTAAAAACCGGTTTTTGGTTGGACTATTTTTAAAATCAAATTTTCTCAAACTTGTTTTTGATTAAAACTCAGTTTTCAATTCAAACAACATTTTTCTAACGTCATCCAATCGTTTTAAATCTATTTTTTGAAATCAATAACCTCTCGACGGTGGTAGATTTTAAATGTCAATTATAATATTTACGAAATTCGATCAACAATAATTTGATTTTTGCAAGAATATAAAATCAATAGAAATAATAAGAAAGGGCAAAAAAACAAATCATAACAAAACAAAAATGCATTGTGACTTAAAAATCTAAATGATTTTACTAGAGAATTATTTTACTTGAAAATCAACAGAATATATTCAAAAAATATAATAAAGAGCCATGATTAAAAAAAAAAAAGGAGATTTCAACTTGAGAGAGGATTAATGAAGACCATAAATAAAATTGGTGGCAATGCACTAATGTGTACTTAAGTGTTGTCTTGATATCTACAATATATTATTAATTTATAATCATGAATTAGAAACAAGGTGAAGAGTACATTGGTTAACTATTTATATATTGGTTTTAAAAAGTGGTTATTGGTTTTTTATGATTTTAATGAAATGGATCCAGATCAGTTTTAATCAAAATAATATGGACATTTAAAATAGGTGCACCATATTTTTAAAATTGGTTCTTGTAAACCAGTTTTTTTGCACACCCCTATTTCCAGTGTGTTTGATATCTATCAATTTTAGTTTTGCACCATTGTCTCAAATGCATTTTTGCACTGTTTTTGTGTCAGGTGCAGTTTTATCTTGGTTGTGATTAGGCACCATTGTTTGTATCCAAATTATAGTCTGGCCCCAACTTTTACTAACTGAAATTTGGTCCACTATCTTGTTCTAGACATGATTTGGCCTTGGCATCTTCACTATCGAATGTATGTGTTGAGAATCTGTATATAATCAATTAGTATTGAATATTAATCAATTAGTCATAAGTGTAAATTATAACATTACCTATTGTGTATATCTCTTTTATCTATAAATATATATCAAGTGTGATCATATTTGACACACAGAAATACAATTGCAATATGGTATCTAGAGCTGGTTGACCTACTGTCTTCCAAAAAAAAAATTTCGGTTTTCCGCCGAATTTTTTTTTTCTGGCCGTCTACGGCACTGTTCCGAGCGCCACCGCTCCCGAAGACTTTCCGACGACATAATCACACCACCGGACTCGTCTTCCTCCGATTGGCCGGGATCCGAAAATCCTGCCGTCTTCTGCCGCCGGACGCGATCTCACGCGCCTCCCTTCCAGCAGCGCGTCCCAACGCGTCCTCCGTCGCCGTTCACTCCGCCGACACCGCCTTCCCGAGCTATTCCTAGATCTGCTCTCTTTTTTTTTTCCGTTCCAAGTCATCAAAAATCATGGGAGATACCGACTCCGGCACGTTCACTAAGGTTCCACTTATCCCGTGCGAAAAATTAACCGGAACAGCTAACTACAACATATGGGCTGGTGCTGTCAAAATGTGGTTTCACGGTCAAGGCTAAGAGGATCACTTGACTACAAAATCTGATAGTATTCCCGCCGCCAAACGCGATAAGTGGAAACAAACCGACGCCTCTTTATGCACTGTGTTATGGTTTTCCATAGCTACTAATCTCCAAGCATAGTACTAAGCCTTTACCACTTGCTATGAGGTTTGGGAAAAGGCTAAGAAAGTCTTCTCTAATGATGTCCATAATCTTTATAGTGTCATCACCAAGCTCAACTCTTTGAAATTGGAGAATATGGATATGCAAGCCTATTTGAGTAAGCTTGACGCATTAAAGGCAAACTTTACAACCCTAATGCCTTTTACAAAAGATGCTACAACATATGCTGAACAACAAAGTAAGTATTTTATGATCGTGGCACTTGCCGGACTACCATCCGAACTTGATTCTGTTCTGAACCAAATTTTATCAGGATCCAATGTTCCTAACTATGAAGCAGTTAGTGAACAACTGTTGCGCTTGGCTACCCCTCATGATTTTGGACCAGTTTCTATCCCATCTCCTACTGAATAATCTGCTCTTGCTTCCCACTATCATGGTCGTGGTGGACGAACTGGAGGACGGGGTGGACATCGTCATGGTATTCGTTGTAACTATTGCAATCGTTACGACCATATTGAAGTTGATTGTCGTACAAAGGTAAGAGACCAACAACGACAACCACGGGTCGCTGCTGTTGCTCAACCGGATATCTCTAAAGACGTCACTATTTCCGCTGTTGATTACAATGATTTCCTTCAATTCAAAGCAGCCCAACAACCATCATCATCTGCTGCTGTTGCTCAGTCGGGTAATCCTGTAGCTTTTGTCTCTACATCTTCTCTTGGCCCTTGGGTCCTTGACTCTGGTGCCTCTGATCATGTGACTGGTAATAAATCTTTTTTACCACTTGTCTTATTCTGATTCTTTGCCTTCTGTCACTGTGGCGGATGGTTCTAAAATCAAAGCTCATGGTCTTGGTCAGGCACATCCACTTCCAAACTTGTCTCTAGAGTCTGTCCTTTACATTCCTAGTTGTCCTTTTAATCTAATATCTGTTCACAAGCTGATTCGTACTCTTGATTGTTCTGTTTTTTTAATGATAAATCTGTTTATATTCAGGATCGACGTACATGACGGATGATTGGAGGAGGGAGTGAATCTGGAGGATTATATCATCTATCTCAACCGGTGGCATGTGCTTCTACTACTTCTCAAGACCTCACACATCAACGTTTGGGTCATCCTAGTCTTAATAAAATGCGTCTTTTAGTCCCCAATTTTTCTAAGCTTTCATCTTTTGAGTGTCAGTCCTGTCAATTAGGCAAACATACTCGTAGTACTTACTCTCGACGAGTAAATAAAAGTGTTGCATCACCATTTGCTTTAGTTCATTCTGATATTTGGGGTCCCAGTCGTGTGAAGTCTATCTTAGGATATTACTATTATTTATATTAAAAGTACTGCACTAGATCACCTGTGAATTGGTCCACTTTAATATAATATGTTATCACATTAATCTGATGGGATGTAATAGAGTTTAGATTTTTGTACACTTCTACATAAATCAATATCTATATTTTTCTTTGTTTTTCTGTTATCTTTTAATTCTGTCTTTCTTAAAGTGTAAACTAACATTTGAGTTTGTTTAAGGATATCTTTGGTTTAATTAAATTCAACTAGTTTAAAATACAAATGATTTTTTTTAATAAATACTAAATTGTTTGAATATGGAAAAAACTTAAAATTTAAAAGACATAAATATTAATGACATGATAGTTAAATTATATAATTGAAAATTACTTTGAAAAATAAATTTGTGAATAAGTAAAATAAAATAAAAAAAAGGTGTTTTTGAATCAAAAGATTGATGAGAAATACATTGCTTTGAATTTAAAATACTTGAATTGAAAAGAGTTTAAACACATTGAAAAATATACTTAGAGTGTCTTTTGATGAGTACTTGATAATTTTTAAGAAATTTAAAATTTTAAGCAATTTAAGGATCCGTTTGTTTTGACTTTTTAAAAAAATATATTTTTATAGTGTAACATATTTTAGTGAAAAAAAATTTTACAAAGAAATTTTTCATAAAAGTTTCAAATGAAAATTTGGTTTGTATAGTTATTCTTAAAATGTTATTTTATGTATTTTATTATTTTATCAAAAAAAAATTGGATATCAAAAATTAAAAAAAAATCAATTAATTTTGAAGCTATTTCAAATAGTTTTTCATAAAAATCATTTTTGAAATATAACTTTTTGAAAAAACTATAATTTTGACTATGTTTTGATTTTTAATAATGTATATTTATGTTATAGTATGTCAAAACTAGTCTTTTAATTTATAAAAAACAAATTTAGAAAAACTTGTAATATTTTGAAAATTATTTTTGTAGAATTTATTTTCAAAAATACAAAAAAAAATTCATTTTTTTAAAGCTAAAACAAACTGACCCTAAATGATTCATTTGAAATCCATTCATTTTTAAACTTTTTTGTTTGAATGGAGTATTAAAATGATTCGTTCTTAAATTTTTTAGGGTCATTTCCATAAAATTTACAACTTTTGAATTAAATTTAAAGTATGAAAAATTAGGACCAATTTGCAATTTTTGAAAATTTGAAGGGACTAATTTGTGAAATCTGAAAAAATTTAGAGACTTATTTGCAATTTTTAGAAAATTTTAGAGGTGAATTTGAAATTTTTATAAAATATAAGGATCATCTTGCAAAATTTGAAAAATTAATTACAAATAATTTAACAATTGCATATAGGTGAAGTAATAATTTCAAATTCCTTACTTTTTGATGTCATTTGAAATTCCTAAATTTAACTTGAATAAAATACTTCATAATTTTATATTATTTTAACAATTCTCTATATTTTTTATACAAACAATAAATTTTGATCAATTCATTTTAAATTCTCTCAAAAAATTATTTTTTCTCATTAAAATGTTTCATCCAAACACATTCATAATATTATTGAAAGATTGAATTTTTTTTACTTAAAAATAGACCTTAGAAAGTAACCATTTATTATCTAGTGAGGACTATTAGTTATTATAAGAAACCTAAATTATTGTCACTTTAATGACACACCGGTTAAACGTGTGTTTCAGAAAATTAAGATTGGCTAGTCGATTTGTTTCGATTTTAAGAGAATTGAATTTCTAAACCAATTAAAAATATTTAAATTGATTTGGATTGAATTTAGTTTGGATCTCTTTATTTCAACTATGCCTTCAGGTAGAGATGTTAAAATGGACTAGTTCATATGGGTCAGCTCGCCAGATTCTAAAAATCATAAGGTTTGGATCTTAAAATTAGAGTCCATATTTTTTACGACTTTTTTAGCTTAGTCCTAAAAAGCTCATTATCCATTAGGGCTAGCCCATATGGGCTGTAGGTGACTCATTAGATCCACATCGCTATAAATTTTAAAAAATTAAATTAATATTTATATTGTTTTACTCCAAAATAACACATTGATTTTTCTCACATCACTAAGTTTTATCTATATTTTATTCAATTTTTCTCTTGTAAATAGTATACATTAATATAATCAACACTCTTTAGGTAGCTCATTAGATCCACATCGCTATAAATTTTAAAAAATTAAATTAAATTAATATTGTTTTACTCCAAAACAACACATTGATTTTTCTCACATCACTAGATTGTATCTATATTCTATTCAATTTTTCTCTTTTAAATATTATACATTAATATAATCAACACTCTTTTCTCATATTCTATTAGTTTCTCTTATGTTAAATATTCGAGTATTATTTTATACAATTTAGATATGTATTGTATTTAAAAACACATTATAATATTTATAAAAGATAATATAGTACTTAAAAATGTATTATGTTTAAAATAATATAATTTTTAATTTTATTTATAATAAATATTATGACATTTTTATTTTTATTTTTATTAAAAAAAATACGTTTAGGGTTGGGCTCGAATAGTAATTTTAGAGCCTATATTAGAAATGAGCTTTTTTGGTTCAGCCCTAAAAAGCGTGAGCCCACCAAGGTCGACCTGTTTAGGACCAAGTAGCTCATTTTGACAACTCTACTTTCATGTGTCACTTCTAATGTATCCCAAATTTCTTTTGTTGTTTTACAATTTGATATTGATGACATGTTGTCATTATATGTAATTTAGTAAGAAAAATCGACCAAATCAGATGAAAATCGTCCGAAATAGAAGCTAAAGTGTGGAAGAATTGAGAAAAGTGACCAAGATTGAAAAATTGGAACTTAGTGTGAATTTTGGAGAAAAAAGAGCAAATTAACCTTTTGGCTGCTAGAATTGACGTGGTCGCGTTGGTTTCATAAGGGTCACATCGTGACCGTGTTGCTTAGCATTGCGGTCGCGATTTAGCGCAAGTCTGACACGTTTTTTTTTGCAGCTTTTTAAGGAAAAAGAGAAGTGAATTTGAGGGGGGTTTCCAAGACATAAAAGTGACGGCTATGGAGGTTTTTTGTGCTTTTTAAGGTCATTAGAGCCATTGCAGAGAAATTTTCTTCAGTTATTTTTTGATGTACTCTAAGCCTACAATTATGGTATATGTTATTTACACTATGAGTAGCTAAATTCCCCATAGGTTAGGTCTTTTGTATGATGAACCTATTTTTATTCTATTGAGACATATGAGTGGATGATGTTAATGTTATTGCTTTGACGTATTATTTTTATTCAATTATCATTTGTGTTCATCGCTTATTGTATGTTATGACACACAATTTGATCTAGGTAAGTAGTGACATATTCACCATAGGGCTGCTTATCAGAACTATAATAATTGTTGGATTCTCTAATTAACTAGGAATGGTCTAATTTGGAATTATGACTTAGGGATTAACACGCTCTAGTGCCTTGTTTGATGTTACAATTGGCCTGAGGGATCGAGGGATTTGACGTTTAGACTAGTGAGTTGCACACCAAGGGATTGGGTGCAGTGGTAGGGTTAATCCGTCGTGAAACTCTCACGTGTCTGCATGTCTGTTAATGTGAATTTCATCAATAGAATAGGAATAGGGGATTCTAACGAAAAAGATATATTTGTCTTCATTATCTTATCATTATCAAAGCAAATTTATCTTGTTTTCGTGCGAACTACCAATTTCCAAAATCCCCGTTTTTTATTACGTTTAACTCGCACATCTTTCATCTTGTTTATAATTTGTAATTCCTGACGAGACAAATTTTATTTTATTACTTCGATACATACTAGTACACTTTCTAGTTAGGTCATCAAGTTTTTAGCGTCGTCACCGGAGATTGTTGATATTTTCAACAAGGCATAGTGTGCGACATATTTTATTTTTACTTGTTTATTTTGATTTTTGTTAATTTCATTGATAATTTTCTGTTTAAGTTTTTTTGCTTTAATTTTTCAATTTTTAAGTTAGTTTGTTTTTAATCTGTTATGTGTTGAACAATGTTGCTAAGGTATTGTTGTTTGTGTTTATACGAGATTCAGATTCAACGCTTCTATCGTTGGATTTGGAATTAGAGAGAACCGCTTGTGCAATTTGAAAGGCAAATATAAAAGCATTTTTAGTTGCATAATAATAAAAAGAAAAGAAATGGTGTTTCCACCATGTCAGACGTGGGGGGATTATGTAAAAGGACTGATGTAGGTTTGATCTCACAAGGATTCTAACTGGAAAATCCAGTGACATTTGACATAAAGAATTCTGTGTTGTTAGGACTGAGGGAAAAACACTTCGATGAACTATCAGAGACCCTTAGGAACATTTGACCAGATTCTATGAGACGTGTTCAATATGCAACCCGAATGAAGTTACTATCGATCAAGTGAAATTGCAGTCATTTGGTTTCTCTCTGCCATGCATGGAAAAATAATCATTTCAATGTCTACAAAGTGGTATGGTATAAACATGGCAGGAATTATAAGACATTTTCCATGGGAGATATTACTCCAATGAGCAGTTTGTGGAAAAAAGAGCTGCAGACTCAAATTTCAATCAGGAAGAATACGAATCAATGTCATATGCGTGGGAAAGGTTTAAATTGTTACTCTGCAAGTGTCCAAACCATAACATGAGTTCAATGGAACAATTGACACACTTCATCAACAGACTTACAACACCCACTTGTATGTTTCTCGATGCCTCATTTGGAGGTACATTGAGCGATAAGATAGATGAGGATGTAAAAACACTTACTGAGAACATGTGTCTGAATGAGTACCGCTCAAGCAATCGAGGTATGAAAGCAAAAATTCTTCTTGCAGTTGATACACACACAACTTTACTAACCTATATGGCAACACTTACTAAGCAGTTTGCGGCGTCATAATTGGCCCAAGCCAGTGTTAACTGAATCCAAACCCTTCAATGTGCAATATGTAAACTTCTAGAAAAACACCCATTATCCAATCAATTCAATCCAGGTTGGAAATACCAACATAACTTTCAATGGAATAATAATAAAACCTTGAATGTTAGTCTAGGAATACCACTAGTTTCTCCAATGCCCCAAAGCAATACATTAGAAGACGCTTTGAAGAGTTTCATGCAATCCTCTAAAGCAAGTTTTGATGAAATGATTAAGAGCCAAAAAGAGATGAATCAAAATTGGATTTCCATAAACCAGAAAATGACTTTGTGTTTGATGATGAATGATTTAAATCTTTCGCCTAAGGGACTTATAGTCTCATCAGCCTGGCTTAATATAACTTTATCTGCGGGACCGAGAGTTCCCATCAAGCAGGCTATCCAAATCCTCACGTGAGGGACTTAAAGTTTCCTTGGGCGGGACCCCACATATGAATCTAGCCATGGAGGCGTGATCGAAGTTTAGCCTAAGAGACTTAGTTAAATGTTTTGTCTGAGGGCTTGATAAAAGTTTCGCCCGATAGGTCTAACGCCTCACCTGAGGGACTTATAGTCTCATCAGCCAGGATCAATATAACTCTGCCTACGAGACTAAGAGTTCTCATCAAGTAGCCTATCCAACTCCTCACCTGTAGTACTTAGAGTTTCCTCGGACGGGACCACACATACGAATCTCGCCCTGGAGATGAAACTGAAGTCTAGCCTAAGAGACTTAATTAAAAGTCTTGTCTGAGGGCTTGATAGAAGTCCCGCCTCAGAGGTCCAACGCCTTACTCGAGGGACTTATAGTCTCATCATCCACGGTCAATATAACTTCACTTACGGAACTAAGAGTTCCCATTAAACATGTTATCCAACTCCTCACCTGAGGGACTTAGAGTTTCATCGGGCGGAACACCACATATGAATCTCGCTTTAGAGACGCGACCGAATTCTAGCCTAAGATACTTATTAAAAGTTTTGTCTGAGGGCTTGATAGAAGTCCTGCCTGAGAGGTCCAACGCCTCGCCTGAGGGGCTTATAGTCTCATTAAATAGGCTCAATATAACTTCACATGAGGGACTAAGAGTTCCCATCAAGAATTCTATCTAACTCCTCGCCTGAGGGACTTAGAGTTTCCTCGGGCGGGATCCCATATACGAATCTCGCCTTAGAAGCGTGACCAAAGTCTAGCTTAAGAGACTTAGTTAAAAGTCTTGTATGAGAGATTGATAGGCTTGAAAGGTCTATCGCCTCGCCTGAGGGACTTATAGTCTCATCGAACAAACTCAATATAGCTTCTCCCATGGCACTAAGGGTTCCTATTAAGCAGGTTATCCAACTTCTCGCTAAAGGGACTTAAAGTTTCCTTGGGCGGGACCTCATATGCTAATCTCGCCCTAGAGGCGCGACTAGAGTCTAACCTAAGATACTTAGTTAAAAGTATCGTCTGAGGGTCTGATAGAAGTCCCGTCCGAGAGGTCCATTGCCTAGCCTGAGGGACTTATAGTTTCATCAGATGAGCTCAACATAACTTCACCTGAGAATTTAAACCTAATCGGTCCGGTTCATCATACATGTTACTTAGAACCTTAGAGACTTAGGGCCTCGGGATACTCCAACGATCTATGGTCTAGAATACTTTTCCCTTCATAAAAAGCCCCCGTGCTTGAGGGAATGTGTAGTGTTATATTTGCAAAGGCTTTGATAACGGTGGGGGCTTTACAACCTGATAAGTGGTTTTCATACCATCTTTACTAGTCGTTTTTACTTAGCATTTACGCTTTTTGTTTGATTTATTTTCATTTATCATATTTTATGCTTTGGTAGTGTGTTTTTACTATTTTCGGGGCTTAATAAGTGTTCGAGGTGAAAAAGGATCGAAAACGAGCAAAGCGTGAAAAAATGTCAAAAGTCGGAAAATCCTCATGCAAAATCCAAAGGGCTGATATGGTCACCCGTAGCAGCTGCTACGAGCCGTAGCAGCCAAGCCCTAGAAGTCCCTCACTTTCGATGTCTAGTACAAGAAGTAAAGTTCTGCTATGGCCACCCGTAGGAGCTTCTACGGTTCATAGCAAGAAGGCGAGATGTATTTTATTTCTTTCCTTTTTTAGACCGATTATCATGTTTTTGGATCTTTGGCATGATTAGACATGAGATATTCTGATGTAATGGCTATTGAACAAGGAGATTTTATCCTAGTTTTAGTTTTTTTAAATAAAACTCACAGTTGGTTGTGAGTTTAGGGTTCCGATTTTATTTTCCAGAAGTTTATACGTATTTTATTTGTCTCTGTACTCAACTCTCCATTAGAGCATTGGATTAAAGCTTATCAATTCAGGTTTTCTTATTTGTTATCATTACAATTGCTTGTCTAATACAATTGTTTATTATGAATTCATCTTTGCACATCGATTTGGTTGTGTTTTCCCTCACCGTGATTGAGTAATCCATTAGGGACTAGGGGTTATGTGGATTATCTTATGACCGTTTGTATGATCTGTCACAAGTCGATTACGAGAGTTCTTTGTGTAAATTTATCTTAATACTTGAGTTCATGCATTCCAATCCTTGTATGAAAGTAAAGTATTCTCAGGTACTGACTGTAGTCTAAAAGGATATGTGTCGGTACCCGGAGCGCAAGTTTTTAAACAAATAAGTTCAATACAGCGAAAGCGCTTGGATGTGTCATGCTCCATTTTTGCTCCTTGATCATTTGATCCATTTATCATATGCATAGCCTTTTTTTATTTTTAGTTTAACCTATTTATTTCTTACCAAATCATTATCATTCATTTTTTGGCATTTTTAGAAGTCATGTGACACTTTAAAGAAAAATCAACAAAAGTCAACTACACCATAGTTTGTTCTTTACCATATTTTGAAACAATTTGCATTTGCATTCGTATTTGAGTGACATTCATAAATAAACATAAAAATTAAATTCAATTTGTTTTTGCATCATACCATAAACCAATTTTGATTCAAATCATAAACTATGCATACTTTTATAAAAAAATCTAGTTTATTTTCCTTTACATATCATCATACAATATCATCGTCTTAATACCATATTACAATTCATACTTTCATTTCCATGATCATTGCCTCATCATCAAGCCATTATACCATGATCCATTACCATGTTCATTAGACCTACAAAACCATGTTTTATCATAAAAATCCAATATGACATGAACATAAGCATAAACATAAGCATACTAACATGATAATCAAGCATTACAGTGACAAAATTTTGCAGCAAATCATCACTAATCCATGCCCAAACATGCATACATGCATACATGCATCAAAGTTCAAATTAGGACCACATGGTTTTCATAAACCAAAACAACTTCCAAAACCACTTCAAACAAACACAAAACCATAACTAACTTGTATTCTCATTTTAGCATAAAATTAACTTCAAAAATACACTTAGATGCAATCTTAACCCTTGATTAAACATTTTTTTCACATGGATCACTACTTAGTGCAATCCTAACCATTCTTCATTTTAATTTTTCATAATCTAACTCCCTTCAAAACTCACCCTCACATTTCACACGAATTTGAATTCATTCACATTCATCTTAGCCTATTTGAACAACATCATATCACCACAATGGATGAGGGGGGAGTCAAAAGAATAACATATTCACTATTTGAATTTCGCTAAAAAATGGAAAATAATTGAACAATTTGAAATAGAATAAGGATGAGATTGAATAGTGATTCAAATCACATTGATTGGTACCTGTTTGGAGATTCGTCGGAGCCTCGTCGAAATCTGGGTTTTTCCACCGAAACACTCATCGGTGTTCTTCGTGTTCTTGAGGTTTTTCGCATGGATAAGCTTTGATTCTTTATTCTTACTTTATTTCTTGACATAAACATGTTTCTTCACTTAATATGTTTCATATTCTTTAATAATTTATGCAAAATAGCTTGAAATATGAATTTCTGGAAAATCAGTGTTCTTGTGCATCCCACTGTAAATAACTAATTTTCAGAAATTTTAATTGTTGATTTTTTATTTTTGAACGTGCAATTGTGTTCGTGCTATCGAGTAGATGAACTTTCATTATTCATTTGTGTGATTTAGTGAAAATTTGAGACAATTACATGTTGATCAAAGTGACTAGTAGTGTATTTTTTTCAACTCTTTCACAATATTCACTACTGTTACAATAATGTGGCTTTGTTTTCTCAATGAAGAAGATGAGTGGAGATGGAGCCCACGCGGGTCACTCCCTTCCCCCCCCCCCCCCCCCCCCCCCATTCCCTTGATTAAACATTTTTTTCACATGGATCACTACTTAGTGCAATCCTAACCATTCTTCATTTTAATTTTTCATAATCTAACTCCCTTCAAAACTCACCCTCACATTTCACACGAATTTGAATTCATTCACATTCATCTTAGCCTATTTGAACAACATCATATCACTACAATGGATGAGGGGGGAGTCAAAAGAATAACATATTCACTATTTGAATTTCGCTAAAAAATGGAAAATAATTGAACAATTTGAAATAGAATAAGGATGAGATTGAATAGTGATTCAAATCACATTGATTGGTACCTGTTTGGAGATTCGTCGGAGCCTCGTCGAAATCTGGGTTTTTCCACCGAAACACTCATCGGTGTTCTTCGTGTTCTTGAGGTTTTTCGCATGGATAAGCTTTGATTCTTTATTCTTACTTTATTTCTTGACATAAACATGTTTCTTCACTTAATATGTTTCATATTCTTTAATAATTTATGCAAAATAGCTTGAAATATGAATTTCTGGAAAATCAGTGTTCTTGTGCATCCCACTGTAAATAACTAATTTTCAGAAATTTTAATTGTTGATTTTTTATTTTTGAACGTGCAATTGTGTTCGTGCTATCGAGTAGATGAATTTTCATTATTCATTTGTGTGATTTAGTGAAAATTTGAGACAATTACATGTTGATCAAAGTGACTAGTAGTTTATTTTTTTCAACTCTTTCACAATATTCACTACTGTTACAATAATGTGGCTTTGTTTTCTCAATGAAGAAGATGAGTGGAGATGGAGCCCACGCGGGTCCTCTGCCCTCTGTAATTATCAAGTAATGCTTTTTCCATTGGTTTCTGTAACTCCCATGCAATCATGGGGATATTTCGTAACTGTTCATACGTTCTCCTAGTACTGAGGTCTGGTCCGACCTGTTCTTCTGTCAGCTGATGAGTGCTAAATTGTTGTGATTTCGAGTGTGAATAATTAGCACTCATCAGCTTAATTCATTCGTTTTATACCAATAAACCTTAACTTTTGTATATATTTTGAATAGTTTATGTTATAGTGTATATATTGCATTATCATGTAAATATCATTGAGTTTGATTGTTTTATCTCATTTTTGTAGGCATTCAAGCAATGATATTTAGTCATTGTCTTATAGAGCATTGAATAAGCTTTCCAACACTTCCAACCATGCGTAAAACGTAGTTACGATTCTCAAGTTATGGTCGAAACAAGAGCTGATTTTTCTTTGTTTTCTGAGTGCGCTGAGTGGGCTTCTGCACGGGCTAAAAGGGCTTGCGATTTTGAAACATTATAAATACATTTCTACATCATTTTTTAGGTTATGGTTTTGGGGATTTTTACACCCAACTTCATCAGAACATTTCTTTGGATATAGAGGCTTAGAAATAACATTAGAGTGTATATCTTGATGATCCTGAGTTGGAGTTGCTTCAATTGACGTTGACAAACCGAGAGATTCCTCTTCATCTTCTTTCTTCTCTTTGTATCCTCTATTGTTGGGGTTTTGTATGTAAGTTTATCTTGATTGTATGTATATTTATTGATCGTTGTATAAAATCTCTTTTATAAATCTTTATCGATGGTTATCTTTGATTTCAATATTTATCTTAATAGGTTTGGATTGCTATAGACATATACAGTTTGAACTCAATCTAAGATGAACATCTCTTAGATTCTAAACTCTAGACATATTAATTTTATTGAATTTATAAATAGTAGGTTGTCTATGTCAATTATGTCCGGCTAAATCTTAAGAGTTTGGAATGTGAGGACTGTCGTTTCGACGGGGAGGGCGCTAATTATTAAAAATTAATTCTCTTTTTCAGTTTTAGATTTGTTTTAAAAAAGTCAAAAAGCTTTGTGCGACGACGAGAGCGCTCAGATATCGATCAATAGTGCGACAGTGTGAGACCGATATCCGATAATAAAATTTGGATTTTTAATTTCTAAAAACAATGACAATGCTTTAGTTATTAATTAGAACTTATTTATTTTCAAAACTAGTTTCGAAATTGTAATTTGTGGAGCAACAACATGACATTTATGGCTTCGAAACATGACACAGGCTGCGCAAAAGTGAGCAGTGTATTTAAATTTATATTTCCTCTGAAAATTATTTTAAATTTTGTAAAAAGCGCCTAAGTTTATTTGAGTCCCAGAGGTACACCGGAAATTATATTTCTGTCTTGTTTATTTAAACTTTACTTAATTAACTAGTCTTAATTTCTATCTTATTCCCCTCCTATTAAAATATATTAGTCTTAGATTTACATAACATCAATAGATAACAATAAGTTTGATTATTGGTCCTTGTGGGTTTGATATTTTACTATAACTGATTTTTCCATGCACTTGCGGAATAACCCCATCACTACTTATTGCACGAATAACCTTACTTGATCAACAAAGAGCTAGAGAATTTAAAGGCACTCAAGCAGCACCTATCTCAGTATGAGAAATAACAGCCATTTTACTTTTTGCAGGTACATGTTATATTGAAGCGATAACACATGGATTGCATCAATTGTATTTCCTTACGAAGCCAATCGACCATGAAAAGCTCCATATGACCAGATCCTCCAATGGCCAAAACAGATGATGCTTAATTGGTGCAATATGCCAAAGTTGATAATTCGGCCTCAAGAGAAACATTATTCAAATTAGTAAGATAAGAGAAATCATCCTCTGAAATGGACACCTGATTCTCCCTTGAAGTGCGAGGTCTCGATCAGGGCCAAGAAGACGTGAGCTGAAGTACATGAGGCCAAGGGTAAGGTGCCCAAAGTGCTTAATGCCTCTAGAGTATCTCCAATAATTTCAGAATCAGGGTTGAAGACCGTGAGAGTTCCTTTTTGTGGCTGCATCGAACCCAGATGGGAAGGTCGTCTTAATTGCTTTATCACTCTAACCGAAACATGGGCGATGACAGGTGTTGGAACGTTCAAATGGACGACCGTCCATGGGATAAATCGAGCTCCCCTTTTCATTTGTCGAATTACTTTCTCACATTCCATTGATTCTACATATGGAAATTCATAATTCACTGGGAAAATTTGTAGATATGGATGACAAACATAGAAAGATAGGGATACCAGAAGCTTACCAAAAACTACCTTTCTCTCATTTTCGGTGTTATCGTCCATTAACAGTCGAATTTCAATGAGTTGCTTAAAATGCTTCCTCGAGGATTCATCTTACAAAACGGCACCTCTGACGTAATCCAACTCTTTGAAGAAAGTAACTAATCATTTCTTCAATTAAACCTCCTCTTGGGAAAAATATACCTCCTTGTAGACATATGACAATTTCTATTTCTATTGCATAAATCTTTGTATGAGCCTCTTCGTTAAGAGGGGGTGACTAAAAAGAACTGATATTTGAAATGTTTCACGCCATCAAAATACACTTCAAAGTAGCGAGTACCTGCATCAATGTGATTAAACATTGACCTTGCATATGATTTGTTACTACGTTGCACCTTGAAAAGGTGGAAGAAGAGTGACAAAAATGGCTTTCATCCCCGATAATCACACAAGTATTGGAAGAATTTGATGAAAGCCTAACTCAGGGTATTCAACTATGAAGGAGTAACATCAGATGGTTTAAAACCTCAACTTCGAAACCGTCGAGAGTCAATCAGAGACCCAATATCGAAAATGTTCACTAGTAAAAGGGGATGATGTAGTTGTCATATTCACTGCATATCTTTTTGTCTTCCTCTGAGATCAATACACCTAGTCTAATGAGGGACACACCTCAAGGAAATCCCTTTCAAGGTTACCTTCGCGAGCGAAAATAGAAATGGTTGCCAAAATTTCAGAATCTACCCAGACATTTGAAGTATCTTCCCTCGTTTTTAGATGCATGATGGGTACCACTTGTTGCGGTGAGAATCGGATAACAAGTTATTAATTAACTTGCATCACAAAACTTTAAATTCACCACCGACTTTGATTTATCCAAAGGAAAGGTTCAAGATCGAGAAAACCTAAAGGGGGGAGATCTAAGGTTCGGGGGTTGGTTATACTAAGGAAAGGTATTAGCACCCTAAGTATCTGTAGTACTCTACAGGAACCTCTTGCTTAGTTTGTGTTATGTTTGCTTGCTAAGGAAATCTGTACTAAGTAAGGGTAAAGATAAAGACCAAAAATGCTAAAGGTAAGGACCTAGGGGGTATGTACCAAGTTTGCTCGCCAAGACGTCGCATCTTGTGCCTACGTATCTGACTAAAGAATCAGAGCAACCGTAGTTCACCTAATTAAGGGTGAAGGAGGAACCATTGACTATGGCCAAAGTTCCAAAGGGAAATGAGTGTGAGCTTATTTTAGAGTTCAAGAAAACTCTCTAAATCTAAGTTATAGGGGAAAAGTGAATTCTCATGATGGTGAGAATCACATAGAGTTCAAAACTCTAACCTATTGCTAAGTTATGACTCAATGGCTCTTATGAGGCCAAGAAAAGGGAAAGGCTCTTATGAGGCCAAGGAAAGAGAAAGGCTCTTATGAGGCCAATGTGGTATGATTTGTTTATTGACTTATGATTCAACTGAGGAGGACTTTCCTTTGGAAGAGTATTGAGGATGTGTCAAATGAAACAGGCAACCATAATCATAACAGAATAGTTATCCACAAGACTTTATCAGAAACTACATACAAGTCCCACCAAAGGGGGAAATGAAGAGTTAGTATTCAAAGAAATTAAAAATTAAAATGAAATAGAAATAGTCTCGTCTTAATCATGATTTAATCGAGAACTCAATAATCAATGATTCTTGACTTTCATCGACTAAAAAGTGAATGAAACTAAAATAAAGAGAAAGTGGTCTCATCTTAATCAAAGTTTTGTCGCTTTAATGAGATCAACCAAACCATGAAGTTTTCTATATCATAGACCAAAATAAAGAAAGAGGAATAGAAATGAAAAAAATAAAGTTGGTCTCGTCTTAATCAAAATTTAATCGAGAAATCGATAATCTTTTGATTAGACTTTCATTGACCAACAAAGGAGAAAATGAAGATGGCCTCATATAATCAAAATCTATTGATTTGAAATAATCAACAAAGTTATGATGTTTTTTATATCATTGGCCCAAAAATAAAGAAAATGGAATCAAAAGGAAAATAAAGTTGGTCTCGTCTAAATCAAGATTTAATCGAGAAATCGATAATCTTTTAATTAGACTTTCATTGACCAATAGGAATACATAAAAAAAGCAGCCTCATATTTATCAAGACTTTATTGATTGAAGTCAAGATTTGTGTAATATCATTGGCCCCAAAATAAATGAATAACAAAATCAATGAGTCAAACACAAATTTCTTTTACCAAGAAACTTAAACAAAATACATTGGAAACCTTTTTTTTATTAAAATAAAACAAATAGAAGTGAAAATAATTAAAAAAACTAAAGTAAGAACTAACAACTTAAAACTAAAATAATTAGGAAATATTTTGAAGCAACACAAATTAAAAACAACAATAAACCAAAGAAAAAAAAGGAAAAGGATCATGTGGACTAAGACAACAGCCCATCACCTATGTTGTTTAAAAAACCGGTGTAAGAGAAAAAAAAAGCAAGAAAAATCCTCACGGGCCTATGAGCCCAAATACCAGAGGGATCATTATCTTTTTAGAAGCAATAACATGTGGATCCCAAGATGGCCTTATCAGCAAGCGTAGAACCGAAAGATAACAGGGCAACGCATCAAGAAATGAAACGACAATCATTAGATGCACCTCTCCTTCGAAAATCGACGAGCATACGAAGGCAAGGCAATCGATTCCAACCTTCTTTTCACAAAATTCGTCGCACTCTTCTCTGTGCTTCCTTGTTTGATCTCGTCACAGGTTTAGGTTTAGAAAGATTCGCTCAATTGAAAGTTTGTGTGTTTGAAGAGGAGATTCATGGTGGAAAGGTGGCGATGAAGAAAGATGGTTTAAAAGGTTGAAGACGGATTAAAGTGGAATGAAGGTTCAAGCGTGGGAAATTTTCCTTGGCTCAGGTTTGTGGTTCGTTTGATTCTCAGTCTTTCATCTCGGATTCTTTCTGGTTTGGATTTTTTCTGGGATTTGGTTTTGAGAAGATTGGGTTGTTTACGGTTTGAAGATTAAAGAAGGGATCCGGATTGAAGATAGGGGAAGGTTTTTGGTTGTTGTTGATGTTGATGTTGATGAAGGCGGAAGGTTGGTGTAAAGAAGATTGGCCTTTTTTTGGGGAAGAGATTTGTAGTTTGAGGTTTTTGTCCAGATTGAACAATGATGATGAGCGAAGGTATTGAAGATGAAGGCTGGGTTTCTGCAGTTTGAGAATGAAGGGATTGCTCGATGAGACTATCGAGTGATTGTTTTTGCCGAGAAAAGAAGATTGAATGAAGATGATGTCTTTCCTTTTTCTCCTGAAGTTTTTTTATACTACCTCCCTTCTTTTTCTCTTTATCTCCTCCTCTCAAACGATTCACAAGCCTCTTTTTTTATTAAGTTTTTTTTTGGCTAAATTTGTCTGTTGCCTTGTGAGGCCTTTGTCACTGCAGGATATAGTAAAAGTGGTCGAAAGGCAGCGTATCGTCCTTTTCTCTATTGCCTTGTTGGTTTGTACAAAGATTCCTGGTTGTCTGGAGGTTTAGCAGGTTTACGACAATGCTTTTTGTAGGTTATTGTTGCGACAAGTCATTGTCGCTAGCAGGCATGGTAGCAAGGCGCAGTGTGGCAGACGTGGTAGCCAGGTGGTTTTGTCATTGGTTTGTGAAAGTAGCATGCTGGAGATGTGTGATGGTGGGGCATTGTACATTGTTGCAGAGCAGGCTGTATTTTGTTTTGAATTGCAGTTCATTTGTCGCGAAGCCCAAGTCTTGGAGTGGTAGGGTGTTTTGGAAGGGAGCAAAAGAAATTCTTTTTGTATTATTTTTGTAACCTTGATAAATCCTCTTGTATTTTGAAATGGGCTTTGTGGAAATAGTTATAAAAGAAAAATAGGAAAAGAAAGAAAAATGGATAATGTTGGAAAAATAATGTGATTAATGGGATTGAATTTGAAGAGGAATTAAATGAACATGAAGATTGAATTTTAAATCAAAATTTGAAAAGAAGTTGAAATGGATTTAATTGGAAAAAAAAAAGAATTGGATAATTAAAATGGATGATAACAAAAATGTGAATGAAGTGGATTAAAAAATGGATTTGGATAATGAAGTGAATAAAAAGAAAAAGATTTGGAAATGGTTTAAGAAAAATGTGGATAATTGAATGAAAAGTGGATATGGAAAGATTGGATTAAAATGGATAATAAGGTTATGGAATAGATGTGGAAATGGATTTAAAAGTGGATAGTTTGGAAAATGGGTAAAGGTAACATGCCTCCACAATACTTAAAAATTCCGCATATGCACTTTGTCGCTCCCAGGATTTTCATCCAGGTACAAACGCGAAAGTGGCGCGGAACACAGAGTCGCCAACAATGTATATTTATCCCAAGAGAGGGAAAGGGAACACCGCATAAACCTGAGGAAGAGGGAAAGGAATGGTCATCGCAACCATAACCTGGGTTCGGGAGTCGGTTACGCTAGGGGAAGGTGTTAGCACCCCACGCGTCCATCGTACTCGATGGGATCCACACCTGTTGTCTAATCTAAGGGTGAGTTATCCTAAAATCTACGGTTGTACTGACACGGGGAAGGGGAAACAAAGACAGACTCGGTAGGACGTCGTCGTCCTAGGCCTACGTACCCCCTTTATGCAATGGGGAATTCAGAGTCAACGTAGTTCATACCAAGTTCTTTTTGTGTTTTTTATGAGTGACGTTAAGTTTTTGTCCGGCAGTTAGGGTCGATGCCTGTTTGCGACTCAGACGGAAAGTAACGTGCCCTTTTTGAAAATAGCCTTTAGTTTGACAATCCCGCAGGATAAAAATGTTTGAAGTTTGTTTGTATTTTTTAGGACAGAAGTGAGTTGAGTTAGTTCATAACTCACCTTGAACCAAAGTCTATGACACGGGAACGAATGCGTCGCATGGTCGTCCTCAATGGGACGTATGCTCAACACTCTAGATGAGAGAAGGGGGACCCCTCAATCTTCATTTCCTATGTTTAAGGCTTGTGTGCAAGGTGTCATACCCCAAATTTTGACCACTAAGATTTCCCATCATTGTGAAAATCATCATTACAATATGGAGGAACCATTATGTTTCATCAGTCTCCCCAAAGATGGGTGAGCATCCACTACAATCAATATTAGGGTTTCAAGCCCTCTCAGAGCTTTAGACAAAGGATCAATCAAAGAATGACATAATCTTCAACTTGTCTGACCTCTCAAACATCCACAATGGATCAAAAGGACTCCCACCCCAAGGATTAAGTACAAAGTTGCTCCCTTCTGGGTGGATCAAGCCTCAAGATCGCCAGTGTCACCAAATTAGGGTTTTGGTCGACCAGGGCCTCCAGGTGGGGAATTTCCTCTGGGCATGAGCCAAGGATCCAAAACACAACCTAATATACTCCATGAAACCTCATGGACCCAACCATCAAGTCAATTTTGCCTCAGGGGATGCATACATCAAAAATCAGGAATTAGGGTTTCTTGACCTAATTCACCCCTAAGTTGACTTTTAGGGAAAATCATGAGCCAAGACCTCAAAAGAGGATTTGAGGGTCTCTAATGAACTATATTAATCCATTTGGAACAATGTATTAATCCAAGAAGTTTGAGCAACAAGTCTCAATTTCATCTGCACCACAGTTAGGATTTTAAGGGAAAAGTCAACTGTAACTTTGACTTTTGACCAGGACATGCTCCCAAGCCCTAGGACATGAATCAATATACCCTATGACACCCATGGAACATGTCCATCAAGTTTGATTTAAGTCAAGGACACGATTTCCTGAAGAATTGCACAGTTTGGAATTCATCTGATAAAAAGTCAACTGTGCACAAAAGTCAACTTTGACTTTTTGAGATTTTTCACAAAAATGAATTTTTAACCCTAAAATGATGTTAATGTATGATTTGAATCATCATTCATCAAGAAAAATCAAGAAAAGTTGGATAACTTGTAAAATGGGTAACCATAAAAACTTAGAAAAGTTTCTAAGTTAAAAATAAAGTGGCTAGGGTACCAACTTTGGAGGGTCATAACTCCTAAACCACAAAGCCATTTTTCCCCATCCAAGGCTTGATTTGTAGATCTCATTTCCATCTATAAAAACTTCAACTAGACCTAACTCCAATTCATTATGGATTTTGAGCTATGAGTGAACCAAAATGGCTGAAAACATGAAAGTATCACTTTTCCAACACTTAGAAAAAATTCTGTCCAAGACAAATTTTGGTGGAAACACCAAAACTTGTGAGGTTTTTTCACACAGTTACAAGCTGAATCAGTTCCAAAGATAAACATCAATGTTGTTGCAAATGTTGCCAAGAATCCAAGCAACTCAATAGCATGAAACCAATCCACTTGTGCCAAGAATTATGGCTGCCACAACACACCATGTTAAGGCTGCCATGAAAAATTAGTTTGGGAGTTTTGTGCCATCCACGATTTCTGAGTCAAAAAGAGTGATCACCATGCCACATGCCTTCAATCTGATCATGAACCAACTGATCCAACTGATAGGGTTGAGTAAAAAAGCCAAGGTATCTTCCAACTTGAAATTCATCCACTTTGGCACATTTTGCCTTGAATTCAAAGGGGCATTAATGTGGAATAGTGCATTTTCAACAAAGCCACTCTACTCAGTCAAGTTCTCTGATTAAACAACAATAAAAACATCTGAGGAATGTGATTTTGGTCAAGGCATAGCCCTGCTCTTGGGAATGGCTAGTTTGCCTTGCTTGAGAAGAAATCCTCCAAGCCAATCCATGCAAATGTGATCTGATCCAGCAGCCATTCACTATTCCTCCAAGACAAAAGTTGATCACCTATAAATAGAGGTTCCAATGGATCATTCAACACACACCAAAGCCAGTTACAACACTGCTTTCTCTCATTCTTCCTTAAACCTCAAGTTTCTTGGTTTTTGAGTAACCACTATCGGGTTTTGAGTTGCAGCCTCAAGCAATCAATTCCAATTGCTCAAACATATCACATATGATGTATTTGAGGTGTCCAAACACTTAAACACTGACTGTAACACCTCAGGCTCAAAATCACCCTTCAACCAAGCCATTATGCCTCAATTATGCAGTTGGAGGTCTCCAGCTTGATCCAAAGAGTTTCAAAAAGTTCCAAAGCTTGCAACACACTCCATAACACCCATTGAAGCTGTAGGGATAATTAATTCACAACTGGAACAAGGTTTGTGCAGAGTTCCATTTCAGCTTGCATCAAGGTAAGCCTCAAAACTCCAACTCCATGATCCATGCATATTTCCTCGCATGATATTTTTGCCAATTGCTTGCCATCATATGTTGATTGTTTTCCCTCAGAAAATTTGGTCATAGGACTCATAATCATGTCTGCACGATTATTTTTGTAAAATTAGGGTTCATACGGCCATAATGATATAATTTGCTATACACTGAAAATGAATTAAATTGGGTATTGCCATCTTCTTCCTTGTGAAAAAACGCATGAGTTTAGTGTTTGAATCATGTCAAATGGTTGAGAAACGAGAGAGATAGAGGGCTTCATGCACGAGCTAGAAGAAGAAGATGGCCATGGCGCCATTTTAAGAAAATCCAACAAGTTCTCTATATATTTTTCCCTTGCCATGTTATATTTGAATTGGCATTGCGCCCCAGCGGTTCATCAGCTGGTTTTGTGTGTATTGGCAAGCGAGAAGTCTGGGGTTCGAATCCCCCTCGCCCCAGACTTCTTTTTATCACTTGTTTATTTTGTTATTTTTCATATTATTATTTTTAATGATTTGAAAAATTAATAACTCCTTCAATTTTTATCATTTTTGATTGGTTCTTTTTGCAATAATTCACAAAAATGTTTAAATATTTGATTTTACCAAAAAATCCCAAAAATATTATTTATTTCATATATTTGATTTTTTTGCAAAGAATTAATGTTTTATGTGTTTTTAGCATTTAAAATATTTTTTCTCCCTTTGTTTTCTAACCCTAATTTGATTTCAATCATTTTGTAGGAAGAAACCTGATTTTTTGGAACATTGATCCAAGATCATAATTTGTTTTCACATATTTAACAAATTTTGATCCTTTTAATTGAATTTTTATTCAATTAAAAATACATTTTGAAAACAAATTAGGGTTTTGAATCAATTCAACCCTCATCAAACTTTTTTCAAACACTCATGGGCCTCTAATAGAGTGTAAGACCCAATTATTTTTTGACCAAATCATTTTTTGGGCCTCAGTGTATTGTATAAGTCCCGATACCGTCAAAAACAAAAGGCGCGATCGTCGCATTTTGAAAAATAACCTGGGCCTACCCTCGAGTAGTAAAACCCATTTCTTTTCTTAAAACTCACTTGGGCCTCTAATAGAGTGTAAGACCCAACCCCCTTTTAACCAAAAACATTTGGGCCTCACTTATTGTATAAGTCCCTTCGCGTTAAAAGAAAATCTCGGCGCATCGCCATTTCAAACGAAAAATCAATTGGGCCTACCCTCGTGTTATAAGCCCCACTCTTTTTCTTTAAAATTTTTTGGGCCTCTTGAGAAAGTGTAAGACCCATCCCTTTTGTACAGAAAACCTTTTTGGGCCTCAGTCACTTGAATAAGTCCCTCTGTACAAATTCAACAGTGCGCTCACTGATAAAACCCCGGGCCTCTCCTTGAGCTGTAAGCCCCAAATCTTTCTTTTTCAAAGTACTTTCTCCTTTGATTTTGAAATATACTGTTGTTTTCAATCTTTCTTTGTTGAACAATTAACCAAACAGCATGGAAGCTCTACAACCGAGTAAGTGGTTATTGCTTTCATTTACCGCTTTCATATACTTATAACTGTATTGTGGGGCTGTTTCGCTGTAAGTCTTCTTTCATAAACTCATATCAACTGTGTAATAATAGTATAGATATTTAGAGTTTCCCCAGCAACTACGTCTAGCATTAAGCCCGTTGATCAGTCTTAGAAATAGTCAAAACTAGATCCCCATAGGATTACCAGACACAGTCTTCCCTCCTCTTGGGGTTAAACAATATGGAGACATGAAAGGCAGCATTCTCGGTGAACCCTTTCATAGACTGTCACTCGTAGAAGTTGTCAAAGAAACTCTATTCCCCAGAGATGATCTCTTCTCCGTGAATTGCATCTCTTGAGTTTCTTCCAAATTCTTGGACTTTCCTGGCTTGATCTATTCTTTGTGAATAGCCTGTCTTGAACTTCTCGGGGTTTGGGGACCCACAGGCTTCTTAAAAGCACTTGTCAAGAAACTCTACTCCCCAGAGATGATCTTTTCTCCGTGAATGGCATCTCTTGAGTTTCTTCCAAATTCTCGAACTTTTCTGGCTTGATCTATTCTCGGTGAATGGCATGTCTTGAACTTCTCGGGGTTTGGGGACCCATCGGCTTCTTAAAAGCATCGGCCTCCTCTTGGGCATCGTACAAGGACCCACAGGCTTCCTAAAAGCAACCCCGCCTCCTCTTGGGCTTAGTACAAGGACCCGTCGGCTTCTTAGAAGTATTCACAATCTCCTCATAGGCTTCGTATAATGATCTCTTCCTCCGGGAATGATAGTCTCCTCTTGGGCTTCGTACAAGGACCTCTCAGTTCTTAAAAGCTTCCAGCCTCCTTTTGGGCTTCGTACAAATTGTCCCGACGACCTCCTAGAGGTATAGGAACAGAACTTAGTCATCTGCATAGAACAGTCCTTTCAAAGAATCTACTACTGTTTCTTAAAGCATGGTACAAAAGATAAAACTCTAGACTTGGACAGTCTAATCTCCTTGAGTCTCAAAGACATTCTCAAGTGACCCCTTCATTAAATAGGAAGAAAACCCGTAGACTCGGACAGTCTCAATACCCTTCAGATTTCCCACTCCTTAAAAGAACAGGAATAACCCGGATCCTCAAATCAAATCCTTGAGTACAGTATTGCTTATATAAGAACTGATTTTCTCTTTCAAAATCAGTATACTGGACCTGTCACTCAACTGAAACAGTCACCATAGCCTCCTCTTGGGCTTTGTACAATGATTCTCCCCAGCGGAGTCAAACAACGTTTAGCCTCTCTCTCGGGCTTTGTACGAGACACATAAGAGACTCCCTCATTGAGTCAATCAACCTTTCGCCTCCATCTCGGGCTTTATACAAGATACAAAAAGGTTCTTATTGAGCCAAACAAATTTCAGCCTCCATCTTGGGCTTTGTACGAGATACAAAAAAAAACTCTCTTGTTGGGACAAATAGCCTTCATCTCGGGCTTTATACGAGATACCAAAAGACTCCATCATCGAGCCAAAACCTTTCAGCCTCTTACTCGGGCTTTGTATGAGACACAAATTAGCCTCCTCTTAGGCTTTTTATAAGAAAATCACTGGTTGATCCTATCAACCTCTTAGCATCAAAAGCTGTGCCTCATTCACAGTACACAAACATCAATAACTCATTCCCCTTCATCTAATCGCTGTAAGCGGCAAGCCTCTGGATCATCTACATCCATGCCACTGTCCCTCTTTTAGCATGAGAAATTCCTAAGGAAAGATGGCATTGCTCTACACTGAGTTAAAGTCTTCTCCTTCAGGTTAAAACCCCCTATAAAGGAAATCATGGCATTACTAGGATCCGCGTATCCCGGTTAAAGTAATCCTCCTTTACAGTCAGTCACCCAACAGTTGTGACAAATAGACCCTCTTTAGAGGTGACAAATTCTCTCTAAGGTCAACCCTTTTAGCTTCATATCTTGGGCTTTGAACAAGATACAAACCACCTTTCACTTCACGTCTTGGGCTTTGAACAAGACACCAAAATAACCATTTCCTCCCATAGAATAGGAGGAACTACGAACGCTCTGATTTCCCTGTTTCGGTAAACGGGAATACGTAGGCATAAGATTGAAAGAAAAGATCTTAGCGAGCACACTAAACAAAAACCCTAAATCCCATACATCATAATCTGAAGCAGTATCCTAACAAAATCCCAGAGAAGAAATCAGTATTGGCGAAAATACAAATAACCAATACAAAGGCCCCCCCACATTGATCGCATCCGTAACCTAACAAACCGCTGTTTAAACTCAGTATGCAAGCAGGGTTAATTGGAGACATCTATTTCCCTTCCTTCATCAGCTCACAATAGGATAAAAAATGAATCGACCTGTAGTAAACTAACCGCAAAGAGCGACCGCGCTTAAGAACTGCGTCCAAAATCGCTCGCTACAGAAAAATGGCGCCCACCATGGGGCCCATCTTTGTTTTTCTTCTTTCTTTTCATCTCTTGTGTAAACCACAGATTGGGGCTTCCGCCGGGGAACCCATTTTCTGTCATGAACTTAGGATTCATAGCTTTAAAGGTCTAGGATGATTAGGACAAATATATATACTGCTTTTCCTAATTGCTATACATGTTTATTTTTTCGCTAATGGGAATGCATGTGATGCCGCATGTGGAAAGATTGAGTATACACTTAAGAGAAGTGATGGCGACGAGGTCGACCATCAACCTCAGTGGAGGCTGACCAATGTAACCCATTCTCTCACCTAGACAATGGGCCGATTGTGATGTCTGAGAAGCTGAGGAGCCAACCCTTTCGTAGTGCGAAAACTATCGGAAATAGTTGTTACGCGATACTACCCTCATTTGAGGCTGGTGATGTATTCTCGGTGAATGGCACTTACTCTAAGATTTCTCTACAACTCGCTGGCGATCCGCTTGTTGTTTTGCTTTCCTAGGAGGAGCTGATGATAATGAGTACAGGTACAAAAATCACCCTAGTATAAACCTTTGGGGATGGGTAGAGCCTTGACTTCATGACAACGACCCTTTGACCCCATGTTTTTTCTATGTTTTTGTGTGCTGCATTCATGCATTCATTTAAAAAAACATTAAAACATTCAAAAAAAAATTCTCTTCTAGTCTCTCTGTTTTTCAAATTAAACTAAGACTGTGATTGCAAATATCAGAGAAAAGGATTGCGCTAATGGATTTCGGTAGAAGGAGAACTCATAAGTATACCTTCAGGATTCCAAAATTAGGGGATTTGAGAAGGTTAGCAAGGATGATCACAAACCAAGAGGCTTTCAGAGCCAAGAACGGAGGTTTGCTACCACTATTAAGAGTCCATGTGATTGAGGGAATCATGGATGCGCTCATTCAGTTTTACGATCCGGTTTATCACTGTTTCACATTCCCGGATTACCAGCTAGCACCAACACTGGAGGAATATTCTCATCTGATTGATCTACATATCACTGATCAAGCTCCATTTTCTGGACTGGAAGAAATTCCAAAGGATCAGACCATTGCAAGAGCAATTCATTTGGAGGAGTCTGAGGTCAGGACTCACCTGACCACTAAGGGTGGCATCCAAGGTTTGCCAGCCCAGTTCTTGACAAAGAAGACCCTGTATTTTGCCAGTATAGGAAACGTGACTGCTTTTGAAAGCATCTTTGTCTTGCTCACCTATGGGTTATTTTTGTTTCCCAACATCAATAACTTCATTGATATTAACTCCATTAAGGTTTTTCTCATTGGAAACCCTGTACCAACTTTGCTCGCAGATGCATATCATTCTGTACACTTGGGAAATTTGTACAGCAGAGGGGAGATCACGTGTTGTGTACCTCTGATTTACAAATGGTTTATCTCTCATTTGCCTAAGTCTGCTGCTTTTTGGGATTGTAAGAGTGCCTTACGTTGGTCGCAGAAGATCATGTCCCTCACCAACTCTGATATAGATTGGTGTAATAGGATCTATGATGGAATCAAAATCATTGATCGTTGTGGAAACTTCCCCAACGTACCCCTTATAGGAACTAAGGGAGGAATCAATTACCATCCAGTTCTCGTTCGTCGTCAATTTGGATACCCGATGAGACACGTCCCACAGGGTGTTCATCTGGAAGGTCTTTTCTTCAAAGAAGGAGAAAGCGACAGAGCACTAAAAATGGAAATAGTGTAGGCTTGGAAGCAGGTTCATAAGAAAGGACGAGAGTCTCTAGGAAAACCAGACTGTGTCTCGGTGGAGCCTTATCTTCATTGGGTACAAACTAGAGCTCTCAAGCTAAAGATGTCTTATCCTCGTTACGGAATTCTTCTGCCGAGGGAATCTGTCATGTATTTCATGATGGAAACTGAAAAGCTTCAGGTTACTCTCAACAAAGTTCAAAAGGAGAGAAGGTCTTGGAAGAACAAGTACCACACCCTCGACATAGAGTGTATCAAAATACAGCAACTACTGAAAGATAAAGATGCTCTGATCGAGATTTTAGAGCAACATGCTGTAGAGAATCAAGATGACCAAAGGAATTTGCTCACTCCTTTCACTTGGCAAAGGAATGACAACCCGACAACGGCCCAAGAGCCCCGGTCAAAGAAAAGGAAGATACCAGAATCAGCACCCGAGTTCTCTCGGGACCCATTAGCTTAGGTTTCTGTTTCTGCACCTTGTAATCTACTGTATTTCCATTTCTATAATCCTTTGAAATTCAATAAAAAAGGGTTTCCCCACTGTTTGATATTTGCAATCTAATTGTCGAAGTTTATTTTGATTAAACCAAAAAATAATTAATATAATCATTGCATTCATCATTCTCACATCGCGTATTCTTCTTACCTACGAATCTCATGTTTGTGTCTCGATTCTAGAGTCAAACTGTCCCATTCATACAATACTCGGGCCAATCGTCAGAAAAAGATGGATGATCTTAAGGAAGAAAATAGAGAGTTGAAAGAAGAGATCAACGCTCTGAGAGAGGATATGAGAAAGCTTCGTAACGACATGCAAGCTATGGCAGAAGCTCAGCTACAAAGGACTGTGGTCTCAGAGATCACCTCAACGCCCATTGTGGAGAAGTATGATCCTAGGTATCAAATGCCGAAAGATCGTCCTTGGGGCATACCTGTTAACTATATCCCAGAAGGATATGTTCCGCCGATCACTGAAGATCAGGGAATCTCAACAGAAGCTACTGGGTCTGAAGGTTACAAACTTCGGGAAAGCGAAGATGCCAGGGGCATACTGAAGACTCCTGAAGGTTACAAACTTCGGGAAACGCCAAGACTCACTGCCGTAGTCACGGTCCCACCCCCTATGGTGCACACTGTCCCGGAAGGACAGATTCCACAGATACCTGCTGGTAAAAAGGAAACTTTGTTTGATAGAATGGATGAATTCCAGGAGCAGTTCCTGGAAATGTAGAAGGAGCTGCAAGCCATTCGCGGTTAGGATTTATTTGGAAAGGACACCACAGACCTCTGCTTGGTCCCCAATGTGAAAGTTCCGCACAAGTTCCAAGTGCCCGACTTTGAAAAATACAAGGGTAACTCTTGCCCTCAAAGCCATCTGGTGATGTACGCTCGACGGATGTCAGCTCAGACGGAGAATCAGGACCTGCTGATTCACTACTTCCAGGATAGTTTAACCGGTGCCGCATTAAAATGGTACATGGGTTTAAACCGTACTACGATCAGTACATTCAGAGATCTTGGTACTGCTTTCGTCCAACAATACAAATACAATTTGGACATGGCACCCGATAGAGATTAACTCAGATCAATGTCGCAAAAGGACAAGGAAACCTTTAAGGAGTATGCTCAAAGGTGGCGTGAAATTTCCGCTCAAATTTGTCCACCTCTTGAGGAAAAAGAGATGACAAAGATCTTCTTAAAAAGCTTAAGCTCATTTTACAATGACCGAATGGTTGCCAGTGCACCCAGTGATTTCACCGAGATGGTGGGCATGGGCGTTCGTCTTGAGGAAGCCGTCTGAGAAGGACGTTTGGTAAAAAACACTAGATCGACGAGCAGTACTAAAAAATATGGTAGTGCTCTCCCTAAGAAAAAAGAGCAAGATATTGGGAATATCTCTCTCGGAAAGCAAAGGCGACGTTATCAGCCGGTAGCAGCTGTAACTCCTGCTATCAGCCCTGCGCCTATTCCTACGTATCAACCTCAGGTTGCGTAGAGCCAACCTGATCAGCAAAGGACACATCAGCCTCTTCAGCAGGCTCGTCCCCAATACAACAACAACCATACAACGCGGCCACCAGGATTTGATCCTATACCCGTATCGTACGCAGAGTTGTTTCCATTACTACTGGCCAATGGGTACATTCAGACTAAGTCTCCTCTTACAGTACCGGAAAATCCGCCTTTTTGGTTTAAGGTGGATCAAACATGCCCTTATCATCAAGGGGGTGCAGGGCATAACATTGAAAATTGTCTCAATTTCAAATCCGACGTGCAAAAGCTTATTAGGAGCGGGGTCTTATCCTTCAAGGATACAAATCCTAATGTTCTCACGAACCCGCTGCCTCAACATGACAAGGCTGTAGTTAATTTGATAGAAGGAGAAACTAACAATGTCTATCAAATTCACGATGTACTCTTGTTGAAAACCAATCTGGTCAAGATGCATTGTAGACAGAGTGGATATGGCCATGTGCCACCTCATAACTATCACCAGTGTGATATCTTCTCTAAAGATAACCAAGGATGTTCTGTGGTGCAAGCAGCTCTACAGGAACAAATGGATCTCGGATGGATCCAAGAGCACCGAGTTCGTGGAGTTAACATGGTTTACACGAATTCCAACGTCATTCAAAACCACGACATCCGTGCAATGAATGTCAACTTGGTGGCGATGCATTCAAGGCAAAGCCAGTATCATAATCTGCCACAGCACGATTACAGTTCTTGTCTGATTTGCTCGGTAAACAAACAGGGATGCTCTTTCATACAGGAGGCCCTCCAGCGTCAGATGGATCTTGGATGGATCCAACACTACCATGATAGGAATTCCTATCAAATCAACATGGTTCAGATCTTTGATATTCGTGTGATGAATACCAACCTGGTAGAGTTACATGCTGAACAGGTCCGACTTGGATTCCTGGTATCACATAATTATCACAGCTGTAAGGCGGGTTGCGAAAACGATCGAGGTTGTACCCTTGTCTAGGAGGCACTTCAGCACTTGTTAAATCACTGGTGGATGCCAATTTATATGGATGAAGATACTCAGTAAATTAGTATCAGTAACAGGAATCCTACTCGGCATCAGAGTCAGGATGTCCGATCTGTGGAAGCTAACCTAATAAGGTTACACTGTATTCAAAGTGGGCGTGGCCAGGTGCGACCACATAATTATGACCGTTGTAGCGTCTGTTTAGAAAGTAACCAAGGGTGTTACCTTGTGAGAGCAACTCTTCAGGGCCAGGTGGATCGTGGAGAAATTCGTCCATATTCGGGTTCTGGACCCATCAACTAGACGCCGAATTACCTTGCCGATCAAGTTGAGAATGTTGTCACAATCTCTGGTCATCACAGGACCAGGGATGTTTTTGCCATTATCCCTCTACTTGACGAATCTAAAGTTCCCAACCGGGAACGGATCGAAATTACTTATGATGGTCAGAAAAATCAGAAGGCTCCTGTAGTCATTTATCTGCCGAGACCATTACCGTATGAATCAACTAAGGTTATCCCTTACAAATACGGTGCAACGGCCATTGAAAATGGAAAGGAAATTCCATTACCCTCCGTTTTGAATATTGCAGACATCAGTCGTGTAACACGGAGTGGTAGAATCTTCAACCGAGGGATTGGGGAACCTAACAAAGAAAAGGAACTTCAGACGAAAACTCCTGATCTACCAGTCGGTTAATCCGGTAATCCCGACCTTTCGAAAAATGATGATGAGATGCTGAAGCTCATCCAAAGGTGTGAATACAACATTGTTGATCAACTGTTACAGACTCCTTCAAAGATCTCTGTGTTATCACTGTTACTCAGTTCAGAAGCGCACAGGGAGGCTCTACAGAAAGTCTTGGAGCAAGCCTTTGTGGAACAGGATGTAACAATCAGACAGTTCGATAGCATTGTCTCTAACATCACTTCCTGCAACAATTTGGGATTTAGTGATGAGGAATTACCTGAAGAGGGTCGCCGTCATAACATGGTGCTCAATATCACAGTTAACTGCCAGGATGATGCTTTAGCCAGCGTACTGGTAGACACAGGGTCAGCCCTGAATGTTAAGCCAAAGTCCATTTTGATGCAGTTGTCATTCAAAGGCCCTCTGATGAGAATCAGCGAGGTTGTCGTTAAAGCATTCGACGGATCCAGAAAAACGGTTATCGGCGAAGTTGATCTTCCCATAACTATTGGTCCTCACACTTTCCAAGTCACTTTCCAGGTCATAGACATCCGGGCAATGTACAGTTGTTTATTAGGAAGACCTTGGATACACCAGGCTGGAGCGGTTACTTCAACCCTCCACCAAAAGCTAAAGTTCGTCAAGAACGATCAACTTGTCACAGTTTGTGGGGAACAAGCCTTGCTTGTAAGCAAATTGTCATCGTCTACTGGTATAGAACCCGAGGAGGTTATTGGAACTCAGTTCCAAGCACTGTCGGTGAGCAAGGACAATCAGTTCAAAGAAGGAACTTCCATTTCTTCATACAACGATGCTATCAAAGCGGTCGAGAGTACCGATACAAAAGGATGGGGACAGCTTGTCATTCCTACTAGCAATACAACAAAGAAGGGTCTTGGTTTTTCTGCAACCTGTACCCAGACAGCTGACAACGATGAAAGTCTTCATCCCCTTCAAAACTTCTTCCACAGTGGAGGTTTTCTCCACCCAGTGTCTCAAGCAGTACATGCTATTAATGAGGAAGATCCCTCTGACACAGATGAAGAATGGAAGTCCTACCTTAACGAGGACGGTTATATGTCTCAGGAAGAGGTGCCTACGCCATTTTTCTATCCCACACAGAGTTCGGGATTTACACCACGGTCAGATGTCGAAATGATATATGGAGATTGTGATCCGGAAGGATGTCGTGCTCCGCCAAATTCATTAGAGGAAGACACTCCGATGAAAGACAATTTTGACTACACCTACCATGGCCTAATGGATGGTCTGCCAATGTGGCAACCTTACCCAGGAAACTTGGGGTAAGAGAGTCAGCCGAACAATGAAAATCAGCTGAGTCTCATTGAACAGAATACATGTGTCCCCACCATGTCATGGGATCAACACTCAGGTCATCCTGAAGCTACTCAACATGAAGATGAATTCGCAACGTTTGCAGGTCTGGAATTCATCAATTATGCCTTTCCCGAGGTCAACGTCATCGAGAGAGATGACTTCTCCAGTTCCAAGGAAGTGTGGGACACTTTGGGAGAACCGAGTGGAAAATACGACTATATGGTCAAGTACATCACTCCCAAAAGCTCTCGTATCAGGTTCGAAGATATCCAACCTACTGGATGGGGAGATACAGCTGAGAGCACAAATACTCTGCGAAATACAACAGAGGAATCCTCCTACGACAATTCTGCCTGGGAGACAAATTCCAATGATCCTAATCCACCAGAAATCAGCGTTGTTTCTGAAGACAAAGCAAGGAAGGTGCCAGACTTTGTGATTCACCGAGGAGTTCGCCGCCAATGGGTTGCCGTCGAGGTTCCGAAGGTCGTTCATCAGTCAAAGTAATTGCCATCTTTAACCTTTCACCCTGCCCAGGTGAAACGGATGTTTTGATAGGGCTCGCTTTCTGTAAATTTCCCTCTTCGCTTTGCCCGAAGCGACATAGTTTTATTTTATAGGGTTGTAGTTTCAAGATTCGACTTATTCATTAATAAAATAACGTCGTTCTGTAATTTCCGCATTAATTGTTGTTTTCTCTTTTCGCTTTTCTCAGAAAATGATAATCCTAAAAAATAATTAAAAATAAAAACAAGCAGTAATAAAAAAAAATACACTGCACACACTTTTTCATTTTTTCTATCTCTTCTAAACACGAATCATCACGTCATGCAGATTGCTTGTTTTAAACCCTGTTGAAACATACGATCCGATGCCTTCTCCCGACTTTGAGTTCCCGGTATTTGGGGCTGAAGATGAAGATGACAACGAAATTCCAGAAGAGATCTTCCGATTACTCAGACAGGAGGAAAGGTCCATTGAACCTCACAAAGAACCGTTGGAAATGGTAAACTTGGGTTCAGAAAAAGAGAGAAAAGAAATCAGGATTGGGGCACTGCTCAGTCCAATTGCCAAAGAAGGTTTGATAAAGCTTCTCAAAGAATTCCCCGATGTATTCGCTTGGTCCTATCAGGATATGCCAGGGTTGGATACCAGCATCGTGGAACATCACTTACCGTTGAGATCAGAATGTCCGCCAGTAAAGCAAAGGTTGAGACGAACTCATCCGGGCATAGCCATCAAAATCAAAGAGGAGGTACAAAAACAGATTGACGCGGGTTTCCTCGCCACATCAAAATATCCTCAATGGTTAGCCAACATCGTACCCGTTCCCAAAAAGGACGGAAAGGTCAGAATGTGTGCTGATTACAGGGATCTGAACAAGGCTAGTCCAAAGGACGACTTTCCTTTACCACACATTGACATGCTGGTAGACAGTACAGCAAAGTTCAAAGTCTTCTCCTTCATGGATGGATTCTTGGGCTATAACCAAATTAAAATGGCGTCGAGGGACATGGAGAAAACTTCGTTCATTACCCCATGGGGTACCTTTTGTTACAAGGTAATGTCGTTCGGTTTGAAGAACGCCGGGGCAACCTATCAAAGGGCCATGACTACTCTCTTTCATGACATGATACACAAAGAAATCGAGGTATATGTCGATGACATGATTGCAAAATCAAAAACAGAGAGTGAGCACATTAAACATCTGTCAAAATTGTTCGAATGTTTAAGAAAATTTAAGCTCCGCTCGAATCCCAACAAGTGCATCTTCGGTGTCCGTTCAGGGAAACTACTAGGGTTCATCGTCAGCCAGAAAAGGGATTGAGGTTGATCCTGACAAGGTCAAGGCCATTCGAGAAATGACTTCTCCGAAAACTGAAAAACAAGTCAGGGGATTCCTGGGACGTTTGAACTACATCTCCAGATTCATATTCCTCATGATCGCGACCTGTGCGCCGATTTTCAAATTACTCAAAAAGAACCAGGATTGCGTTTGGTCAGAAGATTGCCAAACCGCCTTTGACAGTATCAAGGAATATCTGTTGAATCCTCCGATTCTATCACCTCCAGTGGAAGGAAGACCACTAATCATTTACCTCACAGTTCTAGAGGACTCAATGGGATGTGTACTTGGCCAACAAGACAAAACTAAACGGAAAGAGTCTGCCATCTACTATCTGAGCAAGAAATTCACCGACTGCGAAACTCGGTACACTATGCTTGAGAAAACTTGATGTACTTTAGCTTGGGTAGCCAAACGTCTTCACCAATACATGATTCGTCTTACTACTTGGTTGGTCTCCGAGATGGACCCAATCAAGTATGTCTTCGAAAAACCTGCTCTCACGGGAAGGATTGCCCGTTGGCAGATGTTGTTATCGGAATATGACATAGAGTACCACGCTCAGAAAGCCGTTAAAGGAAGTATTTTAGCCGATCATTTGGCTCATCAACCGATTGACGATCAGGAATCAATCGGGTTCGACTTCCCAGACGAAGATGTCATGTATCTAAAAATGAAAGACTGCGATGAACCGTTACCCAGTGAAGGGCCAAAACTAGGTTCCCAATGGGGACTTATCTTTGACGGAGCAGTTAATCATTATGGAAACGGAATTGGGGCAATCATTGTTACCCTTTAGGGTACCCACATTCCTTTCACCGCTCGACTTACATTCAAATGTACGAACAACGAGGCCGAATACGAAGCATGTATCATGGGTCTCGAAGAAGCCATTGATTTAAGGATCAAAAACTTGGACGTGTACGGCGATTCAGCCCTGGTTATCAATTAGATAAAAGGAGATTGGAACACATACCATTCAGGATTGATTCCTTACAAAGACTACGCGAGAAGGTTGCTACCCTTCTTCAACAGAGTTAAGTTTCATCATATCCCTCGTGATGAGAATCACATGGCTGATGCATTAGCCACTATCTCTTCCATGATTAGTGTAGGTCAATGGAACGACCTACCTAAGATCGACATAATGCGCCTTGAACGGCCCGCCTACATCTTCATGATTGAAGCAGTCATAGACGACAGACCGTGGTATCACGATATCAGATGCTTCCTTCATAAACAAGAGTACCCACCTGGGGCATCTAGGAAAGACAGAAAAACCCTCAGAAGATTGGCTGGAAACTTCTTCCTGAGCGGTGATACACTCTATACGAGAAACTTTGACATGGTCTTGCTCCGATGTGTAGACAGACCAGAAGCAGACATGCTTATGAAAGAAATTCATGAAGGGTCCTTTGGCACTCATGCCAACGGACACACAATGGCGTGAAAAATTCTGAGAGCAGGGTACTATTGGTTGACAATGGAATCCGACTGCTACAAGTATACGAGGAGGTGTCACAAGTGTCAGATATACTCCGACAAAATTCATGTACCGCCAACGTATCTCAAAGTTATTTCTTCCCCGTGGCCTTTTTCCATATGGGGAATCGACATGATTGGCTTGATCGAACCTAAGGCTTCAAACGGACATCGGTTCATCCTAGTAGCCATTGACTATTTCACCAAGTGGGTCGAAGCAGCGTCATTTGCCAATGTAACCCGACAAGTGGTGGTCCGATTTATCAAAAACAATATCATCTGCCGTTATGGTGTTCCAAGCGAGATCATCACTGATAATGGATCTAACTTGAATAACAAGATGATGGAAGAGTTGTGCGCAGAGTTCAAGATCGAACATCATAACTCATCTCCCTACCGACCAAAGATGAATGAAGCTGTAGAAGCGGATAACAAGAACATCAAGAAGATCGTTCAAAAGATAGTTGTAACCTACAAAGACTGGCAAGAGATGCTACCCTTTGCTCTTCACGGTTATCGCACATCTGTCCGCACTTCAACAGGGGCAACCCCTTTCTCTCTAGTGTATGGCATGGAAGCAGTGCTCCCCATAGAAGTAGAGATCCCGTCAATCCGAGTATTGATGGAAGCTAAGCTCACCGAAGTTGAATGGTGTCAAAATCGACACGACGAACTGAATCTGATCGAAGAGAAACGAATTACGGCTCTATGCCACGGTCAATTGTATCATCAGAGAATGAAGAAGGTGTTCGACAAAAAGGTCCGACCTCGCATCTTCAGGAAAGGAGACCTCGTGCTCAAGAAGATACAATCATTTCTCACTGATTCTCGGGGCAAGTGGACTCCGAATTATGATGGCCCCTATGTGGTCACGAAAGCTTTCTCAAGCGGCGCCTTGAGACTTGCAACCATGGACGGAGAGGAATTTGCCTACCCCACGAATGTTGATGTAGTTAAGAAATAATTCGCCTAAACTGAAAAAAAAACGTCTCGGTGGATTGAAAACCCGAAAGGGCGGTCCAGGCAAAAGTAAGAGACATGAAAAAAAATCATCCCGGTGGATTGGAAACATCACAGTACAATCCATGCAAAAGTTAGGGATAATGGCAAGTAAATATGTTCAACAGAGGCAAGTTCCTCAGCAGCAACAGTTACATCATCTGTCAGAAAACTCCAGTCTAGGTCATCTTCGACAGAAGCTCAGGATGCCCCAAATTCAAAGTTGGTAGAAGAATAGTGGTCGTTATGTTTCAACGTAGCCCTTTTCCCTGTAAATTACCATTTTCTAACTTTGTATATACTCTTTGGAATCACGCGTTTGGCTGATCTCCGTCTTATCAATAAAATTTGAGTCCTTGTGCTTTTGTTTGTAATTCTTATTTGTTTTAGCTTTACAGAACGACGTTGTTAACATGATTAACGATTCTTGAAATAAAACAAAAATGAATTTACTTGTTAAAACTTTTATGCTTTTTAAAGACGGCAATTTCTTTTGACTGTTGAACATCAAACGAACATCAACCGCTTCTCCAGAAGTAAGCGAACCTCAAAGTGCAGAATCAAAGTACTCCTTCTATGCCAGTACGCCTGAATGAAGGGATCAACTGTGTCAGAGACCTTGTTTCATCTGACACGCCACAGCCGAGTTCTCATCTCCTAAGCCCGATCAACGTAGCTCCCAACAGGGACTATTTCTCCTAAGCAAGGTGGAATTGCTATTCTGAACCAACGGTACTTCTTCGCCCCGCGATGGCCGAGTATCCAGTCATGTTCATCTTTTAGTTTGTGTGTCGCGTCAGTTTTGTCAGCATATACATACATACATCATGCATTATTGATCTGTATTCACATTTCATATTGCATCACTATCACTCTAGTCGGTGTTGTCCCCTAGTGATAGATGTTCTCTCAATCGAGTTGTCAGTTCTTGCCTCGTCAGGAAACGCTGCGTTTGAACAACCTCGCCTCCAGTTTATCTCTGGAAGGAAGTTGGCCCTTGACCACTTTGATAACTTGAACCTCTGAAAAACCAGAGGAACTTTCAGTCAGCATCACTCTTCTCCATTGAAGATGATATCCTTGCTTTCCTGGATTAAGGAAAATCCACAAAGAAAGCCTCGTAATCAGAGATTCAGCAGCACGCCAGTTTCGCTCCGAAAAGATTATTGATGAAAAGGTCATCGGCACCTCAAAATTGGACCCCATCATATGGCATTTCTCCGGGAAGATCCCGAGAAAAGTATGATGTAAGATCCCAAGCGACAGCAGTCTCCCAAGAGACCTGTTTTCCCCCAGTAGAAACAAATGGTGTCTCCAACAGAGAGGTTTATGCAACTCTACAACTCAGACGACTGGGTTTCCCAGCAAGTCTGACATCAAAAGTTTTTCCGTCAAATGGCATCTCTCCAGGAAAATTCTGTGAGAAGTTTGAGGAAAATCGCTATGAATAGCGTCCCTTGTCAATAAAGTTTATTGACAAAAGAAACTGAGACCAGTTCCTTGGTAGGAAACCAGGATCGAGGGGAAGTTTATATCAGAAACTAAGACTAGTTCCTTGGTTGAAAACCAGGATCGAGGGGAAGTTTAAACTAGAAACTAAGACCAGTTCCTTGGTAGGAAACCAGGATCGAGGGGAAGTTTATTTCATAAACTAAGACCAGTTCCTTGGCTAAAGACCAGGATCGAGGGGAAGTTTACCTTTTCTAAGCGTCATCGCTTAGCTAAAGAAGATGAATGCGTAAGCTACCCTTCATAACCATCATCAAAATTTCGGATATTCTGATATTTAATCCTCTTGCACCCCGAATGCCCGAATACCTTCGCCATTCACACCTTCGTGTCTAAGAAGATTAAATAGGGGCATCTGTCGTACCCCAAATTTTGACCACTAAGATTTCCCATCATTGTGAAAATCATCATTACAATATGGAGGAACCATTATGTTTCATCAGTCTCCCCAAAGATGGGTGAGCATCCACTACAATCAAAATTAGGGTTTCAAGCCCTCTCAGAGCTTTAGACAAAGGATCAATCAAAGAATGACATGATCTTCAACTTGTTTAACCTCTCAAACATCCACAATGGATCAAGAGGACTCCCACCCCAAGGATTAAGTACAAAGCTGCTCCCTTCTGGGTGGATCAAGCCTCAAGATCGCCAGTGTCACCAAATTAGGGTTTTGGTCGACCAGGGCCTCCAGGTGGGAAATTTCCTCTGGGCATGAGCCAAGGATCCAAAACACAACCTAATATACTCCATGGAACCTCATGGACCCAACCATCAAGTCAATTTTGCCTCAGGGGATGCATACATCAAAAATCAGGAATTAGGGTTTCTTGACCTAATTCACCCCTAAGTTGACTTTTAGGGCAAATCATGAGCCAATACCTCAAAAGAGGATTTGAGGGTCTCTAATGAACTATATTAATCCATTTGGAACAATGGATTAATCCAAGAAGTTTGAGCAACAAGTCTCAATTTCATCTGCACCACAGTTAGGGTTTTAAGGAAAAAGTCAACTGTAACTTTGACTTTTGACCAGGACATGCTCCCAAGCCCTAGGACATGAATCAATATACCCTATGACACCCATGGAACATGTCCATCAAGTTTGATTTAGGTCAAGGACATGATTTCCTGAAGAATTGCACAGTTTGGAATTCATCTGATAAAAAGTCAACTGTGCACAAAAGTCAACTTTGACTTTTTGAGATTTTTCACAAAAATGTATTTTTAACCCTAAAATAATGTTAATGTATGATTTGAATCATCATTCATCAAGAAAAATCAAGAAAAGTTGGATAACTTGTAAAAGGGGTAACCATAAAAACTTAGAAAATTTTCTAAGTTAAAAATAAAGTGGCTAGGGTACCAACTTTGGAGGGTCATAACTCCTAAACCACAAAGCCATTTTTCCCCATCCAAGGCTTGATTTGTAGATCTCATTGCCCTCTACAAAAACTTCAACTAGACCTAACTCCAAATCATTGTGGATTTTGAGCTATGAGTGAACCAAAATGGCTGAAAACATGAAAGTACCACTTTTCCAACACTTAGAAAAAATTCGGTCCAAGACAGATTTTGGTGGAAACACCAAAACTTGTGAGGTTTTTTCACACAGTTACAAGCTGAATCGGTTCCAAAGATAAATATCAATGTTGTTGCAAATGTTGCCAAGAATCCAAGCAACTCAATAGCATGAAACCAATCCACTTGTGCCAAGAATTATGGCTGCCACAACACACCATGTCAAGGCTGCCATGAAAAATCAGTTTGGGAGTTTTGTGCCATCCACGATTTCTGAGTAAAAAAGAGTGATCACTATGCCACATGCCTTCAATCTGATCATGAACCAACTGATCCAACTGATAGGGTTGAGTCAAAAAGCCAAGGAATCTTCCAACTTGAAATTCATCCACTTTGGCACATTTTGCCTTGAATTCAAAGGGGCATTAATGTGGAATAGTGCATTTTCAACAAAGCCACTCTACTTAGTCAAGTTCTCTGATTAAACAACAATAAAAACATCTGAGGAATGTGATTTTGGTCAAGGCATAGCCCTGCTCTTGGGAATGGCTAGTTTTCCTTGCTTGAGAAGAAATCCTCCAAGCCAATCCATGCAAATGTGATCTGATCCAGCAGCCATTCACTATTCCTCCAAGACAAAAGTTGATCACCTATAAATAGAGGTTCCAATGGATCATTCAACACACACCAAAGCCAGTTACAACACTGCTTTCTCTCATTCTTCCTTAAACCTTAAGTTTCTTGGTTTTTGAGTAACCACTATCGGGTTTTGAGTTGCAGCCTCAAGCAATCAATTCCAATTGCTCAAACACATCACATATGATGTATTTGAGGTGTCCAAACACTTAAACACTGACTGTAACACCTCAGGCTCAAAATCACCCTTCAACCAAGCCATTATGCCTCAATTATGCAGTTGGAGGTCTCCAGCTTGATCCAAAGAGTTTCAAAGTGTTCCAAAGCTTGCAACACACTCCATAACATCCATTGAAGCTGTAGGGATCATTAATTCACAACTAGAACAAGGTTTGTGCAGAGTTCCATTTCAGCTTGCATCAAGGTAAGCCTCAAAACTCCAACTCCATGATCCATGCATATTTCCTCGCATGATATTTTTGCCAATTGCTTGCCATCATATGTTGATTGTTTTCCCTCAGAAAATTTGATCATAGGACTCATAATCATGTCTGCACGATTGCTTTTGCAAAATTAGGGTTCATACGGCCACAATGATATAATTTGCTATACACTGAAAATGAATGAAATTGGGTATTGCCATCTTCTTCCTTGTGAAAAAACGCATGAGTTTAGTGTTTGAATCATGTCAAATGGTTGAGAAACAAGAGAGATAGAGGGCTTCATGCACGAGCTAGAAGAAGAAGATGGCCATGGTGCCATTTTCAGAAAATCCAACAAGTTCTCTATATATTTTTCCCTTGCCATGTTATATTTGAATTGGCATTGCGCCCCAGCGGTTCATCAGCTGGTTTTGTGTGTATTGGCAAGCGAGAAGTCTGGGGTTCGAATCCCCCTCGCCCCAGACTTCTTTTTATCACTTGTTTATTTTGTTATTTTTCATATTATTATTTTTAATGATTTGAAAAATTAATAACTCCTTCAATTTTTATCATTTTTGATTGGTTCTTTTTGCAATAATTCACAAAAATGTTTAAATATTTGATTTTACCAAAAAATCCCAATAATATTATTTATTTCATATATTCGATATTTTTGCAAAGAATTAATGTTTTATGTGTTTTTAGCATTTAAAATATTTTTTCTCCCTTTGTTTTCTAACCCTAATTTGATTTCAATCATTTTGTAGGAAGAAACCTGATTTTTTGGAACATTGATCCAAGATCATAATTTGTTTTCACATATTTAACAAACATTGATCCTTTTAATTGAATTTTTATTCAATTAAAAATACATTTTGAAAACAAATTAGGGTTTTGAATCAATTCAACCCTCATCAAATTTTTTTCAAACACTCATGGGCCTCTAATAGAGTGTAAGACCCAATCCTTTTTTGACCAAATCATTTTTTGGGCCTCAGTGTATTGTATAAGTCCCGATACCGTTAAAAACAAACGGCGCGATCGTCGCCTTTTGAAAAATAACTTGGGCCTACCCTCGAGTAGTAAGACCCATTTCTTTTCTTAAAACTCACTTGGGCCTCTAATAGAGTGTAAGACCCAACCCCCTTTTAACCAAAAACATTTAGGCCTCACTTATTGTATAAGTCCCTTCGCGTTAAAAGAAAATCTCAACGCGAGCGCCATTTCAAACGATAAATCAATTGGGCCTACCCTCGTGTTATAAGCCCCACTCTTTTTCTTTAAAACTTTGTGGGCCTCTTGAGAGAGTGCAAGACCCATCCATTTTGTACAGAAAACCTTTTTGGGCCTCAGTCACTTGTATAAGTCCCTCTGTACAAATTCAACAGTGCGCTCACTGATAAAACCCTGGGCCTCTCCTTGTGCTGTAAGCCCCAAATCTTTCTTTTTCAAAGTACTTTCTCCTTTGATTTTGAAATATACTGTTGTTTTCAATCTTTCTTTGTTGAACAACTAACCAAACAACATGGAAGCTCTACAACCGAGTAAGTGGTTATTGCTTTCATTTACCGCTTTCATATACATATAACTGTATTGTGGGGCTGTTTCGCTGTAAGTCTTCTTTCATAAACTCATATCAATTGTGTAATAATAGTATAGATATTTAGAGTTTCCCCGGCAACTACGTCTAGCATTAAGCCCGTTGATCACTCTTAGAAATAGTCAAAACTAGATCCCCATAGGATTACCAGACACAGTCTTCCCTGCTCTTGGGGTTAAAAAATATGGAGACATGAAATGCAGCATTCTCGGTGAACCCTTTCATAGACTGTCACTCGTAGAAGTTGTCAAAGAAACTCTATTCCCCAGAGATGATCTCTTCTCCGTGAATTGCATCTCTTGAGTTTCTTCCAAATTCTCGGACTTTCCTGGCTTGATCTATTCTTTGTGAATAGCCTATCTTGAACTTCTCGGGGTTTGGGGACCCACAGGCTTCTTAAAAGCACTTCTCAAGAAACTCTACTCCCTAGAGATGATATTTTCTCCGTGAATGGTATCTCTTGAGTTTCTTCCAAATTCTCGAACTTTCTTGGCTTGATCTATTCTCGGTGAATGGCATGTCTTGAACTTCTCGGGGTTTGGGGACCCATCGGCTTCTTAAAAGCATCGGCCTCCTCTTGGGCATCGTACAAGGACCCACAGGCTTCCTAAAAGCAACCCCGCCTCCTCTTGGGCTTAGTACAAGGACCCGTCGGCTTCTTAGAAGTATTCACAGCCTCCTCTTAGGCTTCGTATGATGATCTCATCCTCCAGGAATGATAGCCTCCTCTTGGGCTTCGTACAAGGACCTCTCGGCTTCTTAAAAGCTTCCAGCCTCCTCTTGGGCTTCGTACAAATTATCCCGACGACCTCCTAGAGGTCTAGGAACAGAACTTAGTCATCTGCATAAAACAGTCCTTTCAAAAAGTCTACTACTGTTTCTTAAAGCATAGTACAAAAGATAAAACTCTAGACTTGGACAGTCTAATCTCCTTGAGTCTCAAAGACATTCTCAAGGGACCCCTTTGTTAAATAGGAAGAAAACCCGTAGACTCAGACAGTCTCAATACCCTTCAGATTTCCCACTTCCTTAAAAGAACAGGAATAACCCGGATCCTCGAATCAAATCCTTGAGTACAGTATTGCTCATATAAGAACTGATTTTCTCTTTCAAAATCAGTATACTGGACCTGTCACTCAACTGAAACAGTCACCATAGCCTCCTCTTGGGCTTTGTACAATGATTCTCCCCAGCGGAGTCAAACAACGTTTAGCCTCTCTCTCGGGCTTTGTACGAGACACATAAGAGACTCCCTCGTTGAGTCAATCAACCTTTTGCCTCCATCTCGGGCTTTATACGAGATACAAAAAGGTTCTTATTGAGCCAAACAAATTTCAGCCTCCATCTCGGGCTTTGTACGAGATACAAAAAAAAAACTCTCTTGTTGGGACAAATAGCCTTCATCTCGGGCTTTATACGAGATACCAAAAGACTCCATCGTTGAGTCAAAACCTTTCAGCCTCTCACTCGGGCTTTGTACGAGACACAAATTAGCCTTCTCTTAGGCTTTGTATAAGAAAACCACTGGTTGATCCTATCAACCTCTTAGCATCAAAAGTTGTGCCTCGTTCACAGTACACAAACATCAACAACTCCTTCCCCTTCATCTAATCGCTGTAAGCGGCAAGCCTCTAGATCATCTACATCCATGCCACTGTCCCTCTTTTAGCATGAGAAATTCCTAAGGAAAGATGGCATTGCTCTACACTGAGTTAAAGTCTTTTCTTTCAGGTTAAAACCCCCTATAAAGGAAATTATGGCATTACTAGGATCCGCGTATCCCGGTTAAAGTAATCCTCCTTTACAGTCAGTCACCCAAAAGTTGTGACAAACAGACCCTCTTTAGAGGTGACAAATTCTCTCTAAGGTCAACCCTTTTAGCTTCATATCTTGGGCTTTGAACAAGATACAAACCACCTTTCGCTTCACGTCTTGGGCTTTGAACAAGACACCAAAACAACCATTTCCTCCCATAGAATAGGAGGAACTACGAACGCTCTGATTTCCCTGTTTCGGTAAACGGGAATACGCAGGCATAAGATTGAAAGAAAAGATCTTAGCAAGCACACTAAACAAAAACCCTAAATCCCATACATCATAATCTGAAGCTGTATCCTAACAAAATCCCAGAGAAGAAATCAGTATTGGCGAAAATACAAATAACCAATACAAAGGTCCCCCCACATTGATCGCATCCGTAACATAACAGACAACTGTTTAAACTCGGTATGCAAGCAGGGTTAATTGGAGACATCTATTTCCCTTCCTTCATCAGCTCACAATAGGATAAAAAATGAATCGACCTGTAGTAAACTAACCGCAGAGAGCGACCGCGTTTAAGAACCGCGTCCAAAATCGCTCGCTACACAAGGCAAGTTGAGCTTATTAAGTATCTTAGAGATGTTATGAGATGAGAAGAGGGACTCAAAATAAAATAAAAACACTAAGGGGAAATCTATCCTAATGTTATCATGCAAAGATGGCCCTAAGGGGAGGTTTGGAGGGAGACTATCCTATGGAATTTAGTCCTAATGTTATCATGCAAAGGTGGCCCTAAGGGGAGGTTTGACAACAACCTAAGCCTAAAGAAAAGAAAAGATGAGAGAAAGAAAGAGTGAGGGTGGACATGGATAACTATCCACACCCTCAAATAACTTACCTCAGCCCCTGCATAAAAGGTTAGTACGAAACAGGCATAAGTAACTATAAGACAAATGGAACCCAAACAAATCACAAACCAAAGAGAAATGGTTACAAACCAAATGAAACTCATCCAAGTCAGAATATACACCTTAGAGGTGACCCACAATGTTTACCAAACAATATCAAGCAGATAGAATTCAAACAAGTGGCAAAACACACAAGAAAGCCATCAAAGAAGGAGTAGAAGAAGAATGAGTGGATATGCAAAGTAATCATGCAAGAATGCTTCAAATAATATCCAAGTCAGAATGTGGATGACCTAAACATGTGCCTAAACATGCTATACAAGTGTCACATGAGGCACACAAACAAGTATCCAAACATTAAGAATCAATAGAAGAAGAAGGAAGCATATAAGTGAAACATGTTCAAGTATGTAAGATGAAGCATGAATAGCATATGACATGAATGAATGCAAAGCTCCAAGGTCAGAAACATACATCAAATGAAGTTCAAATGAATGATATGGCATGGCATACACAAACCAAACACAAATCATAAAGAGACACAGATGAGAAGAAGTGAGAAAATAAGTCAAAAAGAGGCATGTAAATCAAACATTGAACATGGGCACACAATATGCAACAACCTCACACCAATGACCTATAATTATAATCAAGTGACCTATAATTATTCAAACATGATTCATGAATTCAAAGAATCAACCCCACACAATGGCACAAGTGACTTCTCAAACAAGTAATCAGACATGATCAAAGATATGCATAAAAGAAGACTTCAAATGAAGAGCAATCAAACAATTAGCAAAACACCTTTAACAAATACCAAATTAATTCTCAAAACACCTCAACTAGGGGTAAACATCATGTTAAAAACTCATGCAAAAATTCACAAGATAAATTACTCAAACAATCATGCAAAGATCAAGTAGGAAACATGGTTCAATATGCAAAAGAGAGGGACTAAAATGCAATATGAAATGATCCTAAAAATATGAGAAAAATGTTTTAATGAACTTCAATATGCTGGTGAAACAATGCAAAAAGAATGAGTTCAAAATGATTCATAGACTATGAGAAATAAAATAAGCAAGTTATAGTATGCATACATGGAATAAATTCAAAAAGAAATTACTCAAATAATTAATTAAAATGCTAAAAATAAAATAAAATAAGAAAATAAAATTTGGAAAAATTTTATAAAACTCTAAACATGCTTCATGAATTTTTTTGTAATTTTTTAATGCACAAAACTATTTTTAAATGAATAAAATGCTAATGATGCAATTAAATAAAATAAAATGGAAAATAAAACAAATGGGGGTATGAATAGCAACTTATCCACGTTGAAAATGATAACTGGGCTTAATTGGGGGGGTGCAGAAAGCAAGCCCACAACACTAAAACCCATCAGCGAAAAATAAAATAAAAAATAAGAACACGTGGACTTCAGTCAACCAACAGACTCAATCGTGACCATACAAATCATCCAGCGCACACCATTAGTCAACAAACTAAACAAGTAAACATGATAAACGCTTCAGATCACAAGCACACCATAACAATGATGCACGCACCCACACATAATTGGTCAGAAACTAAAAAAGGGACGCACGTGAGCAGCATACCATATCATTAATGCGCTGGCCTTATAATAGCCATCAGATTAGATCAGCGCCTATAAACAAATCAACAACTCAAATATTAAATAAGATGGATGGCCCAGATTAGAGGTGCATGGTAATTAGCATGGACTACAAACACATAAACCAAAAAATAAACAAATTTTTAAATGATGTGGCAACGTGTGGACCACATGATCAAGGCCATGGACGGTTGGGATTATGTCTTCCACCTTGAAACCCTAGATCCACCGGAGATCAAGCCAGACGCCGGAGCCCTAGCTCCGGTCGTCCCTTCCGGTGAGCTGCAATAAAAAATTTACCAGAACACGTAAACAAATACACTATTCTGACCAGAATTCCACGAGGATCAATAATATGCCATTAAAAATCACAAACAACCAACACATAAAGAGAATCGAATGAAACAAGTTAGGGTTCAAAACCTTGAAATTCACGATACAACCATATTACACGTCCAATCTCAAAATAAAATGCATCAGAATCATCAGTGAGTATCATAGATTATTATACGCATCAAAAAATTGAGTTTTAAGAGCATGCAAATTATCACTAACCTGAGATTATGCAATTCGTGTCCTTGTTGTTAGCTTCAAATGACGGGAGCTTTGTGTTCTATGGATCCCAAGGACTCAGAATGTGAAAGAATTTTTGGAAGAGCTGCTATGTGTGATGAGATTCGATGAAAAGAAGGTTTAGGGTTAAGACTTGATTCTCCTCAAAATAACGTGCCTCCTCTCCACTGAGTGCATGAGTTAGCTTAAATACTCTAGGTTATTCCACTGATAATCATTTAGGTCGGATTAATTCCTCAATTAATGAGTTTTGGATCATTTTGGAAATTTGCACTTTGAGTTATACACCCTCCTCCATGCATGTACACCCAAGCCTTTTATGATGGATCACTAACTTATCAATTGCTAATCACACCTGAATTAGATTTGGGCCTTGAGATATCTTGATTTATGAATTTTCAATGATTTTGCAAAATTGCACAATGTGAGATAAGTGATGAATAAGTCATGGATCCACTTGATTCCAAGGCCAAAGATAATTCCCATGAGGTGTACTTGGATGTTAGAATATGACTTGAAGCAATAGAATCAATTATAGGTCCATATGTCCCAAAATGCAAAAGGTGTAAGAATGGAACCATGAGAAAACCCTAAAAACCACCTTGCCTTCTTTTGATCATAACTTGAGTTTCACAAATGATATGGAGACCATCTAGTACTTATTGGAAAGGGGAGAAAAAGATCTTCAACTTTCATGTTTGAGAAAAATTAATTTGAAGCTTCCTTGATGATGAAAAGTCAAGTTGAATGTAGTGTAAAAACTTGCCCAAAATGGAAACTTTCAAATTATAGGTCATTTCCATATTTAGTAACTTTTGTACCAACCCTTGATTCTTGATAAATGGTATGAAACTTGACCCTTGAAGACCACCTTCTCCTCTTGAACTGCCTCAAGCACCTTGACCCCCTGCTAAGAACCAATGATATGCACACATGATAATGCAACAATGGAATGAAACATAAGCCAGTTAATACTAAAGTAAGGAGAGCAAATTTTAGAGTGTTACAGCTGCCCCTATTCAATCAACTTGGTCTTGAAGGTATGATAGCGACGACTCTCAAACATTCCAGGATACTCAGGGATTGAATACCGAAAGAGCCCCAGAAATTTACTAACGGTGAGAATAACGAAATGGAGCGTGCTGAAAAATAAGGAGTATGACCTCAACCATACCCACAAAAATAAGACGAATACGGCCTCAATCGTACCCGCAAAGGAAGACTGACCTAAATCATTCTACCCACAAAGAAAAGGATGAATACGACCTCAATCGTACCCACACAGGAAGATTGACCTCAATCACTCTACCCATAAGGAAAATATGAATACGACCTCAATCGTACCCACAACGGAAGACTGACCTCAATCATTCTACCCACAAAGAAAATGACGAATACGACCTCAATCGTACCCATAAAAGAAGACTGACCTCAATCACTCTACCCACCAAGAAAAAATGAATACGACCTCAATCCCACCCACAAAACGAATACAACCTCAATTGTACCCGCAAAGGAAAACTGACCTCGATCACTCTACCCACAAAGAAAAAATGAATACGACCTCAATCACACCCACAAAACGAATACAACCTCAATTGTACCCACAAAACGAATACAACCTCAATTGTACCTGCAAAGGAAGACTGACCTCGATCACTCTACCCACAAAGAAAATATGAATACGACCTCAATCGCACCCACAAAACGAATACAACCTCAATTGTACCCGCAAAGGATAACCAACAGAAAGTGGACTTTGCTGGGGATAACGTGAAACAAACCTTCTGGTTCATACCACCCCTACTGAGAAAGGGAAACTGGCAAACAAAATATGTCAAGCGAGAACTGACTACCAGGCGAGAACTGGATTTCACAAAAGAGAAAGGCCAAACAAAGGCAAACTTCTAACAGACTCACGATCCACAGATAAGATGACTCTGCTGGGGAAAGGAGAAGTCTAAATAAAAGACTCTGCCAGGGAGCACAAGTGTGAGGAACGCATCCCTCCAAAATCTCTTGAGTTATGCCATCTCTGCTGAGGAAGAGAACTGGCAAGGAAAGTATCAAACCTGGCTTATGCTTCGAATGCAAATGTTTGAATTTTGTCGTAATGCTCCACACAAAGTGGAAATGCTACGCGTTTGAGGATGCAATGCAAATGCTTATGATATGCAAAAGGGGTCCCTCCAACAAAATAAATGCTGGAGAGAAAAGACCAATTCAGCTGGGGATGACAAAAATAAATTGTCCTCTGAATCCAAGAACTCTGCTGAGAAGGATCACGCTGACCGACCCTTTGGATCAATAACTTCTACTGGGGATGAAATCCCAAAAGAACGTCCACACTACCGGGGATTACACCTGTCCTTTACTGAAGGTAACATCCAAAACCTGAGATTTCTCCTCTGCTGGGGGAGCTGAGAATGAATGCCAATAACGGAATCGGCGATCTGTTACTGAAAATTGCTAATATCCAATTGGGCTTAGAACATGCTGGGGGATGCCAGCCCATAATACCATCCTGCTTAGGGACAACAGTTCATAATACCATCCCGCTTGGGGATATCGCTGATCTTAGCCTGCTGATGGGGAGAATGACTTTAACCTCGCCTTGCCGGGGGTTAGAACATAACGTTGTCGGTGATAGCACACTCCCTGACTGGATGGGGAAAGTGGACATCCTGACTCCGTGGGGAAACAATGTCTTGATCCAGAGAAAATACTTCGCAAGTCTCCTGCTGGGGAAGGCCTGCTCTGCTGAGGATAAGTGCAATCTCAATGCTGGGGAGAGCAACCCTACTAGGGGAGTACAATGTTGTTGCCCTGCAAGTCAAATAACAACAAATAGAATATGCCACAACATGACTATCACCAATAATGCCTAAGTAATTTCTACTGCTTTTCGTTATGCTCCGCAAAGCTCGAAGTTCTATATGCAATGTTTATCAAAAATATCGGACGTTTTTGCAAACAAAACAGTAAAAGTAAAATAGACAATGGGAAGCTCTTTGAGTGAAATGAAAATTTTATTGAAAAAAGTGGCCTGTAATTAGGCATTTACAATTGGAAGCAATTCCTAAAAAGAGGTAATTGCGCAAAAGCAAAAAGAAAATACACATGTCGGCAATGCGGGAACAAATATCCACCATGATTCAACTCAACTATGACCCATATGTCCTGCTTATCCACCAATATCTTGACCTTTGAAGAGACTAACTGTACTGATTCCTTTCTTTCAGAATTTCCAAGTATCGAAAACGCTCACAGATCGAACGTAGACTATAGCCTTTCGCTTTCAAATCCCTAAATTTTGTCTGGATCGCCCTTTTCGGGTTTTCAATCCATCGGGATACCCATTCTTGCCAAAGTTGCCTTTACCAGTTTTCAACTTTGCGGGTTTACATGTTTCTTTTTTACATTTTATCCCTAATTTTTGCCCAAACCTTTTCCTTTTTATGGTTCGCCGGGCTTCCCTTTTTTGCCTGGACTTTCTTTTTACGTCCAGCAGGTCTCTTTTATGCGAAGTAATTTTTGACTACGTCTGCGTTCACAGGGGATGTAAAATCTTCGCCATCCATAGTTGAAAGTAGTAAGGCTCCACCAGAGAAAACCTTTCTTACTATATATGGCCCCTCGTAGTTTGGAGTCCATTTGCCCCTGTGATCTGTCTGAGGAGGAAGGATCCTTTTCAAAACCAATTCACCTGTCTGAAAACTCTGAGGACGCGCTTTCTGGTCAAAGGCGTTCTTCATCCTGCTCTGATACAACCAACCATGTGCAATGGCTGCCAATCTCTTTTCTTCAATAAGGTTCAACTGATCCAATCTGGAACGCACCCACTCAGCTTCATCAAGCTTTACGTCTGCCAGAATTCTTAAAGACGGAATCTCGACCTCTAAGGGTAAAACTGCTTCCATACCATATACCAATGAGAAAGGGGTTGCCCCAGTTGACGTACGCACCGAAGTACGGTACCCATGTAGGGCATAAGGTAGCATCTCATGCCAGTCCTTATATGTTACCACCATTTTCTGCACAATCTTCTTGATATTCTTATTCGCTGCCTCAACAGCACCATTCATCTTCGAACGATATGGAGAAGAATTGTGATGCTCGATCTTGAAACTCTGACATAGTTCCTTCATCGTCTTATTGTTCAAATTCGAGCCATTATCAGTAATAATTTTCTTCGGGACCCCATAATGACAGATGATGTCCTTCTTTATAAACCGGGCTACCACTTGCTTGGTGACGTTGGCGTACGAGGCTGCCTCCACCCACTTTGTGAAATAGTCAATGGCAACTAAAATGAAACGATGCCCATTGGAAGCAGTGGGCTCAATCTTTCCAATCATATCTATGCCCCACATTGCAAAAGGCCAAGGAGATGATAACACGTTTAGAGGCGTAGGCGGTACATGCATCCTATCTGTATAAATCTGGCATTTATGGCACTTTCGGGCGTACTTGAAACAATCAGACTCCATAGTCATCCAGTAATATCCTACCCTCAACAACTTTCTAGCCATGGTGTGTCCACTGGAATGAGTACCGAAAGAACCCTCGTGAACTTCCTCCATCAACAAACCTGCCTCGTGTTCATCAACACAACGAAGCAAGACCATATCGAAGTTCCTCTTATATAACACATCATCTTTGTTCAGAAAGAAGTTTCCTGCCAACCTTATCAGGGTCTTCTTATCCTTGGTAGAGGCACCCTCTGGATACTCCTGTTTCTTCAGAAAAACCTTAATATCATGATACCACAGTTTGCCATCTGACACATCTTCAATTGCAAACACAAAAGCTGGTCTATCCAGACGCATGATTCTAATCGAAGGAGTTTCATTCCAACGGTTCACCTTATACATGGATGCCAATGTCGCCAACGCACCAGCCATCTGATTCTCAGCTCGGGGCACATGATGAAAATCCACCCTATCAAAGAAAGGTAACAACCTTCTGGCATAGTTGTTATAAGGTACCAAATTTGCCTGACGAGTCTCCCATTCTCCTATAATCTGATTAACTACCAACGCGGAATCACCATAGACATCGAGGTTCTTAATTCTCAAATCAATTGCTTCTTCTAACCCCATGATGCATGCTTCATACTCCGCCTCGTTGTTGGTACACACGAATGCTAACCGGGCAGTGAAAGGTATATGAGAACCCTTTGGGGTTGTAATGATTGCCCCAATTCCATTACCATATGAGTTGACAACCCCATAAAAAATCATCTTCCACTGAGACCCAATCTCAGGTCCTTCGTCAGGCAGAGGCTCTTCACAATCTTTCATTTTCAGAAACAAAACATGCTCGTCCGGAAACTCAAACTTCATTGGCAGATAATCCTTGACCGGCTGTTCAGCAAGATATTCTGACAGAACACTTCCCTTAATGGCCTTCTGGGAAACATACTGAATATCGTATTCTGTCAAAACCATATGCCAACGGGCTATCCTTTCAGAAAGTGCTTGCTTCTCAAACACGTACTTAATCGGATCCATCTTCAAAATCAACAAGGTGGTGTGGTTTAACATATACTGTCTCAGACGCTTGGCTGCCCAAGCGAGTGCACAACATGTCTTTTCCAACATAGAGTATCTTGATTCACAATCAGTGAACTTCTTACTCAGGTAGTAAATGGCATGCTCTTTCCTACCTGTGTCGTCGTGTTGACCGAGCACACAACCCATTGAGTTCTCAAGAACCGTAAGGTACATAATTAACGGTCTCCCAGGCACCGGTGGCATAAGGACTGGAGGTTCCTACAAATATTCCTTTATCTTTTCAAACGCCTCTCGGCAATTTTCATTCCATCTGACCTCTTGATCTTTTCTTAACAACTTGAAAATTGGTTCACACGTGGCCGTAAGATGAGAGATGAACCTAGCAATGTAATTCAACCTCCCCAATAAACCACGAACCTCTTTCTCTGTTCTTGGCTCAGGCATCTCTTGTATGGCTCTTATCTTGGCAGGATCAACCTCGATACCTCTTTCACTAACGATGAATCCCAGCAATTTACCAGACCTCACACCGAAAGTGCACTTGTTCGTATTCAATCTCAGTCTGAACTTCCTCAACCTTTCAAACAGTTTCTGGAGGTTTACCAAGTGTTCTTCCTCTGTCTGTGACTTCGCAATCATGTCATCAACATAGACTTCAATCTCCTTGTGAATCATATCATGAAAGAGAGTCACCATTTCCCGCTGATAGGTTGTCCCAGCATTCTTCAGTCCAAAGGGCATTACCTTGTAGCAAAATGTTCCCCACGGTGTTATGAACGTTGTTTTCTCCATGTCCTCTGGGGCCATTTTGATTTGGTTATACCCAGAGAAGCCATCCATGAAGGAAAACACAGAATATTTAGCAGTATTGTCTACTAACACGTCAATGTGGGGGAGTGGGAAATCAACCTTCGGGCTCGCCCTATTCAAATCTCGGTAATCAACACACATCCTGACCTTCCCATCCTTCTTAGGTACAGGTATAATATTAGCAACCCACGGAGGATAATTCGTCACAACAAGAAATTCGGCGTCCAACTGTTTCTGAACCTCTTCCTTGATCTTGACAGCCATATCTGGTTTCGTCCTTCTTAGTTTCTGCTTGACTGGAGTACAACCCTCTTTAAGTGGCAACCGGTGTGCAACAATGTCAGTGTCAAGCCCGGGCATGTCTTGGTAAGACCATGCGAAGATATCCACATACTCTCGAAGCAACTCAACCAATCTTCTTTTAACAGTGTCTTCCAAAGCAGTCCTAACCCTTACTTCTCGTTTAACATCCTCGGTTCCCAGATTAACAGTCTCAACTTCCTCCTGATAAGGTAGAATAACCCTTTCCTCTTGTTTCAGTAGCCTGGCTAATTCTTCTGGTAAGTCACAGTCTTCGTCAGTCTCTTATTTGGCCTGATAGATAGGATTGTCGAAGTCATATCGAGCCATAGCTAAGTCATGATGGGTGGACTCTGAACAGAGAAACCTGCATGATGGGTGTTTTATGTTTATTATGAGTGCAACAAACAAGAAAACACATTGCCATTTTGATGTGGGTTAATGCAAAAAGTAAAAAACAGAAAAATAGGGATCAAAATATTTGAATGAAAAAACGTCCTTTATTTATGATAAAAGTAGCAAATAAAACATCCAAGCCCTACAAATAAATATCACCACGTCTTGGGTAGAATGTAGGATTTAACATAACAGAAAACAAAAGTAAATTACTCCGGGCGAGTCACTTGGATGACTTTCTCGGAAAACCAGTTTCCTAAACTCTGACCAGGGGTGCAGGGACGGGTCCATTCATCCATGTCACAGTCACTATCTCCTTCATCCTCAATAGCATTAACCTGATTAAAGAAAACCCCAGCACTTGTGAACCGAATCGGGCCAGCATACTTGGGAGGCTCTTGAGCTCGTCGGGGTGGCTTGTACCCTAGTCCATGGGTATCCTGCTTTCTTTGAACATCAATGACATTGCCCCACTTCTGAGAACCACCAACTTTAACTACAGCGCGCGCCTCTTTGAAAGAGGACATCAAAACCTCTTGTTGTCTGACAACTTCAGGTTGGGCAACCACCTCAGGCTGACTGGATACCTTTGGGGGTTCTTCGGGTGTTTTCAAAGCTTCAAAGGCTTGGCACAAAGTTCCCTGTACTTCACCATCTACCTCTACATACTTGAAGGTCGATAGGTGACTTACCATGATTTCTTCCTCACCACAAACTGTCACAACGTGTCCATCCGCCATATACTTCAACTTCTGATGCAGCGCAGATGTTACTGCCCCAACACTATTCATCCAAGGGCAACCCAACAAACAACTATAGGCAGGCTGAATATCCATTATGTAAAAGGTGGTGTTGAAAATCTCAGGACCCACCTTGATTGGCAGGACTAACTCTCCAAAAACCGACCTCTTGGAACCATCAAAAGCACGTACCACCAAGTCACTCGGTGTACAAATCAACCCACGAGTATCTAACTTCATCAAAGCTTTCTTCGGCAGCACATTCAAAGATGACCCAGTATCCACTAACACATGCGACATTAAGGAACCACGGCATTCCACTGAAATATGCAGAGCGTTGTTGTGATTCCTCCCAGCTGGAGTTAGATCTAAATCGGTGAAACCCAAATCATTACCAGCATTCACATGAGCCACAACCCCTTCTAACTGATTGACAGATATTTCCTGCGGTACATAGGCCATATTCAAAACCTTTAGCAATGCATTTCGGTGTGCCTTAGAGCACAACAGTAAAGATAGGATGGAAATCTTCGATGGAGTTTGGTGAAGTTGATCAACAATTTTGTAATCTCTTTTCCTAATTAATCTCATAAACTCTTCTACCTCCTCTGAGAAAGTATCCCCAATTGGCTTTGTCACAGGATTATTCACTTCCTGCCTCTGTACAGACTCATCCATCATCTGTTTAACTTTGTCTTGCTTCGAACTGCCACCTTGATCCTCAGACGGAATAAAGACTCTACCATTCCTAGTGAGAGCCCCTGCTTCAACAAGATTTTCAACCCCTGTACTCGCAGCCGATGTTCTTACCAATTCTTGCTTCTTACCATCAACAAATACCTCAGCCCCATAGTTCCAAGGGATGGCCTTGGTACTCTCATACGGGACTGGCCCAGGAACAGTGATAATGACTGGCGCTGGTCTCGCCGGTGCTGATATAGTTATTGTCTTGAATGGAATCGTTATTGTGGCAACATCAATCTTTCTGTCAGTAACTTTACTCTGCTTACAACCCCTGTCAAACTGTAATATCCCTTCACTAATCATTCTCTGAATACATGCTTTCAATAAATCACAACCGTCTGGTTGTGCCACACACCCTGCACAGCCTTTATCACAACCAGGAAATACCCCTCCCTTCAACAGTCTCTCCTTCACCACACGCAAAGGAGTTTGAACCTCGTTCACATCTGAAATCAAATTCAAGTCTTCATAGTCTTTAATAATAGCATTAACCCTTGGCCCACCGTGATTCGGCATCGGGTTCTGATTCACATTTGGAGCATCATTGGAGAAATTGATGGCTTTTGAATCCACCAAATCTTGAACCTGATGCTTAAAAGCTTTACAGTTTTCAATATAATGTCCGGGTGCCCCGGAATGAAACTCACAGTGGGCGTTGGCGTCGTAACCGGGAGGTGGATTGCCAGTGGGTGGAGCCAATGTCCTCTTCTGAATTAATTGTAACTGCAACAAATGCTGAAATAACTGAGAGTAGGGAAGAGGTGGAGTGTCAAAATGCCTATCCCGCCTAGACAGAGGTTGCGATCTGCGAGGAGCCTGATTTTGTTGTTGAGACACTGCTGGCTGCTGAGGTGCTGCTGGGATGGTTACAGAAGCCACCTGCTGACTGAATTTCTGACGAGATCCTTCTCTACCACGATACGATAACACAGAGTTTGTATCTCCCTCCTTCTTCTTGTAACCACTGGCATAAGGCTTCTTACCTCCTCCAGATGAGGACCCATCACCGCCTGATATTTTTCCCACCTTAATTCCGCTTTCCACCATCTCTCCTACTAAGATGAGATCAACAAACTTTCCAGTCATACACAGTACCAGCTTTTCATAGTAATGACCCTACAAGGTGGCCGTAAACATACATATCATTTCACGTTCCAACATGGGGGGCTGAACCCTTGCTGCCAATTCACGCCACCTCTGGGCGTACTCCTTGAAACTCTCATTGTTCTTCTGTGATAAGTTCTGTAGTTGTGTTCTGTTAGGAGCCATGTTAGTGTTATATTGATAATGTCTAATAAATGCCCCTGCCAGATCTATCCAACTACGCACATCTTTCCTTTCTAGTTGCATATATCACTCCAGGGATGCCCCAGATAGGCTATCCTGGAATCAATGCATCATCAATTTTTCATTCTTCGCATGCGCAACCATTTTACTCGCGTATGCCCTGACGTGAGTCCTTGGGCAAGACATACCATTATACTTCTCGAAAGTAGGAGTCTGAAACTTGTGCGAGATAACAACGCCTGGAACCAGCCCCAAATCTTCCAGATCCAAACCCACAGAATCTTGATTCACAACACCCCTTAGTTGTTCCTCAATCAACCTGAACCTCTGATCATTGTCAATCTGGGGACCAGCATCCCCACCTGGCACAGAGAATGCATCTTCCTGAAGATCATCATACTGACGGCCATGAATTGCGCAGACACTGTTACCTCCCTCCACAAAAGTGGGAACCACAACATTTTCTCCTCCACCCGGAGGGATCACAACACCAGTAACAGGAATACCTCCGCCCGGAGGGCCATTCTGAACATTATTACTAGTAACACCAGTATGAACTCCTCCATGAAGGACACCCTCTTCATCAATTCTCGCAATCAGTGGCTGAACAAGAGTCCTTAACTGCTCTTGGCCTTGAGCGACACCTTGCATTAAATCCATGAATTGAGTCATGCGGGTCCGCATCTCAGTCATCTCGGCTTGTAGTTGATCCATGACTTTCTTCTGATTTTGTCTGGTAGAATATCAGTGAATGTGTCGATCCGCATTCCTGCGCTGAGATGAGAACAAGATAAGAACACCAGAGATAAACACATGTTATACAAAATTATTATGAATATGCAAATGTAAATGAACATGTTTAAAAAATTCGCAGGGCGATCCACCCCTTGATTCCAGTTTAACAACAAGATAGAACGGAACTTCTGCTCATGTATTAAGAAAACCAGAGGAAAACTAAATGTCAACAATCACAATCCAAGATAACAAGTCTGAACACAATAATCATAGATCCCAACCAACAAGCCTGGCGGTGATCCAAATACAATGAAAGAAAATAGAAAACTACGGCATGTCATCAAAGTCCATAAGTGACAATCCCCCCATCCATCATGCTCTTTGCTCCAGTCTTGAATTTCCTTGAACAACTTTTTGGTGTCGGGATGCTTCGGTCTCTGAATTAGCTCTTGAATGAGAACATCTCTCCTATGCATGATCCCTTTCAAGTATCGGAAATGCAACTCCCAAGCGTCTTCTTCAAAAACACCATCCATGTTAGGACCCTCATTTCTAGGTCTCTTCACTTCAGCTTGGATCTTCAGTTCCTCTATGGAGGCTATGGCTTCATTGAGTCGACCCTCGACTGCTTGTCTCTGGAATACCCTTGATAGGATCTCAGCGTCTTTTTTCTTAAGCTTCAACTTCAATTGATCAATCTGAGCTAGATAATCGTCTTCCTTTTGCTTATTATCAGTCATTGCAGTGTCTCGGTGAGCATTGAACTTGTGAATTTTCAACAAAGCCTCAACCAATTCCTCTTTCTTAGACTTGAGAACCTTACTGATACCCTCTAGAGCTTGCTTCATCCTTTGTCTGGTTGTGACCTTGTCAGCTAGCTCCTTTTTTGCCTTAGCGAGAAGCTCTGTCTTCAACTCGGCGATATGAATAGCTTCACCCCGCTCATGTTTCAACTGGTAAATCTCTCTTTGTAGCTCACTGTTTTCCTCTCGCAGCTTTTCCTTTTCAGCCCACAACTTGTTAAACTTCTCTATCTCAACTGTGGTAGGAGGCTCAATCAGCAAGGCGTAAGACGGTGGTTCCCTGGAGAATGGAAAAAGCTCCTTCTCTACCCATTTTCGAATCCAATCTTCGTACGCAGGAAATGTTCTGTTGTTGCTCTTCCCAAAAGAAGTCTTCCCCTTCTTATGACGATCTCCCCAAGTATTTGCAGCTTCTTTTAACAGTTCTGGATTGATTTCCCCACTCAGATATAAAGATTCTTGGACCTCCTCGTCTCTTGGTGGCTCTTTCAAGGCATACCCAAATTGCCTAATAGCAAGAATAAGGTTGTAGTTAATTCCCCCGTTCCTTCCTATTAGAGGCACATTAGGGAGACTTCCACAACTGATAATGATATCTTGGCCCAACAAGTCACGATTAACCCAAATTAGATTATTTTCCCTCAAGCCCATCAATCTTTTGGACCAATCCAAAGTTCCTTGAGTATCTACGAATGCCCCAGATTTGGGAAGACGATCAGCAAACCATTTGTAGAAGACTGGCGCACAAAAATTAAGGGATTATCCCTTCCTCTTCTCATTCTTATAATGCACTGAATGATACAGATCTCCAAGTAAAGTAGGTACCTGATTCTTCATGGTAAATATCCGGATAGCGTGCATGTCCAAAAAATCCTTCACACTTGGGAACAACACCGTTCCATAGACACATATAGCCAAGATGGCGTTGAAAACTGACCAACATCTAGCCTTAGCATACACAGCAGCCTGTTCTACCAAAAATTTCACACGAAAGCCTTTACACCCTCCCTTACTGGCAACGTTATTTTTCAACAAAGACAAATCCAAATGCAAAGCCTCAGAGACCTTTCCCAAATCAGGAAGTTCTTTAGAAGGATAGAAAGGATCCTCTTCTTTAATGGAAACATCCAGAATGAGAGCAAATTCCTCCAATGTCGGAGCCAAAAGATAATCAGTGAATTGAAAACAACGCATGTGAGGGTCATAGAATTGCATCAGAGTGTGCAAAGCCCTATACTCGTATTCAGTGATGTTGCGAGCAAAATTCAGAATTCTTTCGCACTCTTCTCTAAAGTCTGCCAATACCCCCGGTTCTGCCATAGACACAATCTTGTGAACATGATCCAGAATAAGTGATGGGAACTTGTACACTATGATGTTCTTTCTCTTCTCAGTACTCATCCTTGATAGTCTTCAAAAACCAGAATCAAAGTTAGGATGCAACCCTGCAAATGAATAAACATGTTAGGATGCAGAATGATAATGCAAATGCACACATGGGATCAAGGATGCCACACAGACTGGACAACTGCTGCACTGAACAACTGTATAATCTCAAAGGTCTGCCTAAATACCCAGAATACCAAAATAACCATAGTACCACACTGATAAATCTGCTGATCAGAAAATCGGGTATCTTGAAGGTCAAGGTTACCTGCAAACCTGTAAACACCCTGCCCTATCACATGTGGGTACTAGAAAGCCGAGGATCCTCAATATCACGGGCTCTCAGGTCGAGAAATGATGATACATTCACCATTTCTGGTTTGGCATCATCACCAATCGAGGAGGCCTCAACTGATTCCCCTCAAAAGAAAACATCCTATGGCAAGTCCTCGGTTTCGGCATTGAGGTCGAGAAGCAATAGTACATTCATCCCTCGGGGTACAGTACTATCACCAATCAAGGAGTGCTTCCACTGATTCTTTTCCAAAAGGAAACCCTATAGCAAGTTCCCAGCATTGGGTCCTCGGATCGACATGTGTAATGGGTTTGTCATTTCTGGTCTGCCATTATCACTTCTCGGGAGCAGTGCTGTTACTGAGTCCTCGGGAATGGCCGCCAGAGTCGACAGTTTTCCAAGTTATATTCAATCATCTGCACCAATGCGCAGGATAGAACATTACCAAGGAAAACCTCGTCTGGATGTGGAGTTTTCATGTATACTACGTCTGGCCAAATGCCACACAAGTCACACTACTTTCCACGCTAATCCTACGTGTACGCTCAAGCCTGGGTATTGGGCTTATCTCTCAGAACTCCCAACCCGCCAAACAGAAAACAGTGCAGCGCAGCAGATAATAATAACATGCAATGCAATAAATGCGGTAAAAATAAAATACACAAATAAAGCAAAACAATAAACAAAAAACACCCAAAGAGAACAAAAACAAACAAGCGCTAGGACAGACCCGCTTAGGGAACCAGAGTCCCCAGGAGAGTCGCCAGCTGTCGCTCCCAGGATTTTCATCCAGGTACATACGCGAAAGTGGCGCAGAACACAGAGTCACCAGCAATGTATATTTATCCCAAGAGAGGGAAAGGGAACACCGCATAAACCTGAGGAAGAGGGAAAGGAATGGTCATCGCAACCATAACCTGGGTTCGGGAGTCGGTTACGCGAGGGGAAGGTGTTAGCACCCCACGCGTCCATCATACTCGATGGGATCCACGCTTGTTGTCTAATCTAAGGGTGAGTTATCCTAAAATCTACGGCTGTACTGACACGGGGAAGGGGAAACAAAGACAGACTCGGTAGGACGTCGTCGTCCTAGGCCTACGTACCCCCTTTATGCAATGGGGAATTCAGAGTCAACGTAGTTTAGACCAAGTTCTTTTTGTGTTTTTTATGAGCGACGTTAAGTTCGCGTCCGGCAGTTAGGGTTGATGCCTGTTTGCGACTCAGACGGAAAGTAACGTGCCCATTTTGAAAATAGCCTTTAGTTTGACAATCCCGCAGGATAAAAATGTTTGAAGTTTGTTTGTATTTTTTAGGACAGAAGTGAGTTGAGTTAGTTCATAACTCACCTTGAACCAAAGTCTATGACACAGGAATGAATGTGTCGCATGGTCGTCCCCAATGGGACGTATGCTCAACACTCTAGAAGAGAGAAGGGGGACCCCTCAATCTTCATTTCCTATGTTTAAGACTTGTGTGCAAGGCAAGTTGACCTTATTAAGTATCTTAGAGATGTTATGAGATGAGAAGAGGGACTCAAAAGAAAAGAAAAACACTAAGGGGGAAATCTATCCTAATGTTATCATGCAAAGATGGCCCTAAGGGGAGGTTTGGAGGGAGACTATTCTATGGAATTTAGTCCTAATGTTATCATGCAAAGGTGGCCCTAAGGGGGGGTTTGACAACAACCTAAGCCTAAAGAAAAGAAAAGATGAGAGAAAGAAAGAGTGAGGGTGGACATGGATAACTATCCACACCCTCAAATAACTTACCTCAGCCCCTGCATAAAAGGTTAGTACGGAACAGACATAAGTAACTATAAGACAAATGGAACCCAAACAAATCACAAACCAAAGAGAAATGGTTACAAACCAAACGAAACTCATCCAAGTCAGAATATACACCTTATAGGTGACCCACAATGTTTACCAAACAAGATCAAGCAGATAGAATGCAAACAAGTGGCAAAACACACAAGAAAGCCATCAAAGAATGAGTAGAAGAAGAATGAGTGGATATGCAAAGTAATCATGCAAGAATGCTTCAAATAATATCCAAGTCAGAATGTGGATGACCTAAAAATATGCCTAAACATGCTATATAAGTGTCACATGAGGCACACAAACAAGTATCCAAGCATTAAGAATCAATAGAAGAAGAAGGAAGCATATAAGTGAAACATGTTCAAGTATGTAAGATGAAGCATGAATAGCATATGACATGAATGAATGAAAAGCTCCAAGGTCAGAAACATACATCAAATGAAGTGCAAATTAATGATATGGCATGGCATACACAAACCAAACACAAATCATGAAGAGACACAGATGAGAAGAAGTGAGAAAATAAGTCAAAAAGAGGCATGTAAATCAAACATTGAACATGGGCACACAATATGCAACAACCTCACACCAATGACCTATAATTATAATCAAGTGACCTATAATGATTCAAACATGATTCATGAATTCAAAGAATCAACCCCACACAATGGCACAAGTGCCTTCTCAAACAAGTAATCAGACATGATCAAAGATATGCATAAAAGAAGACTTCAAATGAAGAGCAATCAAACAATTAGGAAAACACCTTTAACAAATACCAAATTAATTCTCAAAACACCTCAACCAGGGGTAAACATCATGTTAAAAACTCATGCAAAAAATCACAAGATAAGCTACTCAAACAATCATGCAAAGATCAAGTAGGAAACATGGTTCAATATGCAAAAGAGAGGGACTAAAATGCAATATGAAATGATATTAAAAATATTATAAAAATGTTTTAGTGAACTTCAATATGCTGGTGAAACAATGCAAAAAGAATGAGTTCAAAATGATTCATAGACTATGAGAAATAAAATAAGCAAGTTAGAGTATGCATACATGGAATAAATTCAAAAAGAAATTACTCAAATAATTAATTCAAATGCTAAAAATAAAATAAAATAAGAAAATAAAATTTGGAAAAATTTTATAAAACTCTAAACATGCTTCATGAATTTTTTTGTAATTTTTTAATGCACAAAACTATTTTTAAAAGAATAAAATGCAAATGATGCAATTAAATAAAATAAAATGGAAAATAAAACAAACGGGGGTATGAATAGCAACTTATCCACGTTGAAAATGATAACTGGGCTTAATTGGGGGGTGCAGAAAGCAAGCCCACAACACTAAAACCCATCAGTGAAAAATAAAATAAAAAAGAAGAACACGTGGACTTCAGTCAACCAACAGACTCAATCATGACCATACAAATCATCCAGCGCACACCATCAGTCAACAAACTAAACAAGTAAACATGATAAACGCTTCAGATCACAAGCACACCATAGCAATGATGCACGCACCCACACACAATTGGTCAGAAACTAAAAAAGGGACGCACGTGAGAAGCATACCATATCATTAATGTGCTGGCCTTATAATAGCCATCAGATTAGATCAGCGCCTATAAACAAATCAACAACTCAAATATTAAATAAGATGGATGGCCCAGATTAGAGGTGCATGGTAATTAGCATGGACTACAAACACACAAACCAAAAAATAAACAGATTTTTAAATGATGTGGCAACGTGTGGACCACATGATCAAGGCCATGGACGATTGGGATTATGTCTTCCACCTTGAAACCCTAGATCCACCGGAGATCAAGCCAGACGCCGGAGCCCTAGCTCCGGTCATCCCTTCCGGCGAGCTGCAATAAAAAATTCACCAAAACACGCAAACAAATACACTATTCTGACCAGAATTCCACGAGGATCAATAATATGCCATTAAAAATCACAAACAACCAACACATAAAGAGAATCGAATGAAACAAGCTAGGGTTCAAAACCTTGAAACTCACGATACAACCATATTACACGTCCAATCTCAAAATAAAATGCATCAGAATCATCATTGAGTGTCATAGATTATTATACGCATCAAAAAATTGAGTTTTAAGAGCATGCAAATTATCACTAACCTGAGATTATGCAATTCGTGTCCTTGTTGTTAGCTTCAAATGATGGGAGCTTTGTGTTCTATGGATCCCAAGGACTCAAAATGTGAAAGAATTTTTGGAAGAGCTGCTGTGTGTGATGAGATTCGATGAAAAGAAGGTTTAGGGTTAAGACTTGATTCTCCTCAAAATAACGTGCCTCCTCTCCACTGAGTGCATGAGTTAGCTTAAATACTCTAGGTTATTCCACTGATAATCATTTAGGTCTGATTAATTCCTCAATTAATGAGTTTTGGATCATTTTGGAAATTTGCACTTTGAGTTATATACCCTCCTCCATGCATGTACACCCAAGCCTTTTATGATGGATCACTCACTTATCAATTGCTAATCACACCTGAATTGGATTTGGGCCTTGAGATATCTTGATTTATGAATTTTCAATGATTTTGCAAAATTGCACAATGTGAGATAAGTGATGAATAAGTCATGGATCCACTTGATTCCAAGGCCAAAGATAATTCCCATGAGGTGTACTTGGATGTTAGAATATGACTTGAAGCAATAGAATCAATTATAGGTCCATATGTCCCAAAATGCAAAAGGTGTAAGAATGGAACCATGAGAAAACCCTAAAAACCACCTTGCCTTCTTTTGATCATAACTTGAGTTTCACAAATGATATGGAGACCATCTAGTACTTGTTGGAAAGGGGAGAAAAAGATCTTCAACTTTAATGTTTGAGAAAAATTCATTTGAAGCTTACTTGATGATGAAAAGTCAAGTTGAATGTAGTGTAAAAACTTGCCCAAAATGGAAACTTTCAAATTATAGGTCATTTCCATATTTAGTAACTTTTGTACCAACCCTTGATTCTTGATAAATGGTATGAAACTTGACCCTTGAAGACCACCTTCTCCTCTTGAACTGCCTCAAGCACCTTAACCCCCTGCTAAGAACCAATGATATGCACACATGATAATGTAATAATGGAATGAAACATAAGCTAGTTAATACTAAAGTAAGGAGAGCAAATTTTGGGGTGCTACACACTTGATTGTCACAAATCCTGAACAACACACAAACTTGAATCCATCTTGAAATGATATTGATTAGACAACAAACTGACAAATCCTTATACCGATAGTGAAAACCCTAACCACCTAATCAGTACCTGCGTGCTCCTTGAACCTGCTAGCCTCAAGAGACTCAACTGAACGATCGTTGCCGGTCATAAACACCAAGAGTGAGAAACCATAATCTTCACCTTGAGTGCATGCTGAAACAAATGACTTGATGAGAACCAAAAAACTGATTCAGAATCTTTGCCACAGCCTGATAATCTGATACTGAGATAAACCACTTCTCCGACCAAAAATAAGTCAAATTCCACTGAATTCCACCAACACTGCTCACAGACCCTTAACCGGGTAACCTTGGTTGATCAACCCTTGAGGCCTCTTGAAATAAAACCTGATTCACAAATGAAACAAAACGAACAAAAACTGATAAAATGGGTTAGGTATGCAGTATGATTGACCTAGAATGATATGCAAAAGATCAAAGGATCTAAGGGTAAAATTTGGGGTATGACAGTTGCCCCTATTTAAATTGCTTTATCGGATGGCACGAGGAATGGAAATCCTCGAGACATCAAGGTGAAAGTGTAGTGAGTGAAACTGACATATTTCTTAAGCATTGTCGCTCCTTGGGGGTTACTACAGGTCGATTCATTTTTTATCCTATTGTGAGCTGACTAAGGAAGGGAAATAGATGTCTCCAATTAACCCTGCTTGCATACTTAGTTTAAACAGCGGTCTGTTAGGTTACAGATGCTATCAATGTGGGGGGTCCTCTCTTAGGTTATTTTCAGGGAATTCAAACTTTTAGCGGGGAATACGGACTAGGATGTTTTGACTGATATATGGGATTTTGGGTTTTTGTTGAGTGTGCTCGCTAAGATTTTTCTTTCAATCTTATGCCTACGTATTCCTGTTTTTCCAAAACAGGGAAATCAGAGCGATCGTAGTTCCTCCTATTCTACTGGAGGAAATGGTGTTTTGGTGTCTTGTTCAAAGCCCAAGACGTGAAGCTTAAAGGTGATCTATATCTTGTTCAAAGCCCAAGATGTGAAGCTAAAGGTAGTTTGTATCTTGTTCAAAGCTCAAGATGTGAAGCTGAAGGTGTTGTCTTTAGAGAGAATTTGTCATCTCTAAAGAGAGGTTTGTTTATCACAACTATTTATAAAGGAGAATTACTTTAACCGGGATGTGTGAATTTGGCAATGCCATAATTTCCTTTATAGAGGATTTCCAACCTGAAGGAGAAGACTTTAACTCAGTGTAGAGCAATGCCATCTTTCCTTAGGAATTTATCATGCTAAAAAAGGGACAGTGGCATGGATGTAGATGATCCAGAGGCTTACCGCTTACAGCGATTAGATGAAGGGAAAGGAGTTATTGATGTTTGTGTATTGTGAACGAGGCACAACTTTGATGCTAAAAGGTTGATTGGATCAACCAGTGGTTTTCTTATACAAAGCCTAAGAGGAGGCTAAAAGGTTTTCTTTATACAAAGCCTAAGAGGAGGCTAAAAGGGAGTTGACTCAACAAGAGAGTATTTTATGGTATCTCGTACGAAGCCCGAGATGGAGGCTAAAAGTTTTATACTCAACAAGGGAGTGATTTGTGTCTTGTACAAAGCCCAAGACGGAGGCTGAAGAGGGTTGACTCTACAAGAGAGTCTTTTATACTCAACAAGATAGTGTTTTTGTATCTCGTACGAAGCCCGAGATAGAGGAAAAAGGAAGTTTTGACTCCACAAGAGAGTCTTTTTGTATCTCGCACGAAGCCCGAGATGGAGGCTAAAGTGTTGATTCAATAAGAATCTTTTTGTATCTCGTACAAAGCCCGAGATGGAGGCGAAAAATGTTTGACTCAACAAGAGAGTCCTTTTTTTATATCTCGTACGAAGCCCGAGATGGAGGCGAAAGAGGGTACTGTTTCAGTTGAGTGACCAATATATGGGTTCAAAGAGAAAATAAGTTCTTATATGAGTAACACTGTACTCAGGGATTTTGATTCGAGGATCAGGGATATTTCCTTTTCTTTGAGGAAATGGGAAATCCAAAGGGTATTGAGACTGTCTGAGTCTACGGGGTTCCTTCCTATTCTTGAAGGGTACTTGAGAATGTCTTTGAGACTCAAGGAAATTAGAATGTCCAAGTCAAGAGTTTCATCTTTTGTACTATGCTTTGAGAAACAGTAGTAGACTCTTGGAAAGATTGTTCTATTAAGATGACTGATTTATGTTCCTATACCTCTAGGAGGTCGTCGGGACAATTTGTACGAAGCCCAAGAGGAGGCTGGAAACTTTTAAGAAGCCGAGGGATAATTTATACTAAGCCCAAGAGGAGGCTATCATTCCCGGAGGAAGAATCATTATACAAAGCCTAAAAGGAGGCTGTGAATACTTCTAAGAAGCCGACGGGTCCTTGTACAATGCCCAAGAGGAGGCGGGGATGTTTTTAGGAAGCCTGTAGGTCCCCAAACCCCGAGAAGTTCAAGACATGCTATTCACAAAGAATAGATCAAGCCAGGAAAGTTCGAGAATTTGGAAGAAACTCAAGAGATAAAATTCACGGAGAAGAGATCATCTCTGGGGAATAGAGTTTCTTGACAATTCCTAAGGGTGCTTTTAAGAAGCCTGTGGGTCCCCAAACCCCGAGAAATTCAAGACAGGATATTCACAGAGAATAGATCAAGCCAGGAAAGTTCGAGAATTTGGAAGAAACTCAAGAGATGCAATTCACGGAGAAAAGATCATCTCTGGGGAATAAAGTTTCTTTGACAACTTCTACGAGTGACAGTCTGAGAAAGGGTTCAAAGAGAATCTGCCTTTCACATCTCCATATTGTTTAACCCCAAGAGGAGGGAAGACTATGTCTAGTAATCCTATGGGGATCTAGTTTCGACTATATTTAAGAGTGACCAAAGGGCTAAATGCTAGACGTAGTTGTCGGGGAAACTCAAAATATCTATACTCGTATTACACAGTCCATATGAGTTTATGAAAGAAGACTTACAGTGAGCAGCCCCACAATACAGTTATATGTATATGAAAGCGGTAAATGAAAGCGGATAAACACTTACTCGGTTGTAGAGCTTCCATGTTGTTTGGTTAGTTGTTTAACAAAGAAATATTGAAAACAACAGTATATTTCAAAATCAAAGGAGAAAGTGCTTTGAAAGAGAAATATTTGGGGCTTACAGCTCAAGGAGAGGCCCAGGGTTTTATCAATGATTGCACTATTGAATTTGTACAGAGGGACTTATACGAGTGACTGAGGCTCAAAAATTGTTTGTTGTACAAAGGGATTTGGGTCTTACACTCTCTCAAGAGGACCAAAAGGTTTAAAGAAAAAGAGTGGGGCTTATAACACGAGGGTAGGCCCAGATGATTTTTCGTTTAAAATGGCGATCGCGCCGAGATTTTCTTTTAACGCAAAGGGGCTTATACAATATCTGAGGCCCAAAGTTGTTTTGGTTAAAAGGGGATTGGGTCTTACACTCTATTAGAGGCCCAAAAGTTTTGAATGGGTCTTATAACTCTAGGAGACGCCCAATTGATTTTTTTAAAGGCGACGATCGCGCCGTTTACTTGTACAGAGGGACTTATACAATAAGTGAGGCCCAAAATGGTTTGTACAAGGGGTTTTGGGTCTTACACTCTCTCAAGAGGCCCAAAGAGTTTTAAAAAAAGAAGAATGGGTCTTACTACTCGAGGGTAGGCCCAAGGTTATTTGCGTACAAAACGACGATTACGCAGAGGTTTTTGAAAATACCCGGAGGGACTTATACAATAAGTGAGGCCCACAATAGGTTATTTTACAAAAAGGATTGGGTCTTACACTTTATTAGAGACCCAAAGAGTTTTGAAAATGATTTATGAGGGTTGAATTAATCAAAAACCCTAATTTGTTTTCAAAATGTGTTTTAATTGAATAAAATATTCAATTAAAATGATCAAAATTGTTTAACATGTGGAAAACAAATTGTGATCTTGGATTAATGCTTCATAAATCAAGTTTTGCCCTACAAAATGATTAGAAATCATTAAAATTTGCAAAATCAATAAGGAAAAAATATTTTAAATTTCAAAAACAATTAAAACATTAATTCTTTGCAAAAATATCAATTATATGAAATAAATAATATTTTTGGGATTTTTCGGGAAAATAAAATATTTTAACATTTTTGTGAATTATTAAAAAAAGAATCAACTCAAAATCATTAAAACTCAGAGAGAAATTAATTTTTGAATCAATTAAATAAAATCACAAAATTCAAATATTTGAATTTTCAAAAAGGGCGCCAAGAACACCCCAAGAACACGCGCGTGTTCTGGGTTTTGCCCAGATTTGCATTTTCTCTCCAATCTCATTGAATACTTGATTATATCATGCAATCCACATACCAATCTGCTCGTCTCAACCTCACGGTCATGTCTATGGTATTTAATTTCATTTATATTAAATATGGAATAAAAAATCAAGACAAACCCTCAAGAACCCTAATTTTTGCATGAAGGCTGAGAATTTTGATACACGATTCAAACAAAGCAATTAATTGAGGGGAAACATTCCATGCATGATTATGAACATTTGGCAAAAGTATTGTGCGAGGAAATATGTATAGATTGAGAGATGACCAAATTTAGACTTACCTCTAGGTCGTGGCAGCAAGTTCAAAGTGATTTCTGAGTTGGAGGTGTTACAGATGAGTTGTGATGATCTGAACAGCTTCCCTACACCCTATGGAGTGTGTTTGAATGCTTGGACTTGATGGAAATTGGCTGGATCACTTCATGGCATCTCAACTGCAACTTGGTTAAAACCTTTAGCAATTGATTGGTGATTCTGAGAAATCAGTGTTCCAGATGTTGTTTAAGTGTTTGATCAGCTCCCATATGATGTATGTGAGGTGTGTGTGTGATTGGTTTGAGTGGAATTGCTCTCTACTGAAAAACCCGATAGTGACTTGCTAAGAAAGGCATTTTTAAGAGTGAGAAGTGGGTTTTGAGAAAGGCAAGTGTTGTAGGCCTTTGGTGTACTTAAACTGATCACAATTGAGCTCTATTTATAGTAGAGCAAGTTTGTTTTGCAAGGAATAGTGAATGGCAACTGCCGAGTAGGGTTGGCCAATGTTGGCAAATGAAAATCCAAGTCTCCTCTAGCCATTGACTAGAGGTTAGGGCACAGGCTGCTGGTCCCCTTGGTCTTGGATAAGTCTTAACTGAATTCAGTTGCTAATAGCTCAGTACATGCCACCTTGGTGCTTCCATTGAATGCTCCAATCCAAAATTGGAGTCTTGTCCCTATTTTGGGCAATTCTAGGTTTGGCATGCTATTTCTTGTTCCAAGGACTTTGGAGGCTTGGCTCAGTGATTGTCCCCTTTAGATTCAATCCTCAAATGTGTCCAAAGTGATGACAACGCTTGGAATTGGCTGATTTTGGCAAATCGACCAAAAGTGCAAAAATCTGCCTTGCCTTGGCAGATTTCAGCAAGGCATCTTGCCACTACCATATCTCAAAGCTCAAATTGAATTTGGTGATGTTCTTGACCATTTTGGAAAGCCCTTATATGATACAACAACTGTCTGATCATATTTGGTTTTGATACCTTTTGGATCCAAGTGAAAAATCCCCCTACATTTGGAAAAAAGTAAGGCAGATTCTGACTTAGTGAAATTTTCACTAAGTGTTGGAACAAAGTGACTTTTCTTGATTTTGATCACTCCATAACTCAAAATCCATGAGGAATTTGGACATAGATCAGTATAAAGTTGTTGTAGAGGGCAATTAGATCTACAAATCAAGCTTTGGATGGGGAAAATGGTTTTGTGGTTTAGGAGTTATGATCCTCCAAAGTTGGTACCTTTGTCACTTTATTTCATAACTTCGAAAATTTTCTAAGTTTTTATGGTTACCCCTTTTACAAGTTATCCCACTTTCTTTGATTTTTCTTGATGAATGATGATTCAAATCATACATTAACATCATTTTAGGGTTAAAAATCTATTTTTGTGAAAAATCTCAAAAAGTCAAAGTTGACTTTTGTGCACAGTTGACTTTTTGTCAGATGAATTCCAAACTGTGCGATCCTTTGGGAAATCATGTCCTTGACCTAAATCAAACTTGATGGACATGTTACATGGGTGTTATAGGGTGTGTTGAATCATGTCTTAGGGTTTGGGAGCATGTCTTGGTCAAAAGTCAAAGCTACAATTGACTTTTCTCGCAAAACCCTAACTGTGGTTCAGATGAAATTGAAACTTGTTGCTCAAGCTTCTTGGATCAACCCATTGTTCCAAATGGATCAATATGGTATATTAGAGACCCTCAAATCATGTCTTAAGGTATTGGTTCATGATTTGTCCCAAAAGTCAACTTAGGGGTGAATTAGGTCAAGAAACCCTAATTCCTGATTTTTGATGTATGCATCCCCTGAGGTCAAATTGACTTGATGATTGGGTCCATGAGGTTCCATGGAGCATCATAGGTTATGCTTTGAAGAAATGGCTCATGCCCAGAGGAAAATTTCCATCTGGAGGCCCTAGTCGACCAAAACCCTAATTTGGTGACACTGGCGATCTTAAGGCTTGATCCACCTAGAAGGGAGCAGCCTTGTGCTTAATCCTTGAGGTGGGAGTCCTCTTGATCCATTGTGGATGTTTGAGAGGTTTAGAAAAGTTGAAAATCATGTCAATTCTTGATTGATTCTTTGTCTAAGGCTCTAAGAGGGCTTGAAACCGTAATTTTGATTGTGGTGAATGCTCAACAATTTCTTGAGGAGATTGATGAGGCACAAAGGTACATCCATATTATGATGATGATTTGTACAATGATGGGAAATCTTAGTGGTCAAAATTTGGGGTATGACAGATGCCCCTATTTAATCTTCTTGGACACGAAGGTGTGAATGGCGAAGGTATTCGGGCATTCGAGGTGCAAGAGGATTAAATATCGGAATATCCAAAATTTTGACGGCGTCTATGAATGGTAATTCACGCATTCATCTTCTTTCGCTAAGCGATGATGCTTAGAAAAGGTTAACTTCCCCTCGATCCTGGTCTTCAGCCAAGGAACTGGTCTCAGTTTCTGATTTAAACTTCCCCTCGATCCTGGTTTCCTACCAAGGAACTGGTCTTAGTTTCGTGATTTAAACTTCCCCTCGATCCTGGTTTCCTACCAAGGAACTGGTCTTAGTTTCTTCAAATAAACTTCCCCTCGATTCTGGTTTCCTACCAAGGAACTGGTCTCAGTTTCTGAAATAAACTTCCCCTCGATCCTGGTTTCCTACCAAGGAACTGGTCTCAGTTTCTGAAATAAACTTCCCCTCGTTCTTGGTTTCCTACCAAGGAACTGGTCTTAGTTTCTTTTGTCAATAAAATTTATTGACAAGGGACGCTATTCGTAGCGGTTTTCCTCAAACTTCTCGCCGAATTTTCCTGGGGAGATGCCATTTGACGGAAAAAGTTGACGTCAGACTTGTTGGGGAACCCAGTCCCTGAATTGTAGAGGTGTACAAACTTCTCTGTTGGAGACGCCATTTGTCAGCTCTATTGGGGAAAGCAGGTCTCTTGAGAGACTGCTGTCACGCTTGGGGATATTGCATCATACTTTTCTCGGGATCTTCCCGGAGAAACGCCATATGATGTGATCCAATTTTGAGGTGCTGATGACCTTTTCATCAGCGGTTTTTTTTGGAGAAAAACTGCTGTATTGCTGAATCTCTGTTTAAGAGGCTTTCTCTAGGGATTTTCCTTAATTCGGGAAAGCGAAAATATCATCTTCAATGGCGAAGAGTGGCATCGGTTGAAGGTTCTCTGGTCTTTCAGAGGTTCAAGTTATCAAAGTGGTCGAGGAGCCAACTTCATTCTAGAAATAAACTGGAGGAGAGAGATTGTTCAGACGCAGCACTTCCTGGCGAGGAAAAAACTTGACAACTCGATTGAGAGGACTTTTTATCACCAGGGGACAAGACCGACTAGAGTGATAGTGATGCAATATGAATGCGAATGCAAATCAATAATGTATGATGTACGTATGTATATGCTGACAAAACTAACGCGACATACAAACTAAAAGATGAACATGACTGGATACTCGGCCATCGCGGGGCGAAGAAGTACCGTTGGTCCAAAAGTAGCAATTCTACCTTGCTTAGGAGAAGTAGTCCTCGCGGGGAACTATGTTGGTCTGGCTTAGGAGATAAGAACTCGGCTGAGGCGTGTCAGACGAAACAAGGTCTATGACACAGTTGATCCGTTCATTCAGGCGTACTGGATTAGAAGGAGTACTTTGATTCTGCACTTTGAAGTTCGCTTACTTCTGGAGAAGCGATTGATGTTCTTTTGATGTTTAACAGTCAAAAGAAATTGCCATCTTTATTTTAAAAGTAGAAAAAGTTTTACAAGTAAATTCATTTTTGTTTTATTTCAAGAATCGTTGATCATATTAAAATGTTGTTCTGTAAAGCTAAAACAAGTGAGAATTACAAACAAAAGCACAAGGGCTCAAATTTTTTTGATAAGATGGAGATCAGCCAAACGCGTGATTCCAAAGAGTATTTACAAAGTTAGAAAATGGTAATATCCTTCTACCAACTTTGAATTCGGGACATCTTGAGCTTCTGTCGAAGATGACCTTGACTGGATTTTTCCTCTGATGGATGGTGTAACTGCTGCTGAGGGACTTGCCTCTGTTGAACATAGTTACTTGCCATTATCCCTAACTTTTGCCTGGATTGTACTGTGATGTTTCCAATCCACGGGGATGATTTTTTTTTATTTTGTCTCTAACTTTTTCCTGGACCGCCCTTTCGGGTTTTCAATCCACCGAGACGTTTTTTTTAGTTTAGGCGAAGTATTTCTTGACTACATCAACGTTTGTGGGGTAGGAAAATTTCTCTCCGTCCATGGTTGCAAGTCTCAGGGCACCGCCTGAGAAAGCTTTCTTGACCACATAGGGGCCGTCATAGTTCGGAGTCCATTTACCCCGAGAATCAGTGAGAAATGATTGTATCTTCTTGAGCACAAGGTCTCCTTTCCTAAAGACGCGAGGTCGGACCTTTTTGTCGAACGCCTTCTTCATTCTCCGCTGATACAACTGACCATGGCATATTGCTATGATTCGCTTTTCTTCGATCAGATTTAGTTCGTCGTGTCGACTTTGACACCATTCAGCCTCTGTAAGCTTAGCTTCCATCAATACCCGGATTAATGGGATCTCTACTTCTATGGGGAGCACTTCTTCCATGCCATATATTAGAGAGAAAGGGGTTGCCCCTGTTGAAGTACGGACAGATGTGCGATAACCGTGAAGAGCAAAGGGTAGCATCTCGTGCCAATCTTTGTAGGTTACGACCATCTTTTAAACAATCTTCTTGATGTTCTTGTTAGCCGCTTCTACCGCTCCGTTCATCTTGGGTCGGTAGGGAGATGAGTTATGGTGTTCGATCTTGAACTCTGCGCACAACTCTTTCATCATCTTATTGTTCAAGTTAGATCCATTATCAGTAATAATCTGGCTCGGAACACCATAACGACAGATGATATTGTTTTTGATAAACTGGACCACGACTTGTCGGGTTACATTGGCGTATGACGCTACTTCGACCCATTTGGTGAAGTAGTCAATGGCTACCAGGATGAACCAATGTCCGTTTGAAGCCTTGGGCTCAATCATGCCAATCATGTCGATTCCCCATATGGAAAAAGGCCATGGGGAAGAGAGAACTTTGAGATGCATTGGCGGTACATGAATTTTGTCGGAGTATATCTGACACTTGTGACACCTCCTCATGTACTTGTAGCAGTCGGATTCCATTGTCAACCAATAGTACCATGCTCTTAGAATTTTTCTCGCCATTGTGTGTCCGTTGACATGAGTGCCAAAGGATCCTTCGTGAATTTCTTTCATCAGCATGTCTGCTTCTGGTCTGTCTACGCATCGGAGCAAGACCATGTCAAAATTTCTCTTATAGAGAGTATCACCGCTCAGGAAGAAACTACCTGTTAGTCTTCTAAGGGTCTTTCTATCCTTTCTGGATGCCCCAGGAGGGTACTCTTATTTTTGAAGGAAGCATTTGATATCGTGATACCAAGGTTTGTCGTCTATGACTGCTTCAATCGTGAAGATGTAAGCGGGCCGTTCAAGGCGTATTATGTCGATCTTAGGTATGTCATTCCATTGACATACACTAATCATAGAAGAGAGAGTGGCTAAGGCGTCAGCCATGTGATTCTCATTACGAGGGATATGATGAAACTCGATTCTGTTGAAGAAAGATAACAACCTTCTTGCATAATCTTTGTAAGGAAACAGTCCTGATTGGTATGTGTTCCAATCTCCTTTTATCTGATTGATAACCAGGGTTGAGTCGCCGTAAACGTCCAAGTTTTTTATCCTTAAATCAATCGCTTCTTCGAGACCCATAATACAAGCTTTGTATTCGGCCTCATGGTTCGTACATTTGAACGTAAGTCGAGCGGTGAAAGGAATATGGGTACCCTGAGGGGTAACAATGATTGCCCTAATTTCGTTTCCATAATGATTGACAGCTCCGTCAAAGATAAGTCCCCATTGGGAACCTGGTTCTGGCCCTTCACTGGGTAACGGTTCATCACAGTCTTTCATTTTTAGATACATGACATCTTCATCTGGGAAGTCAAACCTGATTGATTCTTGATCGTCAATCGGTTGATGAGCCAAATGATCGGCTAAAACACTTCCCTTAACGGCTTTTTGAGCGTGGTACTCTATGTCATATTCTGATAGCAACATCTGCCAACGGGCAATCCTTCCCGTGAGAGCAGGTTTTTCAAATACATACTTGATTGGGTCCATCTCGGAGACCAACCAAGTAGTGTGACGAATCATGTACTGTCGAAGACGTTTGGCTGCCCAAGCCAAAGCACAGCAAGTTTTCTCAAGCATCGTGTACCGAGTTTCATAGTCGGTGAACTTCTTGCTTAGATAGTAAATGGCAGACTCTTTCCGTTTAGTTTCGTCTTGTTGGCCAAATACACACCCCATTGAGTCTTCCAAGACTGTGAGGTAGATGATCAGTGGTCTTCCTTCCACTGGAGGTGATAGAATCGGAGGATTCAACAGATATTCCTTAATACTGTCGAAGGCGGTTTGGCAATCTTCTGTCCAAACGCAGTCCTGGTTCTTTTTGAGTAATTTGAAAATCGGCGCACATGTGGCAGTCATGAGGAATATAAATCTGGAGATGTAGTTCAAATGTCCCAGAAATCCTCTGACTTGTTTTTCAGTTTTCAGAGAAGCCATTTCTTGAATGGCCTTAACCTTGTCAGGATCAACCTCAATTCCTTTCTGGCTGACGATGAACCCTAAGAGTTTCCCTGAACAGACACCGAAGGTGCACTTGTTGGGATTCAAGCGGAGTTTGTACTTTCTCAACCACTCTAATAGTTTTGACAGGTGGGTCACATGCTCCTCTTCTGTCTTAGAATTTGCAATCATATCATCGACATATACCTCAATTTCTTTGTGTATCATGTCATGAAACAGAGTAGTCATGGCCCGTTGATAGGTTGCCCCAGCATTCTTCAAACCGAACGGCATTACCTTGTAACAAAAGGTACCCATTGGGGTAATGAATGAAGTTTTCTCCATGTCTTTCGGCGCCATTTTGATCTGGTTATAGCCCGAGAATCCATCCATGAAGGAGAAAACTTTGAACTTTACTATACTGTCAACCAGCATGTCAATATGCGGTAAAGGAAAGTCGTCCTTTGGACTTGCCTTGTTCAGATCCCTGTAATCGACACACATTCTAACCTTTCCGTCCTTTTTTGGAACGGGTACAATATTGGCTAGCCATTGAGGATATTCTGATGTTGCAAGGAAACCTGCGTCAATCTGTTTCTGTACCTCCTCTTTGATTTTGATGGCCATGTCCGGGTGAGTCCGTCTCAACCTCTGTTTTACAGGCGGACATTCCGATCTTAATGGTAAGTGACATTCCACGATGCTGGTATCCAACCCTGGCATATCCTGATAGGACCAAGCGAATATATCGGGGAATTCTTTGAGAAGCTGTGTCAAACTCTCTTTAGCAGTTGGACTGAGTAATGCCCCAATCCTGATTTCTTTTCTCTCTTTTTCCGAACCCAAGTTTACCGTTTCCAACGGCTCTTGGTGAGGTTCAATGGACCTTTCCTCCTGTCTGAGTAATCGGGAGATCTCTTCTGGAATTTCGTCGTCATTCTCTTCTTCAGCCCCAAATACCGGGAACTCAAAGTTGGGAGAAGGCATCGGATCGTAGGTTTCAACAGGGTTTAAAATAAGCAATCTGCAAGACGGTATGATTTGTGTTTAGAAGAGATAGAGAGAATGTGATGACACTAAATTATACTGTATTTTCGACTCTGATTTCGCGTGCATGTTAGTCCTTTTTCTATTTTTATGCTTTGTTATTGTTATGTTTTCCTTTGTTTTCAGGTTTTCAATAAAATCGAGGTCCCAGACGGAAAAGGATGCAAAAAGGAGCAAGAATTCTAGTTTGGCAGCAAATTTCTCTTGTCGCTTCTCTTGTCGCGGACGCCCCAGGGTAGGCGACGATGTGTCCCATGATCTCCTCAACTCAACTGCCACGTTCCCACGATCAGCACTCTCCTTTGTCACTTTCTTCTTGTCGCGGGCGCGATGGTCCTGTCGCGGGCGCGACCAGGCAAATTGTGTTCCCGCCCATTTTCAAACCAAGGTCGTTTTTGTCCTTACACCACGCCAACTTTGCCTATAAATACTTGTAGAACTCGAACTTTAGGATCATCCAATCTTAGTTTACTTTATCCTAGGCATAAATTTCACTCTTGTAAAGCAGTAATCTTCTCACATCGAGGAGTTATTGCACTGTGTGTGATCGAGTTTGTAATCAAGTCTTGGAGTGTCTGTAATCAAGTTGGAGCACTTTTGGTAGAAGTAATCCTGCCAGCATTTTCTTTTCCGCACCTTGTACCAGATTTAAAGACTCCGCTTTGGAGCAGGTTTTATTTTAATCGCACTTACTTCCATTTATTTCTCGCACTTGCTTTATTTTGTTTATTTATTGTCTTGCCTTACTTTTCAATACTTTACTTTTCAAAAGACTTAATTCCATACATGATAAGAATTAATATGACTGTTATAACTACCATGGCTGGCTAAGTCTTAGATAGGTAAGAATGTAAAGACCATAATCACCGTAATACGTCTATATGTTGATAGAAATACTTAAGGGCTGTTTTAATCTTTAACACAAGTTTTCTGTACTTAAAAGCAATGTTGGGTAAGATTGAAAGTCGTCCAACCATTCGTGAACTTGTTTAGTTCTCAACTGATCAAATACAGCGAAAGCGCTTTGCTCAGTTGAGTAGGGATTTTTAACACTTTAGAAAAGAGATTTTAAAACTATTTTCGGACGCGTTAGTGGGATTAGAATCTGGTTCATTTTGAACCTCTTTAGTTTAGAGATTTCAGGTCAAAATACTTTTCTGTTTAGTTTAGAATTTACATTTCTTAAAAGTAAGTTTTCCACGACTCTAACGCAATGCGCGCCTTTTTATAAGTGACAATAAAGGGGTTAGTTTAGAGGGTAAACTTGGTTCTGACTACGCGAAAACGACAGTTCCTATTAAATTGAATTCTTTTCTTAAAATAGAAGATATTGCCCGTAAGTAGTTCTGTTGATGAATATAGAAATATTATCGGTTATGAGAATTACATTCAAGCCTATTGTTTTGTCTGAATTTTATTACCTCGTCATTTACTTTTATTTATTTTCCTCTGCATTAGTAAACCATGAATTGAACTGCCTTAGATAAGCACTGTAACAAACGGAAATTGTTAGATCGACATTTGGTCCCTGTGGATACGATAACTTTTTATATTACTCTGACGCGATTCGTGCACTTGCGAATACAACGCATCAAGTTTTTGGCGCCGTTGCCGGGGACTAATTTCGCCGAATTTTGAATTTCGTTTATTATCACCGTTTAGACTAGGGCTTCATGAACTGTTCGATGCGAAGATCTCGCAGCTCCAGTAGTGTAATAGATCCTTTAGTGGAACCAGAACGTTACGCTCGCACACGACTTTGGCTTTGTCGAATTAAGCAAGCTATGGCCGAAGATCGTAACCAAAGACCCCTTAAGGAATTCGCTCAGCCTGCTGACGAAGAACCGAGCTCTAGTATAGTTAACCCTACCATACCTGCCAATAATTTTGAACTAAAACCGTCCCTATTACAACTAGTTCAACAAAACCAATTCGCAGGACTACCATCTGAAAACCCAAACCAACATCTAAAAACCTTTGTCCAGTTGTCAAACACCTTTAAGACCAATGGTGCTAGTCCTGAGGCGATTCGTTTAAGACTATTTCCCTTTTCCCTTAGAGACAAAGCCCTAACTTGGTTAGATTCCCTTCCAGCCAATTCTATAACAACATGGGAAGACCTTAGGAGAACATTCTTTGCTAGATACTTTCCCCCAAGCAAAATAGCCGTTCTCCGAAACCAAATAACAAGATTTACCCAAAACCAAGGAGAATCACTATTTGAAGCTTGGGAAAGGTATAAAGACCTTCTAAGGGCTTGTCCACACCACGGTTTGGAGCAATGGTTGATTATACATACCTTTTACCACGGACTTCATTATAACACAAAGATGTCCATCGACGCTGCCGCTGGCGGTGCCCTGATGAACAAACCCTATCCTGACGCTTGTAGTCTCATTGAAGATATGGCTCAAAACCATCATCAATGGGGAAACGAAAGAGCAACAGTGGAAAAGAAAGAAGCCCAAGGAGGTAAACATGAGGTAAGCTCTATAGACATGATGCAAGCTAAAATGGATGCCATGGCCCTCAAGATCGATCAAATGTACGCACAACCAACCGCTGCAGCAGCAGTAGTGTCGGATTGCGAACTTTGTGGTACTAAAGGTCATCAATCAGCTGACTGCCATCTGTTAAACGAGACTAACCCAGACCCAGTCAACTATGCCCAAGGAAACCCGTTCTCAAATACTTACAACCCTGGATGGAGGAATCACCCTAATTTTTCCTACAAAAACAATAACCCTATCCAAAACCAAGCACCTCCGAGATCAACCAACAATCAAGCACCTAGACAAAACCAACCTATGCAAGCAGTGCCACCTAAGCCAAATATCGAAAAAGTGCTAAATGATTTTATGACAGCACAAGCCCAGCAAAACAAAGAGTTCCTAAATCAGAATATTCATGTGAATGAGCTGCTTACCCAACTAGGAACCAAAATGGATCAAATGGCCACCCACAGCAAAATGCTTGAAACCCATATCTCTCAGGTAGCCTTAAAGCAAGCACCCCAAACTACTCCTGGAGGACAATTTCTCGGACAACCTCAACAGAACCCTCGAGGGCAAGCTAACGCTGTTACCTTACGAAGTGGAACCACTTATGAAGGGTCTAAAAACTCGACATTGAGTGACTTCGAAGTTTCCAAAAAGGATGCTACCCCCGAAGGTGAAGAGCCCGTAGAGATTGAGAAACCAAAAGACATAGATAAAGGAGAAGTTACGGACAAAGCTTCAGCACCCCCTCAGCCATACAAACCACCAATTCCCTATCCACAAAGACTTAAACAAACTAAGATCAATGACCAATTCCAAAAGTTTGTTAAAGTTATAGAAAAACTTCATGTAGAGATTCCTTTTACAGAAGCCATCACCCAAATACCATCTTATACTAAATTCCTGAAGGACATCCTCACCAATAAACGTAGACTTGACGATCCAAAACCAGTGGAGTGTAATTCCATTTCCGAGAACAAACTTGCCAAAAAAGACAAAGATCCGGGGAATTTCTCCATACCTTGTATTTTGGGGAATCATGTCATAGATAAAGCCTTTCTGGACTTAGGAGCCAGTGTAAGCCTAATGCCCCTTGCAGTTTGTGAACGATTGAAACTAGGAGATTTGCAACCTACTAAGATGTCTCTCCAATTAGCTGACAGATCTATAAAATACCCTGTAGGCGTATTAGAAGACATCCCAGTTAGAATAGGCAAGTTGTTCATTCCCACCGACTTCGTCGTAATGGACATCAAAGAATATAAAGATATCCCAATCCTCCTAGGTAGACCCTTCCTATCAACTGCAGGAGCCATAATAGATGTCAAGAAAGGAAAATTGACTTTTGAGGTAGGTAACGAAAAAATAGAGTTTGTCCTAGCAAAGTTTCTCGCGGCACCAGTAATAGGAGATGCATGTTATGCAGTTGATGTTATTGATGAATGTGTCCATGAACTTAATCAGGAAGAGCCAATAGAAAGAATAAAACTACCTTCAATGCCCATTGAGAAAGATGATGACAGTATGGAACCCTACATAGATGACAGCCTTTTTGAATTTCTATCCTTAACTCCAGATCCTATACAAAGCCCCAGCAAACCAACCTTAGAATTAAAAGAATTACCCAAGAATCTAAGATATGAGTTTTTAGACAAAGAAATGGATAGACCAGTTATAGTCAGTGCCGTTCTGAACCAAAATGAAACAAACCAACTCTTAGATGTCTTGCAAAGATATCCCTCAGCACTAGGGTACAACATCTCAGATCTTAAAGGAATAAGTCCATCCGTGTGCATGCACCGGATTTCACTTGAGGAAGACGCTAAACCTTCGAGAGAACACCAAAGAAGGATTAACCCTATAATGAGTGAGGTAGTTAAGAAGGAAGTTCTTAAGTTGTTGGAAGCAGGGATAATATATCAGATCTCGGACAGTAAATGGGTAAGCCCTGTGCATGTAGTACCTAAAAAGGGAGGCATCACCGTGGTTCAAAACAAAAAAGGTGTGCACGTTACAAAACGGATAGAAGGAGGTTGGCGTATGTGCATAGATTACAGAAAATTAAACAAAGCCACTAGGAAAGACCATTTCCCATTACCTTTTATAGATCAGATGTTGGAACGTCTAGCTAGATATTCCTACTTCTGTTACCTCGACGGATATTCAGGTTTTTTCCAAATTCCTATACACCCTGATGACCAAGAGAAAACAACCTTCACATGCCCATATGGAACTTTTGCCTATAGACGTATGCCTTTCGGACTCTGTAATGCCCCAGCAACTTTTCAGCATTGCATGATGTCAATCTTCGCTGATTATCTTGATGGAATTCTGGAAGTATTCATGGACGATTTCTCAGTCTGCGGATTTGATTTCAATAACTGTCTAGTCAACCTTGAAAAGATCTTGAAGAGATGTGTTGAAGTGAACCTGGTATTAAATTGGGAGAAATGTCACTTCATGGTCACTGAAGGTATAGTTCTAGGACATATCGTTTCTGAAAAAGGCATTGAAGTTGATAAAGCTAAGATCGAGGTGATAGAGAATCTTAAACCACCCAAAACAATTAGAGAAGTTCGAAGTTTTCTCGGACATGCCGGATTTTACCGGCGTTTCATTAAAAACTTCTCTAAGATCACTAAACCTTTGACAGATCTTCTGATGAAAGATGCCGAGTTCATTTTTGATGAAAAATGCAACGAAACATTCAACCTTTTAAAACAAGCTTTAATTTCAGCACCCATTATGCAACCACCAGATTGGACAAAACCTTTTGAAATCATGTGTGATGCTAGTGATTACGCTGTAGGAGCAGTGTTAGGGCAAAGATCTGATAAGAAGTTACATGTGATTTACTACGCCAGTAGAACTCTAGATGCCGCTCAGCTAAACTATGCAACCACAGAAAAAGAACTCTTAGCCGTAGTTTTCGCCATAGACAAATTTAGATCCTATTTGGTGGGAGCCAAAATAATTGTTTACACTGATCATGCCGCCATCAGATACCTTTTGAATAAAAAGGATGCTAAACCTAGGTTACTCCGGTGGATACTTTTATTGCAAGAATTTGACCTTAATATCAGAGATAAGAAAGGCACCGAGAATGTAGTTGCCGATCACCTTTCCAGGCTTGAGTTCTTGAAACCTGATGTAGTACCCATAAATGATGACTTTGCTTATGATATGTTAATCGCTAAGCTAGATGCCATTGGAGATGTAAGTTTAGAAATCCTATAAGATTCTGAAAAATCCTTAGCGGTAAATAATGTACCTTGGTATGCAGATTTTGTTAACTATCTTGCTGCAGATATAATACCTCCTGACCTCAGTTATCAGCAGAAAAAGAAGTTCTTCAATGACGTTAAACATTTCTATTGGGATGAACCACTCCTCTTTAAGAGAGGCACTGACGGAATCTTTCGTCGGTGTGTTCCAGAGGAAGAAGTGCACCATATCATAGAACATTGTCACTCAACACCCTACGGAGGACACGCAAGCACATCTAAGACTCACGCTAAAATCTTACAAGCTGGTCTTTATTGGCCAACTATATGGCGTGATGTTCATACATATATAACCAAGTGTGACCCGTGTCAACGCTCCGAAAACATCTCGAGGAGAAATGAAATGCCATTAAGAAACATTCAAGAAGTAGAACTTTTTGATGTTTGGGGAATCGACTTTATGGGACCTTTTCCATCATCCTTAGGGAACAAATATATTTTAGTCGCTGTCGATTACGTGTCTAAGTGGATTGAAGCTATAGCTGCACCCACAAATGACACTCGAGTGGTGATTAAGATGTTCAAGCAGAATATATTCCCTAGATTCGGAGTTCCCAGACTAGTCATAAGTGATGGAGGATCACATTTTATATCTAGGATTTTTGACAAACTATTGAGGAAGTATGGAGTTAAACATAGAGTAGCCACACCTTACCACCCGCAAACCAGTGAGCAAGTAGAAGTATCCAATAGAGAGATCAAGCATATCTTAGAAAAAACTGTCTCGATATCCAGAAAAATTGGTCACGGAAGCTTTCAGAAGCACTGTGGGCCTACAGGACAGCCTACAAGACTCCCATTGGAACAACCCCTTACCAACTAGTTTACGGAAAATCATGTCACTTACCCTTTGAATTGGAACACAAAGCATATTGGGCCATCAGAACCTTAAATTTTGATTACATAGCAGCTGGTGACAAACGCATCTTAGACATACATAAGCTAGAAGAGCTCCGACAATCAGCCTATGAGAATGCCATCATATATAAAGAGAGAACCAAAGCATGGCATGACAAGAAGATCATCAAGAAAGACTTCAACATAGGTGACCCTGTTCTTCTATACAATTCAAGACTGCGACTTTTTCCAAGTAAGCTTCGATCTAGATGGACGGGCCCGTTCGAAGTTTCCAAAGTCCTAAAATCTGGGGCAGTGGAAATTAAGAACAAATCTTGCAGTCCATTCGTAGTAAATGGACAAAGGCTCAAGCATTATGAAGGAGGCAATATTCCAGCATACTACTCCAGGTTCACGTTAACAGACCCACCTATCCTTGCACCAGATCCATGACTTGAACTCGTCGAGCTAACGACGTTAAATAAGCGCTGCATGGGAGGCAACCCATGGTTCTTTTCTTTCGTATTTATTTCCTTTCTGTTTGTTTTGATTTACGTTTATTTGTTTGTTTGTACATATATGTCTAACTTGTTTGGTGTGTTTGATTTCAGGACTCGTTTCTCCTAACCTTTTCTTTCAGGATGCCACCAGTCGATGACATGCACGAGACCTTTAGAGACGACGCTCAGAGAGAGCGTTATGCGATGCTTTCACTCAGACCCATGGCACCCACTCGCTACCCAGACAGTGATTGCATGGAAGCTTTGGGCATAGAGCCCAGTGTCCGATACTTAGCCCACCAGCTCAAATGGGACCAGTACGCTGATGATTTGTATCCCACCTATAGGAACCTCACTCTGGAGTTCCTCAGCTCTTTCTCCTATGATCCGTACTTGGGACCAGATGGCCACACTAGCTTCAGGTTATTTGGCACAGAGTATTCGTTCACCCATACTGAGTTCTGTGATCTTCTTGGATTTGAGACTGGAGTTGGTGCTATCCCTGAGCTGCCCATGGGTTACTTTATGAATAGAGACGTGGAGAAATTTTGGAGTGACATCTCTGGAGGTGGAGGCCCTGACCCTGATACTCACATTTCACAGGTTATCCATAACCCAGCTCTCCGATACTTTCAGATGATCATTGTCCATACATTCTTTAGGAGAGCAGATACTGATGACCACGTTACTGAGGAGGACATATTTTTCATGTTTTGTGCGAATCAGTCGCGTCGTTTAGCTTGTGGTAATTTTATGTTGTACTCTTTTAGTGGTGTTGCCACCTGGGCAGGAGGACCTATACACGTAGGAGGTAATGTGACTGAGATTGCTGCTGCTCTAGGCCTTGGCCGAAAGCTATTTCATTTGACTCCCTACTGCAGCCATACCACCATGGATATTGATTTTTTGCTTAGATCGGGGACTGATGAGAAGGAACTCCTTTAATCCCTCTCAGTTCAGACTCCTGATCAATGGTGAGACCATACATCACTTCACTTTGCCAGATCCTGTTATGACCAGTGTCCATGACCCAGCAAACTGGACATATGCCTTAGAGGAACACGGTGAGACGGTAGACGCACCACGACCCTGCCCAGAGCCAGAATACATTCCAGCTCCACCAGCTGGCAGGACCACGGTATGGTCAAATAATCATTCATTAGGTACTCCAGATATGCAGACCCAGATGGCGATGATGCGCCAAGAGATTGCAGATCTCCGACAAACTCTTACTGACCTACACCTAGGGATGGAAGTGTCAGAGCTGACCCACGCTACTGAGTACGATATGCTGTATGAGGACATGGCGGAGCTCCGTCGTGAGATAACGAGACTCCGTGGAGATGACCAGACATCTTGATTTCCATTTTCGTATTATTTACTATATTTCTTATGCATTGATTTACTTCCAGTATCACCCAGACATATTTCCTACTATTTGCATTTGATATATTTCCTATTTATATTGAGATTTGAGTTTTTTATGTTTATATGCTAATATTCTCTTTTATTTTATTTTATTTTTCTTTGACAAAATATATAGAAAAAATTATTATAAAAAAATAATATATACACTTTGTGGAAAATTTATGCAAAAACTACATTTTTAGGAAATGTGGAATGCTAAAGAGGCCCCCCAAGGCCAAATGAAGGACACAAAGGCCCATTCAAAATGACAAAGGCCCATCAGCGGATTTGCCTTGTCACGCCCGTGACACACCCATCGCGCCCGCGATGACGTCCCTGTAAATTCGGGGCAGAACTTCCATTTTCACCATTTTTGAACCTCTAACTTCTCCAAACCCATTTTTTTCCCTCCGAAAATTCCCTATAAATCCCCATTGATTTCACATCTCTAACATTTAACCATCATCTTTTACCCTTCCATTTCAAATTCCATCAACAAAAACCCAAAAAAATTCAACCTTTATTATACCTATTTTTCCACCCTCTTCACCATCTTCATCAATGGAGTTCAACGGAATCACTCTTCGTGAAGGATAAGCCAGGAATAGGCAGAGGAGACAACTTCAAAAGCTTCAGGATCGAGAAATTCTCTCGACGAGGTATGTCGACGATTCTTGTTTGCACGCTTTAGGGGTTCATCATAGCATTTTTCATTTGTTAGACTCTGTAGGTTTAGGCACTATTTTCACCGCAAAAGAACCCACCTATGAGAGGATGACGGTTGAGTTTTTGAGTTCATTGGTTTATACCATCCGTCCCGACACTGCTAGCACAGTCGGTACTGTGCATTTTAGACTGTTTGTTGTTGAGTATGAGTTCAGTACCGATGAACTAGCAGGTCTATTGGGATTCCCTCATGGGGAGGGTGCTGTTTGTGAGGCTCCTTCTAGTGATGAATGGTCAGTCGAGGTATTCGCCTTCTGGAGCAGGTTGTCAGATACTATTGCTGATTCCTTTAAGGGATTACTCGCCTCGACCATTCATAACCCGTCCATAAGAATTTTCAGATATCTTTTGGCATGCTCTATTTTTGGCCGGGAGAATCAAAACAAAGTTAATAGCAAAGAACTTTTGTTCTTGCAAGGATGCCTCACAAATATTAGAATCAATCCGGTCCCATTTATGATCGCCCACATGTGCTTAATGGTAAATAAGGGTGGACCGATAGTTTTTGGCGGATTGATTACGTCTATTGCTCGGGCACTGAATTTAAATGATGAGATAGCTACCTTGGAACCACTGCCCCCTCGCACAATTAATTTAAAATTTCTAAAAGACATGAAATTGTGTCGATCGAGGAGGGCTAGTGGTTTTGAGTTAATGATTCACGGGGTAGCCATCGAATCAATTGTCATACCATGCAGTAGACGTACAGATGTACGATTCGAGAGGAACTGGACCTATGACCTTACTGCACCACCTTTTCTAGGTACAATTCCTCCTAATGACCATGACAACGAGGGGCCCGACACAGATGATGAGTATGACCATAGAGAGCATGTGTCCCCCCCCTCGTCCTACACAATCACACACCGCACCATCTGCTTCTAACACTTTTGCAGGAGCTGCTCCCGAATTTTATATTACGGAGGAGATGTGGCGAGACCATATGGCTAGAGAAGCACGGCATGAAGACCTGCTCTCTTCCATTCAGCAACATATGGCGGACCAGGTGAGCTTTATGCAGGAATCACGGCGGAGAGAGGATCAATCTTACGAGACCATCTCCCGTACTCTGCTTGCGATCACCAATGAGCAGTCCCGTCAATAGCAGTATAATCATCAGCACTTTCAGCTTATGGAGGCCACTCAGGGTTCCATCTTAGGTAACCTTCATGAGGTGAAAGCTGCTCAGACAGACTTGATGGCTAGGATGGACCAACGAGACCGTCACCGTAGCAGATCCTGTCGTTCCGAGCATTCAGCACAGGGCGGCGAGGGCACCAACGGTCCTCGCTAATTTTTCCAGGTTCCTTTCTCCTTAGCTTACTTCGAAACATTGGGGACAATGTTTGATTTAAGTGTGGGAGGAGATTTTATCGTTCTTTATTTTCATTTCTTTATTTCCGTCATTTTAGTAGTTTATTTTTATTTCCCTTCAGTTATTTACTTTTGTTTCTGTTTTAGGAAATGCATGTGTTTGAAGAGTCACTAGTATAAGTGTGTTTTTGGTTCACCTTCATTTTATCCACATTTTTAGCCCTAATAAAAAAAATTTCTAGAAAAAAGTGTCGTTCTGAAAAAAATTTTGGACTTTAAGACAGGTTCGGGTTAGGATGCGGTGACTTGGGAGAACCTTTGAAACATCAGTATCGTCCTTACACCATGAACTTCGTAAATATAAGAATCATACCTGAAACCCCTTGTACCATGGCCCTAATTTCATTTCAAAATCATCCTTAGTAGTTTATTTCAGCAATCAGCTCCGGCCTAAACATGTTCTAAGTAGGAGACCGACGAATATAAGTGACTGATCTGAGTGCAAGAAAAAGAAAAAAAAAAGAGAAAAAATTGCTACAAAAACAAAAAGAGAAAAAAAATATAAGATGTTTAACTTGCTGATTTCAGTTGGTTCAGAGGTATCTGGCACTGAACTCGGTAGGGCAGATTACAATCCGATCCCCCACAACTGCACTTGAGAAGAATAAAAGGATTTTACACAGTTCCCTGTGCCAAAAATCCGGTATGAAAAGATCAGAATCACTAACAGGTCACTCTACCATGAAGCATGTACGGAAAACGGGCTTAATGTGATTGCGCTTGAATGAAAAGGACTCAAAAGAGATGGAAAAGGAAGGCCTAAGTATTGTGGGATATAATGGGTAGATTAGTATAGGAGCGAAGTTTATGTCCGTATTTTTGGGATTAGTGTCATCACGATGCCCTTGGTTCACTCAGTTAGTACCGACCGCTGCATCCAGACTCGGACTTAGAAGCCCTTTTTGTCCAAAATCCTTGATCGACACTGATTTTTCTTCTGAGCTTTAAATGTTTTGCTTGAGGACAAGCAAAGGTCTAAGTGTGGGAGAATTTGATGACACTAAATTATACTGTATTTTCGACTCTGATTTCGTGTGCATGTTAGTCCTTTTTCTATTTTTATGCTTTGTTATTGTTATGTTTTCCTTTGTTTTCAGGTTTTCAATAAAATCGAGGTCCCAGACGGAAAAGGATGCAAATAGGAGCAAGAATTCTAGTTTGGCAGCAAATTGCTCTTGTCGCTTCTCTTGTCGCGGATGCCCCAGGGTAGGCGACGATGTGTCCCATGATCTCCTCAACTCAACTGCCACGTTCCCACGATCAACACTCTCCTTTGCCACTTTCTTCTTGTCGCGGGCGCGATGGTCCTGTCACGGGCGCGACCAGGCAAATTGTGTTCCCGCCCATTTTCAAACCAAGGTCGTTTTTGTCCTTACACCACGCCAACTTTGCCTATAAATACTTGTAGAACTCGAACTTTAGGATCATCCAATCTTAGTTTACTTCATCCTAGGCATAAATTTCACTCTTGTAAAGCAGTAATCTTCTCACATCGAGGAGTTATTGCACTGTGTGTGATCGAGTTTGTAATCAAGTCTTGGAGTGTCTGTAATCAAGTTGGAGCACTTTTGGTAGAAGTAATCCTGTCAGCATTTTCTTTTCCGCACCTTGTACCAGATTTAAAGACTCCGCTTTGGAGCAGGTTTTATTTTAATCGCACTTACTTCCATTTATTTCTCGCACTTGCTTTATTTTGTTTATTTATTGTCTTGCCTTACTTTTCAATACTTTACTTTTCAAAAGACTTAATTCCATACATGATAAGAATTAATATGACTGTTATAACTACCATGGCTGGCTAAGTCTTAGATAGGTAAGAATGTAAAGACCATAATCACCGTAATACGTCTATATGTTGATAGAAATACTTAAGGGCTGTTTTAATCTTTAACACAAGTTTTCTGTACTTAAAAGCAATGTTGGGTAAGATCGAAAGCCGTCCAACCATTCGTGAACTTGTTTAGTTCTCAACTGATCAAATACAGCGAAAGCGCTTTGCTCAGTTGAGTAGGGATTTTTAACACTTTAGAAAAGAGATTTTAAAACTATTTTCGGACGCGTTAGTGGGATTAGAATCTGGTTCATTTTGAACCTCTTTAGTTTAGAGATTTCAGGTCAAAATACTTTTCTGTTTAGTTTAGAATTTACATTTCTTAAAAGTAAGTTTTCCATGACTCTAACGCAATGCGCGCCTTTTTATAAGTGACAATAAAGGGGTTAGTTTAGAGGGTAAACTTGGTTCTGACTACGCGAAAGTGACAGTTCCTGTTAAATTGAATTCTTTTCTTAAAATAGAAGATATTGCCCGTAAGTAGTTCTGTTGATGAATATAGAAATATTATCGGTTATGAGAATTACATTCAAGCCTATTATTTTGTCTGAATTTTATTACCTCGTCATTTACTTTTATTTATTTTCCTCTGCATTAGTAAACCCTGAATTAAACTGCCTTAGATAAGCACTGTAACAAACGGAAATCGTTAGATCGACATTTGGTCCCTGTGGATACGATAACTTTTTATATTACTCTGACGCGATTCGTGCACTTGCGAATACAACGTATCAGAATGCAAGAGTGTGTGCAGTGTATTTCTTTTACTGCTTGTTTTTATTATTGAGTTGTGTTTTTAGGATTACCATTTTCTAAGAAAAGCAAAAAGAGAAAACAGCAATTAATGCGGAAATTACAGAACGACGTTATTTTATTAATGAACAAGTCGATTCTTGAAACTACATCCCTATAAAACAAAACTCAGTCGCTTTGGGCAAAGCGAAGAGGTAGAATTTACAGAAAGCGAGCCCTATCAAAACATCCGTTTCACCTGGGCAGGGTGAAAGGTTAAGATAAAAACTGCAATTACTTTGACTTATGAACAATCTTCGGAACATCGGCAGCAACCCATTGGCGGCGAACTCCTCGGTGAATCACAAAGTCTGGCACCTTCCTTGATTTGTCTTCAGAAATAACACTGATTTCTGGTGGTGCAGGATCATTGGAATCTGTCTCCCAGGCAAAGTTGTCGTAGGAGGATTCCTCAGTTGTATTTTGCATAGTATTTGTGCTTTCAGGTACATCTCCCCATCCAGTTAGCTGGATGTCTTCGAGCCTGATACGAGAGCTTTCGGGAGCAGTGTACTTGACCATGTAGTCGTATTTTCCACTTGGTTGTCCCAGGGTGTCCCACACTTCTTTGGAACTGGAGGAGTCATCTCTCTCGATGACGTTGACCTCGGGAAAAGCATAGTTGATGAACTCTAATCCTACGAACGTTGCGATTTCATCGTCATGTTGAGTAGTTTCTGAATGACCTGAGTGTTGATCCCATGACATGGTGAGGACGTCGGTATTCTTTTCAATGATGCTCAGCTGATTTTCATTGTTCGGCTGACTCTCTTGCCCTGAGTCTCCTGGGTAAGGCTGCCACATTGGCAGACCATCCATCGGGCCATAGTAATTGTGGTCAAAGTTATCTTTCATCAGAGTGTCTTCCTCTAATGAGTTTGGTGGAGCACGACATCCTTCCGAATCACACCCTCCGTATATCATTTCGACGTCTGACCTAGGTATAAATCTCGGGCTCTATGCAGGAAAGCAAAATGGCGTCTGCACCTCTTCCTGAGACATATAACCGTCCTCGTTAATATAGGACTTCCATTCTTCATCTGTGTCAGAGGGATCCTCCTCATTGATAGCATGGATTGCCTGAGGCACTGGGTGAAGGAACCATCCACTGTGGAAGAAGTTCTGAATGGGATGAAGACTTTCATCGTTAGCAGCTGTCTGGGTGCAGGTTGCAGAAAAACCAAGACCCTTCTTTGTTGTATTGCTAGTAGGAATGACAAGTTGCCCCCATCCTGTTATATCGGTACTCTCGACTGCTTTAATAGCATCTTTGTATGAGGAAATCGAAGTTCCTCCTCCGGATTGATCGTCCTTGTGTAGCAAAAGCGCTTGGAACTGGGTTCCGATTATCCCTTCTGGTTCCACATAAGTGGATGACGATAAATTGCTGACGAGCTAGGCCTGTTCCCCACAGACTGTGATGAGTTGGCCGTTCTGGACGAACTTTAGCTTTTGGTGGAGGGTTGAAGTGACCGCTCCAGCCTGATGTATCCAAGGTCTTTCTAATAAACAACTGTACGTTGCCCGGATGTCCATGACCTGGAAAATGACTTGGAAAGTGTGAGGACCAATAGTTATGGGAAGGTCAACTTCGCCGATAACCGTTTTTCTGGATCCGTCGAACGCTTTGACGACGACCTCGCTGGTTCTCATCGGAGGGCCATTGAATGATAATTGCATCAAAGTGGACTTCGGTATAACATTCAGGGCTGACCCTGTGTCTACCAGTACGCTGGCTAAAGCATCGTCCTGGCAGTTGACTGTGATATTGAGCGCTATGTTATGACGGCGACCCTCTTTAGGTAATTCCTCATCACTAAATCCCAAATTATTGCAAGAAGTGATGTTAGAGACAATACTATCGAACTGTCTGATTGTTACATCCTGTTCCACAAAGGCTTGCTCCAAGACTTTCTGTAGAGCCTCCCTGTGCGCTTCTGAACTGAGTAACAGTGATAATACCGAGATCTTTGAAGGAGTTTGTAACAGTTGATCAACAATGTTGTATTCACTCCTTTAGATGAGCTTCAGCATCTCATCATCGTTTTTCGAAAGGTTGGGATTACTGGATTGACTGACTGATGGATCGGGAGCTTCTGTCTGAAGTTTCTTTTCTTTGTTGGACTCTCCAACTCCTCTGTTGAAGATTCTACCACTCTGTGTTACACGACTGATGTCTGCAATATTCACGACAGAGAGTAATGGAATTTCCTTTCCATTTTCAATTATTGTTGCACCGTATTTGTAAGGGATTGCCTTAGCTGATTCATACGGTAGTGGTCCCGGCAGATAGATGACTATGGGAACCTTCTGGTTTTTCTGACCATCGTACTTAATCTCGATCCGTTCCCGGTTCGGAATTCTTGATTCGTCAAGCAGAGGGGTAATGGCAAAAACATTCCTGGTCCTCTGATTATCAGAGATGACGACAACGTCCTCAATTTGATTGGCAAGGTAGTTCGGCGACCAATTGATGGGTCCGGAATCTGGATATGGGCGAATCTCTCCACGATCCACCTGCCCCTGGAGAGCTGCTCACACCAGCACCCTTGGTTACTTTCCGAACAGACTCCACAACGTTCATAATTGTGTGGTGGCACCTGGCCATGCCCACTTTGAATACAATGTAACCTCACTAGGTTAACTTCCATGGATCGGACATCCTGACTTTGACGCTGAGTGGGGTTTCTGTTATTGATACTAATTTGTTGAGTATCTTCATCCATGTAGATTGGCATCCACCAATGATTTAACAAGTGCTGAAGTGCCTCCTGGACAAGGGCACATCCCTGATCGTTTTCGCAACCCGCTTTACAACTGTGATAATTATGTGATATCAAGAATCCGAGTCGGACCTGCTCAGCATGCAACTCTACCAAGTTGGTATTCATCAAGCGAATGTCGAAGATCTGAACCATATTGATCTGATAGGAATTCCTATCATGGTAGTCCTGGATCCATCCAAGATCCATCTGACGCTGAAGGGCCTCTTGTATGAAAGAGCATCCCTGTTTGTTTACCGAGCAAGTCAGACAAGAACTGTAATCGTGCCGCAGCAGATTATGATACTGGCTTTGCCTTGAGTGCACTACCACCAAGTTGGGATTCATTGCACGGATGTCGTGGTTCTGAATGACGTTGGAATTCGTGTAAACCATGTTAACTCCACGAACTCGATGCTCTTGGATCCATCCGAGATCCAACTGTTCCCGTAGAGCTGATTGCACTACAAAACACCCTCGATTACTTTTAGAGCAGATATCACACTGGTGATAATTATGAGGTGGCACATGGCCGTACCCACTCTGTCTACAATGCATCTTGACCAGATTGGTCCTCAACAAGAGTACATCGTGAATTTGATAGACGTTGTTAAATTCTTTCTCAATCAGGTTGACTACAGCTTTCTCATGTTGAGACCGCGGGTTTGTGAGAACATTGGGATTCGTATCTTTGAAAGATAAAAGCCTGCTCCTAGCAAGCTTTTGCACGTCAGATTTGAAATTGAGACAGTTCTCTATGTTATGCCCTGGACCTCCTTGATGATAAGGGCATGTCTGATCCACCTTAAACCAAAAAGGCAGATTTTTCGGTATAGTAAGAGGAGACTTAGTCTGGATGTGCCCCTTAGCCAGTAGTAACAGAAATAGTTTTGCGTACAACATGGGTATAGGATCAAACCCTGGTAGCCGCGTTATACGGTTGTTGTTGTATTGAGGACGAGCCTGCTGAAGAGGTTGTTGTGTCCTTTGCTGATTAGGTTGGCTCTGCGCAACCTAAGGTTGATACGTAGGAATAGGCGCAGGGATGATAGCAGGAGTTACAGCTGCTATCGGTTGATAACGTCGCCTTTGCTTTCCGAGAGAGATATTCCCAACATCTTGCTCTTTTTTCTTAGGGAGAGCACTACCGTATCGTTTTGTACTACTCGATGATCCAGCGTCTTTTACCAAACATCCTTCTCGGACGGCTTCCTCAAGACGAACCCCCATGCCCACCATCTCGGTGAAATCACTAGGCGCACTGGCAACCATTCTATCATAGTAAAATGAGCTTAAGGTCTTTAAGAAGATCTTTGTCATCTCTTTTTCCTCAAGAGATGGACAAATCTGAGCGGCAATTTCACGCCATCTCTGAGCGTACTCCTTAAAGGTTTCCTTCTCCTTTTGTGACATTGATCTAAGTTGATCTCTGTCTGGTGCCATGTCCAAATTGTATTTGTATTGTTGGACGAAGGCAGTGCCAAGATCTCTGAAAGTGCTGACCGTAGCACGGTTTAAACCCATGTACCATTTGAGTGCGGCACCGGTTAAACTATCCTGAAAGTAGTGAATCAGTAGGTCCTGATTCTCTGTCTGAGCTGACATTCGCCGAGCGTACATCACCAGATGGCTCTGAGGGCAAGAGTTACCCTTGTATTTTTCAAAGTCGGGCACTTGAAATTTGTGCGGAACTTTCACATTGGGGACCAAGCAAAGGTCTGCGGCGTCCTTTCCAAATAAATTTTGATTGCGGATGGCTTGCAGAAGGTATCGATGAAATCTGTCCTTCCGGGACAGTGTGCACCACAGGGGGCGGTACCGTGACTACGGCAGTGAATCTTGGCATTTCCCGAAGTTTGTAACCTTCAGGAGTCTTCAGTATACCCCTGGCAGCTTCGTTTTCCCGAAGTTTGTAACCTTCAGGCCCAGCGGCTTCTGTTATGATTTCCTGATCTTCAGTGATCGGCGGAACATATCCTTCCGGGATATAGTTAACAGGCATGCCCCAAGGACGATCTTTCGGCATTTGATACCTAGGATCATACTTCTCCACTATAGGCATTTAGGTGATCTCTGAGATCACAGTCCTTTGTAGCTGAGCTTCTGCCATGGCTTGCATGTCGTTACGAAGCTTTCTCATATCCTCTCTCAGAGCGTCGATCTCTTCTTTCAACTCTCTGTTCTCTTCCTCAAGGTCATCCATCTTTTTCTGACGATTGGCCCGAGTATTGTACGAATGAGACAGTTTGACTCTAGAACCGAGACACAAACGTGAGATTCGTAGGTAAGAAGAATACGTGGCGTGAGAATGATGAATGCAATGATTATATTAATTGTTTTTTTTGTTTAATCAAAATAAACTTCGACAATTAGATTGCAAATATCAAACAGTGGGGAAACCCCTTTTTATTGAATTCAAAGGATTACAGAAATGGAAATACAGTAGATTACAAGGTACAGAAACAGAAACCTAAGCTAATGGGCCCCGAGTCCTCTCTGAAGAGAAATCGGGTCCTGACTCTGGTACTTTCTTTTTCTTTGACCGGGGCTTTTGGGCCGTTGTCAGGTTGTCATTCCTTTTCCAAGTGAAAGGAGCGAGCAAATTCCTTCTGTCATCTTGATTCTCTACAACATGTTGCTCCAAAATTTCAATCAGAGCGGCCTTTTCTTTCATTAGTTGCTGTATTTTCATGCACTCCACGTTGAGAATGCGGTACTTGTTCTTCCAAGACCTCTTCTCCCGTTGAACTTTGTTGAGAGTAACCTGAAGCTTTTCAGTCTCAGTCATGAAGTACATGACATACTCCCTCGGTGGAAGAACTCCGTGACGAGGATAGGGCATTTTTAGCTTGAGAGCTCTAGTTTGCACCCAGTGGAGATAAGGCTCCACCGAGACACAGTCGGGTTTTCCTAGAGACTCTCGTCCTTTCTTATGAACATGTTTCCAAGCGTGCACTATTTCCATCTTTAGTGCTCTGTCACTTTCTCCTTCCTTGAAGAAAAGACCTTCCAGATGAGCATTCTGTGGGACATGCCTCATCAGGTATCCAAATTGACGACGAACAAGAACTGGATGATAATTGATTCCTCCATTAGTTCCTATAAGGGGTACGTTGGGGAAGTTTCCACAACGGTCAATGATCCTGATTCCGTCATAAATCCTATTACACCAATCAATGTCAGAGTTGGTGAGGGACATGATTTTCTGCGACCAACGTAAGGCACTCTTGTGATCCCAAAAAGCAGCAGACTTAGGCAAATAGGAGATAAACCATTTGTAAAGCAAAGGTACATAGCACGTGATCTCTCCTCCGCTGTACAAATTTCCTAAGTGTACAGAATGATACGCATCCGCGAGCAAAGTCGGCATAGGGTTTCCAATGAGAAAAACCTTAATGGAGTTGATATCAACGAAGTTATTAATGTTGGGCAACAGAAATAACCCGTATGTGAGTAAAACAAAGATGCTTTCAAAAGCAGTCACGTTCCCGATACTGGCGAAGTACAGGGCTTTCTTTGTCAAGAACTGGGCTGGCAAACCTTGTATGCCACCCTTAGTGGTCATGTGAGTCCTGACCTCAGACTCGTCCAAATGAATTGCTCTTGCAATGGTCTGATTCTTTGGAATTTCTTCCAGTCTAGAAAATGGAGCTTGATCGATAATGTGTAGATTAATCAGATGAGAATATTCTTCCAGTGTCGGTGCTAGCTGGTAATCCGGGAATGTGAAACAATGATAGACCGGATCGTAGAACTGAACGAGTGCGTCCATGATTCCCTCAATCACATGGACTCTTAGCAGAGATAGCAAACCTCCGTACTTGGCTCTGAAAGCCTCTTGGTTTGTGACCATCCTCGCCAAACCTCTTAAATCCTCTAGTTTTGGAATCCTGAAGGTGTACTTATGAGTTCTCCTTCTACCGAAATCCATTAAATGAAGGTGACTAGAAGAGAAATTTTTTGAATGTTTTAATGTTTTTTTAAATGAATGCATGAATGCAGCACACAAAAACATAGAAAAAACATGGGGTCAAAGGGTCGTTGTCATGGAGTCAAGGCTCTACCCATCCCAAAGGTTTATACTAGGGTGATTTTTTGTACCTGTACTCAAAATCATCAGTTCCTCCCAAGATAACAAACAGCAAGCGGATCGCCAGCGAGCTGTATGAAATCTTAGAGTAAATGCTATTAACCGAGAATAGATCATCAGCCTCAAATGAGGGTAGTATCGCGTGACAACTATTTCTGATAGTTTCCGCACTACAAAAGGGTTGGCTCCTCAGCTTCTCAGACATCACAATCGACCCATTGCCTGTGAGAGGGAATGGGTTGCATTGGGAAGCCTCCACTGAGGTTGATGGTCGACCTCGTCGCCATCACTTATCTTAAGTGTATACTCAATCTTTCCACATGCGGCATCACACGCATTCCCATTAGCAGAAAAATAAACACAGATATCAATTAGGAAAAGCAGTATATATATTTGTCCTAATGTCCTAGACTTTTTTAAAAGCTATGAATCTTATGTTCCTTACAGAAAATGGCTCCCCGGCGGAGACGCCATTCTGTGGTACCTTCCCCACTTAAAGGGTTTTGACCTAAGATCCTATTGAAGTCAACAAAAGTCTTATCCCAGAAAAGAAAGAAAGAAAGAAAGAGAGACCGGCCCCACGGTGGGCGCCATTTTTTCTGTAGCGAGCGAAATTGGACGTGTTTCTTAAGCACTGCCGCTCTTTGGGTTACTATAGGTTGATTCATGTTTTATCCTATTGTGAGCTGACTAAGGAAGGGAAATAGATGTCTCCAATTAACCCTGCTTGCATACTGAGTTTAAACAGTGGTCTGTTAGGTTACGGATGCTATCAATGTGGGGGGGCCTCTCTTAGGTTATTTTCAGGGAATTCAAACTTTTAGCAGGGAATACGGACTAGGATGTTTTGACTGATATACGGGATTTTGGGTTTTTGTTGAGTGTGCTCGCTAAGATTTTTCTTTCAATCTTATGCCTACGTATTCCCGTTTTTCCGAAATAGGGAAATCAGAGCGATCGTAGTTCCTCCTATTCTACGGGAGGAAATGGTGTTTTGGTGTCTTGTTCAAAGCCCAAGACGTGAAGCTTAAAGGTGATCTATATCTTGTTCAAAGCCCAAGATGTGAAGCTAAAGGTAGTTTGTATCTTGTTCAAAGCTCAAGATGTGAAGCTGAAGGTGTTGTCTTTAGAGAGAATTTGTCATCTCTAAAGAGGGGTTTTTTTTGTCACAACTGTTTATAAAGGAGAATTACTTTAACTAGGATGTGTGAATCCGGCAATGCCATGATTTCCTTTATAGGGGATTTCCAACCTGAAGGAGAAGACTTTAACTCAGTGTAGACCAATGCCATATTTCCTTAGGAATTTCTCATGCTAAAAGAGGGACAGTGGCATGGATGTAGATGATCCAGAGGCTTGCCGCTTACAGCGATTAGATGAAGGGGAAGGAGTTGTTGATGTTTGTGTACTGTGAACGAGGCACAGCTTTGATGCTAAAAGGTTGATTGGATCAACCAATGGTTTTCTTATACAAAGCCTAAGAGGAGGCTAAAAGGTTTTCCTTATACAAAGCCTAAGAGGAGGCTAAAAGGGAGTTGACTCAACAAGAGAGTCTTTTATACTCAATAAGAGAGTGTTTTTGTATCTCGTACGAAGCCCGAGATAGAGGCAAAAGGAAGTTTTGACTCAACAAGAGAGTCTTTTTGTATCTCGTACGAAGCCCGAGATGGAGGCTAAAGTGTTGATTCAATAAGAACCTTTTTGTATCTCGTACAAAGCCCGGGATGGAGGCGAAAGATGTTCGACTCAACAAGAGAGTCCTTTTTTTGTATCTCGTACGAAGCCCGAGATGGAGGCGAAAGAGGGTACTGTTTCAGTTGAGTGACCAGTATATGGGTTCAAAGAGAAAATCAGTTCTTATATGAGTAACACTGTACTCAGGGATTTTGATTCGAGGATCTGGGATATTTCCTTTTCTTTGAGGAAATGGGAAATCCAAAGGGTATGTAGACTGTCCGAGTCTACGGGGTTCCTTCCTATTCTTGAAGGGTGCTTAAGAATGTCTTTGAGACTCAAGGAAATTAGACTGTCCAAGTCTAGAGTTTCATCTTTTGTACTGTGCTTTGAGAAATAGTAGTAGACTCTTGGAAAGACTGTTCTATTAAGATGACTGATTTCTGTTCCTATACCTCTAGGAGGTCGTCGGGACAATTTGTACGAAGCCCAAGAGGAGGCTGGAAACTTTTAAGAAGCCGAGGGATAATTTGTACTAAGCCCAAGAGGAGGCTATCATTCCCGGAGGAAGAATAATTATACAAAGCCTAAGAGGAGGCTGTGAATACTTCTAAGAAGCCGACGGGTCCTTGTACAACGCCCAAGAGGAGGTGGGATGCTTTTAGGAAGCCTGTGGGTCCCCAAACCCCGAGAAGTTCAAGACAGGCTATTCACAAAGAATAGATCAAGACAGGAAAGTTCGAGAATTTGGAAGAAACTCAAGAGATGCAATTCACGGAGAAGAGATCATCTTTGGGGAATAGAGTTTCTTGACAATTCCTAAGGGTGCTTTTAAGAAGTCTGTGGGTCCCCAAACCCCGAGAAATTCAAGACAGGCTATTCACAGAGAATAGATCATGCCAGGAAAGTTCGGGAATTTGGAAGAAACTCAAGAGATGCAATTCACGGAGAAAAGATCATCTCTGGGAAATAGAGTTTCTTTGACAACTTCAACGAGTGACAGTCTGAGAAAGGGTTCAAAAAGAATCTGCCTTTCACATCTCCATATTGTTTAACCCCAAGAGGAGGGAAGACTGTGTCTGATAATCCTATGGGGATCTAGTTTCGACTATATTTAAGAGTGATCTTGGATTAATGCTTCATAAATCAAGTTTTGCCCTACAAAATGATTAGAAATCATTAAAATTTGCAAAATCAATAAGGAAAAAATATTGTAAATGTCAAAAACAATTAAAACATTAATTATTTGCAAAAATATCAATTATATGAAATAAATAATATTTTTGGGATTTTTTGGGAAAATAAAATATTTTAACATTTTTGTGAATTATTAAAAGAAGAATCAACTCAAAATCATTAAAACTCAGAGAGAAATTAATTTTTAAATCAATTAAATAAAATCACAAAATTCAAATATTTGAATTTTCAAAAAGGGCTCCAAGAACACCCCAAGAACACGCGCGTGTTCTGGGTTTTGTCCAGATTTGCATTTTCTCTCCAATCTCACTGAATACTTGATTATATCATGCAATCCACATACCAATCTGCTCGTCTCAACCTCACGATCATGTCTATGGTATTTAATTTCATTTATATTAAACATGGAATAAAAAATCAAGACAAAACCTCAAGAACCCTAATTTCTGCATGAAGGCTGAGAATTTTGATACACGATTCAAACAAAACAATTAATTGAGGGGAAACATTCCATGCATGATTATGAACATTTGGCAAAAGTACTATGCGAGGAAATATGCATAGATTGAGAGATGACCAAGTTTAGGCTTACCTCTAGGTCGTGGCAGCAAGTTCAAAGTGATTTCTGAGTTGGAGGTGTTACAGATGAGTTGTGATTATCTGAACAGCTTCCCTACACCCTATGGAGTGTGTTTGAATGCTTGGACTTGATGGAAATTGGCTGGATCACTTCATGGCATCTCAAATGCAACTTGGTTAAAACCTTGAGAAATTGACTGGTGATTCTGAGAAATCAGTGTTCCAGATGTTGTTTAAGTGTTTGATCAGCTCCCATATGATGTATGTGAGGTGTGTGTGTGATTGGTTTGAGTGGAATTGCTCTCTACTGAAAAACCCGATAGTGATTTGCTAAGAAAGGCATTTTTTAGAGTGAGAAGTGGATTTTGAGAAAGGCAAGTGTTGTAGGCCTTTGGTGTACTTAAACTGATCACAATTGAGCTCTATTTATAGTAGAGCAAGTTTGTTTTGCAAGGAATAGTGAATGGCAACTGCTGAGTAGGGTTGGCCAATGTTGGCAAATGAAAATCCAAGTCTCCTCTAGCCATTAACTAGAGGTTAGGGCACAGGCTACTGGTCCCCTAGGTCTTGGATAAGTCTTGACTGAATTTAGTTGCTAATAGCTCAGTCCATGCCACCTTGGTGCTTCCATTGAATACTCCAATCCAAAATTGGAGTCTTGTCCCTATTTTGGGCAATTCTAGGTTTGGCATGCTATTTCTTGTTCCAAGGACTTTGGAGGCTTGGCTCAGTGATTGTCCCTTTTAGATTCAATCCTCAGATGTGTCCAAAGTGATGACAAGGCTTGGAATTGGCTGATTTTGGCAAATCGACCAAAAGTGCAAAAATCTGCCTTGCCTTGGCAGATTCGGCAAGGTATCTTGCCACTACCATATCTCAAAGCTCAAATTGAATTTGGTGATGTTCTTGGCCATTTTGGAAAGCCCTTATATGATACAACAACTGTCTGATCATATTTGGTTTTGATACCTTTTGGATCCAAGTGAAAAATCCCCCTACATTTGGAAAAAAATAAGGCAGATTCTGACTTAGTGAAATTTTCACTAAGTGTTGGAACAAAGTGACTTTTCTTGATTTTGATCACTCCATAACTCAAAATCCATGAGGAAATTGGACATAGATCAGTATGAAGCTTTTGTAGAGGGCAATGAGATCTACAAATCAAGCTTTGGATGGGGAAAAATGGCTTTGTGGTTTAGGAGTTATGATCCTCCAAAGTTGGTACCTTTGTCACTTTATTTCATAACTTAGAAAATTTTCTAAGTTTTTATGGTTACCCCTTTTACAAGTTATCCCGCTTTCTTTGATTTTTCTTGATGAATGATGATTCAAATCATACATTAACATCATTTTAGGGTTAAAAATCTATTTTTGTGAAAAATCTCAGAAAGTCAAAGTTGACTTTTGTGCACAGTTGACTTTTTGTCAGATGAATTCCAAATGTGCGATCCTTTGGGAATTCATGTCCTTGACCTAAATCAAACTTGATGGACGTGTTCCATGGGTGTTATAGGGTGTATTGAATCATGTCTTAGGGTTTGGGAGCATGTCCTGGTCAAAAGTCAAAGCTCCAGTTGACTTTTCTCGCAAAACCCTAACTATGGTTCAGATGAAATTGAAACTTGTTGCTCAAGCTTCTTGGATCAATCCATTGTTCCAAATGGATCAATATGGTATATTAGAGACCCTCAAATCATTTCTTGAGGTCTTGGTTCATGATTTGTCCCAAAAGTCAACTTAGGGGTGAATTAGGTCAAGAAACCCTAATTCTTGATTTTTGATGTATGCATCCCCTGAGGTCAAATTGACTTGATGATTGGGTCCATGAGGTTCCATGGAGCATCATAGGTTATGCTTTGAAGCAATGGCTCATGCCCAGAGGAAAATTTCCATCTGGAGGCCCTAGTCGACCAAAACCCTAATTTGGTGACACTGACGATCTTGAGGCTTGATCCACCTGGAAGGGAGCAGCCTTGTGCTTAATCCTTGAGGTGGGAGTCCTGTTGATCCATTGTGGATGTTTGAGAGGTTTAGACAAGTTGAAAATCATGTCAATTCTTGATTGATCCTTTGTCTAAGGCTCAAAGAGGGCTTGAAACCCTAATTTTGATTGTGGTGAATGCTCAACAATTCCTTGAGGAGATTGATGAGGCAAAAAGGTACATCCATATTGTGATGATGATTTGCACAATGATGGGAAATCTTAGTGGTCAAAATTTGGGGTATGACAGAAAGGTATTTAAATATAGCAAACCAAAAATTTTGCCCTTAGATGGAATGCAGATGCTAAGGACAAGCGACGGACATGCAAATGTTGACATGCCATGAACTTCTAGTATGATGATATGATGCCATGATAGTGCAAAGATGCAGACAGACCAGACACTAGGGATAAAGAGAAAACAACCACAGGCGAGTATCACCGGGGAAGGATGAAGGTTAGTATCCATGAGGAAAACTCACTGGGGATACAGGCTAACCAACAAAAGAGACTCAATGGGGAGACTCTGAGGAAACACTGGGGACAGAAAGATAGAGCTGAGGGGAAACCCTAAAGATCCTTACTGGAAATAGGAGCCAGGGAGGTATTCTCCACTGGGGAAAGATCCAGGGAGATGGACGACAGGTTCATATGTGACGGGACGACACTGGGGAAATGAAACACATTCTTACTGGGTATGAAACTAGAAAGAAGACATGATCTCCATTGGGGATCAATTTGAAATAAAAGGATAGACATCCTACAAATATTTTTTTGGGAATTTCTTATACTGAAGAGTTCAAACGGGATCTTCAAGAAAAGCCAGAAAAGACAGAGACGAACTCTGCGTGCGCCAAATGATGATCAATCATAAGGACTTTCAAAGAGATATTGATAATGACTAAACTTCTATTGGGAACCAAATTAAAGTGCCAACGAGGATTGGACTCAGAAGTGACATGTCAAGAGATATTGATAATGACTGAACTTCTGCTGGGAGCCAGATTAAAGTGCCAACTAGGATTGGACTCAGAAGTGACATGTCAATATACACCAATTTGAGTTAGATAAGATACCGATTTGAGTTGGTTTGGGTACCAGTATGAGCTGGCTTTGGAATACCAGTATGAGCTGGATTTTTTTGGGTACCAATATGAGCTGGATTTTAAATTTTGGTTTAGGTTCATATTTGACCTGGTTTCAAACAACGGGTTCACATTCGACTCGAAGTTTAGGTTCACATTTGACCTGGGTTCAAACAACGGGTTCACATTTGACTCGAAGTTTAGGTTCATATTTGACCTGGGTTCAAACAACGGGTTCATATTTGACCTGAAGTTTAGGTTCATATTTGACCTGGGTTCAAACAACGGGTTCACATTTGACCTGAAGTTTAGGTTCATATTTGACCTGGTTTCAAACAACGGGTTCATATTTGACTCGAAGTTTAGGTTCATATTTGACCTAGATTCAAACAACGGGTTCATATTTGACTCGAAGTTTAGGTTCACATTTGACCTGGTTTCAAACAACGGGTTCACATCTGACTCGAAGTTTAGGTTCATATTTGACCTGGATTCAAACAACGGGTTCACATCTGACCTGAGGTTTAGTTTCATATTTGACCTGGTTTCAAATAACGGGTTCATATCTGACTCGAAGTTTAGGTTCATATTTGACCTGGTTTTAAACAACGAGTTCACATTTGACTCGAAGTTTAGGTTCACATTTGACCTGGTTTCAAACAACGGGTTCACATCTGACTCGAAGTTTAGGTTCATATTTGACCTGGATTCAAACAACGGGATCACATCTGACTCGAAGTTTAGGTTCATATTTGACCTGGATTCAAACAACGGGTTCACATCTGACTCGAAGTTTAGGTTCATATTTGACCTGGGTTCAAACAACGGGTTCATATTTGACTCGAAGTTTAGGTTCATATTTGACCTGGGATAAACAATGCCAGCAGTTATTGGACTTGAGGAAATTAGGCATCAGATAGGTTAATACCGAGGTTGCATAAATGAAGATTAGACTTCCTGGGGAATACCAATTATGGTTGTAAAAAGGTTGGATAAAACCAGAGATGGATAAGTTTCTCATAAGAGACTGCCACTTATCGCCATAAAAGAACAAGCTTCTCCAAGAGAATGCCACTTGTTGTTGGGTATAAATTCCAAAGAGATGTTGATATCACAACACTGCTAGAAAAAGAATTCTGTCCTCATAAGGATCAAAAGATTCTTCCTGCGAGACACGGTGCAAAATAAATGCACGTTCAAGATAGACTCAGAAACCACACCTACTAGGGACCAAAGTTTGATCTAGGGACAAGCTAGAAAGAAACAGTCAAACAAGACTCCAACCATTGAGGAATGAGCTCAAATGGGGATTTATCTTATCCGAATGTGGAAAAGACAACTGAACCAACCCTCATCCACGAGGATCAAACTCTGTGGGGAATTCAAAAAGGATGGACACTTTATGCCTAGGGCTGATAACTCTATTGGAGAGGATAGACTAACCCAGTCACTTGGGGAGATAAACGCCAAAGTGAACAAAGCAGGTAAACACCAAGACAAGATAGCAGAGATGCTAAGATGCTATGCATATGAGAATGTGTGTATGTCATGCTTATGCTTCTGCTGACAAAATAGACAAAAGGGAAGTGAGACTGGAGATGAAATAAACATCTCGACAAGAATACCCAGCCAAACTCATTAGATTGGATCGTTACTAGGGAAGAACTTGCAAAATCAGGGGTTCTACTTCAAGATTACAAACTTCTCTGGGAAAAAAGTGATCCACTTGGGGCATAGCGTCATGACTTCACTAGGATTGCCATCATCAGCTTGATATCTTCACTGGAGAGAAGAGATCCATCGGGAATTGTCCAGATTAGCTGATGTAACGGCTTACTAGGGAGTTAACAAAAGATGTCACAAAGGCTGAGTAGTTCTACATAACTCATTTGCCCCACATTTCATGGTCTATCAGAAGACAATATCAAGAGGATTTTACAGAAGAATTGGCATACAAGGTGTTTCAATATCTTCCAACTCTTGGAGAGGTTCATGAATTTCGACATACTTGCCCCAGATTAACTGTATTTACACAGCAAAGTCCTTGAACTTGTGCTTCGGACTGGTTGTCGACAACTAGGGAACAAACTTGCCCTTGTCAGCTTGGTTGATCTGTGAAGGAGATGTCCCTGACTAACTTTTTTTTAGAGATTTGCCGAATCTCGACCTGATTGCCCTTGATTAACTGATAGGTAATCAAAAGGATTTTACAGAAGAATTGGCATACCAGATGCTTCAATATCTTCAAAATTTTGAAGGGGAAATGACATAACATGCCCCTGTTTAACTGTATTTGTAAAACAAAATACTCAGACTGCGGTAGTGATGACTGGGGAATAAACTTGCCCCTGTTGGTGGGTCACTGGAGTCCATACTTGTCATACGATGACCTCAAGAAGGCTTGCCCCAATATCCTAAATTTGAAAAGTTTCTGGCCCTTGATTTAGTAGCTCTTGAGATGCTAGATCTATGGAGGAGATGCCCCTGACTGAGCCCTTTATCAAGTCAAATTCCCTAGCTGGCTGCATTTGTTGGGATTCTGTTGGTATTGAATTGTTTTGCAAACAAGTATTATTCATTAAAAATTGGCAATTTCAATGCAAAGTTCATGCAAGCTTTTGAAATCAAAGTTTTATTGATGAAACACACACAGTGGAATGATTAAATCAAACAAAGTGGATCTAGTCATTTACAGAATGACAGATGAAGTGATCAATACACGCAATTAGCAAAGATCATTAAGAGTCAGGTTAATCAACCTTGCTGTAGTATGCTTTTCAAAACAACCTTACCTCAATTAGGTCTTTTAAGGGTTGTAACGTGGCCTGGTTCACGGTTTATGAAACAAAGGATAAAGGCTCAAAGTTTATTTGTCCCCACCCAAACTTCATGATGAACTCCAATCCTTCGCTCAGTTAACTTAGGCTATACATTCAGATTCCCATAGGCTGGAAATTGAACTGATGATAGTTGGTGATGATTAAGACACCTAGGGTAGTCATTACTCTCTTACAACATTTGATTGTCCTTTATTGTTGAGGTTTTGAGACCTTTTCTTATCTTCATTGAGGTTTTGAGACCTTGTCTTTGTCTCGATTATTGTACAAACCTTCTTGTATAAGGCGATGTTTTGGGCTTCCCATATTCCTTGACTTTCGCCTTGAAAGGGACTCGGCTCATTCTTCGATTAAGGATTTCTCAATGATCCTTCCTTATTTGGTGTTTGGAGGAACAACTTGTATAATGCTAACTCATTTGATCTGAGAGAGCTGACTAGTGTCTTGCATGAAGCGCTTGCATTAGAATGCATAACCAAGTTAAACTGAGAACTACCCACCCCAAGGTTGAGATTAAGGGTTTTTTGTGTAAGGAAAAAAAACTCCTAATTCTAGACTCGAAGGGTCAACGAGGGATTATCTTCCTTATTTCTCCAGTGTTTGGGAATTGAAACAATGCCTTACATCCTCGGCAAGATTAGTCAAAAGCATACCACAACAATTATGGATAATATGTTCATCATCCTCCCCAATCTCTGCTTGAACAAAGGTTTGGAAAAAAATTTGTCTTTTTTTTTATGATAGTAAAAGAAAGAGAATGAGTGAATACGAATGGACTTAATCAAAAGATGCATAAATACTTCATTAATCTTACCAATTTGAAAGTACAACAAAGCTTATAAGCAAACACAAATTCAAACATGCAAAGAAAATACAACTGAAAGTACTGAAATGAACAAAAAACAGCCAGCTTCGGCGAATTGATTTCAAAAGATTTCAGTTTTCGGGCCCAGAGGTGTCACTTCTTTGATGCTCAGAATATGACTTATTCCTTATGGTATAAGACCTTAAGAGGCCTCGCAGGTCCTTTTTCTTTATCACCATCTGGCTCAGAATTTGTTTTTGAACTCGGGATATCAACATCTGGTCTTCCTCCTTGGGGTACTAATGACTCTATCACATCTTGCAACCTGAGCTTGAAATTCTTGCACTCCTCTACGAGGTGCCCTATTGTCTTAGTACAATATCCACATTCGATATCTGAATGGTCTTCTTCAAACATTAAACTCTTGTTGTGGATCAATTTTTGTACGAAGGCTTCTAATTCAGAACAAGTATCTAAATTATGTCCTCCAACCCCCTTATGGAACTCACATGTTGCATTTGTATCAGGATTGTACCATGTATACGAAGCTGGCACAGATGTGAGAGGAGTTATCAAAGAATTCTAGACTAGTAGCGGGTAGAGCTTGTTGAGTGGCACGAGAATCCGTTCATCGCGAACTTTGTTCCTTTTGTTCCGATTCTGCTTCTTGTTCTGTTTCTGCCTCTTGTTCCGAGTCTAACGACCTCGAAGAAGGACGACTAATGAATGTTGATATGCCAACTTGGCATTCAGAGGCTGATGATGACATTCTGGTGCATGACCAAGACCAAATGTTGGCTGACATGAAGTTTCCCCAAAGGCAGATCCTTGGTATGGGAGAACCACAGGAGATGGCAAAGGATTGTTGATTTGAATGCCTTGAGGCGTGAATGAGATCCTCTCAGAGTCTAATAGATTCTGAACCTTACTCGGGAGCACCTTACAGTCTTCAGTTGAATGCCCCTATGCCCCAGCATGGTAGTCACATCGAGCATTGGTGTCAAAGCCTGGTGGATACGAAAACGGGACTGGCTCTAATTCCTTTGGCACTATCAATCCATCTTCGATGAGGACTGGTAAAATCTCACTGTATAACATGTGTAGTGGAAAGAAGTGCTTCTCTGGCTTTCTTGGCCTTGGTCGTGCATGATGACGCGGTTGACGATGGTCTGACCTTTGATACTGAGGAGGTCCTTGGGTGAGAGGAGGCACAAAGAGTGATGGACTGACAACTTTTTTGGGTGAGCGTGCTCCTCCTTCCTCATTAGAGCTTGCAAAGTTTTCAAAACCCAATTCATCTGGCATTTGAGGATTCTGACCTCCTCTTTCAGGTCTTCCTGGTTCTTCAGAATTTCATTCATTGCTGTCATTGTCTTGAATAGGTGCTAGGTATCCTTAAGACATAGAGGAAGAGACTCAAGACTGAGAAATGCGAATGTGATGCGAATGCGCATGAAATGCAAATGCAAGCCAAATGGCTTCAAGGAACTCAAAGGCAAGTTGCAAAAAATTTTGTGGAAAAACTGAGGAGTTTTATTTTTAAAATCATAATCTCTATTGATCTTTACAAAGGAAACAAACGTCTGAGTTCCTTGAAATCAAAGGGCTATCATGAATGTATAAATGTATACACAAACACACATATCTAGGTATTCACAAATATGCACAAACACACACGAGAGGGTTTAGGTTTGAAGATCACGAGCATGGAGCCGTGGTCTACCCATCCCAAAAGGTGTGTACTATGGGTTTTCATCTGCAGAACAGGGTTCTAAGAAGTTCCCAGAGTCGACAATCCATCTTTCGGATATTATCGACTTCCCAAATGACTCGGTAATCAATAATATTATCAAGAGAATCTCGTCTGAGTGTAGTATCGCGTGACAACCATTTCAGAAATAGACTCCCTCATGGTCACCGCACTACATCCTAAAAAGGCTTAGGTGGGGTTTGGAAATAACTACGGTTCTCAGTATCGATGGCACCTACATCGAGAGTAGCACGTTTTCACGAATGGACTCGTTCAACATGAATAAACTCTCAAGAGGGCCTAAACTGAGTGATGGTGTCTCAAGTCAACTTTTTCAGGAATTGACTCCCTCAAAGCCTCCTTGAATATACCATCGTCCTATAATAAGTGCTCTCAAGTCCGGGTTAGGACTTATCTCACCACTCAATAGTAGCACCCTGCACACAAAAGATCCCAAGCAGAAATAGGTATACAGATATATATACAGATATGTACATGTATAGCAAACAAACATAAATAACATAAGCAAAACAAGGTGGGCTTAACCCTCAAAAATAAATTATCCCCAGTGAAGTCGCCATTTCTGTTGCGGTGAGAGGAACCATTGACTATGGGTGAAGGAGGAACCATTGACTATGGGTGAAGGAGGAACCATGTATAACTAAGGGTGAAGGAGGAACCATTGACTATGGCCAAAGTTCCAAAGGGAAATGAGTGTGAGCTCATTTTAGAGTTCAAGAAAACTCTCTAAATCTAAGTTATAGGGGAAAAGTGAGTTCTCATGATGGTGAGAATCACATAGAGTTCAAAACTCTAACCTATTGCTAAGTTATGACTCAATGGCTCTTATGAGGCCAAGAAAAGGGAAACGCTCTTATGAGGCCAAGGAAAGAGAAAGGCTCTTATGAGGCCAAGGTGGTATGATTTGTTTATTGACTTATGAGTCAACTGAGGAAGACTTTCCTTTGGAAGAGTATTGAGGATGTGTCAAATGAAACAAGCAACCATAATCATAACAGAGTAGTTGTCCACAAGACTTTATCAGAAACTACATACAAGTCCCACCAAAGGGGGAAATGAAGAGTTAGTATTCAAAGAAATTAAAAATTGAAATGAAATAGAAATAGTCTTGTCTTAATCATGATTTAATCGGGAACTCGATAATCAATGATTCTTGACTTTCATCGACTAAAAAGTGAATGAAACTGAAATAAAGAGAAAGTGGTCTCATCTTGATCAAAGTTTTGTCGCTTTAATGAGATCAACCAAACCATGAAGTTTGTTATATCATAGACCAAAATAAAGAAAGTGGAATCGAAATGAAAAAAATAAAGTTGGTCTCGTCTTAATCAAGATTTAATCGAGAAATCGATAATCTTTTGATTAGACTTTCATTGACCAACAAAGGAGAAAATGAAGATGGCCTCATATAATCAAAATCTATTGATTTAAAATAATCAACAAAGTTATGATGTTTTTTATATCAATGGCCCAAAAATAAAGAAAATGGAATCAAAAGGAAAATAAAGTTGGTCTCATCTAAATCAAGATTTAATCGAGAAATCGATAATCTTTTAATTAGACTTTCATTGACCAATAGGAATACATAAAAAAAGCAGCCTCATATTTATCAAGACTTTATTGATCGAAGTCAATATTTGTGTAATATCATTGGCCCCAAAATAAATGAATAACAAAATCAATGAGTCAAACACAAATTTCTTTTACCAAGAAACTTAAACAAAATACATTGGAAACCCTTTTTTTATTAAAATAAAACAAATAGAAGTGAAAATAATTAAAAAAACTAAAGTAAGAACTAACAACTTAAAACTAAAATAATTAGGAAATATTTTGAAGCAACACAAATTAAAAACAACAATAAACCAAAGAAAAAAAAGGAAAAGGATCATGTGGGCTAAGACAACGGCCCATCACCTATGTTGTTTAAAAAACCGGTGTAAGAGAAAAAAAAAAAGCAAGAAAAATCCTCACGGGCCTGTGAGCCCAAATACCAGAGGGATCATTATCTTTTTTAGAAGCAATAACATGTGGATCCCAAGATGGCCTTATCAGCAAGCGTAGAACTGAAAGATAACAGGGCAACGCATCAAGAAATGAAACCACAATCATTAGATGCACCTCTCCTTCGAAAATCGACGAGCATACGAAGGCAAGGCAATCGATTCCAACCTTCTTTTCACAAAATTCATCGCACTCTTTTCTGTGCTTCCTTGTCTGATCTCGTCACAGGTTTAGGTTTAGAAAGATTCGCTCAATTGAAAGTTTGTGTGTTTGAAGAGGAGATTCATGGTGGAAAGGTGGCGATGAAGAAAGAGGGTTTAAAAGGTTGAAGACGAATTAAAGTGGAATGAAGGTTCAAGCGTGGGAAATTTTCCTTGGCTCAGGTTTGTGGTTCGTTTGATTCTCACTCTTTCATCTCGGATTCTTTCTGGTTTGGATTTTTTCTGGGATTTGGTTTTGAGAAGATTAGGTTGTTTACGGTTTGAAGATTAAAGAAGGGATCCGGATTGAAGACAGGGGAAGGTTTTTGGTTGTTGTTGATGTTGATGAAGGCGGAAGGTTGGTGTAAAGAAGATTGGCCTTTTTTTGGGGAAGAGATTTGTAATTTGAGGTTTTTGTCCAGATTGAACAATGATGATGAGCGAAGGTATTGAAGATGAAGGCTGGGTTTCTGCGGTTTGAGAATGAAGGGATTGCTCGATGGTTTTGAGGAGAATATCGAGTGATTGTTTTTGCCGAGAAAAGAAGATTGAATGAAGATGATGTCTTTCCTTTTTCTCCTGAAGTTTTTTTATACTACCTACCCTCTTTTTCTCTTTATCTCCTCCTCTCAAACGATTCACAAGCCTATTTTTTTATTAAGTTTTTCTTTGGTTGAATTTGTCTGTTGCCTTGTGAGGTATTTGTCACTACAGGATATAGCAAAAGTGGTCGAAAGGCAGCGTATCGTCCTTTTCTCTATTGCCTTGTTGGTTTGTACAAAGATTTCTGGTTGTCTGGAGGTTTAGCAGGTTTACAGCAATGCTTTTTGTAGGTTATTGTTGCGACAAGTCGTTGTCGCTAGCAAGCATGGTGGCAAGGCGCAGTGTGGCAGACGTGGTAGCCAGGTGGTTTTGTCATTGGTTTGTGAAAGTAGCATGCTGGAGATGTGTGATGGTGGGGCATTGTACATTGGTGCAGAGCAGGCTATATTTTGTTTTGAATTGCAGTTCATTTGTCGCGAAGCCCAAGTCTTGGAGTGGTAGGGTGTTTTGGAAGGGAGCAAAAGAAATTCTTTTTGTATTATTTTTGTAACCTTGATAAATCCTCTTGTATTTTGAAATGGGCTTTGTGGCAATAGTTATAAAAGAAAAATAGGAAAAGAATGAAAAATGGATAATGTTGGAAAAATAATGTGATTAATGGGATTGAATTTGAAGAGGAATTAAATGAACATGAAGATTGAATTTTAAATCAAAATTTGAAAAGAAGTTGAAATGGATTTAATTGGAAAAAAAAAAGAATTGGATAATTAAAATGGATGATAACAAAAATGTGAATGAAGTGGATTGAAAAAAGGATTTGGATAATGAAGTGAATAAAAAGAAAAAGATTTGGAAATGGTTTAAGAAAAATGTGGATAATTGAATGAAAAGTGGATATGGAAAGATTGGATTAAAATGGATAATAAGTTTATGGAATAGATGTGGAAATGGATTTAGAAGTGGATAGTTTGGAAAATGGGTAAAGGTAACATGCCTCCACAATACTTAAAAATTCCGCATATGCACTTGATTGTCACAAATCCTGAACAACATACAAACTTGAATCCATCTTGAAATGATCTTGATTGGACAACAAACTGACAAATCCTCATACCGATAGTGAAAACCCTAACCACCTAATCAGTACCTGCGTGCTCCTTGAACCTGCTAGCCTCAAGAGACTCAACTGAACGACCGTTGCCGATCATAAACACCAAGAGTGAGAAACCATAATCTTCGCCTTGAGTGCACGCTGAAACAAATGACTTGATGAGAACCAAAAAACTAATTCAGAATCTTTGCCATAGCCTGATAATCTGATACTGAAACAAACCACTTCTCCGACCAAAAATAAGTTAAATTCCACTTAATTCCACCAACACTGCACACAGACCCTTAAGCGGGTAACCTTGGTTGATCAACCCTTGAGGCCTCTTAAAATAAAACCTGATTCACAAATGAAACAAAACGAACAAAAACTGATAAAATGGGTTAGGTATTCAGTATGATTGACCTAGAATAATATGCAAAAGATCAAAGGATCTAAGGGTAAAATTTGGGGTATGACACCACTTCTATTCGTAAAAAAGATAATGTGTCGTAAAGAATGTGGATGACGAAAGAACAAAATATAACGATCAAGGAAACCTTAGAGTTATTTCCAAAGATCGTGCGATATCGTATAAAAGAGAGTAATTAAGCACCACTAGCAATCCAAATTCCTCTAGAAAGATACTCAAGTACTCAAGTTCCCAAAGGTCATCATGATGAGGCAAGTAAGCATCAAGAGTATTAAGCACATTACGGCGTAAGTTCCTTATGGAAATGACTTCACATCACGACTTTCCACTTAAACCAGACAATAACTGACAAAAGAAAGGGAACATGACAAAGCCCCCACCCTTTGGAGTAGGAGTAAATGCTTGAGGAGCAACTGCTCTGGACCGCCCAAAGAACCCAATAACAACGATCCAAAATGCGAAATGACCTATCGAGTCAAGCAAGAGACTTATGCCTTATCCTGAGATAGGAAGCATATAATCTCAACCCATAGATTAATCAGACGGATTTCTGCATCTGGTACCGATAGATTGTCGAACTATTATAACATTTTCACTATATAAAGGGAGAACACACCATTTCTTAGGTATTTCGAATTCAAATCTCATTTACTTTATCTCATTCTCACTCTAAATTGGGCGTTGGAGTGTTAACCTTGCAGGTCAGTCCCTCCTCCATCGTATTGAAAGTTCGAGTCCACCATTACAATTCATACCCACTGCTTATCGATCAATTATGGTTTCCATGTGGAACACTAAGTAATTCCTTAATTGAGCTGCAAAGATCAATCTTTCGAGTCGGGGAGGATGACAATGAACGACAAAACTCTCTCTCAAAAGAATTTAACATTGTTACAAATCTTCTGATTAAACTAAAAGAGATCCCTTACCATCTCATCCAAATGCTCTGACAGTCTCTTTGTCTATTAACATGTTGTTAGCTCATAAATTCGACGCCCATATTAAGTTGGAAGTGTTGCTTGGAATGTTAAACTCTTGAAGGGGTTTAAAGGAGTTTTTTACTGGATCTTCATGATAGATTTAAGTCGAAGGTGCTCACATAAGGAAAGGATACTTTTGGGACTTAGAAAATATTTCTAAGAGTTGGGGAAGTCACCTTCGACCGAGAATACTGATGATGTCCGACGCTAAGAAATTCAAATTCAAATAAAGGAGGGAGTAGTTACTTTTATTCGCTCCTAAAAAGGACAAGTGGCGTACATCCAAGGGACAGAAGCATGCAGCGCGACACTTGTCATATGTTAATTGTTTCAGCCAGTTGACAGCAGTTAGTTTTAGTATTATAAATAGGGGTTCTAGCAATAGGATTCAGGGGTTGTGTTCACTTTGTACAAGTTACTCCAAATTTACTCAAAGTATCTGCGTGTAGAGAAAAGAGACTTGTGAGAATGTACGTGATGTAAACACCATATATCTTTTCAATGCAATTTACTTCAATCTTTCATTAAGAACTTATCTTTTATTTGACGCAAGTTATGTTTCTGCACTTTGTCTTATTTTCATGCTTTCGACCTTTACTGTATACCTTTGACCCTTTCCTTTACATTTTCAGCCTTTTAACTTAACATTTTTAAACGTCTTTTAAATTATATTTTCGACAAACCTTTCTCCATGAACACTGTCGAAGTGTTTAGTTCTTTAAAATTTACTTTAAACCAATTGTTAGCACATGTCCTAGGATCAATCTGATCGATCCTGTGAGTCACCAAAGTTAGATTTGGAAGATCAGCGGTTGTTTACCAATTTTTCACGGTAAACAAATTGGCACGCCCAGTGGGACAATGCTAACTTCTATAAAGATTTTTCTAAGTTTTGAAAATCTGCATTTATTAGTCTTTTCTTTGAGAAAACTTCGTTGCATGTTATTGAGAAGTGGAAAAGTAGCCACTACAAACGAAGAGAGACCAAGGAGAAGATACACTAGGAAAATGGCGACGAACACTAGTCAGCCAAACAATCCAAACCCTCGAGGGAGTGGTTCTAATCCTCAATCAAGTAATTCAAATACTCAGCCTAGCGACACTAACCCTCAAAATGTGTCTAGGAACGAGGTAGTGCCACCCCCAGTCCCTTCGACAGGAGAGCCAATACCGTCTCCTGTTATGTCTGAACCAATGCCATCAATGGCAGGTTCAGGGTCGACATATATAAGGGCTTACACTCAACCTATTTTGGAGTACATTGGGCCACAAGCATCTAATCCCCAGACTCCACCAGGAGGAACTTCGACATTTAGGCATTTTCCCCCTAAAACCACTACCAAGGAATCCACCTTATGGAATGCCAACGTCAGTAATGCAAAGCCTCCAAAATGCCCCCCCCCCCCCAGTATTCTCAGAAAATGTAATGTCCTCGCCATTACAAGGGTCAGGATTTGGGATAAATGTGGGTCGAAACAGTCAAAGTGTAGGTGTGGGATATTCCACTCAAGGTCCTAGTTTGACAAATACTTCTATAGCATGTTTAAGACAGCAAATGGATGAGAGTAACCTACAAATGGTACAAACCTTGTCCCAAACTATGGGGGAAATTTTCCAGCCCTTGATCCAGAACACTACCCAAACTAACCAACAATTAGCAGCGCAATTGGCACGCATGGCATAATTTATGGGGGTACCAGCCCCTGTACGAGGCGCAACTGTTGTGGAGAACATTCCACGGTGGAACCTAGGGAACGTACCTGAGGTGAATCTAGAAAACCAAGGGATAGTCGAACCCCTTAGACTCGAACCTCCTAGAGTCGAACCACCTAGGAACCAAGTGCCAATTCCTGTAGAGAGTGAACAAGAGGTAGTTATAGTAAATAGAAACCAAGATGCTGACCATGTTGTACAACAGGTTCGACGTAACAATGTAGTAGCGGATAACAACCTAGCAGCCATGGTCGAAAGGATAATGGCTCGAAATGGGGTAAATTTTGGTTTTACTAGGCCAAACTATACATCACCAATAGTAGATTACATTCTCCAATCAGAATTACCTCCTAGGACGAAGGTCCCAAAGTTTACCAAATTCTCAGGAGATACCACTGAATCTATTGTCGAACACGTAGCCCGGTATATGATAGAGGCTGGAGAGATTGCAAATGACAAAAGTCTTAGGATAAAATATTTTCCAAGTTCTTTCACCAAAAATACTTTTACTTGGTTTACAACCCTACCTCCTAACTCAATCTGTAATTGGACCCAGTTGGAACGTTTATTCCATGAACAATTCTACATGGGATAAACCAAGATTAGTTTGAAGGAATTGACTAGCATAAAATGAAAGTTTACTGAGCCAATAGAAGATTACCTAAATAGGTTTCGATTACTTAAGGCTAGATGTTTTACTCAAGTGCCAGAACATAAATTGGTCGAAATGGCCGCTGGTGGCCTTGATTACTCTATTAGAAAGAAGTTGGATACCCAGTATCTAAGAGATATGGCCCAACTAGCTGATAGGGTTCTACAGTTAGAACGTCTGAAAGACGAAAAAGCTAAGTTTAATAAGAGTAAAAAGGTAGCTTATGTTGAATATAATGAGGATGTCGAAGGTTTACATGATGAACTATTGTATTTCGACGAAAATGAGATAGATGTTGCTGAATTAAAGCAAGGTTCTCCGTATGCTTGTAAAATGTTAGCTCCTTCGAATGGAAAAAATTATGTCGAATCTGAAAAGAATGATAAGTTTCCAAAGAAAACATATACTTTCAATATCACTAAATGTGACGAAATTTTTTATTTTTTAGTTAAAGATGGACAAATGATAGTGCCTGCTGGCGCTAAAATGCCACCTTTAGAACAAAGAAAAAAGAGAGGGTTTTGTAAGTACCATAATTTTCTGGGTCATAAAACTTCTCAGTGTTTTCTTTTCAGGGATTTGGTGCAAAACTCTATTCAGGAGGGCAGGCTGAAATTCGGAGAGAAGTCCAAAGGTCAAATGAAAATCGACTCTAACCCGTTGCAAACAGTGGATGCCCATTATGCTGAGCCCACATAATTACATATGGTTGAAGTTGCTGATGACTTCGACTGTTCAATCAATATGGTGGAAATTACTGAAGATTTCGCCAATGATGCTGTTTTAGCCAAGGTTACTGAAGGCCTTTACATCACTACCATGGAGAAACTCGTGAGCAAGGTCGCTGACAGCTTCGACAAAGCTACTGATGGCTTAGATGACGGGATTACAGAAGATTCCAACATGATGCTGGTTACCAAAGAAACTGCTGATAGTTTCGTTAAGATGGATAAGGCTGCTGAAGGCCTTGATGTAGACTTCTGCAAGTTGAATCTTAGTGTTGATGTCGACATGGACATAAATATGGTCGAGATTACACAACATAAGACCATGGAGGTTGATGAAGCAAGCTGCCAAGAAGACCATAACAAAGTGGCGTATCCAAAACAGGAAGAGACTATCATTGAATTCCTTCACCGCTGCCAAAAGAAGGGATCAGGAGTCATGCTATGCCCCAGATGCAGTGCAATCTTCGACCAGAAAGCTGCCCATAATCTTGAGGGGGTTAGGAAGGAAAAAGAGAGAAGGGAGCAAAGAACATCTCAGGGTCAAAGGAGTTTCGATCCTAGAAGGTCCTCTTCAAAACAAGTGGGAGGAAAAACACAGTTCCCAGGGGTCAGACCCAACACCTTCAAACAAACAAGTAATGCGTCAGTGGGAAGCTGGATGAAACATGTCGAAGGAAAGGAAAAAGGTTAGAAAAAATGGCAGATGTTTGATGTGAACAGAGGCTATTCAATAGAGTATCGAAAGGAGTTTCAGACTTCCAATGGGTCGGCTTATGTCTCTGAAAACTATAAAGGGAAGAACTCGATGTCGCGATCTCAATGGAGGAGAGAGCAACATAGAAGGAAGGCTCTCAGGAAGGCTCAGTCAAAGGACCAAGGAGAATCCAGTACTAATGTCCCTACTGATAATAACAGATGGAATCAAATAAAGATTGCTGAGAAAGTGCCAGTGGGGTAAAAATTGTTTTCCTCTCGAGAGGACAAACATGAAAAGACTGTCGAAGATGATGAAGAAATGACAGACAACTTCGACTCCAAGTTTGATGCTTCTCTCGACATCATAGCTGCAATACCCCAAAATTTGCTCTCTCTTTTGGCATCCTAGCATAGCATTATCATATATCATATCATATCCATCTCATTAGCATTTGCATGGCATGTTTAACATAGAAAGATGAAACATAGCATCCCTCTTATCATCAAGGCATGTGATCAGGGGAAGGGTGGACAATCAAGGAATCATTCAAGGCACAAAAGGTCAACCAAGTTTACTCAAGGCCAGCCAAGAGGTTTTTCATGTCTCATACTACCTCAATTGATCATCCAAAACCTCAAGAAGGTGAGATTCAATAGGAGATGGAAGCACTACATCCTTCACTATGCAAGAGATCCAAAAAATGAAGGAAAACCCTCAAAAGAGATGGTTCATTGGTTCAAAATCACCCTCAAGTGGCATATCTCATCATCCTTTAAGAGGATACACAATATACTATGAGGAATTTGAAATTGAAGACTGCACATTTTTCCCTTAGGATGTGGGTACCAAAACTAGGGTTTTCAATTAAATCAGGGCATCTCTGGTTTTTTTGACAAAACTTGATGTCATGGTATTCTACATGTCCTTAAGTGTATGTGTGTGGAAAATTGCCTCTCAATTGGTTTTAGAAGTGGTTCAATTGGAAGAAAGATAAAAAATCAGGAAAATTGGGGCTAAGTCAAATAATCAGAGGAAAAAGTCAACTCTTGACTTTTTGAGGCCAAATTCATGAAATTCATGTTATATGTGACCAATGTACAAAATTTGATCAAGAAACTCCAAAGGGATCATGAAAAAATCAAAATTTGAAAGGTTGCCATTTTTGGAGGAAATAGGGTTTCCAAAAATAGTAATTTTTGGCCATTTTGCATCAGACTTTGAACCAAGGCCATTCAAAATTGAAGCATCAAATGAAAATTCCACTCGGCCACAACAAAAGATCTTGTTTTAAGCTTCAAATCCATGTGTAGAACATTTCCATTGGATAAGAATTGAGAGAGTTATGGATAATCAAAGTTGAGGAAAACTTGGGCAAGAATTGCAAGTCAGCTTGGGCAAGTCTTAGGTCACGCACAATCATTTTCACAAACATGTGGTGGGCCAAATGTTTTGATCAATTACTCATGGTTAGAGGCCTCAAATGAAAAATCTTCCAACATGAAAGTTGTTCCTCTATGTGAGATCTTCAAAATTGGTGTTCATGTTTTTTTCATTTGATCAAAGGTTAAGAAGTTATGTTGGGTCCAAGTTGGTATGACCACACTAAAATTCCATGCCATGCTTGCCTTGCCAGCCAACCCCTTTGCCTCGCCCATAACCAGTTCCCATACCTTTGTGTTTCAATCCATTTCTCAACCTATTCCAAGCCTCAATTCAATTCATTTCTCATACTAAAGTTGTTCTATTATGATTCTTCTTTCCAATGACCTCAAAAACACAAACAATCCATCCCTAGTGAGGGGAACTACGTCGCTCTGATTCTCATGTTCCCGATGAGATACGTAGGCAGTGGGGTAGGGCCCATTCGAGCACTTCTTTTATTTTCCCTACATTTGTTTCTCGTTCCTTTTCCATTCTTTCTCCTTTCTTTCTTTCAGTTCCTTTTCCAGTATTCTTTCTTTACATCCTTTGATTGAAGAAGCAAGCGTGGATCCCATCGGGTACGATGGATGCGTGGGGGTGCTAATACCTTCCTCGCACGTAACCGACTCCCGAATCCAATTCTCTTGGTCGCAAGACCATGCTCTATCCTTCCCTTCAGGTTTACGCGGTGTTTCCTTTCCCTCTCTTGGGATAAATACACATTGCTGGCGACTCTGTTTCGATGCCACTTTCGCGTTTGTACTAGGATGAAAATCCCGGGAGCGACAGCTGGCGACTCTACTAGGAAAAGGTTGACCTATTGCTGGTCCATCCTAAGCGAGTCAATCCTAGCGCTTGTTTGCTTTTCTTTCATTGGGTGTTTAATATTATTTTGTATTTGCTGTTTACTGTATTTTATTATTTGTACCATATTTACAGCATGTTAGCATTTACATTTCATATATTATACTGTGTTGCACTGTTTTGTCTGTTTGGCGGGATGGGATTTCTGAGGGATGAGCTCAGTACACAGGCTCGAGTATACACTTAGATTTAGAGTGGAGAGTAGTGGGACCTACGTGACATTTGTGTACGTTGGGTAATCACGAAATTCACGGCTAGACGAGGCTATCTTGGGACCCATCATGGCGTACGCATCTTGCGTATTCCAGAATGTCGATCTAGAGAGCTGTCGACTCTAGTGACCGATCATGAGGACCTTAGTAGAAACATCTCTCTTTTGTGGTGACAGTGGCAGACCACATTCTGTGGCAAACCCACTCGCACCCGAGGGCCCACTTTGGTACTTGCATAGGATGACCTTTATTTTCTAAGGTAAGTCAGTGGACGACCTCTTTGATTGGCATAGCATTGTATCCTACGGGCTGAATGTACTATCGCTTCTCAAACCTCCGAAGCTGACAAGCCTTGTTTTCTAGGAACCACATGTGAGTATGGGTGGGATGTTTACAGGTTTGCAGGTAACCTAGCCTCCTACATACCTTACTTGTGATTCTGTGATTGTTACAGACAGTGTATCTTATGACAGTGGTTTGAGTATTCATCTCAGATATAGTGCCAGATTCAGTACAGAGACACAGTGCACACAGTTCAACACAGACACAGACACCTGGATACCTGATCACATGCCTTTTGCATTTGCATACTCATATCATAACAGGTTATGTTTGTTATTTTCAGGTACCTACCATATTGTTTGATTCCAATCATGAGTTTCTAAGAAGTTGAGGTTAAAAGGAAGAATAATGTGTCATATAAATTCCCTGATCCTAAGTTGGATTTATTAAACAAGATGATAGGCATGGTTGGTTCTGACGTTCTCAACACTTTTCAGAAGGAATATGGAGAGCTGATTAAAATAGTATGTGCATTCACAAAGTATGAGAAGGATGGGTTGCACACTTTCTTACAGTTCTATGAGCCGTCAATGAGATGTTTCCTGTTCCCTGACTACATTTTGATGCCCACTTTGGAGGAATTCTCATTTATTTTGGGAATTCCAGTCACGTCTTCTATACCGTATTTTTCTGGAGATGCTCTTACCCCTGAAGTAATCGCTGCTGTTCTACATCTGGACCTGTTTGTTGTGAAAAGTGGCCTGAGTAAACTCAAAGAAGATGAAGGATTTCAGTTGGGGTTTCTTTTTCAACAAGCTCAGGAAGCTGCCAAGGCTAAAAACTGGACTACTTACAATGCTGTGTTAGCTCCTTGTATCTATGGTGTGGTGCTTTTCCCCGGTCAGCCTGACTTTGTTGATATGCAGGCAACGAAAGTGTTCGTTTCGAAGAATCCGATTCCTACCCTGCTAGGGGATTTTTATTACTCTGTACACTACAAAAATGAGAAGGGAAGAGGAAGTCTGGTCAGTTGTTGTACCCAATTATTATGTCATTGGCTCTTCAAACATTTACCTCAAACTGGTGCTTTCGTAGAAACTGCTGAGACAATGAAATGGTCCAAGATATTGATAGGTTTGACTGCCAATAACATCATTTGGTTTGATCCCAAATTACTGACGATAGAGCTTACTGTTAAATGTGGAAGTTTTCCGAATGTGCCTCTACTTGGAAGAAGAGGTGGGATTAATTACAACCCAGTGTTAGCTGTTAGACAATTTGGTTATGCTTCGAGAAATCCTCCTGCTGATGAAGAGATTAGTGCTTCTCTATTTTTCGTGGGAACCAAGAATGAAAGAGTGCCAGAAGTAATAAATGCCTGGAAATTTAGGCAAAGAGAGGGAAAGTTAAGTTTTGGCAAAGGAGACTGTAGATCATACCCCGACTACGATGCTTGGATTGAGATGAAGGTCAAAGAGCTGTTGCTACCCTTTTCAAAAGAGATCCTCTTATGTCCAAATCAACATTCCATGGTACCGGCTGAAGAGTGCGAGAAATGGAAGAAAATGGTTAGAGAGTTGCAGATAGAGAACTCTGGAATGAGCAGATGTCTTCAGAAAGCTTTGGCTGACAACAAAGATTTGGAGAAAAGAGCATTGAAAGCGGAGAAAATCTTGGCGGATAAAGAAGAAGATTTTGATGATAGAGCTCGGTACTTCCAGAAACTTACTTTGGGAGCAGATGATACTAGTCAAGCTCACAAGACTATAAAGCATGCGTTAGCCCAAAGCAAGGATTCATTAGCTAAACTTTGTCAAGCTTGGGATGAGGTCAGAATTGAAAACTCTGAATTGCAGGCCCAGTTAAAAGATAAAGATGAGGAGCTGAAGAAAGCACATGTAGAGAGAAGAAAGTATAGAGAGGATCTTGGCAAAAGTCAAGAACAGGCAAGTGTAATACCCCAAATTTTGACCACTTAGATTTCCCATCATTGTGAAAATCATCATCACAATATGGATGAACCATCATGCTTCATCAGTCTCCCCAAAGATGGGTGAGCATCCAATACAATCAAAATTAGGGTTTCAAGCCCTCTCTGAGTGCTTAGACAAAGGATCAATCAAGAAATGACATGATCTTCAACTTGTCTAATCTCTCAAACATCCACAATGGATCAAAAAGGACTCCCACTTGAAGGATTAAGCACAAGGCTGCTCCCTTCTAGGTGGATCAAGTCTCAAGATCGACAGTATCACCAAATTAGGGTTTTGGTCGACCATGGCCTCCAGATGGAAATTTTCATCTGGGCATAAGGCAATGATCCAAAACATAACCTAATATACTTCATGGAACCTCATGAACCCATGCATCAAGTCAATTTTGCCTCAGGGGATGCATTCATCAAAAATCAGGAATTAAGGTTTCTTGACCTAATTCACCCCTAAGTTGACTTTTGGGACAAACCATGAGCCAAGACCTCAAGAGATGATTTGAGGGTCTCTAATATACCATATTGATCCATTTGGAACAATGGATTGATCCAAGACGCTTGAGCAACAAGTCTCATTTTCATCTGCACCTCAATTAGGGTTTTAAGGGAAAAGTCAACTGTAACTTTGACTTTTGACCAGGACATGCTCCCAAACCCTTATACATGATTGAATATACCCTATGACACCCATGGAACATGTCCATCAAGTTTGATTTAGGTCAAGGACATGATTTCCTGAAGAATTGCACAGTTTGGAATTCATCTGATAAAAAGTCAACTGTGCACAAAAGTCAACTTTGACTTTTTGAGATTTTTCACCAAAATGGATTTTTAACCCTAAAATGATGTTAATGTATGATTTGAATCATCATTCATCAAGAAAAATCAAGAAAAGTGAGATAACTTGTAAAAGGGGTAACCATAAAATTTTCTAAGTTAAAAACAAAGTGGCAAAGGTACCAACTTTGGAGGACCATAACTCCTAAACCACAAGGCCATTTTTTCTCATCCAAAGATGGATTTGTAGCCCTCATTATCACCTACAAAAACTTCAACTACAAGTCATTCCAATTCATTAAGGATTTTGAGTTATGGAGTGACCAAAGTGGCTGAAAAGTGAAAATGTCACTTTTTCCAACACTTAGTGAAATTTTCACTAAGTCAGATTCTGCCTCACTTTTTGCCAAATGTAGGGGGATTTTTCACTTGGAATCAAAAGAGATCAAAACCAAACTTGTTCAAACAGTTGTTGTATCATGTAAGAGCTTTCCAAAATGGCCAAGAACATTGCCAAATTCAACCTACACCATGAGATACAACATTGCCAAGTTGCCCTGCTGAAATCTGTCAAGGCAAGGCAGAATTTGCAACTTTGGTCGATTTGCCAAAATCATCCAAATTCAATTGCTCCAATCCACTTGGACACCTCAGAGGATTGAATCTAAAGGGGACAATCACTGAGCCAAGCCTCCAAAGCCCATGGAACAAGAAATAGCATGTTGAACCTAGAATGGCCAAAATAGGGACAAGACTTCAAATTTGGAATGAGGCATTCAATGGAACCATCAAGGTGGCATGGACTGAGCCATTCTCATCTGAAATTAGTCAAGACTTATCCAAGACCAAGGGGACCAAAGCTCTGTGCCCTAACCTCTAGTCAATGGCTAGAGAAGACTTGGATTTTCATTTGCCAACATTGGCCAAACCTACTTACCAGCTGCCATGCACTATTCTTTGCAAAACAAACTTGCTCTACTATAAATAGAGCTCAATTGTGGTCAGTTTAAGTACACCAAAGCCATCTAACAGATGTTTTCCTCAAAATCTCTTTCTCTTGGCAAAAATGCCTTTCTTAGCAAGGTAGCTATCGGGTTTTGAGTTTGAGAGCAATTCTGCACAAACCAATCACTCACACACCTCACATACATCACATATGAGCTGATCAAACACTCACATAACATCTGGAGCATCAAAATCTCAAAATCACTTGCCATCCACACAAGTTTGAAGTGAAGTTGCAGCTGAAATGCCATAAACTGATCCAGTCCATTTCAATTCAATCCAAGTGTTCAAACACACTCTATATGGTGTAGGGAAGCTGTCCATATCATCACAACTTGTCTGTAACACCTCCAACTCAAAATCACATCTGCTCTTGCTGTCACGACTTGGAGGTAAGCCTAAACTTGGGCATCTCTCAATCTATGCATATTTCCTCGCGCAATAATTTGGCCATATGTTCATAATCATGCATGGAATGTTTTCCCTCAATTAATTGCATTGTTTGAATCGTGTATCAAAAATCCTAGCCTTCATGCAAAAATTAGGGTTCTTAAGGATTTTTCATGATTACTTGTTGTATGTTTAATTTAAATGAAATTAATGGACATAGACATGATCGTGAGGTTGAGACGAGCATTATGATATGTGGATTGCATGATATGATTAAGTATTCATGGAGATTGGATAGAAAATGCAAATCTGAGAAACCAAGAACACGCGCGTGTTCTTCAGCCTGTTCTTGGCGCCTTTTTTTCCAAATTCAAATATTTGAATTTTGTGATTTTGTTTAATTGATTCAAAAATTAATTTCTCTCTGAGTTTTAATGATTTTGAGTTGATTCTTTTTTTAATAATTCACAAAAATGTTAAAATATTTTATTTTATCAAAAAATCCCAAAAATATTATTTATTTCATATAATTGATATTTTTGCAAAGAATTAATATTTTAATTGTTTTTGACATTTTAAATATTTTTTCTACATTGATTTTGCAACTTTTAATGCTTTCTAATTATTTTGTAGGTCAATACTTAATTTTTGAAGGATTAGTCCAAGATCACAATTTTTTTTCCATGTGTTAAACAATTTTTGATCATTTTAATTGAATTTTTATTCAATTAAATACATTTTGAAAACAAATTAGGGTTTTGGATTAATTCAACCCTCTTAAATCATTTTCAAAACACTTTGGGCCTCTTGAGAGAGTGTAAGACCCATCCCCCCTTGTACAAAAACTTTTTGGGCCTCATCCACTGTATAAGTCCCTCTGTACAAGTAAACGGCGCGATCGTCGCCCGTTTAAAAATAAAAATCATCTGGGCCTCTCCTTGAGCTATAAGACCCATTCAAAACACTTTGGGCCTCTATTAGAGCGTAAGACCCAATCCCCCTTTTAACCAAAACATCTTGGGCCTCACTTATTGTATAAGTCCCTCTGCGTTAAAAGAAAACCTCGGCGCGATCGCCATTTTTAAACGAAAAATCATTTGGGCCTACCCTCATGTTATAAGCCCCACTCTTTTTCTTTAAACCTTTTTGGGCCTCTTGAGAGAGTGTAAGACCCATCCCTTTGTACAGAAAACCATTTTTGGGCCCCAGTCACTTGTATAAGTCCCGCTGTACAAAGTCAAACAGTGCGCTCACTGATAAAACCCTGGGCCTCTCCTTGAGCTGTAAGCCCCAAATCTTTCTATTTCAAAGCACTTTCTCCTTTGATTTTGAATATATTGTTGTTTTTAATCTTTCTTTGTTGAACAACTAACCCAACAGCATGGAAGCACTCCAACCGAGTAAGTGGTTATCGCTTTCATTTACTGCTTTCATATTATAAACTGTATTGTGGGGCTGCTCACTGTAAGTCTCCTTTCATAAACTCATATCTACTGTGTAATAATAGTATAGATATTTTGAGTTTCCCCGGCAACTACGTCTAGAACTAGGTGACGCCGTTTCACTTATTCGTAGAAATAGACGCCTAGATCCCTAATAGGAGCACCAGATACAGTCTTCTCTTCGGCTGTCCTCCTTAGGAATCATCAAGAAACTCTACTCCCCAAGATGAATGTATTCTCCGTGAATGGAATCTTTGAGTTTCTTCCCAATTCTCGAACTTTCCTGACTTGATCTATTCCTCGTGGATAGGTTGTCTTGAATGTCTCGGGGTTCGAGTACCCACTACGGTCATAATCTTGGACCTTAACTAAGGAACCCTCTTTAAAAGCTAGAAGTCGCTGGATAGTAAACCTCGCACGTTTACCAGTGGTTTTTATCTTTAAAAGAGTTATCTCTCCCAATGGAAAGGAGATGATAGACCCACGGGCTTCTTAAAAGCATCGGCCTCCTCTTGGGCATTATTCAAGGACCCTATGGCTTCTTAGAAGTATTCACAGCCTCCTCTTAGGCGTCGTATAATGATCTCTTCCTCCAGGAATGATAGCCTCCTCTTGGGCTTTGTACAAGGACCCGTCGGCTTCTTAAAAGTTTCCAGCCTCCTCTTGGGCTTCGTACAAATTGTCCCGACGACCTCCTAGAGGTATAGGAACAGAACTTAATCATCCTCATAGAACAGTCCTTTCATAGAGTCTACTACTGTTTCTCAAAGCATAGTACAAAAGATGAAACTCTAGACTTGGACAGTCTAACTTCCTTGAGTCTCAAAGACATTCTCAAGCACCCTTCGTTAAATAGGAAGGAAACCCACAGACTCGGACAGTCTCAATACCCTTTGGATTTCCCGTTTCCTCAAAGAAAAGGAAATATCCCTGATCCTCGAATCAAAATCCCTGAGGGCCAACATTACTCATATAAGAACTGATTTTCTCTTTGAAAATCAGTATATTGGATCTGTCACTCAACTGAAACAAACCTTTAGCCTCCATCTCGGGCTTCGTACGAGATACAAAAACACTCTCTTGTTGAGTAAAACTTTTAGCCTCTATCTCGGGCTTCGTACGAGACACAAAGACTCCCTCGTAGAGTCAAACAAACAATAGCCTCTATCTCGGGCTTCGTACGAGACACAAAGATTCCATCGTCGAGTCAAAACCTTTTAGCCTCTCTCTCGGGCTTTGTACGGGACACAAAATAGCCTCCTCTTAGGCTTTGTCTAATGATTTTCCTAGCGGAAATTAGCCTCCTCTTAGGCTTTGTATAAGAAAACCACTGGTTAATCCAATTAACCTTTTAGCATCAAAGTTGTGCCTCGTTCACAGTACACAAACATCAACAACTCCTTCCCCTTCATCTAATCGTTGTAAGCGGCAAGCCTCTGGATCATCTACATCCATGCGACTGTCCCTCTTTTAGCATGAGAAATTCCTAAGGAAAGATGGCATTGCTCTACACTGAGTTAAAGTCTTCTCCTTCAGTTTAAAACCCTTCCTTCGGAAATTATGGAATTGCTCGGATCCGCGTATCCCAGTTAAAGTAATTCTCCTTCTCCAATCTTTAGAGATGACAAATTCTCTCTAAAGCCGAGACCTTTCAGCTTCACGTCTTGGGCTTTGAACAAGACACAAATAGACCTTTCAGCTTCACATCTTGGGCTTTGAACAAGATACAAATTACCTTTCGCTTCACGTCTTGGGCTTTGAACAAGACACCAAAACACCCATTTCCTCCCATAGAATAGGAGGAACTATGAATGCTCTGATTTCCCTGTTTCGGTAAACGGGAATACGTAGGCATAAGATCGAAAGAAAAGATCTTAGCGAGCGCAATCAACAAAAAACCCAAATCCCATATCTCCATCAATCAAAAGCAGTATTTCAAAAACATCAGTCCTAACATCCTAATCCTTGTTCCCCGTCAGAAACCTTCTGCCCAGGTAAAAAAGAAAGAAAACAGTATTGGCGAAAATACAAATAACCAGTACAAAGGCCCCCCCACATTGATAGCATCCGTAACCTAACAGACCGCTGTTTAAACTCAGTATGCAAGCAGGGTTAATTGGAGACATCTTTTTCCCTTCCTTATTCAGCTCACAATAGGATAAAAAATGAATCGACCTGTAGTCAAAGCTCAAACCGCAGAGAGCGACCAGCGCTTAAGAACCGCGTCCAAAATCGCTCGCTACAGAAAAATGGCGCCCACCGTGGGGCCAGGTCTTGTTGTGCTTTAGGGCATCGTCCCTATTTTCCACGGAAAATGGCAACTCTGCTGAGGAGAAAGATTGGCCTATGCCGGTCCATCTCTTAGGCTGAATACCACAGATTGGGGCTTCCGCCGGGGAACCCATTTCTGTCAGGAACTTAGGAATCATAGCTTTATAAGTCTAGGACGATTAAGACAAATATATATACTGCTTTTCCTAATTGCTATACGTGTTTATTTTTCTGCTACTGGGAATGCGTGTGATGCCGCATGTGGTGAGAATGAGTATACACCTAGAAAAGCCAAACCCTTTCGTAGTGCGGAAGCTATCAGAAATAGCTGTTACGCGATACTACCCTCATTTGAGGCTGGTGATCTATTCTCGGTGAATAGCACTTACTCTAAGATTGCACACAACTCGCTGGCGATCCTCTTGTTGTCTGCCTTCCTGGGAGGAGCTGATGATAATGAGCACAGGTACAAAAATCACCCTAGTATAAACCTTTGGGGATGGGTAGAGCCTTGACTTCATGACAACGACCCTTTGACCCCATGTTTTTTCTATGTTTTTGTGTGCTGCATTCATGCATTCATCTAATAAAACATTAAAACATTCAAAAACTTTCTCTTCTAGTCTCTCTATTTTTTAAATTAAACTAAGACTGTGATTGCAAATATCAGAGAAGAGGATTACGCTAATGGATTTCGGTAGAAGGAGAACTCACCAGTATACCTTCAAGGTTCCAAAATTAGGGGATTTGAGAAAGTTAGCGAGGATAATCGTTAACCCAGAGGCTTTCAGAGCCAAGCACGGTGGTTTGCTACCACTGTTAAGAGTCCATGTGATTAAGGGGATCATGGACGCGCTCATTCAGTTCTACGATCCGGTTTATCACTGTTTCACATTCCCGGATTACCAGCTTGCACCAACGCTGGAGGAGTATTCTCATCTAACTGATTTACATATCATTGATCGAGCTCCATTTTCTGGACTGGAAGAAATTCCAAAGAATCAGACTATTGCAATAGCAATTCATTTGGACGAGTCTGAGGTCAGGACTCACATGACCACTAAGGGTGGCATCCAAGGTTTGCCAGCCCAGTTCCTGACCAAGAAAGCTCTGTACTTCGCTAGTATAGGGAATGGGACTGCTTTTGAAAGCATCTTTGTCTTGCTCACCTACGGGTTATTTTTGTTTCCTAACATCAATAACTTCGTCGATATCAACGCTATTAAGGTTTTTCTCATTGGAAACCCTGTGCCGGCTTTGCTCGCAGATGCGTATCATTCTGTACACTTGGGAAATTTGTACAGCGGAGGGGAGATCACATGCTGTGTACCTTTGCTTTACAAATGGTTTATCTCTCACTTGCCCAAGTCTGCTGCTTTTTGGGATTGCAAGAGTGTCTTACGTTGGTCGCAGAAGATCATGTCTCTCACCAATTCCGATATAGATTGGTGTAATAGGATTTATGAGGGAATCAGAATCATTGACCGTTGTGGAAACTTCCCCAGCGTACCCCTCATAGGAAATAAAGAAGGAATCAACTATCATCCGATATTAGTTCTTCGTCAATTTGGATACCCGATGAGACACATCCCATTGGGTGTTCATCTGGAAGGTCTTTTCTTCAAAGAAGGAGAAAGTGACAGAGCACTAAAGATGGAAATAGTGCAAGCTTGGAAACATGTTCATAAGAAAGGACGAGATTCTCTGGGAAAACCGGACTGTGTCTCGGTGGAGCCTTATCTCCATTGGGTACAAACTAGAGCTCTCAAGCTAAAGATGCCTTATCCTCGTTACGGAATTCTTCCGCCGAGGGAAATTGTCATGTACTTCATGACGGAAACTGAAAGGCTTCAGGTTACTCTCAACAAAGTTCAAAAGGAAAGAAGGTCTTGGAAGAACAAGTACCACACCCTTGACGTAGAGTGTATCCAAATACAGCAACTACTAAAAGAGAAAGATGCTCTGATTGAAATTTTGGAGCAGCATGCTGTGGAGAATCAAGATGACCAAAGGAATTTGCTCGCTCCTTTCACCTGGCAAAGGAATGACAACCCGACAACGGCCCAAGCGCCCCGGTCAAAGAAGAGGACTCGGGACCCATTAGTTTAGGTTTCTGTTTCTGCACTTTGTAATCTACTGTATTTCCGTTTCTGTAATCCTTTGGAATTCAATAAAAAGGGGTTTCCCCATTGTTTGATATTTGCAATCTAATTGTCGAAGTTTATTTTGATTAAACCTAAAAACAATTAATATAATCATTGTATTCATTATTCTCACATCGCGTATTCTTCTTCCCTACGAATCTTACGTTTGTGTCTCGATTCTAAAGTCAAACTGTCTCATTCGTATAATACTCGGGCCAATCGTCAGAAAAGGATGGATGATCTTGAGGAAGAAAACAGAGAGTTGAAAGAAGAGATCGACGCTCTGAGAGAGGATATGAGAAAGCTTCGTAACGACATGCAAGCCATGGCAGAAGCTCAGCTACAAAGAACTGTGATCTCAGAGATCACCTCAACGCCCATCATAGAAAAGTATGATCCTAGGTATCAGATGCCGAAAGATCGTCCTTGGGGCATGCCTGATAATTATATCCCGGAAGGATATGTTCCGCTGATCACTGAAGATCAGGGAATCGCAACAGAAGCCGTTGGGCCTGAAGGTTACAAACTTCGGGAAAGCGAAGATGCCAGGGGCATACTGAAGACTCCTGAAGGTTACAAACTTCGGGAGACGCCAAGATTCAACGCCGTAGTCACGGTACCACCCCCTGCGGTGCACACTGTCCCGGATGGATAGATTCCACCAACACCTTCTGGTAAGAAGGAAACTATGTTTGACAGAATGGATGAATTCCAGGAGCAGTTCTTGGAAATGCAGAAAGAGCTGCAAGCCATTCGCGGTCAGGATCTATTTGGAAAGGACGCCGCAGACCTCTGCTTGGTCCCAAATGTGAAAGTCCTGCACAAGTTCCAAGTGCCCGACTTTGAAAAATACAAGGGTAACTCTTGCCCTCAAAGCCATCTGGTGATGTACGCTCGGCGGATGTCAGCTCAGACGGAGAATCAGGACCTGCTGATTCACTACTTTCAGGATAGTTTAATCGGTGCCGCACTCAAATGGTACATGGGTTTAAACCGTACTACGATCAGTACATTCAGAGATCTTGGTACTGCCTTCGTCCAACAATACAAGTACAATTTGGACATGGCACCCGACAGAGATCAACTCAGATCAATGTCGCAAAAGGACAAGGAAACCTTTAAGGAGTATGCTCAAAGGTGGCGTGAAATTGCCGCTCAAATTTGTCCACCTCTTGAGGAAAAAGAGATGACAAAAATCTTCTTAAAGACCTTAAGCTCATTTTACTATGACCGAATGATTGCCAGTGCGCCCAGTGATTTCACCGAGATGGTCGGTATGGGTGTACGTCTTGAGGAAGCCGTCCGAGAAGGACGTTTGGTAAAAGACACTGGATCGACGAGTGGTACTAAAAAATATGGTAGTGCTCTCCCTAAGAAAAAAGAGCAAGATATTGGGAATATCTCTCTCGGAAAGCAAAGGCGACGTTATCAGCCAGTAGCAGCTGTAACTCCTGCTATCGGCCCCGCACCTGTTCCTATGTATCAACCTCAGGTTGCGCAGAGCCAACCTGACTAACAAAGGACACAACAGCCTCTTCAGCAGGCTCGTCCTCCATATAACAACAACCGTACAACACGGCCACCAGGATTTGATCCTATACCCGTAACGTACGCAGAGTTGTTTCCGTTACTGTTGGCTAAGGGGCACATTCAGACTAAGTCTCCCCTTTCAGTTCCGGAAAATCTGCCTTTTTGGTTTAAAGCGGATCAAACATGCCCTTATCATCAAGGAGGTTCAGGGCATAACATTGAGACTTGTCTCAATTTCAAATCCAACGTGCAAAAGCTTGTTAGGAGCGGGCTCTTATCTTTCAAAGATACGAACCCTAATGTTCTCACGAACCCGCTGCCTCAACATGAGAAAACTGCAGTCAATCTGATTGAGAAAGAGACTAACAATGTCTATCAAATTCACGATGTACTCTCAGTGGGGACCAATCTGGTCAAGATGCATTGTAGACAGAGCGGATATGGCCATGTGCCACCTCATAGCTATCACCAGTGTGATATCTGCTTTAAAGACAACTAGGGATGTTCTGTAGTGCAAGCAGCTCTACAGGAACAAATGGATCTTGGATGGATCCAAGAGCACCGAGTTCGTGGAGTTAACATGGTTTACACGAATTCCAACGTCATTCAAAATCACGACATCCGTGCGATGAATGTCAACTTGGTGGCGATGCACTCAAGGCAAAGCCAGTATCACAATCTGCCGCGGCACGATTACCGTTCCTGTCTGACTTGCTCGGTAAACAAACAGGGATGCTCTTTTATACAAGAGGCCCTCCAGCGTCAGATGGATCTTGGATGGATCCAAGACTACCATGATAGAACTCCTATCAAATCAACATGGTTCAAATCTTCGATATCCGCGTAATGAATATCAACCTGGTAGAGTTACATGCTGAGCAGGTCCGACTCGGATTCTTAATATCACATGACTATCAAAGCTGTAAAGCGGGTTGCGAAAACGATCGAGGTTGTACCCTTGTCCAGGAGGCACTTCAGCACTTGTTAAATCACTGGTGGATGCCAATCTATATGGACGAAGATACTCAGCAGATTAGTATCAATCACAGGAATCCTACTCGTCGTCAAAGTCAGGATGTCCGATTAATGGAAGGTAACCTAGTGAGGTTACATTGTATTCAAAGTGGGCGTGGCCAGGTGCCACCACACAACTATGACAGTTGTAGCGTCTATTCAGAAAGTAACCAAGGGTGTTATCTTGTGAGAGCAGCTCTTCAGGGTCAGGTCGATCACGGAGAAATTCGTCCATATCCAGGTTCAGGACCCATCATTTGGTCGCCGAACTACCTTGCCGAGCAAGTTGAGGATGTTGTCACGATCTCTGGTCATCACAGGACCAGGGATGTTTTTGCCATCATCCCTCTACTTGACGAATATAGAGTTCCCAACCGGGAACGGATCAAGGTTACTTATGATGGTCAGAAAAATCAGAAGGTTCCCATAGTCATCTATCTACCGGGGCCACTACCGTATAAATCAGCTAAGGTTATCCCTTACAAATACGGTGCGACAATAATCGAGAATGGAAAGGAAATTCCATTACCCTCCGTAGTGAATATTGCAGACATCAGTCATGTAACACGGAGCGGTCGAATCTTCAACCGAGGGGTTGGAGAATCCAACAAAGAAAAGGAACTTCAGGCAGAAATTCCTGATCCACCAGTCGGTCAATCTAGTAATCCCGACTTTTCAAAAGACAAAGATGAGATGCTAAAGCTCATCCAAAGGAGTGAATATAACATTGTCGATCAACTGTTACAGACTCCTTCAAAGATCTCAGTATTATCACTTTTACTCAGTTCAGAAGCGCACAGGGAGGCTCTACAGAAAGTCTTGGAGCAAGCCTTTGGGGAACAGGATGTAACAATCAGACAATTCGATAGTATTGTCTCTAACATCACTTCCTGCAATAATTTGGGATTTAGTGATGAAGAATTACCTGAAGAGGGTCGCCGTCATAACATGGCGCTCAATATCACAGTTAACTGCCAGGGCGATGCTTTAGCCAGCGTACTGGTAGACACAGGGTCAGCCCTGAATGTTATGCCAAAGTCTACTTTGATGCAGTTATCATTCAAAGGCCCTCCGATGAGAGTCAGCGAAGTTGTCGTCAAAGCATTCGACGGATCCAGAAAAATGGTTATCGGCGAAGTTGATATTCCCATAACTATCGGTCCTCATACTTTCCAAGTTACTTTCCAGGTCATCGACATCCGGGCAACATACAGTTGTTTATTAGGAAGACCTTGGATACACCAGGCTGGAGCGGTTACTTCCACCCTCCACCAAAAGCTAAAGTTCGTCAAGAACGATCAACTTGTCATGGTTTGTGGGGAACAAGCCTTGCTTGTGAGCAACTTATCATCATCTACTTGTGTGGAACCCGAGGAGGTTATTAGAACTCAGTTCCAAGCACTATCGGTGAGCAAGGACAATCAGTCCAAAGAAGGAACTTCAATTTCTTCATACAACGATGCTATCAAAGCGGTCGAGAGTACCGATACGACAAGATGGGGACGGCTTGTCATTCCTATCAACAATAAAACGAAGAAGGGTCTTGGTTTTTCTGCGACCTGTACCCAGACAGCCGCCAACGATGAAAGTCTTCATCCCCTTCAAAACTTCTTCCGCAGTGGAGGTTTTCTCCACCCAGTGTCTCAGACAGTTCATGCTATCAATGAGGAAGATCCCTCTGACACAGATGAAGAATGGAAGTCCTACCTTAACAAGGACGGCTATATGTCTCAGGAAGAGGTGCCTATGCCTTTTTGCTTTCCTACAGAAAGTCCGAGATTTATACCAAGATCAGATGTCGAAATCATCTACGGAGATTGTGATCCGGAAGGATGCCATGCTCTGCCAAATTCATTAGAGGAAGACACTCCGATGAAAGACAGCTTTGACCACAATTACTATGGCCCGATGGACGGCCTGCCAATGTGGCAGCCTTACCCAGGAGACTTGGGGCAAGAAAGTCAGCCGAGTAATGAAACTCAGCTGAGCGTCATTGAACAGAATGCCTGTGTCCCCACCATGTCATGGGATCAACACTCAGGTCATTCAGAAACTACTCAACATGAAGATGAATTTGCAACATTTGCAGGACTTGAATTCATCAACTATGCTTTTCCCGAGGTCAACGTCATCGAGAGGGATGACTTCTCCAGTTCCAAAGAAGTTTGGGACACTCTGGGACAACCAAGTGGAAGATACGACTATATGGTCAAGTACACTGCTCCCGAAAGCTCTCGTATCAGGCTCGAAGATATCCAATCAACTGGATGGGGAGATACAGCTGAGAGCACCAATACTCTGCAAAATGCAACAGAGGAATCCTCCTACGACAATTCTGCCTGGGAGACAGATTCCAATGATCCTGCTCCACCAGAAATCAGCGTCATTTCTGAAGACAAATCAAGGAAGGTGCCAGACTTTGTGATTCACCGAGGAGTTCGCCGCCAATGGGTTGCCGTCGAGGTTCCGAAGGTCGTTCATCAGTCAAAGTAATTGCCATCTTTAACCTTTCACCCTGCCCAGGTGAAACGGATGTTTTGATAGGGCTCACTTTCTGTAAATTTTCCTCTTCGCTTTGCCCAAAGCGACAGAGTTTTGTTTTATAGGGCTGTAGTTTCAAGATTCGACTTGTTCATTAATAAAATAACGTCGTTCTGTAATTTCCGCATTAATTGTTGTTTTCTCTTTTTGCTTTTTCAGAAAATGGTAATCCTAAAAAACATTCAATAATAAAAACAAGCAGTAAAATCAAAACACTGCACACACTTGCATTTTCTCTATCTCTTCTAAACACGAATCATCACGTCATACAGATTGCTTGTTTTATACCCCGTTGAAACATACGATCCAATGCCTTCTCCCAACTTTGAGTTCCCGGTATTCGAGGCTGAAGAAGAAAATGACAACGAAATTCCAAGAGAGATCTCCCGACTACTCAGACAAGAGGAAAGGTCCATCGAACCTCACAAAGAGCCATTGGAAACGGTAAACTTGGGTTCAGAACAAGAGAGAAAAGAAATTAGGATCGGAGCATTGCTCAGTCCAACTGCCAGAGAGGGTTTGATAAAGCTTCTCGAAGAATTTCCTGATGTATTCGCTTGGTCCTATCAGGATATGCCAGGGTTGGATACCAGCATCGTGGAACATCACTTACCGTTGAGATCGGAATGTCCGCCAGTAAAACAGAGGTTGAGACGGACTCACCCGGACATGGCTATCAAAATCAAAGAGGAGGTACAGAAACAAATTGACGCGGGTTTCCTTGCTACATCTGAATATCCTCAATGGTTAGCCAACATCGTACCCGTTCCTAAAAAGGATGGAAGGGTCAGAATGTGTGTCGACTACAGAGATCTGAACAAGGCAAGTCCAAAGGACGACTTTCCTTTACCACACATTGACATGCTGGTTGACAGCACAGCAAAGTTCAAAGTTTTCTCCTTCATGGATGGATTCTCGGGCTATAACCAGATCAAAATGGCGCCGAAAGACATGGAGAAAACTTCGTTCATTACCCCATGGGGTACCTTTTGTTACAAGGTAATGCCGTTCGGTTTGAAGAATGTCGGGGCAACCTATCAAAGGGCCATGACTACTCTGTTTCATGACATGATACACAAAGAAATCGAAGTGTATGTCGATGATGTGATTGCAAAATCAAGAACAGAGGATGAGCACGTTGAACATCTGTCAAAATTGTTCGAACGTCTAAGAAAATTCAAGCTCCGCTTGAATCCCAACAAGTGCACCTTCGGTGTCCGTTCAGGGAAACTACTAGGGTTCATCGTCAGCCAGAAAGGAATTGAAGTTGATCCTGACAAGGTCAAGGCCATTCAAGAAATGCCTTCTCCGAAAACTGAAAAACAAGTCAGAGGATTCCTGGGACGTCTGAACTACATCTCCAGATTCATATTCCTTATGACCGCGACGTGTGCGCCGATTTTCAAATTACTCAAAAAGAACCAGGATTGCGTTTGGTCAGAAGATTGCCAAATCGCCTTCGACAGTATCAAGGAATATCTGTTGAATCCTCCAATTCTATCACCTCCAGTGGAAGGAAGACCACTAATCATTTACCTCACAGTCCTAGAGGACTCAATGGGATGTGTACTTGGCCAACAAGACGAAACTAAACGGAAAGAGTCTGCCATTTACTATCTAAGCAAGAAATTCACCGACTGCGAGACTCGGTACACGATGCTTGAGAAAACTTGTTGCGCTTTGGCTTGGGCAGCCAAACGTCTTCGCCAGTACATGATTCATCATACTACTTGGTTGGTCTCCGAAATGGATCCAATCAAGTACGTTTTCGAAAAACCTGCTCTCACGGGAAGGATTGCCCGTTGGCAGATGTTACTATCAGAATATGACATAGAGTACCATGCTCAGAAAGCCGTTAAAGGAAGTATTTTAGCCGATCATTTGGCTCATCAACCGATTGATGATCAAGAATCAATCGGGTTTGACTTCCCAGACGAAGATGTCGTGTATCTAAAGATGAAAGATTGCGATGAACCGCTACCCAGTGAAGGGCCAGAACCAGGTTCCCAGTGGGGACTTATCTTTGACGGAGCAGTTAATCATTATGGAAACGGAATTGGGGCAATAATTGTTACCCCTCAGGGTTCCCACATTCCTTTCACTGCCAGACTTACGTTCAAATGTACGAACAACGAGGCCGAATACGAAGCATGTATTATGGGTCTCGAAGAAGCGATTGATTTAAGGATCAAAAACTTGGACGTATACGGCGACTCAGCCTTGGTTATTAACCAGATAAAAGGAGATTGTAACACATACCAATCAGGATTGATTCCTTACAAAGACTATGCAAGAAGGTTGTTACCCTTCTTCAACAGAGTCGACTTTCATCACATCCCTCGTGATGAGAATCACATGGCTGATGCATTAGCCACTCTCTCTTCCATGATTAGTGTAGGTCGATGGAATGACATACCTAAGAATGACATAATGCGCCTTGAACGGCCCGCTTACATCTTCACGATTGAAGCAGTCATAGACGACAGACCTTGGTATCACGATATCAAATGCTTCCTTCAGAGACAAGAGTACCCATCTGGGGCACTCAGAAAAGATAGAAAGACCCTCAGAAGATTGGCTGGAAACTTCTTCCTGAGCGGTGACACTCTTTATAAGAGAAATTTTGACATGGTCTTGCTCCGATGCGTCGACAGACCAGAAGCAGACGTGCTCATGAAAGAAATTCATGAAGGATCCTTTGGCACTCATGCCAACGGATACACAATGGCGAGAAAAATTCTCAGGGCCGGGTACTATTGGTTGACAATGGAATCCGACTGCTACAAGTACATGAGGAGGTGTCATAAGTGTCAGATATACTCCGACAAAATTCATGTACCGCCATCACATCTCAAAGTTCTTTCTTCCCCGTGGCCATTTTCCATATGGGGAATCGATATGATTGGTATGATTGAGCCCAAGGCTTCAAACGGACATCGGTTCATCCTGGTAGCCATTGACTATTTCACCAAGTGGGTCGAAGCAGCGTCATTCGCCAATGTAACCCGACAAGTGGTGGTCCGATTTATCAAAAACAATATCATCTGGCGTTATGGTGTTCCAAGTGAGATCATTACTGATAATGGATCTAACTTGAACAATAAGATGATGAAAGAGTTGTGTGCAGAGTTCAAGATTGAACACCATAACTCATCTCCCTACCGACCCAAGATGAACGGAGCGGTAGAAGCGGCTAACAAGAACATCAAGAAGATCGTTCAAAAGATGGTTGTAACCTACAAAGATTGGCATGAGATGTTACCCTTTGCGCTTCACGGTTATCGTACATCTGTCCGCACTTCAACAGGGGCAACCCCTTTCTCTCTAGTATATGGCATGGAGGCAGTTCTCCCCATAGAAGTAGAGATCCCATCAATCCGGGTATTGATGGAAGCAAAGCTCACCGAAGCTGAATGGTGTCAAGGTCGACACGACGAATTGAATCTGATCGAGGAAAAACGAGTCACGACACTATGCCACGGTCAGTTGTCTCAGCAAAGAATGAAGAGGGCGTTCGACAAAAAGGTCCGACCGCGTGTTTTCAGGAAAGGAGACCTCGTGCTCAAGAAGATACAATCATTTCTCACTGACTCTCGGGGCAAATGGACCCCGAATTATGATGGCCCCTATGTGGTCACAAAAGCTTTCTCAGGCGGCGCCTTGAGACTTGCAGCCATGGACGGAGAGGAATTTGCCTACCCCACGAATGTTGATGTAGTCAAGAAATACTTCGCCTAAATTAAAAAAAAAACGTCTCGGTGGATTGAAAACCTGAAAGGGCGGTCCAGGCAAAAGTTAGAGACATGAAAAAAAATCATCATCCCGGTGGATTGGAAATCTCATAGTACAATCCAGGCAAAAATTAGGGATAATGGCAAGTAACTATGTTCAACAAAGGCAAGTCCCTCAGCAGCAGTTATAGCATCCATCGGAGGAAAACTCCAGTCAAGGTCATCTTCGACAGAAGCTCAGGATGTCCCGAATTCAAAGTTGGTAGAAGGATAGTGGTCGTTATGTTTCAACGTAGCCCTTTTCCCTGTAAATTACCATTTTCTAACTTTGTATGTACTCTTTGGAATCACGCGTTTGGCTGATCTCCATCTTATCAATAAAATTTAAGCCATTGTGCTTTTGTTTGTAATTCTTTACTTGTTTTAGCTTTACAGAACGACGTTGTTTAAACTTAATCAGCGATCCTTGAAATAAAACAAAAAAATGAATTTACTTGTTAAAACTTTTTCTGCTTTTAAAATAAAGATGGCAATTTCTTTTGACTGTTGAACATCAGAAGAACATCGATCGCTTCTCCCGAAGTAAGCGGACTTCAAAGTGCAGAATCAAAGTACTCCTTCTAAGCCAGTATGCCTAAATGAAGGGATCAACTGTGTCAGAAACCTTGTTTTGTCTGACACGCCTCGGCCGAGTTCTCATCTCCTAAGCCCGATCAACATAGCTCCCAACGGGACTATCTCTCCTAAGCAAGGTGGAATTGCTATTTTGAATCAACGGTACTTCTTCGCCCCGCGATGGCCGAGTATCCAATTCTGTTCATCCATTAGTCTGTATGTCACGTCTGTTTTGTCAGCATATACATACATACATCATGCATTTTTTATTTGCGTTCGCATTTCATATTGCATCACTATCACTCTAGTCGGTCTTGTCCCCTAGTAATAACAGTTTTCTCAATCGAGTTTGTCAGCTCTTTCCTCGTCAGGAAACGTTGTGTCTGAACAATCTCGCCACCAGTGTATCGTTAGATCGGAGTTGGTCCTTGACCACTTTGATAACTTGAACCTCTGAAAAGCCAGAGAAAACTTTCAATAAACATCACTCTTCGCCATTGAAGATGATATCCTTGATTTCCCGGATTAAGGAAAATCCACAGAGAAAGCATCGTAATCAGAGATTCGGCAGCACGCCAGTTTTGCTCCGAAAAACCACTGATGAGAAGGTCATTGGCACCTCAAAATTGGATCCCATCATATGGCATTTCTCCGGGAAGATCCCGAGAAAAGTATGATGTAACCCCAAATGAAAACAGTCTCTCAAGAGACTCGCTTTCCCCAGTAAAATCGACAAATGGCATCTCCCCAGGAAAATTCGGCGAGAAGTTTGAAGGAAAACCGCTACACATAGCGTCCCTTGTCAATAAAGTTTATTGACAAAAGAAACTAAGACCAGTTCCTTGGTAGGAAACCAGGATCGAGGGGAAGTTCAAAAGAAACTAAGACCAGTTCCTTGGTAGGAAACCAGGATCGAGGCGAAGTTCAAAAGAAACTAAGACCAGTTCTTGGTAGGAAACCAGGATCGAGGGGAAGTTCAAAAGAAACTAAGACCAGTTCCTTGGTAGGAAACCAGGATCGAGGGGAAGTTTAAATCAGAAACTAAGACCAGTTCCTTGGTAGGAAACCAAGAACGAGGGGAAGTTTACCTTTTCTAAGCATCATCTCTTAGCTAAAGAAGATGAATGCGTAAGCTACCATTCCTGACCACCATCAAAATTTCGGATATTTCGATATTTAATCCTCTTGCACCCCGAATGCTCGAATACCTTCGTCATTCACACCTTCGGGTCCAAGAAGATTAAATAGGGGCATCTGTAATACCCCAAATTTTGATCACTTAGATTTCCCATCATTGTGAAAATCATCATCACAATATAGATGAACCATCATGCTTCATCAGTCTCCCCAAAGATGGGTGAGCATCCAATACAATCAAAATTAGGGTTTCAAGCCCTCTCTGAGTGCTTAGACAAAGGATCAATCAAGAAATGACATGATCTTCAACTTGTCTAATCTCTCAAACATCCACAATGGATCAAAAAGGACTCCCACTTCAAGGATTAAGCACAAGGCTGCTCCCTTCTAGGTGGATCAAGTCTCAAGATCGATAGTATCACCAAATTAGGGTTTTGGTCGACCAGGGCCTCCAGATGGAAATTTTCATCTGGGAACAAGGCAATGATCCAAAACATAACCTAATATACTTCATGGAACCTCATGAACCCATGCATCAAGTCAATTTTGCCTCAGGGGATGCATTCATCAAAAATCAGGAATTAGGGTTTCTTGACCTAATTCACCCCTAAGTTGACTTTTGGGACAAACCATGAGCCAAGACCTCAAGAGATGATTTGAGGGTCTCTAATATACCATATTGATCCATTTGGAACAATGGATTGATCCAAGAAGCTTGAGCAACAAGTCTCATTTTCATCTGCACCTCAATTAGGGTTTTAAGGGAAAAGTCAACTGTAACTTTGACTTTTGACCAGGACATGCTCCCAAACCCTAATACATGATTGAATATACCCTATGACACCCATGGAACATGTCCATAAAGTTTGATTTAGGTCAAGGACATGATTTCCTGAAGAATTGCACAGTTTGGAATTCATCTGATAAAAAGTCAACTGTGCACAAAAGTCAACTTTGACTTTTTGAGATTTTTCACCAAAATGGATTTTTAACCCTAAAATGATGTTAATGTATGATTTGAATCATCATTCATCAAGAAAAATCAAGAAAAGTGAGATAACTTGTAAAAGGGGTAACCATAAAACTTAGAAAATTTTCTAAGTTAAAAACAAAGTGGCAAAGGTACCAACTTTGGAGGACCATAACTCCTAAACCACAAGGCCATTTTTTCTCATCCAAAGATGGATTTGTAGCCCTCATTATCACCTACAAAAACTTCAACTACAAGTCATTCCAATTCATTAAGGATTTTGAGTTATGGAGTGACCAAAGTGGCTGAAAAGTGAAAATGTCACTTTTTCCAACACTTAGTGAAATTTTCACTAAGTCAGATTCTGCCTCACTTTTTGCCAAATGTAGGGGGATTTTTCACTTGGAATCAAAAGAGATCAAAACCAAACTTGTTCAAACAGTTGTTGTATCATGTAAGAGCTTTCCAAAATGGCCAAGAACATTGCCAAATTCAACTTACACCATGAGATACAACATTGCCAAGTTGCCCTGCTGAAATCTGTCAAGGCAAGGCAGAATTTGCAACTTTGGTCGATTTGCCAAAATCAGCCAAATTCAATTGCTCCAATCCACTTGGACACCTCAGAGGATTGGATCTAAAGGGGACAATCACTGAGCCAAGCCTCCAAAGTCCATGGAACAAGAAATAGCATTTTGAACCTAGAATAGCCAAAATAGGGACAAGACTTCAAATTTGGAATGAGGCATTCAATGGAACCATCAAGGTGGCATGGACTGAGCCATTCTCATCTGAAATCAGTCAAGACTTATCCAAGACCAAGGGGACCAAAGCTCTGTGCCCTAACCTCTAGTCAATGGCTAGAGAAGACTTGGATTTTCATTTGCCAACATTGGCCAAACCTACTTACCAGCTGCCATGCACTATTCCTTGCAAAACAAACTTGCTCTACTATAAATAGAGCTCAATTGTGGTCAGTTTAAGTACACCAAAGCCATCTAACAGATGCTTTCCTCAAAATCTCTTTCTCTTGGCAAAAATGCCTTTCTTAGCAAGGTAGCTATCGGGTTTTGAGTTTGTGAGCAATTCTGCGCAAACCAATCACTCACACACCTCACATACATCACATATGAGCTGATCAAACACTCACATAACATCTGGAGCATCAAAATCTCAAAATCACTTGCCATCCACACAAGTTTGAAGTGAAGTTGCAGCTGAAATGCCATAAACTGATCCAGTCCATTTCAATTCAATCCAAGTGTTCAAACACACTCTATATGGTGTAGGGAAGCTGTCCATATCATCACAACTTGTCTGTAACACCTCCAACTCAAAATCACATCTGCTCTTGCTGTCACGACTTGGAGGTAAGCCTAAACTTGGGCATCTCTCAATCTATGCATATTTCCTCGCGCAATAATTTGGCCATATGTTCATAATCATGCATGGAATGTTTTCCCTCAATTAATTGCATTGTTTGAATCGTGTATCAAAAATCCTAGCCTTCATGCAAAAATTAGGGTTCTTAAGGATTTTTCGTGATTACTTGTTGTATGTTTAATTTAAATGAAATTAATGGACATAGACATGATCGTGAGGTTGAGACGAGCATAATGATATGTGGATTGCATGATATGATTAAGTATTCATGGAGATTGGATAGAAAATGCAAATCTGAGAAACCAAGAACACGCGCGTGTTCTTCAGCCTGTTCTTGGCGCCTTTTTTTCCAAATTCAAATATTTGAATTTTGTGATTTTGTTTAATTGATTCAAAAATTAATTTCTCTCTGAGTTTTAATGATTTTGAGTTGATTCTTTTTTTAATAATTCACAAAAATGTTAAAATATTTTATTTTATCAAAAAATCCCAAAAATATTATTTATTTCATATAATTGATATTTTTGTAAAGAATTAATATTTTAATTGTTTTTGACATTTTAAATATTTTTTCTACATTGATTTTGTAACTTTTAATGCTTTCTAATTATTTTGTAGGTCAATACTTAATTTTTGAAGCATTAGTCCAAGATCACAATTTGTTTTCCATGTGTTAAACAATTTTTGATCATTTTAATTGAATTTTTATTCAATTAAATACATTTTGAAAACAAATTAGGGTTTTGGATTAATTCAACCCTCTTAAATCATTTTCAAAACACTTTGGGCCTCTTGAGAGAGTGTAAGACCCATCCCCCCTTGTACAAAAACTTTTTGGGCCTCATCCACTGTATAAGTCCCTCTGTACAAGTAAACGGCGCGATCGTCGCCCGTTTAAAAATAAAAATCATCTGGGCCTCTCCTTGTGCTATAAGACCCATTCAAAACACTTTGGGCCTCTATTAGAGCGTAAGACCCAATCCCCCTTTTAACCAAAACATCTTGGGCCTCACTTATTGTATAAGTCCCTCTGCGTTAAAAGAAAACCTCGGCGCGATCGCCATTTTTAAACGAAAAATCATTTGGGCCTACCCTCGTGTTATAAGCCCCACTCTTTTTCTTTAAACCTTTTTGGGCCTCTTGAGAGAGTGTAAGACCCATCCCTTTGTACAGAAAACCATTTTTGGGCCCCAGTCACTTGTATAAGTCCCGCTGTACAAAGTCAAACAGTGCGCTCACTGATAAAACCCTGGACCTCTCCTTGAGCTGTAAGCCCCAAATCTTTCTATTTCAAAGCACTTTCTCCTTTGATTTTGAATATATTGTTGTTTTTAATCTTTCTTTGTTGAACAACTAACCCAACAGCATGGAAGCACTCCAACCGAGTAAGTGGTTATCGCTTTCATTTACTGCTTTCATATTATAAACTGTATTGTGGGGCTGCTCACTGTAAGTCTCCTTTCATAAACTCATATCTACTGTGTAATAATAGTATAGATATTTCGAGTTTCCCCGGCAACTACGTCTAGAACTAGGTGACGCCGTTTCACTTATTCGTAGAAATAGACGCCTAGATCCCCAATAGGAGCACCAGATACAGTCTTCTCTTCGGCTGTCCTCCTTAGGAATCGTCAAGAAACTCTACTCCCCAAGATGAATGTATTCTCCGTGAATGGCATCTTTGAGTTTCTTCCCAATTCTCGAACTTTCCTGACTTGATCTATTCCTCGTGGATAGGTTGCCTTGAATGTCTCGGGGTTCGGGTACCCACTACGGTCATAATCTTGGACCTTAACTAAGGAACCCTCTTTAAAAGCTAGAAGTCGCTGGATAGTAAACCTCGCACGTTTACCAGTGGTTTTTATCTTTAAAAGAGTTATCTCTCCCAATGGAAAGGAGATGATAGACCCACGGGCTTCTTAAAAGCATCGGCCTCCTCTTGGGCATTATTCAAGGACCCTACGGCTTCTTAGAAGTATTCACAGCCTCCTCTTAGGCGTCGTATAATGATCTCTTCCTCCGGGAATGATAGCCTCCTCTTGGGCTTTGTACAAGGACCCGTCGGCTTCTTAAAAGTTTCCAGCCTCCTCTTGGGCTTCGTACAAATTGTCCCGACGACCTCCTAGAGGTATAGGAACAGAACTTAATCATCCTCATAGAACAGTCCTTTCATAGAGTCTACTACTGTTTCTCAAAGCATAGTTCAAAAGATGAAACTCTAGACTTGGACAGTCTAACGTCCTTGAGTCTCAAAGACACTCTCAAGCACCCTTCGTTAAATAGGAAGGAAACCCACAGACTCGGACAGTCTCAATACCCTTTGGATTTCCCGTTTCCTCAAAGAAAAGGAAATATCCCTGATCCTCGAATCAAAATCCCTGAGGGCCAACATTACTCATATAAGAACTAATTTTCTCTTTTAAAATCAGTATATTGGATCTGTCACTGAACTGAAACAAACCTTTAGCCTCCATCTCGGGCTTCGTACGAGATACAAAAACACTCTCTTGTTGAGTCAAACTTTTAGCCTCTATCTCGGGCTTCGTACGAGACACAAAGACTCCCTCGTAGAGTCAAACAAACAATAGCCTCTATCTCGGGCTTCGTACGAGACACAAGGATTCCATCGTCGAGTCAAAACCTTTTAGCCTCTCTCTCGGGCTTTGTACGGGACACAAAATAGCCTCGTCTTAGGCTTTGTCTAATGATTTTCCTAGCGGAAATTAGCCTCCTCTTAGGCTTTGTATAAGAAAACCACTGGTTAATCCAATTAACCTTTTAGCATCAAAGTTGTGCCTCGTTCACATTACACAAACATCAACAACTCCTTCCCCTTCATCTAATCGCTGTAAGCGGCAAGCCTCTGGATCATCTACATCTATGCCACTGTCCCTCTTTTAGCATAAGAAATTCCTAAGGAAAGATGGCATTGCTCTACACTGAGTTAAAGTCTTCTCCTTCAGTTTAAAACCCTTCCTTCGGAAATTATGGCATTGCTCGGATCCGCGTATCCCAGTTAAAGTAATTCTCCTTCTCCAATCTTTAGAGATGACAAATTCTCTCTAAAGCCGAGACCTTTCAGCTTCACGTCTTGGGCTTTGAACAAGACACAAATAGACCTTTCAGCTTCACATCTTGGGCTTTGAACAAGATACAAATTACCTTTCGCTTCACGTCTTGGGCTTTGAACAAGACACCAAAAACACCCATTTCCTCCCATAGAATAGGAGGAACTACGAACGCTCTGATTTCCCTGTTTCGGTAAACGGGAATACGTAGGCATAAGATCGAAAGAAAAGATCTTAGCGAGCGCAATCAACAAAAAACCCAAATCCCATATCTCCATCAATCAAAAGCAGTATTTCAAAAACATCAGTCCTAACATCCTAATCCTTGTTCCCCGTCAGAAACCTTCTGCCCAGGTAAAAAATAAAGAAAACAGTATTGGCGAAAATACAAATAACCAGTACAAAGGCCCCCCCACATTGATAGCATCTGTAACCTAACAGACCGCTGTTTAAACTCAGTATGCAAGCAGGGTTAATTGGAGACATCTATTTCCCTTCCTTATTCAGCTCACAATAGGATAAAAAATGAATCGACCTGTAGTCAAAGCTCAAACCGCAGAGAGCGACCAGCGCTTAAGAACCGCGTCCAAAATCGCTCGCTACAGAAAAATGGCGACCACCGTGGGGCCAGGTCTTGTTGTGCTTTAGGGCATCATCCCCGTTTTCCACGGAAAATGGCAACTCTGCTGAGGAGAAAGATTGACCTATGCTGGTCCATCTCTTAGGCTGAATACCACAGATTGGGGCTTCCGCCGGGGAACCCATTTCTGTCAGGAACTTAGGAATCATAGCTTTATAAGTCTAGGACGATTAAGACAAATATATATACTGCTTTTCCTAATTGCTATACGTGTTTATTTTTCTGCTACTGGGAATGCGTGTGATGCCGCATGTGGTGAGAATGAGTATACACCTAGAAAAGCCAAACCCTTTCGTAGTGCGGAAGCTATCAGAAATAGCTGTTACGCGATACTACCCTCATTTGAGGCTGGTGATCTATTCTCGGTGAATAGCACTTACTCTAAGATTGCACACAACTCGCTGGCGATCCTCTTGTTGTCTGCCTTCCTGGGAGGAGCTGATGATAATGAGCACAGGTACAAAAATCACCCTAGTATAAACCTTTGGGGATGGGTAGAGCCTTGACTTCATGACAACGACCCTTTGACCCCATGTTTTTTCTATGTTTTTGTGTGCTGCATTCATGCATTCATCTAATAAAACATTAAAACATTCAAAAACTTTCTCTTCTAGTCTCTCTATTTTTCAAATTAAACTAAGACTGTGATTGCAAATATCAGAGAAGAGGATTACGCTAATGGATTTCGGTAGAAGGAGAACTCACCAGTATACCTTCAAGGTTCCAAAATTAGGGGATTTGAGAAAGTTAGCGAGGATAATCGTTAACCCAGAGGCTTTCAGAGCCAAGCACGGTGGTTTGCTACCACTGTTAAGAGTCCATGTGATTAAGGGGATCATGGACGCGCTTATTCAGTTCTACGATCCGGTTTATCACTGTTTCACATTCCCGGATTACCAGCTTGCACCAACGCTGGAGGAGTATTCTCATCTGACTGATTTACATATCACTGATCGAGCTCCGTTTTCTGGACTGGAAGAAATTCCAAAGAATCAGACTATTGCAATAGCAATTCATTTGGACGAGTCTGAGGTCAGGACTCACATGACCACTAAGGGTGGCATCCAAGGTTTGCCAGCCCAGTTCCTGACCAAGAAAGCTCTGTACTTCGCTAGTATAGGGAACGGGACTGCTTTTGAAAGCATCTTTGTCTTGCTCACCTACGGGTTATTTTTGTTTCCTAACATCAATAACTTCGTCGATATCAACGCTATTAAGGTTTTTCTCATTGGAAACCCTGTGCCGACTTTGCTCGCAGATGCGTATCATTCTGTACACTTGGGAAATTTGTACAGCGGAGGGGAGATCATATGCTGTGTACCTTTGCTTTACAAATGGTTTATCTCTCACTTGCCCAAGTCTGCTGCTTTTTGGGATTGCAAGAGTGTCTTACGTTGGTCGCAGAAGATCATGTCTCTCACCAATTCCGATATAGATTAGTGTAATAGGATTTATGAGGGAATCAGAATCATTGACCGTTGTGGAAACTTCCCCAGCGTACCCCTCATAGGAACTAAAGAAGGAATCAACTATCATCCGATATTAGTTCTTCGTCAATTTGGATACCCGATGAGACACATCCCATTGGGTGTTCATCTGGAAGGTCTTTTCTTCAAAGAAGGAGAAAGTGACAGAGCACTAAAGATGGAAATAGTGCAAGCTTGGAAACATGTTCATAAGAAAGGACGAGAGTCTCTGGGAAAACCGGACTGTGTCTCGGTGGAGCCTTATCTCCACTGGGTACAAACTAGAGCTCTCAAGCTAAAGATGCCTTATCCTCGTTACGGAATTCTTCCGCCGAGGGAAATTGTCATGTACTTCATGACGGAAACTGAAAGGCTTCAGGTTACTCTCAACAAAGTTCAAAAGGAAAGAAGGTCTTGGAAGAACAAGTACCGCACCCTTGACGTAGAGTGTATCCAAATACAGCAACTACTAAAAGAGAAAGATGCTCTGATTGAAATTTTGGAGCAGCATGCTGTGGAGAATCAAGATGACCAAAGGAATTTGCTCGCTCCTTTCACCTGGCAAAGGAATGACAACCCGACAACGGCCCAAGCGCCCCGGTCAAAGAAGAGGACTCGGGACCCATTAGTTTAGGTTTCTGTTTCTGCACTTTGTAATCTACTGTATTTCCGTTTCTGTAATCCTTTGGAATTCAATAAAAAGGGGTTTCCCCATTGTTTGATATTTGCAATCTAATTGTCGAAGTTTATTTTGATTAAACCTAAAAATAATTAATATGATCATTGCATTCATCATTCTCACATCGCGTATTCTTCTTCCCTACGAATCTTACGTTTGTGTCTCGATTCTAAAGTCAAACTGTCTCATTCGTATAATACTCGGGCCAATCGTCAGAAAAGGATGGATGATCTTGAGGAAGAAAACAGAGAGTTGAAAGAAGAGATCGACGCTCTGAGAGAGGATATGAGAAAGCTTCGTAACGACATGCAAGCCATGGCAGAAGCTCAGCTACAAAGAACTGTGATCTCAGAGATCACCTCAACGCCCATCATAGAAAAGTATGATCCTAGGTATCAGATGCCGAAAGATCGTCCTTGGGGCATGCCTGATAATTATATCCCGGAAGGATATGTTCCGCCGATCACTGAAGATCAGGGAATCGCAACAGAAGCCGCTGGGCCTGAAGGTTACAAACTTCGGGAAAGCGAAGATGCCAGGGGCATACTGAAGACTCCTGAAGGTTACAAACTTCGGGAGACGCCAAGATTCAACGCCGTAGTCACGGTACCACCCCCTGCGGTGCACACTGTCCCAGATGGATAGATTCCACCAACACCTTCTGGTAAGAAGGAAACTATGTTTGACAGAATGGATGAATTCCAGGAGCAGTTCTTGGAAATGCAGAAAGAGCTGCAAGCCATTCGCGGTCAGGATCTATTTGGAAAGGACGCCGCAGACCTCTGCTTGGTCCCAAATGTGAAAGTCCTGCACAAGTTCCAAGTGCCCGACTTTGAAAAATACAAGGGTAACTCTTGCCCTCAAAGCCATCTGGTGATGTACGCTCGGCGGATGTCAGCTCAGACGGAGAATCAAGACCTGCTGATTCACTACTTTCAGGATAGTTTAACCGGTGCCGCACTCAAATGGTACATGGGTTTAAACCGTACTACGATCAGTACATTCAGAGATCTTGGTACTGCCTTCGTCCAACAATACAAGTACAATTTGGACATGGCACCCGACAGAGATCAACTCAGATCAATGTCGCAAAAGGACAAGGAAACCTTTAAGGAGTATGCTCAAAGGTGGCGTGAAATTGCCGCTCAAATTTGTCCACCTCTTGAGGAAAAAGAGATGACAAAAATCTTCTTAAAGACCTTAAGCTCATTTTACTATGACCAAATGATTGCCAGTGCGCCCAGTGATTTCACCGAGATGGTCGGTATGGGTGTACGTCTTGAGGAAGCCGTCCGAGAAGGACGTTTGGTAAAAGACACTGGATCGACGAGTGGTACTAAAAAATATGGTAGTGCTCTCCCTATGAAAAAAGAGCAAGATATTGGGAATATCTCTCTCGGAAAGCAAAGGCGACGTTATCAGCCAGTAGCAGCTGTAACTCCTGCTATCGGCCCCGCACCTGTTCCTATGTATCAACCTCAGGTTGCGCAGAGCCAACCTGACTAACAAAGGACACAACAGCTTCTTCAGCAGGCTCGTCCTCCATATAACAACAACCGTACAACACGGCCACCAGGATTTGATCCTATACCCGTAACGTACGCAGAGTTGTTTCCGTTACTGTTGGCTAAGGGGCACATTCAGACTAAGTCTCCCCTTTCAGTTCCGGAAAATCCGCCTTTTTGGTTTAAAGCGGATCAAACATGCCCTTATCATCAAGGAGGTTCAGGGCATAACATTGAGACTTGTCTCAATTTCAAATCCAACGTGCAAAAGCTTGTTAGGAGCGGGCTCTTATCTTTCAAAGATACGAACCCTAATGTTCTCACGAACCCGCTGCCTCAACATGAGAAAACTGCAGTCAATCTGATTGAGAAAGAGACTAACAATGTCTATCAAATTCACGATGTACTCTCATTGGGGACCAATCTGGTCAAGATGCATTGTAGACAGAGCGGATATGGCCATGTGCCACCTCATAGCTATCACCAGTGTGATATCTGCTCTAAAGACAACCAGGGATGTTCTGTAGTGCAAGCAGCTCTACAGGAACAAATGGATCTTGGATGGATCCAAGAGCACCGAGTTCGTGGAGTTAACATGGTTTACACGAATTCCAACGTCATTCAAAATCACGACATCCGTGCGATGAATGTCAACTTGGTGGCGATGCACTCAAGGCAAAGCCAGTATCACAATCTGCCGCGGCACGATTACCGTTCCTGTCTGACTTGCTCGGTAAACAAACAGGGATGCTCTTTCATACAAGAGGCCCTCCAGCGTCAGATGGATCTTGGATGGATCCAAGACTACCATGATAGAACTCCTATCAAATCAACATGGTTCAAATCTTCGATATCCGCGTAATGAATATCAACCTGGTAGAGTTACATGCTGAGCAGGTCCGACTCGGATTCTTAATATCACATGACTATCAAAGCTGTAAAGCGGGTTGCGAAAACGATCGAGGTTGTACCCTTGTCCAGGAGGCACTTCAGCACTTGTTAAATCACTGGTGGATGCCAATCTATATGGACGAAGATACTCAGCAGATTAGTATCAATCACAGGAATCCTACTCGTCGTCAAAGTCAGGATGTCCGATTAATGGAAGTTAACCTAGTGAGGTTACATTGTATTCAAAGTGGGCGTGGCCAGGTGCCACCACACAACTATGACAGTTGTAGCGTCTATTCAGAAAGTAACCAAGGGTGTTACCTTGTGAGAGCAACTCTTCAGGGTCAGGTCGATCACGGAGAAATTCGTCCATATCCAGGTTCAGGACCCATCATTTTGTCGCCGAACTACCTTGCCGAGCAAGTTGAGGATGTTGTCACGATCTCTGGTCATCACAGGACCAGGGATGTTTTTGCCATCATCCCTCTACTTGACGAATCTAGAGTTCCCAACCGGGAACGGATCAAGGTTACTTATGATGGTCAGAAAAATCAGAAGGTTCCCATAGTCATCTATCTACCGGGGCCACTACCGTATGAATCAGCTAAGGCTATCCCTTACAAATACGGTGCGACAATAATCGAGAATGGAAAGGAAATTCCATTACCCTCCGTAGTGAATATTGCAGACATCAGTCATGTAACACGGAGCGGTCGAATCTTCAACCGAGGGGTTGGAGAATCCAACAAAGAAAAGGAACTTCAGGCAGAAATTCCTGATCCACCAGTCGGTCAATCTAGTAATCCCGACTTTTCAAAAGACAAAGATGAGATGCTAAAGCTCATCCAAAGGAGTGAATATAACATTGTCGATCAACTGTTACAGACTCCTTCAAAGATCTCAGTATTATCACTTTTACTCAGTTCAGAAGCGCACAGGGAGGCTCTACAGAAAGTCTTGGAGCAAGCCTTTGGGGAACAGGATGTAACAATCAGACAATTCGATAGTATTGTCTCTAACATCACTTCCTGCAATAATTTGGGATTTAGTGATGAAGAATTACCTGAAGAGGGTCGCCGTCATAACATGGCGCTCAATATCACAGTTAACTGCCAGGGCGATGCTTTAGCCAGCGTACTGGTAGACACAGGGTCAGCCCTGAATGTTATGCCAAAGTCTACTTTGATGCAGTTATCATTCAAAGGCCCTCCGATGAGAGTCAGCGAAGTTGTCGTCAAAGCATTCGACGGATCCAGAAAAATGGTTATCGGCGAAGTTGATCTTCCCATAACTATCGGTCCTCATACTTTCCAAGTTACTTTCCAGGTCATGGACATCCGGGCAACATACAGTTGTTTATTAGGAAGACCTTGGATACACCAGGCTGGAGCGGTTACTTCCACCCTCCACCAAAAGCTAAAGTTCGTCAAGAATGATCAACTTGTCATGGTTTGTGGGGAACAAGCCTTGCTTGTGAGCAACTTATCATCATCTACTTGTGTGGAACCCGAGGAGGTTATTAGAACTCAGTTCCAAGCACTATCGGTGAGCAAGGACAATCAGTCCAAAGAAGGAACTTCAATTTCTTCATACAACGATACTATCAAAGCGGTCGAGAGTACCGATACGACAAGATGGGGACGGCTTGTCATTCCTATCAACAATAAAACGAAGAAGGGTCTTGGTTTTTCTGCGACCTGTACCCAGACAGCCGCCAACGATGAAAGTCTTCATCCCCTTCAAAACTTCTTCCGCAGTGGAGGTTTTATCCACCCAGTGTCTCAGACAGTTCATGCTATCAATGAGGAAGATCCCTCTGACACAGATGAAGAATAGAAGTCCTACCTTAACAAGGACGGCTATATGTCTCAGGAAGAGGTGCCTATGCCTTTTTGCTTTCCTACAGAAAGTCCGAGATTTATACCAAGATCAGATGTCGAAATCATCTACGGAGATTGTGATCCGGAAGGATGCCATGCTCCGCCAAATTCATTAGAGGAAGACACTCCGATGAAAGACAGCTTTGACCACAATTACTATGGCCCGATGGATGGCCTGCCAATGTGGCAGCCTTACCCAGGAGACTTAGGGCAAGAAAGTCAGCCGAGTAATGAAACTCAGCTGAGCGTCATTGAACAGAATGCATGTGTCCCCACCATGTCATGGGATCAACACTCAGGTCATTCAGAAACTACTCAACATGAAGATGAATTTGCAACATTTGCAGGACTTGAATTCATCAACTATGCTTTTCCCGAGGTCAACGTCATCGAGAGGGATGACTTCTCCAGTTCCAAAGAAGTTTGGGACACTCTGGGACAACCAAGTGGAAGATACGACTATATGGTCAAGTACACTGCTCCCGAAAGCTCTCGTATCAGGCTCGAAGATATCCAATCAACTGGATGGGGAGATACAGCTGAGAGCACCAATACTCTGCAAAATGCAACAGAGGAATCCTCCTACGACAATTCTGCCTGGGAGACAGATTCCAATGATCCTGCTCCACCAGAAATCAGCGTCATTTCTGAAGACAAATCAAGGAAGGTGCCAGACTTTGTGATTCACCGAGGAGTTCGCCGCCAATGGGTTGCCGTCGAGGTTCCGAAGGTCGTTCATCAGTCAAAGTAATTGCCATCTTTAACCTTTCACCCTGCCCAGGTGAAACGGATGTTTTGATAGGGCTCACTTTCTGTAAATTTTCCTCTTCGCTTTGCCCAAAGCGACAGAGTTTTGTTTTATAGGGCTGTAGTTTCAAGATTCGACTTGTTCATTAATAAAATAACGTCGTTCTGTAATTTCCGCATTAATTGTTGTTTTCTCTTTTTGCTTTTTCAGAAAATGGTAATCCTAAAAAACATTCAATAATAAAAACAAGCAGTAAAATCAAAACACTGCACACACTTGCATTTTCTCTATCTCTTCTAAACACGAATCATCACGTCATACAGATTGCTTGTTTTATACCCCGTTGAAACATACGATCCAATGCCTTCTCCCAACTTTGAGTTCCCGGTATTCGAGGCTGAAGAAGAAAATGACAACGAAATTCCAAGAGAGATCCCCCGACTACTCAGACAAGAGGAAAGGTCCATCGAACCTCACAAAGAGCCATTGGAAACGGTAAACTTGGGTTCAGAACAAGAGAGAAAAGAAATTAGGATCGGAGCATTGCTCAGTCCAACTGCCAGAGAGGGTTTGATAAAGCTTCTCGAAGAATTTCCCGATGTATTCGCTTGGTCCTATCAGGATATGCCAGGGTTGGATACCAGCATCGTGGAACATCACTTACCGTTGAGATCGGAATGTCCGCCAGTAAAACAGAGGTTGAGACGGACTCACCCGGACATGGCTATCAAAATCAAAGAGGAGGTACAGAAACAGATTGACGCGGGTTTCCTTGCTACATCTGAATATCCTCAATGGTTAGCCAACATCGTACCCGTTCCCAAAAAGGATGGAAGGGTCAGAATGTGTGTCGACTACAGAGATCTGAACAAGGCAAGTCCAAAGGACGACTTTCCTTTACCACACATTGACATGCTGGTTGACAGCACAGCAAAGTTCAAAGTTTTCTCCTTCATGGATGGATTCTCGGGCTATAACCTGATCAAAATGGCGCCGAAAGACATGGAGAAAACTTCGTTCATTACCCCATGGGGTACCTTTTGTTACAAGGTAATTCCGTTCGGTTTGAAGAATGTCGGGGCAACCTATCAAAGGGCCATGACTACTCTGTTTCATGACATGATACACAAAGAAATCGAAGTGTATGTCGATGATATGATTGCAAAATCAAGAACAGAGGATGAGCACGTTGAACATCTGTCAAAAATTTTCGAACGTCTAAGAAAATTCAAGCTCTGCTTGAATCCCAACAAGTGCACCTTCGGTGTCCGTTCAGGGAAACTACTAGGGTTCATCGTCAGCCAGAAAGGAATTGAAGTTGATCCTGACAAGGTCAAGGCCATTCAAGAAATGCCTTTTCCGAAAACTGAAAAACAAGTCAGAGGATTCCTAGGACATCTGAACTACATCTCCAGATTCATATTCCTTATGACCGCGACGTGTGCGCCGATTTTCAAATTACTCAAAAAGAACCAGGATTGCGTTTGGTCAGAAGATTGCCAAATCGCCTTCGACAGTATCAAGGAATATCTGTTGAATCCTCCGATTTTATCACCTCCAGTGGAAGGAAGACCACTAATCATTTACCTCACAGTCCTAGAGGACTCAATGGGATGTGTACTTGGCCAACAAGACGAAACTAAACGGAAAGAGTCTGCCATTTACTATCTAAGCAAGAAATTCACCGACTGCGAGACTCGGTACACGATGCTTGAGAAAACTTGTTGCGCTTTGGCTTGGGCAGCCAAACGTCTTCGCCAGTACATGATTCGTCATACTACTTAGTTGGTCTCCGAAATGGATCCAATCAAGTACGTTTTCGAAAAACCTGCTCTCACGGGAAGGATTGCCCGTTGGCAGATGTTACTATCAGAATATGACATAGAGTACCATGCTCAGAAAGCCGTTAAAGGAAGTATTTTAGCCGATCATTTGGCTCATCAACCGATTGATGATCAAGAATCAATCGGGTTTGACTTCCCAGACGAAGATGTCGTGTATCTAAAGATGAAAGATTGCGATGAACCGCTACCCAGTGAAGGGCCAGAACCAGGTTCCCAGTGGGGACTTATCTTTGACGGAGCAGTTAATCATTATGGAAACGGAATTGGGGCAATCATTGTTACCCCTCAGGGTTCCCACATTCCTTTCACTGCCAGACTTACGTTCAAATGTACGAACAACGAGGCCGAATACGAAGCATGTATTATGGGTCTCGAAGAAGCGATTGATTTAAGGATCAAAAACTTGGACGTATACGGCGACTCAGCCTTGGTTATTAACCAGATAAAAGGAGATTGGAACACATACCAATCAGGATTGATTCCTTACAAAGACTATGCAAGAAGGTTGTTACCCTTCTTCAACAGAGTCGACTTTCATCACATCCCTCGTGATGAGAATCACATGGCTGATGCATTAGCCACTCTCTCTTCCATGATTAGTGTAGGTCGATGGAATGACATACCTAAGAATGACATAATGCGCCTTGAACGGCCCGCTTACATCTTCACGATTGAAGCAATCATAGACGACAGACCTTGGTATCACGATATCAAATGTTTCCTTCAGAGACAAGAGTACCCATCTGGGGCACTCAGAAAAGATAGAAAGACCCTCAGAAGATTGGCTGGAAACTTCTTCCTGAGCGGTGACACTCTTTATAAGAGAAATTTTGACGTGGTCTTGCTCCGATGCGTCGACAGACCAGAAGCAGACGTGCTCATGAAAGAAATTCATGAAGGATCCTTTGGCACTCATGCCAACGGACACACAATGGCGAGAAAAATTCTCAGGGCCGGGTACTATTGGTTGACAATGGAATCCGACTGCTACAAGTACATGAGGAGGTGTCACAAGTGTCAGATATACTCCGACAAAATTCATGTACCGCCATCACATCTCAAAGTTCTTTCTTCCCCGTGGCCATTTTCCATATGGGGAATCGATATGATTGGTATGATTGAGCCCAAGGCTTCAAACGGACATCGGTTCATCCTGGTAGCCATTGACTATTTCACCAAGTGGGTCGAAGCAGCGTCATTCGCCAATGTAACCCGACAAGTGGTGGTCCGATTTATCAAAAACAATATCATCTGGCGTTATGGTGTTCCAAGTGAGATCATTACTGATAATGGATCTAACTTGAACAATAAGATGATGAAAGAGTTGTGTGCAGAGTTCAAGATTGAACACCATAACTCATCTCCCTACCGACCCAAGATGAACGGAGCGGTAGAAGCGGCTAACAAGAACATCAAGAAGATCGTTCAAAAGATGGTTGTAACCTACAAAGATTGGCATGAGATGTTACCCTTTGCGCTTCACGGTTATCGTACATCTGTCCGCACTTCAACAGGGGCAACCCCTTTCTCTCTAGTATATGGCATGGAGGCAGTTCTCCCCATAGAAGTAGAGATCCCATCAATCCGGGTATTGATGGAAGCAAAGCTCACCGAAGCTGAATGGTGTCAAGGTCGACACGACGAATTGAATCTGATCGAGGAAAAACGAGTCACGACACTATGCCACGGTCAGTTGTCTCAGCAAAGAATGAAGAGGGCGTTCGACAAAAAGGTCCGACCGCGTGTTTTCAGGAAAGGAGACCTCGTGCTCAAGAAGATATAATCATTTCTCACTGACTCTCGGGGCAAATGGACCCCGAATTATGATGGCCCCTATGTGGTCACAAAAGCTTTCTCAGGCGGCGCCTTGAGACTTGCAGCCATGGAAGGAGAGGAATTTGCCTACCCCGCGAATGTTGATGTAGTCAAGAAATACTTCGCCTAAACTAAAAAAAAAAACGTCTCGGTGGATTGAAAATCCGAAAGGGCGGTCCAGGCAAAAGTTAGAGACATGAAAAAAAATCATCATCCCGGTGGATTGGAAATCTCATAGTACAATCCAGGCAAAAATTAGGGATAATGGCAAGTAACTATGTTCAACAGAGGCAAGTCCCTCAGCAGCAGTTATAGCATCCATCGGAGGAAAACTCCAGTCAAGGTCATCTTCGACAGAAGCTCAGGATGTCCCAAATTCAAAGTTGGTAGAAGGATAGTGGTCGTTATGTTTCAACGTAGCCCTTTTCCCTGTAAATTACCATTTTCTAACTTTGTATGTACTCTTTGGAATCACGCGTTTGGCTGATCTCCATCTTATCAATAAAATTTGAGCCATTGTGTTTTTGTTTGTAATTCCTTACTTGTTTTAGCTTTACAGAACGACGTTGTTTAAACTTAATCAGCGATCCTTGAAATAAAACAAAAAAATGAATTTACTTGTTAAAACTTTTTCTGCTTTTAAAATAAAGATGGCAATTTCTTTTGACTGTTGAACATCAGAAGAACATCGATCGCTTCTCCCGGAGTAAGCGGACTTCAAAGTGCAGAATCAAAGTACTCCTTCTAAGCCAGTATGCCTAAATGAAGGGATCAACTGTGTCAGAAACCTTGTTTCGTCTGACACGCCTCGGTCGAGTTCTCATCTCCTAAGCCCGATCAACATAGCTCCCAACGGGACTATCTCTCCTAAGCAAGGTGGAATTGCTATTTTGAATCAACGGTACTTCTTCGCCCCGCGATGGCCGAGTATCCAATTGTGTTCATCCATTAGTCTGTATGTCGCGTCTGTTTTGGCAGCATATACATACATACATCATGCATTTTTTATTTGCGTTCGCATTTCATATTGCATCACTATCACTCTAGTCGGTCTTGTCCCCTAGTAATAACAGTTTTCTCAATCGAGTTTGTCAGCTCTTTCCTCGTCAGGAAACGTTGTGTCTGAACAATCTCGCCACCAGTGTATCGTTATATCGGAGTTGGTCCTTGACCACTTTGATAACTTGAACCTCTGAAAAGCCAGAGAAAACTTTCAATAAACATCACTCTTCGCCATTGAAGATGATATCCTTGATTTCCCGGATTAAGGAAAATCCACAGAGAAAGCATCGTAATCAGAGATTCGGCAGCACGCCAGTTTTGCTCCGAAAAACCACTGATGAGAAGGTCATTGGCACCTCAAAATTGGATCCCATCATATGGCATTTCTCCGGGAAGATCCCGAGAAAAGTATGATGTAACCCCAAATGAAAACAGTCTCTCAAGAGACTCGCTTTCCCCAGTAAAATCGACAAATGGCATCTCCCCAGGAAAATTCGGCGAGAAGTTTGAAGGAAAACCGCTACACATAGCGTCCCTTGTCAATAAAGTTTATTGACAAAAGAAACTAAGACCAGTTCCTTGGTAGGAAACCAGGATCGAGGGGAAGTTCAAAAGAAACTAAGACCAGTTCCTTGGTAGGAAACCAGGATCGAGGCGAAGTTCAAAAGAAACTAAGACCAGTTCTTGGTAGGAAACCAGGATCGAGCGGAAGTTCAAAAGAAACTAAGACCAGTTCCTTGGTAGGAAACCAGGATCGAGGGGAAGTTTAAATCAGAAACTAAGACCAGTTCCTTGGTAGGAAACCAAGAACGAGGGGAAGTTTACCTTTTCTAAGCATCATCGCTTAGCTAAAGAAGATGAATGCGTAAGCTACCATTCCTGACCACCATCAAAATTTCGGATATTCCGATATTTAATCCTCTTGCACCCCGAATGCTCGAATACCTTCGTCATTCACACCTTCGGGTCCAAGAAGATTAAATAGGGGCATCTGTAATACCCCAAATTTTGACCACTTAGATTTCCCATCATTGTGAAAATCATCATCACAATATGGATGAACCATCATGCTTCATCAGTCTCCCCAAAGATGGGTGAGCATCCAATACAATCAAAATTAGGGTTTCAAGCCCTCTCTGAGTGCTTAGACAAAGGATCAATCAAGAAATGACATGATCTTCAACTTGTATAATTTCTCAAACATCCACAATGGATCAAAAAGGACTCCCACTTCAAGGATTAAGCACAAGGCTGCTCCCTTCTAGGTGGATCAAGTCTCAAGATCGACAGTATCACCAAATTAGGGTTTTGGTCGACCAGGGCCTCCAGATGGAAATTTTCATCTGGGCACAAGGCAATGATCCAAAACATAACCTAATATACTTCATGTAACCTCATGAACCCATGCATCAAGTCAATTTTGCCTCAGGGGATGCATTCATCAAAAATCAGGAATTAGGGTTTCTTGACCTAATTCACCCCTAAGTTGACTTTTGGGACAAACCATGAGCCAAGACCTCAAGAGATGATTTGAGGGTCTCTAATATACCATATTGATCCATTTGGAACAATGGATTGATCCAAGAAGCTTGAGCAACAAGTCTCATTTTCATCTGCACCTCAATTAGGGTTTTAAGGGAAAAGTCAACTGTAACTTTGACTTTTGACCAGGACATGCTCCCAAACCCTAATACATGATTGAATATACCCTATGACACCCATGGAACATGTCCATCAAGTTTGATTTAGGTCAAGGACATGATTTCCTGAAGAATTGCACAGTTTGGAATTCATCTGATAAAAAGTCAACTGTGCACAAAAGTCAACTTTGACTTTTTTAGATTTTTCACCAAAATGGATTTTTAACCCTAAAATGATGTTAATGTATGATTTGAATCATCATTCATCAAGAAAAATCAAGAAAAGTGAGATAACTTGTAAAAGGGGTAACCATAAAACTTAGAAAATTTTCTAAGTTAAAAACAAAGTGGCAAAGGTACCAACTTTGGAGGACCATAACTCCTAAACCACAAGGCCATTTTTTCTCATCCAAATATGGATTTGTAGCCCTCATTATCACCTACAAAAACTTCAACTACAAGTCATTCCAATTCATTAAGGATTTTGAGTTATGGAGTGATCAAAGTGGCTGAAAAGTGAAAATGTCACTTTTTCCAACACTTAGTGAAATTTTCACTAAGTCAGATTCTGCCTCACTTTTTGCCAAATGTAGGGGGATTTTTCACTTGGAATCAAAAGAGATCAAAACCAAACTTGTTCAAACAGTTGTTGTATCATGTAAGAGCTTTCCAAAATGGCCAAGAACATTGCCAAATTCAACCTACACCATGAGATACAACATTGCCAAGTTGCCCTGCTGAAATCTGTCAAGGCAAGGCAGAATTTGCAACTTTGGTCGATTTGCCAAAATCAGCCAAATTCAATTGCTCCAATCCACTTGGACACCTCAGAGGATTGAATCTAAAGGGGACAATCACTGAGCCAAGCCTCCAAAGTCCATGGAACAAGAAATAGCATGTTGAACCTAGAATGGCCAAAATAGGGACAAGACTTCAAATTTGGAATGAGGCATTCAATGGAACCATCAAGGTGGCATGGACTGAGCCATTCTCATCTGAAATCAGTCAAGACTTATCCAAGACCAAGGGGACCAAAGCTCTGTGCCCTAACCTCTAGTCAATGGCTAGAGAAGACTTGGATTTTCATTTGCCAACATTGGCCAAACCTACTTACCAGCTGCCATGCACTATTCCTTGCAAAACAAACTTGCTCTACTATAAATAGAGCTCAATTGTGGTCAGTTTAAGTACACCAAAGCCATCTAACAGATGCTTTCCTCAAAATTTCTTTCTCTTGGCAAAAATGCCTTTCTTAGCAAGGTAGCTATCGGGTTTTGAGTTTGAGAGCAATTCTGCACAAACCAATCACTCACACACCTCACATACATCACATATGAGCTGATCAAACACTCACATAACATCTGGAGCATCAAAATCTCAAAATCACTTGCCATCCACACAAGTTTGAAGTGAAGTTGCAGCTGAAATGCCATAAACTGATCCAGACCATTTCAATTCAATCCAAGTGTTCAAACACACTCCATATGGTGTAGGGAAGTTGTCCATATCATCACAACTTGTCTGTAACACCTCCAACTCAAAATCACATCTTCTCTTGCTGTCACGACTTGGAGGTAAGCCTAAACTTGGGCATCTCTCAATCTATGCATATTTCCTCGCACAATAATTTGGCCATATGTTCATAATCATGCATGGAATGTTTTCCCTCAATTAATTGCATTGTTTGAATCGTGTATCAAAAATCCTAGCCTTCATGCAAAAATTAGGGTTCTTAAGGATTTTTCGTGATTACTTGTTGTATGTTTAATTTAAATGAAATTAATGGACATAGACATGATCGTGAGGTTGAGACGAGCATAATGATATGTGGATTGCATGATATGATTAAGTATTCATGGAGATTGGATAGAAAATGCAAATCTGAGAAACCAAGAACACGCGCGTGTTCTTCAGCCTGTTCTTGGCGCCTTTTTTTCCAAATTCAAATATTTGAATTTTGTGATTTTGTTTAATTGATTCAAAAATTAATTTCTCTCTGAGTTTTAATGATTTTGAGTTGATTCTTTTTTTAATAATTCACAAAAATGTTAAAATATTTTATTTTATCAAAAAATCCCAAAAATATTATTTATTTCATATAATTGATATTTTTGCAAAGAATTAATATTTTAATTGTTTTTGACATTTTAAATATTTTTTCTACATTGATTTTGCAACTTTTAATGCTTTCTAATTATTTTGTAGGTCAATACTTAATTTTTGAAGCATTAGTCCAAGATCACAATTTGTTTTCCATGTGTTAAACAATTTTTGATCATTTTAATTGAATTTTTATTCAATTAAATACATTTTGAAAACAAATTAGGGTTTTGGATTAATTCAACCCTCTTAAATCATTTTCAAAACACTTTGGGCCTCTTGAGAGAGTGTAAGACCCATCCCCCCTTGTACAAAAACTTTTTGGGCCTCATCCACTGTATAAGTCCCTCTGTACAAGTAAATGGCGCGATCGTCGCCCGTTTAAAAATAAAAATCATCTGGGCCTCTCCTTGAGCTATAAGACTCATTCAAAACACTTTGGGCCTCTATTAGAGCGTAAGACCCAATCCCCCTTTTAACCAAAACATCTTGGGCCTCACGTATTGTATAAGTCCCTCTGCGTTAAAAGAAAACCTCGGCGCGATCGCCATTTTTAAACGAAAAATCATTTGGGCCTACCCTCGTGTTATAAGCCCCACTCTTTTTCTTTAAACCTTTTTGGGCCTCTTGAGAGAGTGTAAGACCCATCCCTTTGTACAGAAAACCATTTTTGGGCCCCAGTCACTTGTATAAGTCCCGCTGTACAAAGTCAAACAGTGCGCTCACTGATAAAACCCTGGGCCTCTCCTTGAGCTGTAAGCCCCAAATCTTTCTATTTCAAAGCACTTTCTCCTTTGATTTTGAATATATTGTTGTTTTTAATCTTTCTTTGTTGAACAACTAACCCAACAGCATGGAAGCACTCCAACCGAGTAAGTGGTTATCGCTTTCATTTACTGCTTTCATATTATAAACTGTATTGTGGGGCTGCTCACTGTAAGTCTCCTTTCATAAACTCATATCTACTGTGTAATAATAGTATAGATATTTCGAGTTTCCCCGGCAACTACGTCTAGAACTAGGTGACGTCGTTTCACTTATTCGTAGAAATAGACGCCTAGATCCCTAATAGGAGCACCAGATACAGTCTTCTCACTACAAGAAAAAAGGAGATTTACGACACTTGAGTTGCGACAGTTATCACAAAACCGTCCTTATTTCTGGATTGCGGCGGTTGTTACGACAGTTAGGGTCAACTGTCGCATATTTTTTGCGACAGTTATCACAAAACCGTCGTTATCATAAATATTTTATATAATTTATATAATAGTATAATAATTATAAAAGAATTAATAAATTAGAAAAGAGTCCAATGCTTTTCTATTTTCTATTTTCACGGGAAAGTTCCAAACATATTCCTGCTTCTCGCTGCTCACAAACCATTATACGCTTGCTGCTCGCTGCTCGCCGCTGTTGACTTTTCACCACCGGTTACTACTCACAACGGTTGTCCTCTACTATGCGGTTGTCTTTCTCGTTAAAGTAAGCTTATCCTTATTTATCTCTTCTCTTAGGGTTTCTTTCAGTCCTAAAACTCCATCTTCTCAAACCCTCGTACAAATCTCACCTTCTCTCAATTGAAGCATTACAAATTAGTAAGAGGGTTTGATTTCAGTGAGAAAGAGATTTGAGGTTTAGTTTAAGAATTTAGGTTAGGATTCCACAATTATGTGTATAAACATTATTTTATTGAATCCTCCAACAGAGATGAAAATGAAATTTATACTCTTCATTGCCTAAGCCTTCATCTAGATTGAAATCACCGATTTTGAACTACCATTGACACCCTCTCATCATCTCTGTTGCGAAACTAATGGAATAAAGCCACCGCGTCGGAGTTTCTCATATCTCTATGAACAGGTGAGTGTCTTCCTTTCATAAATTCCCTAGTTTAAACTTTGAAAAATAGAAGGACCAATTTTGTTGAAATCTTAGCTTTTCCTTCTCCTGAAATTTGAATCCCATTACTTTAAAATTGAATTTCTGCCAAGTTTTTTAATCGGTGTAGAGTTAGAGTTAAAACTTAAACTCCAATATTCTTACAAGAGTACAAAACCCCAAATCCTTTTTGAGAAAAAAAATTAGAGTATTTTAATTTTAATTTTATAATTTTTTATTTAACTATTTTAAAAATATGAGAGTATTACGTTAATCTTATGTTTTTAAAATGACTTCCAACAGAGATGAAGATGAAATTCGTGCTCTTCATCTTGATCGAAATCACCATTTCGCAACTACCGTTGACACCCTCTCATCCTTTCTGTTGCAAAACCAATGTAGTAAAGCCACCGCGTCGGAGTTCCTCATATCTCCGGGAACGCTGCTCCTAAAAGGTGAGAGTCTTCCTTTCATAAATTCCTTAGTTTAAACATTGAAAAGTAATATTAAGCGTAGAATCTTTGCTTCTGCTTAAAAGAAGTCTACTGTCAGCAGACCAGCTTTATAAAAGTCAATATAGTTAGTTAATTGCAGTTTTCGATGAAATATCTTCGGCTAGAAGTTTGAAATAAGATTGAATCTCACATGCTATACCTGATCTGGTAAACAGGCCAAACATGGCCACGAAAGTTGGTGACAAATTCCCCTGTAGTTCCATTCCATATCTTCACAGATTTATCAAAATATGCACTAGCTATCCATTGTCCATTGGATGAAAAATAGACATGGTTCACAAGCTGTCAACAAACAAATATAACTTGTATCATTAACCTTATGCTTAGAAAACTAGTTGACTCCATTATCATTATTTTAATAACATTAATCTATCTGTTATCAATGTCTAGGGAATTAAGACCGCTTCACTGTAATTCATTCCTCATGTTTTCAGAATGAACTCCAATGCAAAAAGTGCATAAAATAATTAGATGATGAAAAAAATTTATAAACAAGCTCATTTATGGTTTCAAATCAGATGATGAAACAGGTGCAGGTAGGTCCAATAGAGATAGACCTTCTTTCAATCCACATAACTCCAAGAAGGGACCTATAGGCCTTAATCTTATTCTCTTTGGTATTAGCACATTTAACCTTATCCTACTCAAATTCTACTCGTACATTTCTAAGCTTAGTAATTCAATGTCCCTATCATTGCACTTTCCTTGTCAAGTTGTTCAACCAGCTTCTTATTTTCTTATATATGAGAGTCTTATATATGAGATAGTTTTTCAACCAATTGTCTTATATATGAGATAGTTTTTCAACCAATTGTTCTTCATTTATCTCAAGCTGTTCAACCACTGACTCAAGCTGTTCATTTATTGAACATTTTGTCGAAACACATCATATTCTTAAGAGATGGACTTCAAAATATAGATTACTGAAAGGGAAAAAGAACATACCAGGTAACATTGGACGAGATTTTGCGTAAGTCCCAAAGTTTTATGGTCTGAATTTTATCGATAGAAATGAAATAGCATACATCTCCACGGGTATCAATAAATGCAATGCCCTCAAGATGCCCCATCAAAACCCCTGCTGGCTTGCCTTTAGCATTTATTTAAGCAACGCCGATCCCAGACCTAAACAAATTTGTACATTAGAATGTGCCCCTGACAAAAAATCAAGCGAGAAAGTACAAACAAACAGCTCTAGTTATGACATTAAGTACAAACAAACAGCTCTAATGGTGAATTCATTACAGGTGACCGGAGCACAAGTTGCAACACTGAATGGTGATGAAACTCAAAAATATGTCCCGCCACAGTAATTACTTTTCCTACTTACATCACACTCATATATTGAATATAACCATCTCTATTAAGAACAAATTTAAGACCATTCAGTAAATGTTGGGCAGCACATATAACACTGCTTTATTAAATAACCCCCTCCTCTATCTTTAGCAGGTCTGAGTAGCACTATATAATGGATGTACTCTATATAATGGATGTACTATAGAAAATGAACTCAAGGTAAGCATTATATAGAAAGTGTTTGGAAAGTTTATCATTTATATGTATCGAGATGTGTCTTAGTTAGTATTCGAAATAATTGTATTTTTCGGTGCTTTACAGGAGCTAGTTAATTCATTGGAAAAGAAAACTAAACAGGAGATTCCTGCTAATTTTACTGAAAACGAAGTGATTAATAAGCTTACAACAGAAAATGAACAGCTCAAAGTAAGCATGATCTAGAAAGTGGTTGGAAAATTTATCATTTATGCATATCGAGATGTGTCATAGTATCCGAAATAATTGTAATTTTTGGTGCTTTACAGGAGCTGGTTAGTTCATTGGAAAAGAAAACTAAAGAGGAGTTTCCTGCTAGTTTTACCGACAATGAAGTGATTAATAAGCTTAGAGAAGAAAAGGAACATTTTAAGGTATAAATTTTGTCGAGCATTTGAAGTTTATTTTTCTCAGTTTGTCCTAATATCAATGATAATTATTTTTACTTCTGATACTTCGCAGGATCAGGTTAGTTCATTGGAAAGGAAAATTGATGAGACAGAAAAGAAATTGATGAGAGTATTTCGTTAATCTTATGTTTTTAAAATGACTTCCAACAGAGATGAAGATGAAATTCGTGCTCTTCATCTTGATCGAAATCACCATTTCGCAACTACCGTCGATACCCTCTCATCCTTTCTGTTGCAAAACCAATGTAGTAAAGCCACCGCGTCGGAGTTCCTCATATCTCCGGGAATGCTGCTCCTAAAAGGTGAGAGTCTTCCTTTCATAAATTCCTTAGTTTAAACATTGAGAAGTAAAAGGACCAATTTTGTGTAAATCTTAGCTTTTCCTTCTCTCCCGATATTTGAATCCCATTATATTTCTTGAAGGGAATTGGGTTTATTGTTACTTTAAAATTGGATTTTTGCTATGTTTCGGTATGGGTGTAGAGTTAGAGTTAAAATATAAACTTTAATATTGATGTAGAGTTAGAGTTAAAAGCAAATAATCCCACTCTTACGAAACTGGTATAATATTAGAGGCCATTAAATTGTTATTTTGGAACTTGAATAAATATTAAAGAGTTTGATTCAAAATGCTTTTTCATAAAACTTGATGTTGATAGTAGTTGTATCATATTGCATAAGTATATTCTCTCTCACAATGGTTCCATCTGGACAAATATTTGATAGGTATCGTCCAATTACAAAGCGGTGATATTTAAGTATCTTACCAATGAAAAGGACTCTGAATCCCTCTATGTTAAATTGGTTGATGAGTTTGAGAGATACAAAATGTGTGAGAAATATTTGAGTTTGATCTGCATTATATAGGTGATTCTTATTGTTGTTTTGTTGGTTGTATTTTAATTTTAGTACTTGTTTTGTTGGATGTATTTTAATTTTAGTACTTGTTTTGTTGGTTGTATCTTAATTGTTTGAACATATTATATGAATTAGGCAGCATGCATGATTCTGCTCATTTTTAATTAATTTGTTTGGATGCTCTTAACAACTTTCATTCTGTCCTTATTTTTTTTTTTAGATATTAAGCATCTAGAAATTGAATAGTTTGGAGAACGATATAGATAGTCAATCCTCTTTCATTGCTTTCTTTTGTTCTAATTTCTCTCATAACTTATCATGTTTTGTGATTTTTTTGCTCTTATTAATATAGAGTTGGACTTGATATTCCAACAATTGTAGTTCGATAAAAGAACTTGAAATTGTCCCGCGTGATGGTGTTCTGCTCCAAACGTATGTTTATGCAGTGACGTGACATTTTTTAATATATCAGAAAACTATGTATGCATTTTTTGAACTATTTAATTGGAAAGTAGACAATGATAGGTTTGCTGCTCTGTACTCAATCTATAAAATCCTGGAAAATAAATTGGTGTTCTCATTTTCCTTCTTCCAATGTTACAAAATTGGTGCCAACTTTGAGTTACATTACATCTTTGCTCTTATCTGATGTAATTGGCTGGTTGTTCTTTCTTGTTTTGATATGAAATTCTTAAACTTCAGAGAGTTATGGGCCATCAATGTTGTGGTAGAGGTTTCAGTCATTGTTAAGGGTTTGAATCCTGTTTCATGTTAACAGAAAAACTTAGTTGGGAGGGGCAACCTGCCCTGTATGCCTTCAAAATTTCCGGAGGAGATTAGTCATTGTTAAAGAATGGTGAGTATTAGGAGAAAAAATAAAGTGGTTTAATTCCTCCCAAATTTTAGGCGAAACTTACCAACCTGGGCAATGGTTGTAATTTGAATAGATAATGTCACAAAAGGGTTAAATTTCATCCACAATACAGATTTTGCTAAATTTTTCCTATGATTTTTATAAATGATCCTTATGATTGCAGAATTCACGTTGTAATGCATGATGTGTGCACTGCTGCTTGCACTGGTGCGTCTGGTTTCAGATTTCATCCAACCGATGAAGAATTGGTGAATCACTACTTGTGTAGAAAATGTGCTGGCCAATAAATTTCTGTTCCCGTTGTTATAGAAGTTGATTTGTATAAGTTTGATCCATGGAAGCTTCCTAGCACTTCATTTTTTTTTCAATTTCACTTATCAGTATTTTCTAAATTTCTTTCCAATTGCATATGAATAATTTTTTTGTTATGTATGCAGAAATGGGTTATCGCAGTGAGAAAGAATGGTACTTCTTTCCAAGGGACCGTAAATACCCGAACGGTTCTCGGCCTAACTGGGCTACCAGAAGTAGTTACTAGAAGGCTACCAGAGCTGATAAACAAATTGGAAAACTGAAACCAATGGGGATAAACAACGCATTGGGTTTCTATGCCGGTAAAGCCCTCAAAGGAGTGAAAACTAATTGGATTATGCACGAGTATCATCTTGCCAACGCTTATAGGTCCGCCGACAAGAAAAATAACTCGAGGGTATGTCTGGTGTCTGATTACATTCTTCAATTACTTTGACTTTTAGAATTATTATTGATGGTGTCAAGGTGTTTATGGAAATTTTTGATAGAAAAATTTATCTGATTTTAGTATGGTTTATTTATGATCTGCAGCTAGCTAGATGATTGGGTGTTGTGTATTGAATGGATTCTCAGGCACCATCAAATCCGGTATGATATTTGATGTAATTCACTGTATTTTTTGTATGATTTGATTGCTGATACAATTTCCCCAACCTCAGGGATATACTACACAATATAGCACTGATGGACTCAAGGATTGTGATAAATTATTGATTGACTATCTGTAGTAGCATTCAAACACGTCAGTTAATATCTGCAGCAGCATTCAATCTCGTAGAATTTGGACTACAGTAGAGGATGCTTTGCTGGTTGTGCCTCGTTGTTCTCTTGAAATTAAACTGTCTGATGTGCTAAAAGCTCCTGATGAGTGTGAACCCGACCTTTGTTTTTCTCCATTGCCACTTCAGTGTCTGGTGTGTTCTGTGGGTTTCATTTTACGATGTAGTTTATATTCAATCCAACTTAGATTTTGAAGAAGTGCTTGATGTTGAGTATGTGTTCGTTGTTCCAAAAGTGATTGTTGTGTTAATTGTTTCGATAGTGCTTGTTCTCCCTTTCATTGTTTCATATGTTTTACTTGAAATAATCATTATGTTGCAGTGAGGGGTGTATGATTTTCTTCTTAAAATTGAGAAACATATCCTAGATTTTGCTCCTTCAAACTGGAAGGTTTATGATTTAAGTTCTGCTCACTAGGATTCTGATGTGCCTGCTGATTTGAAATGATGTAATGAAACTAAGAGATACCCTGTGTAAATTATGTTCCTTTAACAAGTGACTATTGTGCTCCTTAGAATTAATTTAGTTATGAATTGAATGTTGCTCCTTAGAATTAATTTAGTTATGAATTGAATGTTGCTCCTTAAGACGTGTGCAAAAAGTTCATTTGAATTTCCTGTAAGTAAGTTCTATGTTGTTTCTTTAATATAGGTTTATTTTATGGAATACTGTGTGCTAAAAGTTCATTTGAATTTTTTTTAATTTTAGAAATATATTAACTGTGGAATTACTTGCGGATTAAAGATTTCCTGCGGATTTACCTTTGAAATACCTACGATTTTTATCTATGGATAACAAAAACAAAGTTATTTATGGCGGTTTTAACCGCCGCAATTTTCAATTTACGACAATTCCCTACCCGTCGCAACATAGAACGACAGTTGGAGTGGCAGTTTTAGAAACCGTCGCAATACTTCCTGGCGACACACGTTTTTGCGACAAAAACAAAATCGTCGTGACTAGAAAATTGCGGCGGTTCAAACCGTCGTAATCTTCCAATATTAACCGTCGCAACTTGCGAATTTTCTTGTAGTGTCTCTTCGGCTGTCCTCCTTAGGAATCGTCAAGAAACTCTACTCCCCAAGATGAATGTATTCTCCGTGAATGGCATCTTTGAGTTTCTTCCCAATTCTCGAACTTTCCTGACTTGATCTATTCCTCGTGGATAGCTTGCCTTGAATGTCTCGGGGTTCGGGTACCCACTACGGTCATAATCTTGGACCGCTAGAAGTCGCTGGATAGTAAACCTCGCACGTTTACCAGTGGTTTTTATCTTTAAAAGAGTTATCTCTCCCAATGGAAAGGAGATGATAGACCCACGGGCTTCTTAAAAGCATCGGCCTCCTCTTGGGCATTATTCAAGGACCCTACGGCTTCTTAGAAGTATTCACAGCCTCCTCTTAGGCGTCGTATAATGATCTCTTCCTCCGGGAATGATAGCCTCCTCTTGGGCTTTGTACAAGGACCCGTCGGCTTCTTAAAAGTTTCCAGCCTCCTCTTGGGCTTCGTACAAATTGTCCCGACGACCTCCTAGAGGTATAGGAACAGAACTTAATCATCCTCATAGAACAGTCCTTTCATAGAGTCTACTACTGTTTCTCAAAGCATAGTACAAAAGATGAAACTCTAGACTTGGACAGTCTAACTTCCTTGAGTCTCAAAGACATTCTCAAGCACCCTTCGTTAAATAGGAAGGAAACCCACAGACTCGGACAGTCTCAATACCCTTTGGATTTCCCGTTTCCTCAAAGAAAAGGAAATATCCCTGATCCTCGAATCAAAATCCCTGAGGGCCAACATTACTCATATAAGAACTGATTTTCTCTTTTAAAATCAGTATATTGGATCTGTCACTCAACTGAAACAAACCTTTAGCCTCCATCTCGGGCTTCGTACGAGATACAAAAACACTCTCTTGTTGAGTCAAACTTTTAGCCTCTATCTCGGGCTTCGTACGAGACACAAAGACTCCCTCGTAGAGTTAAACAAACAATAGCCTCTATCTCGGGCTTCGTACGAGACACAAAGACTCCATCGTCGAGTCAAAACCTTTTAGCCTCTCTCTCGGGCTTTGTACGGGACACAAAATAGCCTCCTCTTAGGCTTTGTCTAATGATTTTCCTAGCGGAAATTAGCCTCCTCTTAGGCTTTGTATAAGAAAACCACTGGTTAATCCAATTAACCTTTTAGCATCAAAGATGTGCCTCGTTCACAGTACACAATCATCAATAACTCCTTCCCCTTCATCTAATCGCTGTAAGCGGCGAGCCTCTGGATCATCTACATCCATGCCACTGTCCCTCTTTTAGCATGAGAAATTCCTAAGGAAATATGGCATTGCTCTACACTGAGTTAAAGTCTTCTCCTTCAGTTTAAAACCCTTCCTTCGGAAATTATGGCATTGCTCGGATCCGCGTATCCCAGTTAAAGTAATTCTCTTTCTCCAATCTTTAGAGATGACAAATTCTCTCTAAACCCGAGACCTTTCAGCTTCACGTCTTGGGCTTTGAACAAGACACAAATAGACCTTTCAGCTTCACATCTTGGGCTTTGAACAAGATACAAATTACCTTTCGCTTCACGTCTTGGGCTTTGAACAAGACACCAAAAACACCCATTTCCTCCCATAGAATAGGAGGAACTACGAACGCTCTGATTTCCCTGTTTCGGTAAACGGGAATACGTAGGCATAAGATCGAAAGAAAAGATCTTAGCGAGCGCAATCAACAAAAAACCCAAATCCCATATCTCAATCAATCAAAAGCAGTATTTCAAAAACATCAGTCCTAACATCCTAATCCTTGTTCCCCGTCAGAAACCTTCTGCCCAGGTAAAAAAGAAAGAAAACAGTATTGGCGAAAATACAAATAACCAGTACAAAGGCCCCCCCACATTGATAGCATCCGTAACCTAACAGACCGCTGTTTAAACTCAGTATGCAAGCAGGGTTAATTGGAGACATCTATTTCCCTTCCTTATTCAGCTCACAATAAGATAAAAAATGAATCGACTTGTAGTCAAAGCTCAAACCGCAGAGAGCGACCAGCGCTTAAGAACCGCGTCCAAAATCGCTCGCTACAGCAAGGAATGTTGAAGATAAGCTGAAAATTGCCAACAAAGAGCTTGCAGATGTCACGGCAGATCTGAAGTTGGTTAAAATTCAAGCTGGAATCAAGAGGCGCAAAGGAGCCAATGAAGATGAAGCCTTGTTGATGCACATGGGCTCATTATCTGATGCACTGGAAAAAAGAGACGTCGTGATCAAAGAACTGATTGAGAAGCCACATCATCAGCGTACCCGCATCCTGTTCGAAGAGATTAAGTATTCCAGCCAGAAGCTGAAGGACGTAGAGCTATCGGATTAATGATTTTTGTCATTTCTTTGTAATTTGCAATGGTTACCATCAGAATTGTTGATGGATCCATTTGACTGCTTGTTTCTTTTTCTGTTGTTGAAACTATGACAAATGTGCTTGAAACTTTTGGGAATTTGTATGAAATGAGATATTTCTGTTTACAATTTCTGGTCTTCAGATATATGTGATAAGATGTCTGCACACTGGCACACTACAAAATCATTATTTCTGGTCTTCAGATATTTGTGATCGGCGTATATGAATGTCACTTCAAGGCAAAACTCAATAATCATGATTTCTGGTCGTCAGGAATTCATGGTTACGATTGGAATCAGGATATGAAAAGTATCTTGAAATGACAAACATAACTGTGCATTTGCATTTACATAGCATATCATTTTTGCATTGCAGGTTTCGTTTTGCAGGCGCCTGCTAACCTTTATTTGGTTTTCAGGCACGATAGCTGATACCCCAGTTCACCGATATTCTACCCGACGCAATCAAGCTAGAGTTATGGAACAAGTTCAGTCTGAATTAGCTGATTTGAGGGGGAGGATGGAGCAGTTCATGAACCTTATGCAGGGGATTACTCAAGGTCAGCAAGAGCTGAGGGCCGGTCAGGAAACTATAAGGGTTGGTCAAGATGCCATGAGAGTCACCATTCAGAGGCTGGAGACTGAAATCCCAAATCACAATGTGCGCACTCCTCCTGTTGGCAACATCCCCACTGGTGGGGTACATCTGGGATTTGATAATGGTGGTTTAGAGGATGGACAAGATGACTAGTTTACCGCATTCAACAATGACATGGGTTTCCACAATGAGGACCAGAAGTACGAAGGGCTAGATGAAAGACTCAAGGCTATTGAGAGCCAAAATCCTCTGGGAATTGACGTAGAAGACATGGGACTCGTGCAGGGTGTGAGAATCCCTCCCAAGTTCAAGCTTCCTACATTGGATAAGTACAATGGCAGTACCTGTCCCAAAACACATTTGCAGGCTTACAATCGTAAGATTGCCGCTTATATTGAAGACTAAAAGCTCTGGATGTATTTTTTCCAGGACAGCCTGTCAGGCGCCTCCCTGGAATGGTACGTTAAGCTGGATAGGGTTCATATAAAGAGCTGGAAAGATTTGTGCGTTGCGTTTCTGAAGTAGTATCAATATAATTTGGACATGGCACCCAATCATACTCAGTTGCAGAGTATGACTCAGGATCCTAAGGAGGGCTTTAAACAGTACGCACAGAGATGGAGAGAATTGGCTGCTCGAGTTCAACCACCTTTGGCTGATCGTGAGATGGCTGATATGTTCATGAGCACACTCCAAGGGACGTATTTGGATAGATTGGCTGCGTGTCCTTCCACAGGGTTTGCCGACATTATTGTTGTTGGGGAACGAATAGAGAGTCTGCTGAAGTTAGGTAAGATTCAAGACGTCAGTGGGACTGGTGCTTCGAGTTCGAGGAAACCCTTTGCTAATGGATCAAGGAAAAGAGAAGGGGAGTCCAGTGCTGTGTATAGAGGAGGGGGCAGAGGTAGGTCTCATCCTATCATCAGGTGGATGCTATAACCATTCCGGTTCCAGCAGGACAGCAAGCTCCAGATCAGCAAGCTAGACCCCGATTTCAGGCTAATAGACCAAGGGACCGTAAGTTTGATCCCTTGCCTATGACATATGCTGCTTTGTTACCACAATTGCTCAAAGAGAAGTTGGTTGAACTTCGGACTATGAGGCCGCTAGATGCTGGAAAATTGCCTCAAGGATATGATGCTAATGCTCGATGTGAATTTCATTCCGGTGCGCAAGGTCACTCGATAGAAAAGTGCTGGGCTTTTCACCATAAGGTTCAGGACTTGATTGACGCAAAAGCTATTAATTTCTCTAAGCCGCCAAATGTTCGTGATAATCCAATGCCCCATCATGGAGGTGCAAGCATGAATGCTATTTCTGATGGTGAGAAATTGAATCTGATTACTGATGTTAACTTGGTAAAGACTCTGCTGTTGATTGTAAAAGAGAGTTTGTTAAAAGGAAAGGTATTTCCTGGATGTGGCTCTGATTGTGAAGATTGTGTAAGACAGATTAATGGCTGCAGTAAGTTGAAGTTGGACTGCAGGATCTTATGGACGAAGGAAGTCTTCAGTTTGATAAGGTAGAGAAGGAAAAAGATGTTTCTGCCGTTACCATTTATTATAATCCAGTTGAAATACAGGTGCCCGTTAAAGAGCCTGTTGCTATCATCGTGCCCGAGAGGCCGAGACCAGTTATGATTATGGTTCCTGAATCTGCTTCTTATGTGTCTAATAGGGCAGTTCCATGGCAATATGGAACTAATACTCATCAAGGAGGAAGTCAACAGAAAGCAGAGGCTGTTGGTACCAGTGTTGAGAATGTCAGTGGACCAAGTGGTTTCACTAGGAGTGGTCAACTGTTTGCTCCCCATACTCTAAGGAGTGATAAAGAAGCTGAAGCCGCTACAAGAGCAAAAGGAAAACAGGTTGTTGATGACAAGGTGACTGTTCAGGAAGAGGACCCTAAAGTCAATTTTGATAATGATGTTGAGGAATTTATGAGGTTTATCAAAAAGAGCGATTACAAGATCATTGATCAGCTCAATCAGACACCCTCTAAAATCTCAATATTATCCCTGTTAATGAGTTCAGATGCACACCGGGCTGCTTTGTTGAAGGTTTTGAATATGGCATACGTTCCCCATAAGATCACCGTGAATCAGTTGGAGGGAGTAATTTCTAATGTCAATGTGAGCCACAGATTGGGGTTTACGAATAGGGACTTGACTCCAGATGGACGTAATCACAACAAGGCGTTGCACATCACACTTGAATGCAAAGGAGTTGTTTTGTCGCATGTGTTGGTCGACACAGGTTCTTCCTTGAATGTGTTACCCAAAAAGGCCCTGATGAAAATTGAAGTAGACGGTTTGATTCTTAGACCCAGCGATCTGATTGTGAGAGCTTTCGATGGATCCCAAAGATCGGTGTTTGGAGAGGTAGAATTACCAATACAGGTTGGTCCACAGATATTCAAGACAATCTTTCACATTATGGACATTCAGCCTGCTTACAGCTGTTTGTTGGGCCGGCCGTGGATTCACGCAGCAAGCGCAGTTACCTCCACACTACATCAGAAGCTCAAATACGTGTTTGAGGGTCAAGTGATTACTGTTTGCGGTGAGAAAGACATATTTGTGAAAATGGATGGAGAAATTCACGAAACCCTGTGCCAGTCTTTTGAAGCCCTGAATGTCAACAAATCCCCAGAATCTGCTTCAACATCAGTAGTGTCAAATGTGCCAGTTGGGCCGAGTGCATCAGTTGCGTCCTACAAGCAGGCCAGAGAAGTGGTTGAAAGCGGAAATGCCCAAGGTTAGGGTAAAGCTATTGAAGTGTTTGTGAAAGAAGATAAGTTTGGCATTGGATACCAACCGGACCGGACGCCAGTTCCCCGATTTCGTGGGCCAATCAATTTCAACAACGGAGGAATTATCAACCCTAATCAGTCCTGCTCAGTAATAGAAGATGACGCTGAAAGCTCAGATTATCTGGACAGATGGGTGTATTCACTGGCTCCGGGTGAGGCATTGCAAAACTGGTCTAGTGAAGAAATCATTCATGTTGTGCACCATTCAGAGTAATAATTCTTGTCTTTCATAATGCATAAAATCCCACACTCTGCCCAAGGTGTGAGGATCCATTTGTAGGGCCACCATATTTTCTCATATAATGTTCAAACATCAATAAAAATGACGTTTTTGTTTACAAATTTGTGTTCCTTTATTCCTTCTATTTTTTATTTTTGCACAAAGAAAATTAAAAATGATAATGCACTTTCTTTTCTTTTGTTTTCAAGCAAAATAATCTAAAATAAAGCATCAATCCAATCATGCAGACTTGATTTTGTGAATTCCTCTGAAAATGATTCTGTTATGCCCACGTATGATTTCGATAATCCGATCTATCAAGCCGAGGAGGAAAGTGATGAGGACTATGAATTCCCTGAAGAGTTGGCTAGGTTGTTGAAACAAGAAGAGAAGACCATTCAGCCTCATCAGGAAGCTCTTGAGATTATCAATATTGGTTCAGAAGAGAGCAAGAAAGAGATCAAGATCGGTGCAAGTCTGCGGGCTGATGTAAAGCAAGAGCTGATAGTCATGCTACGTAAATACGTTGACATCTTCGCTTGGTCATATCAAGATATGCCAGGTTTAGATACAGACATAGTTGTGCATAGACTACCATTGAAAGAGGACTGTCCACCGGTCAAGCAAAAGTTGCGCAGAACGAAACCAGAAATGGCTTTGAAGATCAAGGAAGAGGTACAGAAACAGTTGGATGCAGGTTTTCTGGCAGTAACCAACTATCCTCCCTGGGTGGCCAACATAGTACCGGTGCCGAAGAAAGATGGCAAAGTTAGAATGTGTGTGGATTACAGAGATCTCAACAGGGCGAGCCCTAAAGATGACTTTCCACTCCCTCATATTGATGTGCTGGTTGACAATACTGCTCAGTTTTCAGTGTTCTCATTTATGGATGGATTCTCCGGGTACAATCAGATAAAGATGGCGCCTAAAGACATAGAGAAGACAACATTCATTACCCCGTGGGGTACCTTCTGTTACAAAGTAATGCCTTTTGGGTTGAAGAACGCAGGGGCAACTTATCAAAGAGCAATGGTGACGTTATTCCACGGTCTAATTCATAAAGAGATCGAATGATATGTGGATGACATGATTGCTAAATCAAAGACAGAAGAGGAACATCTGATTAACTTGAAGAAGTTGTTTGAGAGGTTGAGGAAATTCAGGTTGAGACTGAATCCTAACAAGTGTACTTTCGGCGTGCGGTCCAGAAAATTGTTGGGTTTCATTGTCAGTGAAAAAGGAATAGAGGTTGATCCTGCTAAAGTGAGAGCTATACAAGATATGCCTGTACCGAGAACTGAGAAAGAAGTTCGCGGATTTCTAGGGAGATTGAACTACATTTCAAGGTTCATATCTCACCTAACTGCCACCTGCGAACCAATATTCAAAATGGTAAGAAAAGATCAAACGGTCAGGTGGAATGATGATTGTCAAAATGCATTCGATAAGATAAAAAGATATTTGCAGGAACCTCTGATTCTGATACCTCCAGTTCAAGGGAGACCACTGATTATGTACTTGATAGTGCTCGAAGGATCTATGGGTTGTGTTCTCGGTCAACACGACGAGACAGGTAGGAAAGAACATGCTATCTACTACCTGAGCAAGAAGTTTACAGATTGTGAATCGCGTTACTCAATGCTTGAGAAGACATGATGCGCACTCGCATGGGCCGCAAAGCGATTGAGACAATATATGCTCACACATACAACCCTGTTGATCTCAAAAATGGATCCGGTCAAGTATATTTTTGAGAAACCAGCACTTACAGGCAAAGTTGCAAGGTGGCAGATGGTACTGACAGAGTACGATATTCAATTTACTTCGCAAAAAGCAATCAAAGGAAGTATATTGTCAGATTATCTTGCGCAACAGCCTCTTGATGATTACCATCCCATGAAGTTTGATTTCCCTGATGAGGACATCATGTTTCTCAAAGCGAAAGACTGCGGGGAACCACTTCTGGTGGAGGGGCCTGACCCTGAATCCAAATGGAGTTTGATGTTTGATGGGGCAGTTAATATGAATGGGTGCGGAGTTGGTGAAGTTCTCATTACGCCAGAAGGCGTTCACATGCCCTTCACTGCCCGAGTAACTTTCGGGTGTACCAACAATGAAGCAGAATACGAAGCTTGCATACTAGGGATTGAGGAGGCTATTGATTTACGAATCAAGACCCTCGATATCTTTGGTGATTCAGCACTGGTAATCAATCAAGTAAAGGGAACTTAGCACACACATCAGCAGAATTTGATTCCGTATAGAGATTATACGAGGAGATTGCTGACATTCTTTACAACTGTCAAGTTATACCATGTTCCCAGAGATGAAAATAAGTTTGCAGACGCCTTGGCCACTATATCTTCAATGATTAAAGTGCACGATTGGAACTTTGTGCCCAGGATTGATGTATCTCGTCTTGATAGACCTGCTTTTGTGTTTGATGTTGATGCAGTGTCTGACGACAAACCTTGGTACCATGACATTAAATGCTTCTTGGAAAATCAAGAATACCCGCCTGGGGCATCTTCCAAAGACAAGAAGACATTAAGAAGGCTAGCCGGTAGTTTCTTCTTGAACAAAGATGGCGTGCTGTATAAAAGAAATTTTGACACTGTTCTTCTCAGATGTGCGGATAGACACGAAGCATACCTGTTGATGATTGAAGTGCACGAAGGCTCTTTCGGTACCCATGCCGGAGGACATGCGATGGCTAAGAAATTTTTGAGATTGGGATATTATTGGTTGACAATGGAGTCAGATTGCTGCAAATATGCTCACAAGTGCCATAAATGCCAGATCTATGCAGACAAATTACACGTTCCTCCAAATCCGTTGAGTATCATGTCCTCTCCGTGGCCCTTTGCAATGTGGGGCATTGATATGATCGGGAAAATTGAGCCTACTGATTCAAACGGCCATCGTTTCATCTTGGTCGCCATTGATTACTTCACTAAATGGGTTGAAGCAGCATCTTATGCCAATGTCACTAAGCAAGTAGTAGCTCGTTTCTTAAAACGAGATATTATTTGTCGATATGGAGTTCCTGAGAGAATCATTACTGATAATGGTTCTAATTTGAATAATAAGATGATGGTTGAGCTATACCGGGACATCACAATTCTTCTCTGTACCGCCCAAAGATGAATGGCGCGGTCGAAGCGGCCAACAAAAATATCAAGAAGATTGTACAAAAGATGGTTGTCATGTACAAAAATTGGCATGAGATGTTACCATTGGCTTTGCATGGGTATCGAACATCAGTCCGCATGTCCACTGGGGCAACACCATACTCACTTGTATACGGTATGGAGGCAGTTCTACCGGTAGAAGTTGAGATTCCTTCTCTCCGAGTATTGATGGACGTTAAGCTAGATGAAGCTGAATGGGTACGAGCCAGATTTGATCAGCTGAACCTTATTGAGGAAAAGTGATTAGCAGCAATATGTCATGGTTAGCTATACCAGCGCAGAATGAAGAGGGCATTCGATCAAAAGGTTCGACCTCAAGTTTACAAGGTCGGAGATGTGGTAATCAAGAGAATACTTCCTTCAAGTACAGATCACAGGGGTAAATGGACTCCTAATTATGAAGGTCCATTCATGGTTAAAAAGGTTTTCTCAGGTGGAGCCTTATTGCTGACAACCATGGACGGTGAAGACTTTTCATCCCCTGTTAATTCAGATGCAGTTAAAAAATACTTCGTATAAATAGACCCGCTGGATAAAAGAAAAAAGAATCCAGGCAAAAAAGGGCATCCCGGCGAACCAAAAACAGAATAAAGGTTCGGGCAAAAGTTAGGGATATAATTGAAAAAATTATACACCCGGTAAGTTGAAAACCCGAAAGGGCAACTTAGGCAAAAATGGGTATCCCGGTGGATTGAAAACCTAAAAAGGCGATGCACGCAAAAGAGGGATTTAAGCGAATGACTGCAGTCTGAATTAATCTGTACGTTCTCTACTCTTCAGCAAATTAGCAAAGTTTCCGAAGGAGGAATTGTCCGACCACGAGCTTCCGAAGGCGAAGATAGTCAAGAGAGTTGGAATACATACTGGTTATAACAGAATCAGAAATCAGTTGGAATCCAATTTTCGCATTATCATTAGGATAGATTTCTTTTCTCAATTTTATGGCAATCAACTCTTTCAGGGGTTTGCTTCCGATTGTAAATTCGCCGATTTTGGCATTTCATCAATAAAATTGAATATTCGGTCACAAGCTTTTATTTTCATTTTACTGTTTTGTTTGCAAAAACGTTCGATTTTTTATAATAAAACATTACTTTGAAAATATCATGGCCTTGCAAAAACATGCAAAAGAGACAATTAAAATTACTTTGCTTGTTGGGCAACCTTGGATGGTGGACTCGAAAGAGGCCACGCAATATCCTGGGGCATGTGTATATATCTTTTCTGTTGCAGGTAGTGAGTACGATTGATCCAAGCAGCACGATCGTTATCTCTTAGCACAATCAACAGATATTTGCTATGACTTGATACTGTTGTATCTTATTAAGTCGATTCTTCCATTCAAGTTTTCCCACCAGGTGTTGTGACGGTTGTCGAAGATTGAATTCTTCTGTGTTGATAACAGTTATTAATGCAGTGAGCACTCCATGTCCATAACGAGTGCAAATCCTCTGGTACCTCGCAGATGATGTGAAGGGTAGTGCAAGAGCGAATGTTCGGAAGTTGAAGACAGGGTGTTCGTCTAAGAGTTTGAAAACGCTTGGTTTTCTATAAAATCCTCTTAAGAGACAAAGCTTCTCGCAGAAACATCCCTTGTGGGATTTATTCTCGGCAGGATGTACCAGCAAGTGGTAGTGTCATATTTCCCGCAGGTTTCAGCATGTGAAATTTGTCAAAGAATAATCCCCAGCGGAGTTGTTGACCCTCCCGAGCCTGGGGCGTTTTGAATTTCCCCAGCAAAAGATGTTCCCGGTCTGTTGTCCCCAGTAGAGTTTGAGGATGTTTGGTCTTCTGTAAAATCCTCTCAAAATGTTTTCCCCAGCAAGGTCTAAATAGATCGATGGACCCTCTTCTTCGGCAAAGTGTCAGCATATGATATTACCCAGCCGGTGGTGTAATTCTCAGTATTGCTCATTTACAGCTCAAAGTCCAATTTATTTTTGGTATACAGACAGTTGCTCGTATTATTCCAGCAGGTGGGATAATATTGCAGATGGTTGTTCCAACAGGTGGGGTGATCATTATATACAGTTTGTTCATATTATTCCAGCAGGTGGGATAGTATTATAGATGGTTGTTCCAGCAGGTGGGGTGATCATTTGGCAAAGCTTCCAAAGCCGGTTTGGTAAGCATCGAAGTCCAACAACGGATTGGAAAAAGTCCAACGACAGATTGGCAGAGCAGCTCAAGTCCATCGACAGTATGGCAAGCCAGTAGTCGTCTGGCGTCGTTCAAAAAGACATTGTTGAAAGTCCATCGACAGTATGGCAAGCCAGTAGTCGCTTGGCGTCGTTCAAAAGACAGATCTCTCTGACAGCGTTTCATTGAAGTTTCAATCCAGCAGTCTCGTTGGGTTTATATCCCATTTGTTCTTCATCATCCAGAGCAAATTTTTTGTTATATTTGGTATTCAACCACTATATACCTTGAACGTCTGAAAGCAATCGCTTTCAGACATTCAGGTCTACAGTGTTTGAATAGGGGCAGCTGTAATACCCCAAAATTTGCTCTCTCTTTTGGCATCCTAGCATAGCATTATCATATATCATATCATATCCATCTCATTAGCATTTGCATGGCATGTTTAACATAGAAAGATGAAACATAGCACCCCTCTTATCATCAAGGCATGTGATCAGGGGAAGGGTGGACAATCAAGGAATCATTCAAGGCACAAAAGGTCAAACAAGTTTACTCAAGGCCAGCCAAGAGGTTTTTCATGTCTCATACTACCTTAATTGATCATCCAAAACCTCAAGAAGGTGAGATTCATAGGAGATGGAAGCACTACATCCTTCACTATGCAAGAGATCCAAAAAATGAAGGAAAACCCTCAAAAGAGATGGTTCATTGGTTCAAAATCACCCTCAAGTGGCATATCTCATCATCCTTTAAGAGGATACACAATATACTCTGAGGAATTTGAAATTGAAGACTGCACATTTTTCCCTTAGGAGGTGGGTACCAAAACTAGGGTTTTCAATTAAATCAGGGCATCTCTGATTTTTTTGACAAAACTTGATGTCATGGTATTCTACATGTCCTTAAGTGTATGTGTGTGGAAAATTGCCTCTCAATTGGTTTTAGAAGTGGTTCAATTGGAAGAAAGATAAAAAATCAGGAAAATTGGGGCTAAGTCAAATAATCAGAGGAAAAAGTCAACTCTTAACTTTTTGAGGCCAAATTCATGAAATTCATGTTATATGTGACCAATGTACAAAAGTTGATCAAGAAACTCCAAAGGGATCATGAAAAAATCAAAATTTGAAAGGTTGCCATTTTTGGAGGAAATAGGGTTTCCAAAAATAGTAATTTTTGGCCATTTTGCATCAGACTTTGAACCAAGGCCATTCAAAATTGAAGCATAAAATGAAAATTCCACTCGGCCACAACAAAAGATCTTGTTTCAAGCTTCAAATCCATGTGTAGAACATTTCCATTGAATAAGAATTGAGAGAGTTATGGATAATCAAAGTTGAGGAAAACTTGGGCAAGAATTGCAAGTCAGCTTGGGCAAGTCTTAGGTCACGTGCAGTCATTTTCACAAACATGTGGTGGGCCAAATGTTTTGATCAATTACTCATGGTTAGAGGCCTCAAATGAAAAATCTTCCAACATGAAAGTTGTTCCTCTATGTGAGATCTTCAAAATTGGTGTTCATGTTTTTTTCATTTGATCAAAGGTTAAGAAGTTATGTTGGGTCCAAGTTGGTATGACCACACTAAAATTCTATGCCATGCTTGCCTTGCCAGCCAACCCCTTTGCCTCGCCCATAACCAGTTCCCATACCTTTGTGTTTCAATCCATTTCTCAACCTATTCCAAGCCTCAATTCAATTCATTTCTCATACTAAAGTTGTTCTATTATGATTCTTCTTTCCAATGACCTCAAAAACACAAACAATCCATCCCTAGTGAGGGGAACTACGTCGCTCTGATTCTCATGTTCCCGATGAGATACGTAGGCAGTGGGGTAGGGCCCATTCGAGCACTTCTTTTATTTTCCCTACATTTGTTTCTCGTTTCTTTTCCATTCTTTCTCCTTTCTTTCTTTCAGTTCCTTTTCCAGTATTCTTTCTTTACACCCTTTGATTGAAGAAGCAAGCTTGGATCCCATCGGGTACGATGGACGCGTGGGGATGCTAATACCTTCCTCACGCGTAACCGACTCCCGAATCCAATTCTCTTGGTCGCAAGACCATGCTCTATCCTTCCCTTCAGGTTTACGCGGTGTTTCCTTTCCCTCTCTTGGGATAAATACACATTGCTGGCGACTCTGTTTCGGTGCCACTTTCGCGTTTGTACTAGGATGAAAATCCTGGGAGCGACAATAGTCAATGTAGTGTCTATAATGCCAAGGGGGTTCGACCAAATTACAGAGGTCGAAGATTTAGACGCTTGCACTGAAGCAGAGATGGCAGCACACAAGCCTGTGTGCTACTATATCATGAATAATAGGTGCGTTGAAGAGCAGAATGCCTTCTTCGAGCGACCTACAGAGGCAATGAAAGGCCACCTAAAGCCTCTCTATATCACTAGGAAGGTGGAGAATGTACCAGTGAACAAGATATTAGTGGACTGTGGCGCAACAGTAAATCTGATGCCACATTTCTTATTGAACAAGATTAGCAAGTATGACACTGATACTAAGCCACATAATATGGTTCTTTCGAATTACAAAGGAAAAGTTGGCTCTACACTGGGTGTGATACAAGTTGACTTAACAGTTAGGATAATCACTAGGCCTACTGTCTTCATGGTAGTGGAAACAAAAGCCAACTATAATCTGCTCTTAGGACGAGAGTGGATACATGGCATTGGTGCAGTGCCATCTTCGATGCATCAACGAATCACCATCTGGACGCCAGTTGGCATAGTCGAGAACATTGAAGCTGATCAGGGGCATTTTAAGGCACAAATAAATCATGTCGACAGAAGACAGTTCGACAAGCACCTGGCTCATATTGCCCCTTGTGGCCCAGCAGATTTTGAGTTTGTCCCAGATGATGAAACATTTTGCTCATTATACTTACATTCAGTCGATGGATTCTGTTGGGATAAGGAGGTGCCAGGAGAAAGGCTCTCATACCTTGGCGAGCCTGCAGTAGACCCCATAGGGTGGGGAAGTGAATTCAGTGACAATGACTGAGTTCGAAGCATTGAGAAGAATTTTGGCCTACGTGGCTGAAACCAAATTACAAGCGGCTTTGGAAGCTGCTAATGAATATATGGATGTCGAGGCCAATTTCGGATTCCACCAAGAAGTTCCTGGTAAGGACTTCGACCCAGAGCCACCTGATAAGGTTCAGGGTGTAGAACAAGGCCAGAGGATTGATGCCATCTATGATGATGAGCCTTTGGGGTTTGAAAAGGATCCGATGGCGAAAAACATTAAGATGCTAGCGCAAAATCCATTAGAAGAAATTGACCTAGGAGAGGGGGCAACTAGAAGGCCAACATATGTCAGCGCCAATCTTGATCCACAACTTAAGGTCGAAGTCACCCAGTTGCTGCAGGAGTTTAAATACTGTTTCGCCTGGACTATGATGAGATGCATGGTTTGAGTAGAGAGTTGGTCGAACATAAGTTACCGATCAAGCCTGGGAAGAAGCCAGTCAAACAGAATCCAAGACGGTTTGCTCCAGAAATTCTCTCAAAGATAAAAGAGGAAGTCGAAAGACTCCTTTGATGCAAATTCATCCGTACTGCCAGGTATGTTGAATGGTTAGCTAATATTGTACATGTTATTAAAAAGAATGGTTCTTTAAGAGTTTGCATAGACTTTAGAGACCTAAATTCTGTAACTCCAAAGGATGAGTATTCTATGCATGTGGCAGAAATGTTAATCGATTCTGCCACAGGACATGAGTATCTTAGTATGTTAGATGGGTACTCTGGTTATGTCGCACCCTAATTTTTTACCCTAAGACCCCTTTTCTTTTTGCATGGCATCTTTAGGCCGTTCACTCTTTGTGTGTGTGTTTGCTATGACTAACAGGTTTGTGCAGGTGTGTTAAACTAAAGTTGATACAGGGGTTTGGTTTCTCGTGGGTCAAGGCTTTGGGCACATTATTCTTCAAAGAGGTTTTGGCCATTATTAAGAAGTTTTCAAGGTTACAAAGATCAAACATAAAAGTCAGGATCTATTCACTACCCAAATATCCAAGATAAATTTCCAAAGTAGTTGCTTGACATAATAACATTTTCATGTGATCAAATCTCATCGAATTCAAGTTTAACCATGATTGGATCCATAAATTCAAAACAAAGTCAAACTCAAGGCCGAGGTTACATGTCAAACTCAAACCAATTCTAAAAATTCAAGATTTAATGGTTCATTAGAAAGTTCATATTTCAAGGCCAAGTTCCTAAAATCCAAGTACAATTTTTTCTTTGATTAAGGATATACTTAAATCATGTTCAAGGATTCAAGTGTTTGCAAGATTTCAAAAAGGATGGATTGTCAACATGAAGAAAAATAACTTTAAGTTTGCAAAGTTTTATAGTGAACCATCACCAACCATGATTTCATCAATTATGTGAATATTTGGTCGATTATTAGCATATGACCTCATTAATTGGGATAAGCACGTCAAGTACATTAAACTTTCATCCTATGCCGTATGCTTTTTTTTGGAGTTATGAAGTTGACAAAGATGATATTACTACTGCCTCTAAACAAGTGCATGGCTTAATATCACATGTAACAAAAGGCACTTTGTTAATCAAGCAAACAAATCTCGTACGAAAACAACAAATGAATCAGTTTTTCCAGTTTTTCCAAGAGAACTACTCAAACAATTGCCATACATAAATTTCTCTACAGTCCATACATGTACAACCACTGCACACTTACAAACATACAAAACCAGTTACAGGACATTTGTTTTAGTCATTTTAGCCAATGGATTGCAATTGTCTCTTCCACAAGGATTTGCCATCTTTTGTTCCATCACTGTTGGGCTACTCCATATACCAATCTTTGACTCCTCCATCACCGGTTGTCTTTTCTGTTGATTGTCGGACAAAACCGAAGTTGCTCAACTCTTGAGCCACCAACCCACTCTATTTAAACTAAAACATACAAGAAATATACAAGATTCCAAAGTTCTTTAATTTACAGGTGAAGACGTGTACACTGTTTAAGAGATTAAAGTTTGCAAGGAAAAATACAAAGCTTTGAAGCTGCAAAACTTATGGACAAACTTGCGTATACTGTACAGAACACGAGACAAAAGAGGGGACACAACGGCTTGACTCAACTGGATCTCTATCTTCAATGTTAAGAGCTCACTTAAATTCTTATGATCCAAAAATTTTCCAATGGTTCTGAGATGTTTGATAAGCATACACAGGACATTTGTTCAGATATCACATCACCTATTTCTGACCCGACTGAAGGACAGCTCCTGGCACAACAATTTGGGATTCCTCATGAAGTAAAAAGATGTTTGGCCACTGTTTATGGCATGCTTCTTTCAGAACTACAACTTACCAAGCCTGAGAACATATACAGAAATCATAAGTAACATAGCTAAAAAAAGAGCAGAGTATGGAGGAGAAGGTTAGAATAATAAGAATCAGCGGGCAATTCATTAACATATATATGTAGGACTTGTATTGTAAACTGAAATCTCCATTGAATAATAAGAAATGTGAGCTGATCGTAAGTCCTACATCACTGCTAAAAGGAAGCATTCAAATTACTAGAAAGGATGGATGGATTTATGGCCCTGTGGCGGAAGACACCTTGACAAGTCTCGAAAGGCATTGCCACGACCGTGTATTGTAAGCGTCCCGCATTCAAAAGTGTTATAAAAATGTTTCTCCTGCATAAGTGTTGAATCCAGTCAAATCAGAATTCAAGGCAATAAAAATTCAAATCACAATCATGTTATAGACAACAGTTGATGAGAGGTGAAAGTAAAGACCTTTATCGTAGAACGAGGTTCTTGAGGTAACCGTGAATTCTGGAGGTGTTGCCTTGTTTTGCCTTTTTCAATGGTCACAGAGGTGTTGTTTCAATGGCCTTTTTGCTGAGAGAGGAAGCAGCTGTTACATATCAGCATCATACAATTAGAAACAACACGCATAAAAAACAGAATCACCATCAATTGAAACCAAACGAGTCTCAAGCAAGGATCAAAGAGTATGAATCACAAAGTTACAATTCTGTTTAAAAATATAAGTCATAGCATAAAGGAGGATGAAAGACTCAGCATGGTAATCTTTCTTTCCATTGGCACGGTTATTGATAAAGGAAACTTTGATGCAACTATTTGTGGCGGAACAGCGAGAAAATCTGTCAATTGTTTTGCCTTACCTAATAGGGATATAATGGTTCTTTTCCACGAGAATGATAAGGTAAACTTTCTTAAAAGACCTCTGTATAGGAACACTCCAATTTGAAAAATGCCAGGTGAAAGAAGTTGCACGAATCAAGCTCTATGTGCAGAGTTTCTGTTTGAAATTGTGAAGCCTCCTAAGTGCCCCGAATCTCATCGTCATTTAACCTCAAATTCAGGAATTGGTAGCACTTCTGATAGGTCCAATTTTTCAGCCCACCCGCTGGCTCTCTGTATTTGCTTTTGGAAATCTTCAAAATTACAACCTGCACCATCAAACACACAAATGTCAAGTTCCACCAACCAAAAAGGCTTTGGACTATAGGACTTTATTCAAGTAATAAAGTCGTTCCAACTTGACAATCCAAGAGATACCAACAATACAAGTTGACATCATTCAAGGTCATCTTTCCTGACAATGATGAGTTTCATCCAATAGAAGAAGTTGAAAACTCATAATACAAAATTCGAGCCTAGTTCTTACAATTCGGATTCAAATTTAACACTTTAAAGCATTTTAAGTTCAAGAAATTCAAAGTATGGTTATCAAAAAGTATGCCAAGAGGAGAAGATTAAACCTTTGAAACTCATCTACAAAGGGTTGCTTCTGGTGATGTTGCCAAGAAAAATAAGAACCATGTCAGTGCTTTATGCCTTGAAACTGATAAGTATAATCCTAGCACCATGAGACAACTTCAAGACCTCATGATTTCACCTCCAGAAACATTCTTGCACCGTGCTTCTACCTCAATACCCTTGAAAAAAAACTGCAAACAGCACAATCTTGACCAACTCGTAAATGGCCTTTTGAAATGCATTGAAGGAGAAAAATTCACCAAATCAAGAATCATCAAACATGGAAAAATCAAAAGGGCAAAGTTTTCTCGCATATTCATGACATAGGATCACAATAGTTTCTTTCCAAAACAAACTCCAAACACTTTCCAAACATAATTAGACAGGATAATTAAGAATTGGAAGGTTTTCATGGATGTCAGAATTAAGAAAGGAAATAATATTATCCTCATCAAGCAAACTCTAACCGTATTGAAAACAATTTTGATTTGTTTCCTAAACCATTAAACTCACTTCAAAATCGTAAGTTTTAGGCCTCAAATTTTGGGAATCAGAATCAATTTCCATCATATTCAAAAAGGAGAGTTATGGGCAATATCCCAAAGGAGATACCACCATCATAACCTTACAAAAATAGAATAGACAAAATCACACAAAGGGATCGTACCCAGGACAGCAAGGCAAGGCAACGGTCAGATCATATCACAATCAAACGGTATCAATCAACATTAAACGATTTCCAAAATTGAATCATCATTGGCTATCTATAAAAGGGACATCACACGAAACCTAGAGGACACGAAAACCAGCAAACGCAACCACAGAAATCATCAGTTTCATTCCCAAACCAAAAAGCAGAAAGATTCAGAAAAATCAGCATCATCTCACGAAGAAGGCAATCGGCGACGGAGGAGAACAACAAGAAACATTTCAAATCGTAGAAGGTAAAGAGAGAAAGAACTCATCCTTGAAGCCGTTCGTGTCCACTCATTCCATCTCCGGCGGCCTCACTTTTATGCTTTTCGCTTTATTCAATAACTGTTGTAAATGTAATCGCATGAACATAATGGATTGGGGCTGGGAATCTTGGGGCTAGGGTTGTTTGATTGCTTGATCGGGAGAGTTGGGAGGTTGAGGGAGTTGAGAGTGGCGGCGCCGTTAGGGTTCGTAACCCTAATTTTTTTTTAGAGGGGGGAGGACGATTTAAGGTTTCGTCTTGGGGAGAAAGAGAGAGTTAAACGAAGATGAACAAGCGAGAGAGAGTGAAAGCTGCGCTTTCATTCTTTGTTTTTTCTCTTTTAATCTAAAATAACTCTTTTAAAACAATTATTAAAACTAACACTTTTTCTAAACTAAAAATTAAAATGTTTTATAGCTTAAGTACTTTTTTTTTCCTCTTATTTAAAAATAGTTTTTTAGAAAATGAATAGAAACCTTTTTTTTTTCTCTCAAACTAAAAGTCTTCTTGATTTACAGGAGAATTTAATTAACCTTTTAATATAACTTTAACTTTTTTAAAATTAATTAAAACCTTTTACTAATAAGAAACCTTTTTTTCAAATTAATAACAACCTTTAATAATAACTCTAAAAAATAAAAAATAATAAACTTTGAAAATAATTAAACTCTAATAAGAAAACCTTTTTTAACTTTATTAATTTGACTTTAAAACAAATCAATAATTAAAACTTAAAAAAATAATAATTAGAACTTTTTATTAATAGGATAACCGTTGACTCCTTTTTTACTTAATAATCCTTAACTTAATCCTCAAAATAAAATCTTAATCATAATCGCTCTTTTAGGATCCCTCCTCGTGCTTGAGAGACGCTTGCATGTTTACTTATCTTATCTATGTCTAATGTCTTGCCTTCGTATGATTATCTCTATTTGTTTACTTATTACTTGTTCTCTAAACCTTTTCAAAAAAACAATAAAAAAATCCTCGATCCAACGTCGAGTCCCTTTTCTACCCATGTAAGTCGATCGCCTTAGGGCATCGCATTCGACCTACCGATCACAAGACACAAGTCTAGCATCACTTTGCTAGCACCCTCGCCTAAATAATAATAATTAACCGCATAAATATCCAAGGGAAAATCCCATGCATGATAACCATGTTATTGTGCATGGTGTATAATCATTTGCATCATAACCGACACCTTAAGATAAGTCAATTAGAATACTTATGATAGATTTCTTAGGTTAGTCCCCCCTCAATTTTGATTTAAAATCAAACTTTAGCCCACCAAATTCTCCACACAAGAGAATTAGATGTTAATCATCTCAAAGAAGGGACATACAATCCCATACCCCACAAACACAAACAATTTTCAAAACTGTGGTGGTTTCTTAAGATGATGACTCATCTTCTCTCCTAAACCTTAAATAACATTTAGTATCCTTAATAAGGAACTACAAGTGCTCTGATTCCCTCCTGACAGGATATGTAGGCACAAGATGCGATATCTTGTCGAGCACACTTAGGAATAAAAATAATAAATCACCTACCCTTAAACCCTTAGCAAAACAGATAACAAATAACATAATAAATCAAGAGGTTCCTGTAGAGTACTACAGATATCTAGGATGCAAACACCTTCCCTAGGTATAACCAACCCCCGAACTTAGAATCTTAGTGCATTTGCATTGCTTTGTGGGAATTCGGTTTTTCTCCCTTCCCTTGGATAAAATCAAAGACCGGTGGTGACATTAAAAATGCGATCCTAGTTAACAAATAACTATGGTATCCAATTTTCACCGCGACAGAAATGGCGACTTCACTGGGGATTCTCATAAGAGGGTCCCCCTAACTTGATTAATTATGTTTTTTTGTTATATATTTTTATCTGTTATGTTTGCTTGGGTTATTACTTGTGTGGTGAGACAAAGTCCTACACCCGGACTAGAGTGAAAATTATGATAGGAACGGTGAGAATTCAAGGATACTTTGAAGGAGTCGATTCCTAAAGAAGTTGAATTGAGACTTCACCACTCAGTCTAGGCCCTCTCGAATTTAATTTTGTCCAACGAGTCTATTCGTGAAGACATTATTATTTCGAACTAAAGGCCATCGAGACTGGGGACCGTAGTTACCTTTAACCCAACTTGGCCTATTAGGATGTAGTGCGGGGACTATGCGGGAGTCTATTTCTGCAATAGTCACTACGTGATACTACACTCAGATGAGATTCTCTTGAGAATATTATTGACCACCAAGTGATTTGGAAAATCAGTAATATCTGAAAGATGGATTATAGACTCTGGGAACTTTGTAGAACCCGTTCGGCAGGTACATTTGAAACTATAGTGCACACCTATTGGGGTGGGTAGACCTTGGCTCCATGCTGTGACCTTTCAAACCTAGGACTTTTTGTCTGTTTGATTGCTTGTGTGTGCTTTGTGCTTTGTGCTTTGTGCTTCGTGTGTTTGCATCCCTGCATTCATTAGCATCATATCATAAAGATTCATGGAACTTAGCTCTATTTGTACACATCGTAGGGATACCATAGACTCCGAAAAAGAAAGAAAACGTCGAAGTACACTTACAAAAGTCATAACTTGGACGATCTAAGGAGACTGAAGACCTTGCTAACCGATACAGAAGGGTTCAGATATAGAAGATATCATCTCCGTCCTATTGTAGTCTATCACTATTCCTGATTACTAGCTGTTGTCAACTCTGGAAGAATTTCCTCAGCTGATGGAGTTACTAATTTAAGACAAAAACTCATTTCCTATCTCCGGTTAATATTCAAGCTAAGATGACTACAAAAGAATGTTTATTAGAAAGGAGCTATTTTTTTGCAATAAACAGAAAGCTCAAGACGTCCTAAGTCATCAGTCAACACTCTGGAAATTGATCATGGACAAGCTTATTCTAGAAGAAGCTCAGTTGGAAGAAAGAAGTCAAAGGATTCAAGAAGGCCGTTGGAAGAGTCTCCTTAGATCCATCATTATTAGCTTTTATTTAGCTTTTCCGTTATGACTTTTGGAAAGTGTACCGACACATTATTAATAAATCTGTTTTAATATTCCGGATATTGGTTATCGTAACCGTTTTTAATTTTTTTTTTTAAATCGAGTCTCTTGATGTTCCATGATGATTATAAATAGCTAAGTTCCATGAATCTTGTTGCATCATACGCATCATTTGCATTCGCATTTGCATTCCTTTGCATTTCAGGTTCTCATCTGTGTTTCTCTTCTCTGTCAAACATCTTCGATACGATACTGAGGTCAATCAAAGAGGAAAGATGGACAATATTGAGCAGGAAAATCGCGAACTCCGCAAGGAAGTGACTACTTTGAGGGCTGGTGTGGAGAGGCTCTCTACTTTGGTTGAAACTATGATTGCTGCCAGAAGTCAACCTTCTCCTCATATTTCTCAGACTCCGTTTCAAAGGACCAGGATTTCTGAAGTCACGCCAATACCCATTTTTACGATTCCCATCAACACTCCTAACAGCTCTAAGAACCCTAGAGAGGGTTTGCTCAAAGAGAAGGAACAAGAAATAAGTGTTGTGCACCAAGGACGACCAAAAGGAAAATATCAGCAACACCCACACATTGCTGTTGTGACCCCAATTATAAATGCTCCAGCTTACCAACCACGGTTTTCGCGACCATATCAAACTCCACCCGCTTCATCACAGCAGCAGTATCGTCAGCAAAATCAGCAATCTCCTCAACAAGCCCGACAACCGTTCAACAGCCCAGGTCGTGCACTAAGAAAACCAAATTTTGACCCGATTCCTATGTCATATGCGGAACTTTTCCCAGTATTGTTACGCAAGGTCCATATCCAGACTAAGTCCCCACCAGCGGTGCCTAAGAACCCTCATTTCTGGTACAGAGCTGACTTATTCTGCCCTTATCATCAAGGGGCGCCAGGTCATAATATTGAAAGTTGTTATGGGATGAAAGCCGACGTTCAGAGATTGGTTAAAAGTGGAATCCTAACTTTCAAAGATTCAAAACCCAAATGTGCAAAATAACCCTTTACCGCAACATGGAGCGGCCAATGTGAACATGATACAAGAATGTCCTGCAGGTGAAGACTAGAGAAGGTCCAAGTCGGCGAAATCAAGAAAAGAGCTTGTTCCCGAGCTCATCAGGCTGTTTATTTATTTGCTTGCACTTATGACTATTTCTTTGATTGTAAACGTTTGATTTGCATGCAAGAACTTGTCATTTTGAATAATTAACGCAATAAATATGTTTGTCATGAAGAAATCCATTTGTTTCACTCATTTTTAAATGCTATTTCTATTTTATAATGCCAATACTGCCCAATCTCTTGCTTTGGCAGAGAATTGAATGGAGGATGACGAAATCACAAACACAAGATCTCTTGTTGTATGCTTTTGAATAAAACTCTGCTAGTGATATAAGGCATTGTTTCAAAATCCTAAACACCGAAGATATAAGGAGATAAACCTTCGTTAACCCTTTTGAGCCTTTGAAGTAGTAGTCTTCTTCTACAAATCAAAAAACCCTCATTCTTAACCTGGGGCAGGGTAATTTTCATTAAAAAAATGGAGTAAAATATCACGAAGATTGGGTGGGCACAAACAAACTTTGAGCCTTATATCCTTTATTTCTTAAACCGTGAACCAAACCAAGGTACAACCCTTAAAAGACCTAATTGAAGCAGGGTTTATTTCAAAAGCATACTCATTGAGATATCGTTTCCTGACTCCCACGAGCTATGCTCAAATTTGCGTTGGCAATATAAAATTGGTAATTTAACCACAAATATTTTTAAAAAAACTTTCAAGACAAACATGGTGTTGCATTAGCAATTTCAGAATTAACATTTTCTACTTGCTAACATTGCTTGACATCATAGAAATTAACATACGTGTGGCAATGATGAGATAAAATTTAGTACTGTTTCAAGGATGACCATGTCCAGGGGCACTTTACATGAAAACTCTGCCGAGCAGGAGCAAGTTGTTTCTCAGCTATTACTCCATAGTTTGAAGAACAAGTTTGAAGACTCAGAATACCGTTAATCTGGGGCAGTTACGTCGAGATTTGATAAATCTCTCCAAACTTGAAGATTCAGTTGTACAGAATACCGTTAATCTGGGGCAGTTATGTCGAGATTTGGAAAATCTCTCCAAGAGTTTGAAAACATTAAAACGGTTGGATGCCAAGTTTTCTGTAAAATCCTCTTGGAATGACTTTTTCTCATAAACCATGTGATCTGGGGCATTTTGAGAAGTGAAGATTACTTTTCATCCATTCACAGCAATTTTTATTTAAAATGGCGACTACCATACCAATGTAGAGTTACATCGGTCTCACGACATTATTCGCTCATACCTCAAAGAGCTTTTATCCCAACTAATGTGATGATTCCCCAGTAAGTTCCTACTTTGGGTGGTCATGACGATTCCCTGGTGAATCTACTTCAAGAAGTTATGGCAGGTTTGATACAAGATTTCTCCAGTCAACAACCTAAGAATCCTCAGTGAATTTCTTTGGTTTCAACCTTCCCCAGCGAGTGTTTATTTCACTCCTCATTGGATTTTCTCACTATTGCAATCTTTTCCAGTGAAGGCGGATGTTTATTTCATCCCCTTGAAATTTTATCTCCGACATTTTCAACTACTACTGATCCAAGCTTCCCCGATGAAGTGGATATTTATTTTATCCACGGTTATAACCTTCATTCAGACTACTTCAGTTTGTAGTGGATATTTATTTTAACCCCATAAAGTCTCTTCGATCATGAGTTTGATTCGTTCCCAGTGAATCTTTCTCATCCCTAACAGAATCACAAGGTTCATCTTGACAATCCTAAGTGAAGTCGTAATGTTCATCCCCAAGTGGAGTGCTCTCTTTTCCCCAGAGAAGTTTGAAGCCTCGAAGCAGGATCATGGTTCCATATGTGGCTCTCCATTCATCCCCAGTGATGCTTCCACCTTGCCAAGATTGGCCGAGTATTCGTGTCGAGATGCTTGTTTCATCTCCAGTTTGCTTCTTCTTTGTTGTTCTGTCAGCATAAGCATAAGCATAAGCATTGGCATTCGTTCATGTAGATTCATGGCATGTGTGCATTTTGCATCTTGCATTTTTGTGTGTTGTTTGCTTGTCACTTTGGTCGTGTTTATCCCCCATGTGACTGGGTTTTATCTGCTCCCTCCAAATAGAATCGTCATCCCTAGGCAGGAAAAGCACGTCCTTTCTAATTCCCCACTGAGTTTGATCCTCGTGGAAGATGGTTGCTTTAGTTTTCTTTTCCATTTTTGGACAAAGATAAACCCCGTTGAGTTCAGTCCTCAATGGATTGAGTCTCGTTTGACCGTTTCTTTCCAGTTATTTCCAAGATTGAACTTTGGTCCCTGACAATCACAAATTTCGGATATCTCAAGGCTTTGATTATAGACTGAGCATGCATTTATTTTGCACTGTGTCTCCCCAAGAAGAGTTTATTTGAAGTTCTCTATGAAAGACAGGAAATTATTCCTCCAGCAGTATTACGAGAGTTAAACCCATACAACAAGTGGTAGCTCTTTATTTGAGCTCTGTTTTCTATCTAGATGACAAATGGCAGTCTCCTCAAGACAGTTCGACTATCCTCGGTGAAGTTATCAAGGTTATCAACTATTCTCCATCAGATGTTATCCCGCCGGAAATCAGTCAGAAAGGATCATTGAAGACTTTACAAGTATTCTCTTTATTTGAGAATCCCTATTATAAGAATTTTACTAGCTTCAACGCAGTGTTCAGCTACAGCAATATTACTTCTCAGTGGTATTCTCCCCAATGGGTCCACAATTCAATTTGCTTCTATCAAATGGCATCTCTTCGAGAAGTTTGGTGAAGATTCAAATGATCTTACTCTTTATTTGAGAAGACATATTTTACAAGTCAGCCGACCCACATCTCTTTTGAAGATCCCCGGTGAAGCTTCCAGGATCTCGGCAGTAGATTCCCTGGTTTATTTTAAATTGCGACAAGCAGTCGTTTCCTCCCAGGATCTCGACAGTAGATTCCCTGGTTCATTTTAAACTTCGACAAACAGTCGTTTATTTTCCTGGTTATTCTCGGCAGTAGATTTCCAGAAGACCTCGGCAGAAGGTATTTCATTTTTATTTTCTCTGGTTATTCTCGGCAGTAGATTTCCAGAAGACCTCGACAGAAGGTATTTCATTTTTATTTTCTCTGGTTATTCTCGGCAATGGATTTCCAGAAGACCTCGGTAGTAGGTATTTCCCTTGTTATTCTCGGCAGAAGATTTCTAGAAGACTTCGGCAGTAGGTATTTCATATTTATTTCTCTGGTTATTCTCAGCAGAAGATTTCCAGAAGACCTCGGCAGTAGGTATTTCAAATTAAATTCTCTGGTTATTCTCGGCAGTAGATCTCCAGCAAACTTCGACAAACAGTCGTTTCTTTCCAGGATCTCGGCAGTAGATTCCCTGGTTAATTTCAAACTTCGACAAACAGTCGTTTCTTTCCAGGATCTCGGCAATAGATTCCCTGGTTAATTTCAAAATTTGACAGATAGTCATTCCTTTTCTCAGCAGATTCCCCAGTATCCTTGACAATGGACACATTTTCAATAAGACCTTAGCAGAAAGTATTCTCAGAAGAGGTTCTAAGTTTCAACAATAGATTCCTCCAGTTGATATCTCTTGAAGATTCCCTCGGTTGACCACTAAAGCAGGATCCTCAAGTGGATTTTATTAGAAGATTTCATCGCAAGTTCATCACCCTTTGCTTAGATACCTTGTGATTGTCAGTTAACAGTCTCTTTCCCCGTGGAGTCTTGCTTTGCTAGTCGTCCTCGTCGGGTCTTTCTTTGTGTTTCATTCCCCTGTGACATTATTCCTCGCAGGATCTCTGTCTTGCATATCATATCATTTCATACCATAGCATGTGCATTTGGTGGCATCTTAGGGCAAAAAATTTTGTGCATGTTTGTATTTAAGTCTCTCCTATCTCGTCGAGACGAATATTTCAATCTCCATATCTCCGGATAGAAGAAACTTAAATAGGGGCATCTGTCGTACCCTAATTTTTGACCCTAAGACCCCTTTTCTTTTTGCATAGCATCTTTAGGCCGTTCACTCTTTGTGTGTGTGTTTGCTATGACTAACAGGTTTGTGCAGGTGTGTTGAACTAAAGTTGATACAGGGGTTTGGTTTCTCGTGGGTCAAGGCTTTGGGCACATTATTCTTCAAAGAGGTTTTGGCCATTATTAAGAATTTTTCAAGGTTACAAAGATCAAACATAAAAGTCAGGATCTATTCACTACCCAAATATCCAAGATAAATTCCCAAAGTAGTTGCTTGACATAATAACATTTTCATGTGATCAAATCTCATCGAATTCAAGTTTAACCATGATTGGATCCATAAATTCAAAACAAAGTCAAAGTTAAGGCCGAGGTTACATGTCAAACTCAAACCAATTCTAAAAATTCAAGATTTAATGGTTCATTAGAAAGTTCATATTTCAAGGCCAAGTTCCTAAAATCCAAGTACAAGAATGACAATTTTTCTTTGATTAAGGATATACTTAAATCATGTTCCGGGATTCAAGTGTTTGCAAGATTTCAAAAAGGATGGATTGTCAACATGAAGAAAAATAACTTTAAGTTTGCAAAGTTTTATAGTGAACCATCACCAACCATGCTTTCATCAATTATGTGAATATTTGGTCGATTATAAGCATATGACCTCATTAATTGGGATAAGCACGTCAAGTACATTAAACTTTCATCCTATGTCGTATGCTTTTTTTTGGAGTTATGAAGTTGACAAAGATGATATTACTACTGCCTCTAAACAAGTGCATGGCTTAATATAACATGTAACAAAAGGAACTCTATTAATCAAGCAAACAAATCTCGTACGAAAACAACAAATGAATCAGTTTTTCCAAGAGAACTACTCAAACAATTGCCATACATAAATTTCTCTACAGTCCATACATGTACAACCACTACACACTTACAAACATACAAAACCAGTTCCAGGACATTTGTTTTAGTCATTTTAGCCAATGGATTGCAATTGTCTCTTCCACAAGGATTTGCCATCTTTTGTTCCATCACTGTTGGGCTACTCCATATACCAATCTTTGACTCCTCCATCACCGGTTGCCTTTTCTGTTGATTGCCGGACAAAACCGAAGTTGCTCAACTCTTGAGCCACCAACCCACTCTATTCAAACTAAAACATACAAGAAATATACAAAATTCCAAAGTTCTTTAATTTACAGGTGAAGACGTGTACACTGTTTAAGAAATTAAAGTTTGCAAGGAAAAATACAAAGCTTTGAAGCTACAAAACTTATGGACAAACTTGCGCATACTGTACAGAACACGAGACAAAAGAGGGGACACAACGGCTTGACTCAGCTGAATATCTTTCTTTAATGTTAAGAGCTCACTTAAATTCTTATGATCCAAAAATTTTCCAATGGTTCTGAGATGTTTGATAAGCATACACAGGACATTTGTTCAAATATCACATCACCCATTTCTGACCCGACTGAAGGACAGCTCCTGGCACAATAATTTGGGATTCCTCATGAAGTCAAAAGATGTTTGGCCACTGTTTATGGCATGCTTCTTTCAGAGCTACAACTTACCAAGCCTGAGAACATATACAGAAATCATAAGTAACATAGCTAAAAAAAAGAGCAGAGTATGGAGGAGAAGGTTAGAATAATAAGAATCAGCGGGCAATTCATTAACATATATATGTAGGACTTGTATTGTAAACTGAAATCTCCATTGAATAATGAGAAATGTGAGCAGATCGTAAGTCCTACATCACTGCTAAAAGGAACCATTCAAATTACCAGAAAGGTTGGATGGATCTATGACCCTGTGGCGGAAGACACCTTGACAAGTCTCGAAAGGCATTGCCACGACCGTGTATTGTAAGCATCCCGCATTCAAAAGTGTTATAAAAATGTTTCTCCTGCATAAGTGTTGAATCCAGTCAAATCAGAATTCAAGGCAATAAAAATTCAAATCACAATCATGTTATAGACAACAGTTGATGAGAGGTGAAAGTAAAGACCTTTATCGTAGAACGAGGTTCTTGAGGTAACCGTGAATTCTGGAGGTGTTGCCTTGTTTTACCTTTTTCAATGGCCACAGAGGTGTTGTTTCAATGGCCGTTTTGCTGAGAGAGGAAGCAGCTGTTACATATCAGCATCATATAATTAGAAACAACACGCATAAAAAACAGAATCACCATCAATTGAAACCAAACGAGTCTCAAGCAAGGATCAAAAAGTATGAATCACAAAGTTACAATTCTGTTCAAAAATATAAATCATAGCATAAAGGAGGATGAAGGACTCAGCATGGCAATCTTTCTTTCCATTGGCACGGTTATTGATAAAGGAAACTTTGATGCAACTGTTTGTGGCGGAACAGCGAGAAAATCTGTCAATTGTTTTGCCTTACCTAATAGGGATATAATGGTTCTTTTCCACGAGAATGATAAGGTAAACTTTCTTAAAAGACCCCTGTATAGGAACACTCCAATTTGAAAAATGCCAGGTGAAAGAAGTTGCACGAATCAAGCTCTATGTGCAGAGTTTCTGTTTGAAATTGTGAAGCCTCCTAAGCGCCCCGAATCTCATCGTCATTTAACCTCAAATTCAGGAATTGGTAGCACTTCTGATAGGTCCAATTTTTCAGCCCACTCGTTGGCTCTCCGTATTTGCTTTTGGAAATCTTCAAAATTACAACCTGCACCATCAAACACACAAATGTCAAGTTCCACCAACCAAAAAGGCTTTGGACTATAAGACTTTATTCAAGTAATAAAGTTGTTGCAACTTGACAATCCAAGAGATACCAACAATACAAGTTGACGTCATTCAAGGTCATCTTTCCTGACAATGATGAGTTTCATCCAATAGAAGAAGTTGAAAACTCATAATACAAAATTCGAGCCTAGTTCTTACAATTCGGATTCAAATTTAACACTTTAAAGCATTTTAAGTTCAAGAAATTCAAAGTATGGTTATCAAAAAGTATGCCAAGAGGAGAAGATTAAACCTTTGAAACTCATCTACAAAGGGTTGCTTCTGGTGTTGTTGCCAAGAAAAATAAGAACCGTGTCAGTGCTTTATGCCTTGAAACTGATAAGTATAATCCTAGCACCATGAGACAACTTCAAGACCTCATGATTTCACCTCCAGAAACATTCTTGCACCGTGATTCTACCTCAATACCCTTGAAAAAAACTGCAAACAGCACAATCATGAACAACTCGTAAATGGCCTTTTGAAATGCATTGAAGGAGAAAAATTCACCAAATCAAGAATCATCAAACATGGAAAAATCAAAAGGGCAAAGTTTTCTCGCATATTCATGACATAGGATCACAATAGTTTCTTTCCAAAACAAACTCAAAACATTTTCCAAACATAATTAGACAGGATAATTAAGAATTGGAAGGTTTTCATGGATGTCGGAATTAAGAAAGGAAATAATATTATCCTCATCAAGCAAACTCCAACCGTATTGAAAACAATTTCGATTTGTTTCCCAAACCATTAAACTCACTTCAAAATCGTAAGTTTTAGGCCTCAGATTTTGGGAATCAGAATCAATTTCCATCATATTAAAAAAGGAGAGTTATGGGCAATATCCCAAAGGAGATACCACCATCATAACCTTCCAAAAACAGAATAGACAAAATCACACAAAGGGATCGTACCCAGGACAGCAAGGCAAGGCAACGGTCAGATCTTATCACAATCAAACGGTATCAATCAACATTAAACGATTTCCAAAATTGAATCATCATTGGCCATCTATAAAAGGGACATCACACGAAACCTAGAGGACACGAAAAAAAATCACCGAAAGTTACCAGCAAACGCAACCACAAAAATCATCAATTTCATTCCCAAACCAAAAAGCAGAAAGATTCAGAAAAATCATCATCATCTCACGAAGAAGGCAACCGGCGACGGAGGAGAACAACAATAAACATTTCAAATCGTAGAAGGTAAAGAGAGAAAGAACTCATCCTTGAAGTCATTCGTGTCCACTCATTCCATCTCCGGCGGCCTTACTTTTATGCTTTTCGCTTTATTCAATAACTGTTATAAATGTAATCGCATGAACATAATGGATTGGGGCTGGGAATCTTGGGGCTAGGGTTGTTTGATTGCTTGATCGGGAGAGTTGGGAGGTTAAGGGAGATGAGAGCGGCGGCGCCGTTAGGGTTCGTAACCCAAATTTTTTTTCAGAGAGGGGAGGACGATTTAGGGTTTCGTCTTGGGGAGAGAGAGAGTTGAACGAAGATGAGCGAGCGAGAGAGAGTAAAAGCTGCGCTTTCATTCTTTGTTTTTTCTCTTTTAATCTAAAATGACTCTTTTAAAACAATTATTAAAACTAACACTTTTTCTAAACTAAAAATTAAAACGTTTTATAGCTTAAGTACTTTTTTTTCTCTTATTTAAAAATAGTTTTTTAGAAAATGAATAGAAACCTTTTTTTCTCTCAAACTAAAAGTCTTCTTGATTTACAGGAGAATTTTATTAACCTTTTAATATAACTTTAACTTTTTTTAAAATAATTAAAACCTTTTACTAATAAAAAACCTTTTTTTCAAATTAATAACAACCTTTAATAATAACTCTAAAAAATAAAAAATAATAAACTTCGAAAATAATGAAACTCTAATAAGAAAACCTTTTTTAACTTTATTAATTTGACTTTAAAACAAATCAATAATTAAAACTTAAAAAAATAATAATTAGAACTTTTTATTAATAGGAAAACCGTTGACTTCTTTTTTACTTAATAATCCTTAACTTAATCCTCAAAATAAAATCTTAATCATAATCGCTCTTTTAGGATCCCTCCTCGTGCTTGAGAGACGCTTGCATGTTTACTTATCTTATCTATGTCTGATGTCTTGCCTTCGTATGCTTATCTCTATTTGTTTACTTATTACTTGTTCTCTAAACCTTTTCAAAAAAACAATAAAAAAATCCTCGATCCAACGTTGAGTCCCTTTTCTACCCATGTAAGTCGATCGTCCTAGGGCATCGCATTCGACCTACCGATCACAAGACACAAGTCTAGCATCACTTTGTTAGCACCCTCGCCTAAATAATAATAATTAACCGCATAAATATCCAAGGGAAAATCCCATGCATGATAACCATGTTATTGTGCATGGTGCATAATCATTTGCATCATAACCGACACCTTAAGATAAGTCAATTAGAAAACTTATGATAGATTTCTTAGGTTAGTCCCCCCTCAATTTTGATTTAAAATCAAACTTTAGCCCACCAAATTCTCCACACAAGAGAATTAGATGTTAATCATCTCAAAGAAGGGACATACAATCCCATACCCCACAAACACAAACAATTTTCAAAACTGTGGTGGTTTCTTAAGATGATGACTCATCTTCTCTCCTAAACCTTAAATAACATTTAGTATCCTTAATAAGGAACTACAAGTGCTCTGATTCCCTCCTGACAGGATATGTAGGCACAAGATGCGATATCTTGTCGAGCACACTTAGGAATAAAAATAATAAGTCACCTACCCTTAAACCCTTAGCAAAACAGATAACAAATAACATAATAAATCAAGAGGTTCCTGTAGAGTACTACAGATATCTAGCATGCAAACACCTTCCCTAGATATAACCAACCCCCGAACTTAGAATCTTAGTGCATTTGCATTGCATTGTGGGAATTCAGTTTTTCTCCCTTCCCTTGGATAAAATCAAAGACCGGTGGTGACATTAAAAATGCGATCCTAATTAACAAATAACTATGGTATCCAATTTTCACCGCGACAGGTTATAACCAAATATTCATTGCTGAAGATGATGTCCCCAAAATAGCGTTTCGATGTCCTGGAGCCTTAGGCACCTACGAATGGGTAGTAATGCCTTTTGGCCTCAAAAATGCTGGGGCAACATATCAACGAGCAATGAACTCAATCTTCTATGATTATAAAGAGACTTTCATGCAAATATATATTGATGATATTATGGTTAAGTCCATTTCAGGGAAGAGTCACTTGGGCCATCTTCGCCAGTCCTTCGAAAGGATGAGAAGATTTGGTCTTAAAATGAATCCTCTTGAATGTGTGTTTTGTGTGTAGGCAGGGGATTTTCTAGGCTTTGTGGTCCACAAAAAGGGGATCGAGATCAACCAGAATAAGACCAAAGCCATCATGGAAGCGAAAGCACCATCAACTAAAAAGGAGCTGCAATCACTGCTGGGCAAGATTAATTTCTTGAGAAGGTTCATATCAAACTTAAGCGGAAAAACATAGGCCTTTTCACCATTACTTCGATCCAACAAAGATGGGTTCGACTGGGGGAAAGATCAGCAGGAAACCTTCGACAAGATCAAGGAATACCTGAGTCATCCTCCAATTCTTTCACCACCTTGTAGGAATAGGAGTATGAGATTGTACATAGTTGTGTTAGAAAAAACCTTAGGGAGCATGTTGGCTCAAGAGGATGAAAATGGCGTCGAAAGGGTCATTTATTACCTTAGTAGAGTTTTAAATGATGCAGAAACTAGGTATAGCATGATCGAAAAATTATGCTTATGCTTGTATTTTTCTTATACAAAATTAAAGCAATATATAAAGCCAATTGATGTATGTGTTTCGTCTCATTTTGATATTATTAAACATATGTTGTCTAAACCTATCTTGCATAGTTGAATCGGTAAATGGGCATTAACATTGACTGAGTATTCTTTAACATATATGAAAGCACTCCATAAATGAAAGCACTGTGAATTACGTCAAACTAGAACCTTGGAGGTTATACTTCGATGGCTCTAGCCACAAAGATGGAACAGGCGTAGGCGTGCTAATTATTTCGCTTAAAAAAATTCCAACAAAATTCAAGTACAAGGTCGAAGGACTTTGTTCCAACAACGAGGCTGAGTATGAAGCCTTAATAGCTGGGCTTGAAATTTTGTTAGAAATGGGGGCAACTGATAACACTGAATCACACTATGTATTTGACTCGGATTGCACATGTTTCTTAGAATTTTATTGCTATTTTCTTGTGTTATGCTTGTGTTTTGTTTTGTTTTCAGGTTCTTTGTATTCCTAGAGCTCCTCGTGAAAAAATAAAGAAAAACAAGCAAGAAAACCAGTTTTTGAGGAAATTGTACACATGGCATCCACCATGGCGGGCATCATAGGGTAGGCCATGACTTGGATAGGAGTCAACTGCTGTCAACTGCCACGATCTCCACTTCTTTTTCCCTTGGTTCACATGGCGGGCGCCATGAGGAGGTGGCGGGCGCCACCTTTGTCGTATGGTTTCCCTCCTAAAAGAAGTTGGGGGACACTTTGGTCTTTCCACAGTTTTGCCTAGGCTATAAATAGATGAGTCCTTGATCATTTTTCTTCATCCAAGCTTAGTTTCAGAACTCAAGCCATATATTTTCAGTATTGTAAAGTGATAAACTTCTCACATCGGGGAGTTATCACACTGTTTGATCGAGTCTGTAATCGAGTTTGGAGCACTCTGGTAGAAGTTAATCCTTCCACCATTTTCATTTCAAATAATTTATTTCCAGTTGTACCATATTTAAAGCCTCCGATTTGGAGCATGTTTCTATTTACTTTCCCGCACTATTTACTTTCTCGCACTATTTACTTTCCCGCACCATTTATTTTCTCGCACTATTTACTTTCTCGCACTATTTACTTTCCCACACCATTTATTTTCTCGCACTATTTACTTTCTTGCACTATTTACTTTCCCGCACCATTTATTTTCTCGCACTATTTACTTTCCCGCACTATTTACTTAAAAAAGAATCTACTTTAACATGATCTATTTCAACATGTCTATTTACATTTCCATGTCCGGCTAAATTTTAAAGGTTAGAATGTAAGGATCATAGTTAAAGTAGTATTCCATATAAGGTGTCAATAGAAATGCTTAGGGATTATTCTGATTTTTAACACAAGTTTTCTGCACTTTATTTCTGTTGGGTAAGATCGAAAGCCGTCCAACCTTTGGTTGAACTTGGTTAGTCTTAACTGTTCAAAGGAAGCGAAAGCGCTTTGTCTAGTTAAGTAGGAGTTTTTAATACTTTAGAAAAATGATTTTAAAACTATTTTCGGACGCGTTTATGGTTTTAAAGTCCGGTTCGCATGAACCTCTTTTTGTTAAAAGTTCCAAGTCAAAATACTTTTCAACTGAGTCAAGAAACTATATTTCTTAAAAATAGGTTTATTACTTTAACGCAATGCGCGCCTTTTTATAAGTGACAATAAGAGGGTTCGATTAAGGAATAAACTCGGCTCTGAATACGCGAAAGCGACAGTTCCCGTTAAATTAGTTCTTTTCATAAGTAGAAAACATTACCCCATAAGTGGTTCTATTTACAAGCATTTGGAATACTATCCGACTGTGTGAATTACATTCAGGCCTGTTGTTTTAAATTGAATTTTATATCTTCGTACTTTACTTTGCTTTTACTGTGCACTCATGAACTCACGATTGATTTGCCTTAGATAAACATCGTAACAATAGAAACCGATAGATTGACGTTTGGTCTCTGTGGGATCGATAATCTTTTATATTACTCTGACGCAATTCGTATACTTGTAAAAACACCGCATCAAGTTTTTGGTGTCGTTGCCGGGGACCAATTATGTCAAATTTCGTACCCTGTTGTTACACGGTCTAGACTAAGGCTTTACCTACTGGTCAATGTGAAGAACTCGCAGCACCGGTAGTCTTATAGATCCTTTAGCGAAACTTGAACGTTACGCTCGCGCACGTCTCTCACTTCGTAGAATTAAGGAAGCTATGGCCGAAGACCGTAACCAAAGACCCCTTAAGGATTTCGCTCAACCATCCGATGACGAACCCAATTCTAGTATAGTAAACCCTAATATTCCTGCTAACAATTTCGAACTAAAACCCTCCCTATTACAATTAGTACAACAAAACCAATTCGCGGGTCTCCCTTCTGAGAACCCAAATCAACATCTAAACGTCTTCATCCAATTAGCTGACACTTTTAAAACCAATGGTGCTACTCCTGAGGCGATTCGTCTAAGACTATTTCCTTTCTCCCTCAGAGACAAAGCCCTTACATGGTTAGATTCCCTTCCAGCCAATTCTATAACAACTTGGGAAGACCTTAGGAGAGTATTCCTTGCTAGATATTTTCCCCCAAGTAAAACTGCTATTTTTCGAAACCAAATAACCAGATTCACTCAAAACCAAGGTGAATCACTCTTTGAAGCTTGGGAGAGATATAAAGACCTATTGAGAATATGTCCACATCATGGCCTAGAATCATGGCTAATCATTCATACCTTCTATAATGGACTTCATTATAACACTAAGATGACCATCGACGCTGCCGCTGGTGGCGCTCTGATGAATAAACCTTACCCTGAAGCTTGCGCTCTCATCGAAGATATGGCTCAAAACCATTGTCAATGGGGAACAGAACGAGCAACAGTGGAGAAGAAAGAAGCCCAAGGAGGAATACATGAGATAAGTTCTATAGACATGATGCAAGCCAAAATGGACGCTTTGGCCCTTAAGGTCGAACATATGTACGCAAACCCAGCTACTGCAGCGGCAGTCTCGTCTAAATGTGAATTATGTGGAACCAAAGGACACTAATCAGCGGAATGCAATCTGTTGAATGAAACTAAATCAGACCAGGTCAACTATGCCCAAGGGAACCCATTTTCAAACACTTATAACCCTGGATGGAGGAATCACCCAAACTTTTTCTACAAAAACAATAACCCTATCAAAACTCTGCACCTCCGAGACCACCCGGTTTTCAAGCCCAGAGATAAAACCAACCTATACAAGTTGTGCCGCCCAAGCCGAACCTTGAGAAAATCATGGAAAATTTCATTTCGGCTCAAACCCAGCAAAAGAAAGAATTCCTAAACCAAAACATTCATGTAAACGAAATGATTACCCAGTTAGGAACCAAGGTAGACCAAATAGCACCCACAATAAGATGCTTGAAACCGAGATCTCTCAGGTAGCTCTCAAACAAGCTCCCGAAACCACACCTGGAGGACAATTTCCTGGACAACCTCAACAAAACCCCCGAGGACAAGCCAATGCAATTACCTTACGAAGTGGGACCGCTTACGATGAACCGTTTAACCCGGCATTGGGCAAACCCAAAACTTCTAAGAAAAGCGTTGTACCTACGGACGAAGTAGAGGAATTAGTGGAATCTGAAGAACAGAAAAACCAAGATAAGGGTGAAACTATAGATAAAACTAATGAACCACCCCCGCCATACAAACCTCCAATACCCTATTCACAAAGACTCAAACAAACCAAGATCAATAACCAATACCAGAAATTCATTAAAGTCATAGAGAAACTTTATGTGGAAATCCCTTTCACAGAAGCCATCACCCAGATACCATCTTATGCAAAGTTCCTCAAAGACATCCTTACCAATAAACGTAGACTTGACGATCCAAAACCTTTGGAATGCAATTCCATTCCGAGAATAAACTTGCCAAAAAGGAGAAAGATCCTGGAAATTTCTCCATACCTTGTATTTTGGGGAGTCATGTCATCGATAAAGCTTTCCTGGACTTAGGAGCTAGTGTGAGCTTAATGCCTCTAGCCGTTTGTGAAAGGTTAAAACTAGGAGAACTGCAACCTACTAAGATGTCTCTTTAATTAGCCGATAGATCCGTCAAATGTCTAGTAGGCATATTAGAAGACATCCCAGTTAGGATCGGTCAGTTGTTTATCCCTACTGATTTCGTTGGACATTAAAGAAGATGACGACATCCCAATCCTCATAGTAGGCCATTCTTATCAACTGCAGGAGCCATAATAGATGTAAAGAGAGGAAAGTTGACTTTTGAGGTAGGTGATGAAAAGATAGAATTCATTTTGTCGAAATTTCTTATGGCACCAATATTAGGAGACGCATGTTATGCCATAGACATCATTGATGAATACATTAGGGAACTAGATCAAGAAGAACCCATATAAATAATCAAACTGTCTTCAACCCTCATAAGGGAAGATGATGGATTTATGGAACCCTACATTGATGATAACCTTCACGAATGTTTATCCCTTACCCCCAATCCAATACCATGCCCCAAGAAACCAACTTTAGAACTTAAAGAACTACCCAAGAATCTAAGATATGAGTTTTTGGACGAGGAAATGAATCGTCCAGTTATAGTCAGTGCTACCTTAAACCAAGAAGAAACAGACCAGCTCTTATATATTTTGCGAAAATATCCCTCAGCCTTAGGATATAATATCTCTGATCTGAAAGGTATAAGTCCATCTGTGTGTATGCACCGAATTTTACTTGAGGAAAATTCGAAACCCTCCAGAGAACATCAGAGAAGGATAAACCCTATAATGAGTTATGTTATTAAGAAGGAAGTTCTTAAGTTACTGGAAGCAGGTATAATTTATCAAATCTCAGATAGTAAGTGGGTGAGCCCTGTGCATGTAGTACCTAAAAAGGGAGGCATCACATTCGTCCAAAACAAGAAAAGTGAACATGTAGCAAAACGGATAGAAGGAGGGTGGCGTATATGTATAGATTACAGAAAATTAAACAAAGCAACTAGGAAAGATCATTTCCCTTTACCATTTATAGACCAAATGCTGGAACGTTTAGCCATACACTCCTATTTTTGTTATCTTGATGGATATTCAGGATTCTTCCAAATTCCTATTCACCTAGAAGATCAAGAAAAAACAACCTTCACATGCCCTTATGGAACGTTTGCCTATAGACGAATGCCTTTCGGCCTCTGTAATGCTTCAGCTCCCTTCCAGCGTTGCATGATGTCAATCTTTGCTGATTACCTTGATGGAATTATGGAAGTATTCATGGATGATTTCTCGGTATGCGGATTTGATTTTTAAAACTGTCTCGTTAACCTTGAGAAAATCCTGAAAAGATGTGTGGATGTAAACCTGGTGCTAAACAGGGAGAAATGTCACTTTATGGTTACCGAAGGTATAGTTTTAGGACACATAGTCTCTGAAAGGGGTATTGAAGTAGATAGAGCCAAGATAGAGGTAATAGAAAACCTAAAACCCCCTAAGACCATTAGAGAAGTCCGAAGTTTTCTTGGACATGCTTGTTTCTACCGGCGTTTTATCAAGGATTTCTCTAAAATAACCAAACCTTTAACTAGCCTCCTGATGAAAGATGTCGAATTTAATTTTGATAAAAAATGAATTGGAGCATTTAACCTTTTGAAACAAGCGCTAATTTCAGCACCCATTATGCAACCCCCAGATTGGGCCGAACCTTTCAAAATCATGTGAGATGCTAGCGATTACGCTGTAGGAGCTGTTCTAGGTCAAAGAAAGGATAAGAAATTACATGTAATTTATTATGCTAGTAGAACCCTAGATGCTGCTCAGCTTAACTACGCAACCACTGAAAAAGAACTCCTTGTCGTAGTTTTTGCTATGGACAAATTTCGATCTTATCTGGTAGGAGCTAAAATTATAGTTTACACAGACCACGCTGCTATTCATTACCTGTTAAGCAAGAAAGATGCCAAACCTAGGTTACTTCGATGGATCCTTTTATTGCAGGAGTTTGATCTAGATATTCGAGACAAGAAAGGCACAGAAAATGTTGTTGTTGATCACCTTTCTAGACTTGAGTACCTGAAAACATATTTAGTGCCTATAAATGATGATTTTGCCTATGACAGGTTAATAACTAAGATAGAAGCCATTGAAGAAAATAACCTAGGTCCTTATAAGAACCCTGCAAAATCTTTGGCGGTAAGTGGCGTACCTTGGTACGCTGATTTTGTTAATTACCTAGCCGCTGATATCATACCTCCTGACCTTAACTATCAACAGAAAAAGAAGTTCTTTAACGATGTAAGACAATTTTATTGGGACGAGCTACTTCTTTTCAAAAGAGGTACAGACGGTATTTTTCGTCTTTGCGTTCCAGAAGAAGAGGTAAGAAATATCATAGAACAATGTCACTTTGCACCCTACGGAGGACATGCTAGCTCCTCCAAGACACACGCTAAAATTCTTCAAGCTGGCCTTTTCTGGCCCATAATGTGGCGTGATGTTCATGCTTATATAGTCAAATGTGACCGGTGCCAGCTCACTGGGAACATCTCCAAACGTGACGAAATGCCTTTAAGGAACATTCAGGAAGTAGAACTTTTCGATGTTTGGGTTATCGATTTTATGGGACCATTTCCAGCCTCATTAGGAAATAAATATATCTTAGTAGCTGTTGACTACGTGTCTAAATAGATTAAAGCCATAGCCTCACCCGCAAACGACACACGAGTAGTGATTAAGCTGTTTAGGAATTATATATTCCCTAGATTCGGAGTACCCCGTCTTGTTATAAGCGATGGTGGATCGCACTTCATATCAAGGATTTTTGATAAACTTTTAAGCAAATATGGAGTTAAGCATAGAGTAGCAACACCTTACCATCCACAGACTAGCGGCCAAGTAGAGGTATCTAATAGGGAGATTAAACAAATCTTAGAGAAAACTGATTTAATAACTAGAAAAGATTGGTCTCAGAAGCTACAAGAAGCACTATGGGCCTACAGAACTGCCTTTAAAACCCCTATTGGAACAACTCCTTACCAATTGGTCTATGGAAAGTCCTGTCACCTACCCTTTGAGTTAGAACACAAGGCCTATCGGGCCATTAAAACCTTAAACTTAGATTATTTGACTGCTGGTGAAAAGCACATCCTTGACATTCATAAACTAGAAGAACTCCGCCAGTCTGCCTATGAAAATACCATAATATATAAAGAAAGAACCAAAGCTTGGCATGATAAAAGAATTATAAAGAAAGATTTCAATATAGGAGATCATGTTCTCCTCTTTAATTCCAGGTTACTCTTTCCCTATCTTATTTCGAAACATTAGGGACAATGTTCGATTTAAGTGTGGGAAGAGACTTTATCTGTTTTACTTGCATTTTCTTTCTTTTTACTTTTTTATTGCTTTCTAGTTTATTTATCTTGTTTTTAGTTTGTTTTTAGAATATGCATGTGCTTGACGAGTCATCTGTGTAGTGCATCCCTATTTCCCCATTTCCTTAGCCTTACCAAAAAAAAAATTTTGACAAAAGAAAGTGTATTGTTCTGAAAATTTGGGCTTTGAGACAGGTTTGAGTTAGGATGCGGATGACTTGGGAAAACTTTTTTGAAACATCGGTATCGTTTTAACACCATAGGCTTCGTGATTATAGGAATCGACCTCGATACCCCATATACCATGGCCTTAATTATCTTTTTAGAGTAGGTCCTTAGTAGTTTATCCTAGCAGTCAGCTCCGACCTAAGCATGCTTTACGTAAGGGACTGATGAATATAAGTGAATGATCTGTATGTTGTGCTTCATAAAAATGCAACTCGGGTATAGGTAACCCTCACAAGGTCATTTAACCCAAAAAGTTGTAAAAATATTTAAAAAAAAAAAAAAGAATAAAATTTGCCCATTGTTGGTTGGTTCAGAGGTATCTGGTGCTGGACTTGGTAGGGCAGGTTATGATCCGATCCCCCACAACTACATTTGGGTCAATAAAAGGGGTTACACCAGTTTGTGTACCAGAGCCCCATGCTTGAGATCAGAATCACTAAACGGTCACTTTACTATGAGTATGTACGGATAACGGGCTTAATGTGATTGCACCGGAATGAAGAGGACCCAAAAGAGATGCAAAAGGTAGGCCTAGGTACAGTGGGGTAGTATGGATTGGTTTGTATAGGAACGAAGTTTACGTCCGTGTCTGCGAAAAAGTGTCATTACGATATCCTTGGTTCACTTAGTTAGTACCTATCACTTCATCCTAGTTTGAACTTAGAAGCCCTTTTGGCCCAAATCCTTCGTTGATACCACCTTTTTCTGTCATGAGCTATAAAGTGTTTTGCTTGAGGACAAGCAAAGGTCTAAGTGTGGGAGAATTTGATAACACTGAATCACACTACGTATTTGACTCGGATTGCACATGTTTCTTAGGATTTTATTGCTATTTTCTTGTGTTATGCTTGTGTTTTGTTTTGTTTTCAGGTTTTTTGTATTCCCAGAGCTCCTCGTGAAGAAATGAAGAAAAAAGAGCAAGAAAACCAGTTTTTGAGGAAATTGTACACATGGCATCCACCATGGCGGGCGCCATAGGGTAGGCCATGACTCGGATAGGAGTCAACTGCTGTCAACTGCCACGATCTCCACATCTTTTTCCCTTGGCTCACATGGCGGGCGCCATGAGGGGGTGGCGGGCGCCACCTTTGTCGTATGGTTTCCCTCCCAAAAGAAGTTGGGGGGCACTTTGGTCTTTCCATAGTTTTTCCTAGGCTATAAATAGATGAGTCCTTGATCCTTTTTCTTCATCCAAGCTTAGTTTCAGAACTCAAGCCATATATTTTCAGTATTGTAAAGTGATAAACTTCTCACATCGGGGAGTTATCACGTTTGATCGAGTCTGTAATCGAGTTTGGAGCACTCTGGTAGAAGTTAATCCTGCCGCCATTTTCATTTCCAGTCATTTATTTCCAGTTGTACCAGATTTAAAGCCTCCGATTTGGAGCATGTTTCTATTTACTTTCCCGCACCATTTATTTTCTCGCACTATTTACTTTCTCGCACTATTTACTTTCCCGCACCATTTATTTTCTCGCACCATTTATTTTCTCGCACTATTTACTTTCTCGCACTATTTACTTTCCCGCACCATTTATTTTCTCGCACTATTTACTTTCCCGCAATATTTACTTAAAAAAGATTCTACTTTAACATGATCTATTTCAACATGTCTATTTACATTTCCATGTCCGGCTAAATTTTAAAGGTTAGAATGTAAGGATCATAGTTAAAGTAGTATTCCATACAAGGTGTCAATAGAGATGCTTAGGGGTTATTCAGATTTTTAACACAAGTTTTCTGCACTTTATTTCTGTTGGGTAAGATCGAAAGCCGTCCAACCTTTGGTTGAACTTGGTTAGTCTTAACTGTTCAAAGGAAGCGAAAGTGCTTTGTCTAGTTAAGTAGGAGTTTTTAATACTTTAGAAAAATGATTTTAAAACTATTTTCGGACGCGTTTATGGGTTTAAAGTCCCGTTCGCATGAACCTCTTTTTGTTAAAAGTTCCAAGTCAAAATACTTTTCAACTGAGTCAAGAAACTATATTTCTTAAAAATAGGTTTATTACTTTAACGCAATGCGTGCCTTTTTATAAGTGACAATAAGAGGGTTCGATTAAGGGATAAACTCGGTTCTGAATACGCGAAAGCGACAATTCCCATTAAATTAGTTCTTTTCATAAGTAGAAAACATTACCCCATAAGTGGTTCTATTTACAAGCATTTGGAATACTATCCGACTGTGTGAATTACATTCAGGCATGTTGTTTTAAATTGAATTTTATATCTTCGTACTTTACTTCGTTTTTACTGTGCACTTACGAACTCCCGATTGATTTGCATTAGATAAACATCGTAATAATAGAAACCAATAGATTGACGTTTGGTCTCTGTGGGATCGATAATCTTTTATATTACTCTGACGCGATTCGTATACTTGCGAAAACACCGCATCAGCAACTCGAGTCGAAATAATGGGAGAGTCAGAGTTGGTCATAAAACAAATTACAAAGGAGTACAAATGTGTTAGGGAAAATCTTATCATGTACTTTGTAATAGCCAACAAACTACTGAAGAAATTCAATGTGGTAAGCATGCGACACATACCTCGACTAGAGAATCAAGTGGCCAATTACTTGGCTCAGATTGCTTCTGGGTATAAGGTTTCGAGGGAAAATTTACAAGAGGCAATCGAAGCTAGAGGTAAAGTCGTGGTTGTTGGATTGTGCCTATCAGATTTAGAAGTGACGAAGCTTGGATACGCTGATGATGGAAATTTTGAGATTTTTGCGATAGACAGCTTGACGGACAAGGACTGGAGGAAGCCCATAGTCGAATACTTACAGAATCCAACAACATCCATAGAGCGGAAAGTCAGGTATTAAGCTCTAAGTTATGTACTTCTAGGTAATGAGTTATTTAAAAAGACCCCTGAGGGAGTCTTACTTAAATGCCTAAGTGAATCAGAGGCATATCTTGCCCTTTCGACTGTCCATAGTGGGGCATATGGGGCACACCAAGTAGGTCATAAGATGAAATGGTTGTTGTTTCGACAAGGCATGTATTGGCCTACTATGCTGAAGGATTGCATTGAATTCGCGAAGGGCTGCCAGGAATGTTAAGTTCATGCTGGCATACAGCATATCCCTGCAAGTGAGCTGCATTCCATAGTGAAACCATGACCTTTTAGAGGTTGGGCTTTGGACTTAATTGGAGAGATTTGACCAGCATCATCCAAAAACCAGAGATACATTTTGGTAGGTATTAATTATTTCACGAAGTGGATCAAAGCAATACCTTTACCAAATGTGGATCAAGAAGATGTGATCGAATTCATTCAAAAATATATCATTTACAGGTTTGGAATCCCAGAAATGATCACAACAGATCAAGGATCAGTCTTTACTAGTCGAAAGATGCAGGAGTTTGCTAAAGAGATGGGTTTCAAACTCTTAACCTCTACACGTTATTATGCTCAGGCTAACGGTCAAGTCGAAGCAGCTAATAAAGTGGTGATTGGTTTAATTAAAAAACATGTGGGAAAGAAGCCTAGAAATTGGCATAAGACATTGGACCAGATCCTCTAGGCATGTCGAACCTCTCCCAAAGAAGCAACTAACACTACTTCATTTCGATTAACTTTTGGTCATGATGCAGTGTTACATGTCGAAATTTACCTTCAATCAACGAGGATCCAAAGACATCATGCAATCCACTCTGAGTCTTATTGGAATATGATGCTAGATGAGTTGGTGGATTTAGACGAAGAGAGGCTTAACGCTTTGGAATTGTTAAAGAGGCAAAAGAAAAGAGTCGAGAAGTCTTACAATAAAATGGTTAAGACCAAGACCTTTTCGCCTTGAGAGTTAGTTTGGAAGGTAATCCTGCCTATGGATCAAAAGGTCAGAGCCTTGGGCAAGTGGTCCCCAAAGTGGGAAGGCCCATTTCAAATTACGCAAGTATTTTCTAATAGGGCTTATGAAGTTGAAGAAATAGACGAGGTTAAAAGAATCTTGAAAGTAAATGGCAAGTATTTGAAAAAATATAAACTAGCACTTCAAGAAATCAAAATTACTAAAGAATAATTCGACGTAAAAATAAAGGCGGAGCCAACAATGGTATTCATGAAATGCCAAAATGGCTTAGAGTCATTACATAAAAGCCCCAAGGGGCTATGAAACAATGTGCTTAAAAGAAAAATTACAAAGAAATTCAAGTTAGAAAGGGAGATTCTCTTTCATATTCAAGTACTTTGACTTCTGGAGTTCGAGTCGCCTTTCACACAGAGCCTTGTCAGATCTTAGGCGCACAACTTCTCTCTGCAGTTGTTAAGCTTCCTCAGCAAAAGTTATGGCATTTTCCAGCTCTTTCGATAGGCCTAAATCATCGAAGGCAGACAATGCATCATTGTGCTTTTTGGCCTTTGAAATCTTGACTTGAAGCTTTTTTATATTTCGCTCCCAGGCGGCAATGTTTTGATCATTAGAGGCAATCTCCTGCTTGTTCTTTTCTTTGGTTGCCTCCAGTTATGCTACCTTATTCTCAGAGTCAGTGGCAACAGCCCAAGCAACAGCCTCACTTCCACACTTGGTGGAAATTGCCTTCTCAATTTGAGGCAGGCGCTTGAGATCAGCATTGACCTGGTTAATCATAGTGCCAAGTTCTAGGATGATGCTGGCGGATTCTGGAGAAATAAAGTGGATGTCGACCTGTTCGAGGAGTTTCTTCAGGGAGATATGAGTGACATTGTCCATCTGCAGGAGTGTGAAAATGTCACCTTTAAAGATCTTCGCTTTGATCTTTAAAAGGATGTTGTCCTCAGGCTTGCTCGAAGGTGGATCTCCAGAAGCAGTTGATGCACTAGGAGTCTTGTCAGAAGAACTCCCTCGACTGCCAAGAAGGATCTTTATGTACTGTTGAGGGTTGTTTGCCTTCAGGGCATCAAGTTCTTGTTCGGAGAGGCCTCCCCCATACACAGTCGAGGTTGCCTTGACTTCAGGAGCATCATTAGTTGTTGTAGCATTGGTGGTGTCGACAGGGATCGACTCTTTGACAGGTCCTTCGTCAATCTTCTTCTTCTCACTTTTCCATTCATCTTCTTCATCCTCATCCATTTTGTCATCATCGTTGCCATCAAGTTCGAATTGGTGCATTGTCTCATTATCTTCCTCCTCCATTTCTTCACTCCCCTCTAGTTCAGCATTCCCAGCACTGACAATCTCGTCCACTGGTGAGCTGTAACGCCCTGGTTTTGTCTTATTTATTTAATTGAGTCGATTTAATTATTTTTGTTTTATATTATTTTATTTTTGACTTTTATTTGACAATATATTATTTTTCATCGCTGTTTATGTTTTATCGCATTTTGAGAGCGTTTGCGAGATATTTGAGCTGAGGGATAAAATAGTCTTTTAGGGGTTTAGATATTTATATAAATAGAAAGTGGAGAGAAAAAGAGAGAAAAGAAAAGGAAAGAAAAAGAAGAGAAAGAAAAGGAGAAAAAAAAAGGGAAAAGAGGAGAAAGAGGAAAATCGAGGAAAACTCTGTTTCGAGCGCGATTAATCGGGTAAGGGTGAGAAGTTTTAATTATATCTTGCTTGTGTATGTATATGTGTTGTTTGTTGTAATTGTTTTGGTTGTTTCGCGACTTTTTGTATCGATTGGAATTAGGAGCGATTGATAGAAATCGATGTTTTCACGGACGAAATTCAATATAACGGTTTTGTCTTATTTATTTAATTGAGTCGATTTAATTATTTTCATTTTATATTATTTTATTTTTGACTTTTATTTGACAATATATTATTTTTCATCGCTGTTTATGTTTTATCGCATTTTGGGAGTGTTTGCGAGATATTTGAGCTGATGGGTAAAATAGTCTTTTAGGGGTTTGGATATTTATATAAATAGAAAGTGGAGAGAAAAAGAGAGAAAAGAAAAGGAAAGAAAAAGAAGAGAAAGAAAAGGAGAAGAAAGAAAGAGAAAAGAGGAGAAAGAGGAAAATCGAGGAAAACTCTGTTTCGAGCGCGATTAATCGGGTAAGGGTGAGAAGTTTCAATTATATCTTGCTTGTGTATGTATATGTGTTGTTTGTTGTAATTGTTTTGGTTGTTTCGCGACTTTTCGTATCGATTGGAATTAGGAGCGATTGATAGAAATCGATGTTTTCACGGACGAAATTCGATATAAACTGCGTAGAATACTTGTCGTTAGGTTTGGATCATGTTTTGGTTGTTATAATATGATTTGGAAGTGTTTTGGTGGAAGAAATGAGGGTTTTTGACCCCAAATGACCTATGTTATCGTTGCTGGAATTTCTGGGTTTCGCAGGTTCGCATTGCGAGTCAAAGCAAAGGGAACAGCGAACGTTCGCTAGCCGTTCGCATTGCGAACTTTGGGTCTTTTTGCTTCTGCCACGGTTCGCTGGAAGCTTCGCATTGCGAACGTGACCGATTTTCAGTTTTTGTTTTCTTCATAACTTTTGATCCGTAAATCGGATTGAGGCACGGTCGGATGCGTTGGAAAGCTATTTCAATGATATTTTTGATAGTGGAGTAGGAAATTATGTTTAGGCCATGGATTGATAATAAAAATATGGAAAAGTAATGTATGTGTGAAAAGTGTGGTTTATGTTTCCACCATAACTCCCGAATCGCGAGTTCGATTGATGTGGGACTTGAGGCAATAGATAGATAACCTAATATGCTATTAAATGGTGATGTTAGACCATGATTTAACCAAGAATATTTGGTAGGGGTGATTAGTGGTTTGTAGGTTTTATTGTGTTTGTTGGTGTTCAATGTGATATGTTATCGTCATATAAATGTGGGTCTTTTGTGCTATCTATATAATGTTGATGCATGTGATAATGATGTTGTTATGATGTGTTGTGGGTAGCCTTTGTGGTGTGAATCCCTTGTGGAAGTAATTATGATTGCATGATTGTTGTGGTTTGTGGTTTGTGATGAAATGCATTGTTTGAAGTGTTTTCAATGCATGAATAATGATGATGAGATAATTCATATGGTTGAATTGTGAAGATGCATTTGATTGTCGTGAGTTCTTGTGTGTCAAGCATCATGATATGCATCTTCTGATGTCGTGTGCCCTAGTGGGTGTGAGCGACGAAACGATTCCAGAGGGAATTCGCTATAACATCGTGCGCCTTATACAAAGAGGACTGAAAGTGATGATTATAAACGATCGTGCGCCTTATACAAAGAGGACCGAAATTGATCGGATCGTGTGCCTTATACAAAGAGGACTGAAAGCGATCCATAAACGTCGTGCGCCTTATACCAAGAGGACCGAAAGCGACGGGGAACATCATTTTCCCGACGGTGTGTTACATGAGTGGTCCTCAGTAACAAGCGATGATTCCAATAGTTCCTGAGTGAACTAGTGATGAGATTGATGGATGGATGGTACCGCATTTGCATAGAGTCGTTGTGTCGGTCTCTTTGCATTTGCATAAATCATGAATGGATTTATTATGTGTGGAAAATCATGAATTAATTGAGCATGTTTTGAGAATTATGTTTGAATTAGTGAATTGATGTGCATATGTGATAAGTGCATTGGTTGTGGATAATATGTCTTATGTGTAGACGTATGCTATGTGATGTGGTGGTGAGTTTACATATGTTGTGACTTTGGTATGCCTTATGTGCAAATATGTGATTACGTTGGATAATTGATATATGTTATGGATATGTGGCATGCTATATGTATTTGTATGTGATGTTTGTGGTGAGAATAACTATGCATGTGAATTTTTATGTGTTTGCATATTATTATGCAATCTTGATTTAGTTGTTATTTCTCACCCTTCTGTTGTGGTTTGTTGCTCTATGAGGCAATTGCAGATTTGTAGTCTTGGAGGCATTTGTGAAGATTAGCCCTCCGTTCTTTTGTCGGTCTTGGTGTCTGCTCTGATACGTAGCACGGGAGTCAGGGAACGATTATGTTATATATGTATACCTTTGTTAGATTTATTGTGTATTACCTTTGTATATATATTTTGATGTTATAAAAAAATTCATTTTGTAAAACAATTCAGTCATGGATCTTCCGCTTTATTCCATAATTGACCTTTCCTTATGTATGGAAAAAGTTTCCCTTTGAGGATATTCCATTTTGTGTTATGTATCAAATAAATGAGCAGGGATTGTGTTTTCTTTCTTTAATTGTGACATTACTGTTTTCTGTCGGAAAAATAAATATTTTATTTACTCTGATTTAATTATGTATTATTTATTCGTGATGGGAAAAGGGGTGTTTCAATAGTGGTATCAAAGCAGGTCGGTCCGTCCGACCAAGTTGTTGAGTCAGGTAGGGTGACAGTTGAATACTGTCGATGTTGTTTGTTCCTTAGTACGTGATATGTGTGTGAAACACAGTCGGTGCTTTCTGGTTTTCTAATCCTTTGTCTGCAGGATTTAGATTGAGATAAGTGGGGGATAAGCTGGTACTTCTCCAAGTTGCTTAAGGTGTGGAGCGTTGGCTCAGTGTGTTGTGAATTGCAAGATTGTAAGTGCTCTTTGGACAATGTTGTTCCCGGTTCCGGAGGGAATGCGGAGGTAAGGTTTGTGTCAACTAAGGATTGGTGCCTTAGGTAGTTTTGTGCACAATATGCAAGACATGCTATTATAGTTTGGTAAAGACGGTTTATGCCCCATCATGATTGTCGGCTGTCTATTGACAAATTGAGGAACTGATCACCCTTAATCTCTTGTTGATAGTAGACGGAATTATGTTGGATGGAATAGACGTGTCTTTCCGGCTTTGATAATGTGTGAACTGAATTGTTTGGAATTAAGAAAATGGTTACGGATTGTTTTGTTAAGTCGATGAAGATTCTAATATCGGAAGATGAGGCAGATTAGAGGTTTTGATATGTTGGTCTAGTGGGGAAGTCATTGAGAGAAAACGATTGGGTATCGTTAATGGTTGTTCTCAGAGAGTAGAGTGTGAACTCAAATTTGATGAAGGTGAGGATTTGAGGTTTGGATCTGCTAAGTAAGTAGAAGAACTTTTAGGACGTGAAACTCAGATGTTTGTTATGTTTGTGATGACAGTTTTCTAGAAATTGGCAAAAAGGCCATAGTGAAGGGCTGCCAGTTGGGCGTGATTTCCAGATGTGTTTTCGGATGGAATATTGGATGTTAGCATTAGAAGTACCCGAACTGAAAAAGCAGTGAGAAGATTTACTGGAAAAGGGATTTATGAGACCAAGTGTGTTGTCTTAGAGAGCTCCAGTATTGTTAGTAGCAAAAAGGAAGGATGATTGAACGGAATAACAAGCATGATGTGTATAATGGTATTGAGACTATGGAAGGTAAAACTTAGAGGTTTGGTGAGTTTTGGAGTTTTTAAAGTTATAGGGCATTAATGGAAATCTTGAGAAAACCCTTAGGTGTGGAGGTAATATTTGAGAGTTCTTTTTGGTTGGTTGTTGCTACATGTTGAAATTTGTGGAATTGGACGACCAGGAGAAGAAATTGTGTATGGATTACTGATAATTGATTAAGGTAACGATTGAGAATGAGCGAACCTTGCCCTGTTTCAGTTCTGATTGGATTCGTCAGGTGTTCGCACGACGAAGGTCACAGCGAAGGCTCGCGAGAGCTTCGCACTGCGAATGTCAAGGCGAATGTTCGCCCTAGGTTCGCACAGCGAACTTTGTGCCCTTTTTCTTCTGCCTTGGTTCGCTGGGGGTTCGCATTGCGAATGAGGAAAGCGACTGCTCGCTGGGAGATTTGCATTGCGAACATGGCAGATTTTTCCAAATTGTTTCTTTCTTAACTTTGGCTTCGTTTATCCGATTTAAACGTTCAGTCGGAACTACGTGAATTACGTAAAACGAAACTGTTAACACGTTAAAAGCTTTAAGTGACGCGTCTGGAATGTTTGTGGAGTATATGAATCGTATCTTCCATATTTATTTGGATAAGTTCGTAGTGGTTTTGATTGAGGATATTCGGATCTGTTATAAACTCAGAGGAAGAACAGGTAGAGTGTTTGAGATTGGAATTGTAAGTGTTGAAAAAGAGACGAAGTTTTATGCTAAGTTATTCGAGTGAGAATTTTGGTTGAAAAGGGTTAGTTTTCTTGGATATGTTATTTCAGATGAGAGTATTGTTATGGATCCATCGGAAGTAGACGTAGTTCTACAAGAGAGGCTCCGAAGTTGGTTAAGGAGATTAGAAACTTTTGGGCTCAGTTGGTTGTTATTGCAGGTTATGGAAGACTTTGTTAAGTTCGTACTTCTGGTATCTCAGTTGACTTGCAAAGGGTAAGTCGTTTGTTTTGGATGTTCGTTGTGAGTGAGTTTCAGAGAGCTGGAGTAGAAGTTGTCTACGGTTTCCGTTTTGATTCTGTGTGATCCTAATAAACCAGTTGTGGGGTATTGTGATGTGTCTTTGATGAGTTTAGTCAGTGTGTTAATGCAAGAGGGTAAAGTCGTGGCTTATGCTTTACGACAATTGAGGATTCATAAAAGGATCTATACTATTCAGGATTTGGAATTGGTCGCGGTTGTATTGTGTTGGAAAATTTGGAGGTGTTATCTTTATGGTTCTAGGTTCGAAGTGTTTGGTAATCGCAAGAGTTTAGAGTACTTGTTTGGTCTGAAGGAATAAAGTATGAGACAACGAGGATGGTTAGAATTCGTGACAAATTATGAATTTGGCTTGGATTATCCTTCGGGAAAAGCTAATGTGGTGCCTGAAGAGTTAAGTCGATAGTCTTTGCATATGGTTGTTTTGATGATCAGAGGATTAAAATTATTTGAGCAGTTCAGAGACTTGTGTCTGGTGTGTGAGATAACACAGTAGAGTGTGAGGTTGGGTATATTAGAAGTGCATAGTGATTTTCGGTGAATATGAGAAAGAGTTAGACTTTGGACGTGAGATTGGTAGGCTTGATGGTTTCGAGTAATCAGAGTGCGCAGCGGAAACGTGATGTGGCACATTTTGTATTTGTGTGTGGGACTTGTAAGAGTTCATAAGTTGAATATTTGGAACATGTAGGAGTGATGAGACCATTGGATGTTTCAGAATAGAAGTGATAAGTGGAAGGTTTCAATATTAATCAGGTACTAATATGTAGTTGGGTGTTTTGGTCGTATGTTCGATTGGTGAATCGTAGCATTGTTGTAATATTGTTGTGTGACAAGGATGTTGGTATCATGGTTATGTAGAGGTTGTTGAAACGATGTTGGGTCGTGGAACTTTATGTTCTTGTTGTGTTTCGGTTCGAGAGTGAACCTGTGTGTGTTCGTAACTTGGGTATTCTTTGAGTTGTGAGTTGGTCGTCAAGGGCATTGTATGGGCTTTGCATCTTGTCGTTCTAGTTGTCGTCGTTGTCGTGTCGTTGTTGTGGTTGCTGTTAGCAAGGTGGTTTGTCAGTTTGTGTTATTCGTGGTGTGCCTTTGGTTGGCCTGTTAGTTTGTTAGTCGTATACGAAAGTCGTGTCTGGAGTTGTTCGTCTCAGTATATTTTCGAGGACGAAAATGTCTAAGTGGGGGAAAGTTGTAACGCCCCGGTTTTGTCTTATTTATTTAATTGAGTCGATTTAATTATTTTTCGTTTTATATTATTTTATTTTTGACTTTTATTTGACAATATATTATTTTTCATCGCTGTTTATGTTTTATTGCATTTTGAGAGCGTTTGCGAGATATTTGAGCTGAGGGGTCAAATAGTCTTTTAGGGGTTTAGATATTTATATAAATAGAAAGTGGAGAGAAAAAGAGAGAAAATAAAAGGAAAGAAAAAGAAGAGAAAGAAAAGGAGAAGAAAGAAAGAGAAAAGAGGAGAAAGAGGAAAATCGAGGAAAACTCTGTTTCGAGCTCGATTAATCGGGTAAGGGTGAGAAGTTTCAATTATATCTTGCTTTTGTATGTATATGTGTTATTTGTTGTAATTGTTTTGGTTGTTTCGCGACTTTTCGTATCGATTGGAATTAGGAGCAATTGATAGAAATCGACGTTTTCACTGACGAAATTCGATATAAACTGCGTAGAATACTTGTTGTTAGGTTTGGATCATGTTTTGGTTGTTATAGTATGATTTGGAAGTGTTTGGGTGGAAGAAATGAGGGTTTTGACCCCAAATGACCTATGTTATCACTGCTGGAATTTCTGGGTTTCGCAGGTTCGCATTGCGAGCCAAAGCGAAGGGAACAGCGAACATTCGCTAGTCGTTCGCATTGCGAACTTTGGGTCTTTTTGCATCTGCCACGGTTCGCTGGAAGCTTTTTTGTTTTCTTCATAACTTTTGATCCGTAAATCGGAATGAGGCACGGTCGGATGCGTTGGAAAGCTATTTCAATGCTCTTTTTGATAGTGGAGTAGGCACTTATGTTTAGGCCATGGATTGATAAGAAAAATAAGGAAAAGTAATGTATGTGTGAAAAGTGTGGTTTATGTTTCCACCATAACTCCCGAATCGCGAGTCCGATTGATGTGGGACTTGAGGCAATAGATAGATAACCTAATATGCTATTAAATGGTGATGTTAGACCATGATTTAACCAAGAATATTTGGTAGGTGATGATTAGTGGTTTGTAGGTTTTGTTGTGTTTGTTGGTGTTCAATGTGATATGTTATCGTCATATAAATGTGGGTCTTTTGTGCTATCTATATGATGTTGATGCATGTGATAATGATGTTGTTATGATGTGTTGTGGGTAGCCTTTGTGGTGTGAATCCCTTGTGGAAGTAATTGTGATTGCATGATTGTTGTGGTTTGTGGTTTGTGATGAAATGCATTGTTTGAAGTGTTTTCAATGCATGAATAATGATGATGAAATAATTCATATGGTTGAATTGTGAAGATGTATTTGATTGTCGTGAGTTCTTGTGTGTCAAGCATCATGATATGCATCTTCTGATGTCGTGTGCCCTAGTGGGTGTGAGCGACGAAACGATTCCAGAGGAAATCCGCTATAACATCGTGCGCCTTATACAAGAGGGCTGAAAGCGATGATTATAAACGATCGTGCGCCTTATACAAAGAGGACCAAAATCGATCGGATCATGCGCCTTATACAAAGAGGACTGAAAGCGATCCAGAAAACGTCGTGCGCCTTATACCAAGAGGACCGAAAGCGAAGGGGAACATCGTTTGCCCGACGGGGTGTTACATGAGTGGTCCTCAGTAACAAGCGATGATTCCAATAGTTCCTGAGTGAACTAGTGATGAGATTGATGGATGGATGATACCGCATTTGCATAGAGTCGTTGTGTCGGTCTTTTTTCATTTGCATAAATCATGAATGGATTGATTATGTGTGGAAAATCATGAATTAATTGAGCATGTGTTGAGAATTATGTTTGAATTAGTGAGTTGACGTGCATATGTGATAAATGCATTGGTTGTGGATAATATGTCTTATGTGTAGACGTATGCTATGTGATATGGTGGTGAGTTTACATATGTTGTGACTTTGGTATGCCTTATGTGCAAATATGTGATTACGTTAGATAATTGATATATGTTATGTATATGTGGCATGCTATATGTATTTGTATGTGATGTTTGTGGTGAGAATAACTATGCATGTGAATTTTTATGTGTTTGCATATTATTATCCAATCTTGATTTAGTTGTTATTTCTCACCATTCTGCTGTGGTTTGTTGCTCTATGAGGCAATTGCAGATTTGTAGTCTTGGAGGCTTTTGTGAAGATTAGCCCTCTGTTCTTTTGTCGGTCTTGGTGTCTGCTCTGATACGTAGCACGGGAGTCAGGGAACGATTATGTTATATATGTATACCTTTGTTAGATTTATTGTGTATTACCTTTGTATGTATATTTTGATGTTATAAAACAATTCATTTTGTAAAACAATTCAGTTATGGATCTTCCGCTTTATTCCATAATTGACCTTTCCTTATGTATGGAAAAAGTTTCCCTTTGAGGATATTCCATTTTGTGTTATGTATCAAATAAATGAGTAGGGATTGTGTTTTCTTTCTTTAATTGTGACATTCCTGTTTTCTGTCGGAAAAATAAATATTTTATTTACTCTGATTTAATTATGTATTATTTATTCGCGATGGGAAAAAGGGTGTTTCATGAGCCATCACTATCATCGACCAGGGTCGTATCTACATCCATAGCGACGGTCCCTGGATTTTCTGTTTCAAGATTTTGCTGACCATCGTCTTCCTCGTGGTCGGAGCCATCTGTTTGAGACTGCTGAGTAGCGGTCTTTGTAGGCGAAGGGGGAGCTGTTTCAAAGCTGGGTTTGTTAATTTCACCTAGTGAACTCATTCCAGAGCCCAAATCAGAAGTGGGATGGTATGTGGATTCACCTTGGCTGTTCAGAATAGTGGCTGGAGAAGGAGGCCTGTCCACTGGTGGCTTTGAGCCACTTGCATCAGCCTGAATCAAATCGAAGCAAATTATAGCAACATGAAACAAGGTAAATAAGTGGGCATTTCAAAAATCGAATTGATAAGTTACCTTGACACCTTCAGCATCAGGGCCAGAATTATTGCTTTCAATATGATCTGCGGCTGGTTTAGAGGCAACCTTAGAAGAGACTTCCGCAGCACCACTGGTAGTGGTTGTCTTTTTGGAGACCTTAGCCGTTTTAGGCTCAGATTGACCACCAGCAACATCTGTTTCCTGGCTTGGTCTTTTCCTCTTCTTTGTCTTTAAGTCTTCAGGAGGAGATTGGTTATCATCCTCTGAATCAATGACAATTTGGGAAGTGCCCTTTTTCGACTTCCTCTGAGGTGTCGGAGGTAGTTTGCGGGAAGCCTGAAATAGTGAGAAGCATTAGGGGAAAGAAAGACTAATCAACAAAAAGAAAAGGTGTGTGACGTACCTTGCTGCCTTCACCCTTTACTTCGACCGGCTGCTGAGGTGTGCTTTTCTTGGGTACAGCTGCAAAATAAACAAAGTTACCACAAGTTAGTAATGATAAAGTTCAAATGAAAGAACATAAAATCGAAGAATCCAAACCTTCATGTATTTCGTATTCGATGCGAACATCTTCGATACCGATATGAAGGTGTCCTTTGAAACTGTCTAGCGTATGCTTAGTCGGAACCACCCGTTGAGCCTTGGGTTTCGACTGCTGGCGAAGGATCTTTATAGAATCCCCACTGATGAACCAATCTGGAAATGGAGGGGCAAGAGCTACTCCAAAATCAGCAGATGGCAGTCGAGGAGTCTTTGGAGGAAATAGTTCGAAAGCCACTGCATAGCGTTTCTCAGGAGGAACGTATGAAGGGATTTTCAAACATTCCATTTTCTTTAAAAAAATTTCCTTCAGTGTAACTGCGGCGTCGCGGACGGTTCGACTAATGTCATCTGGTCGATAAGCAGTTTCAAAGTATTTCTGGAAAGCTTGGATTTCTTTGATGTGGGTAGATTTACCTTTCTTGATCTTCTCCTGCACATCAACAAAAGTTTGGTCAATCAACTGGGAGAAGCTAGAAACATCAAGGAATTCTTCATTGTAATGCTTCGACCACCAGTCATAGAACTCTTGAGTGCAGAGGTGAGAAGGTTCGAAGTAGACAGGAGTGAGGAGTGATCTGTGAGCATGTCGAGCTAGGTGAGTCGAACATTCTAGGGAGTCATAGCTAGTGTGGGGAAGGATCACATGGACCTTTTTCTCATACAGACACTTGGGCAAAGTTTGGACTAGGCCAAATTGTCGAGAGACAAGATTCGGTTGGTAGGCCATCAAAGCTGTTTGGCTCCTTAGAAGGTTGAGTCGGTGAACAATGAGTCGAGGGATTAGAAAGCCCTCTTAGACAAGCTTCGATTCTGCCTCATGCTTCTTAAATGCAGGAGGGGAAGGCCCTAGTGAACCATTCAGGACCATACTTTCTTTTTGTAAATGGGGCCATTCTTGGTGTAAATTCATATAGCTTGGCAAACATCTTGATGAAGCCAGAGAATGATGCCCTAAGTGTCTGCCCTTCTTTGCTAGGGGTTATCTTCACCAGTCGAGTCCATTCGACTCCCCTCTCCTTGATTTTTGTAGCTTCCTCGTCGACAGACCCTTTGTTAGGGAGACTAGTTTCAAATGTGACATTAAGCCAAAGTTGGAGCAGCCAGAAGGGTCCTGACAGCAAGAGATTCCCATTATTTTCTTGGTCTTTCAGTCGACCAGCACCTTCACTTAAAGACTCATACAAACTAGCCAATATCATTTCACTTAGGCAAATGCCTCGATTAAGGTGCAATTGGTTGGCCAGAGTTAGGTATTTCCTGGCCACTTGCAAAGATTTGGTGCAAAATACACAACGAGAAAGCCACATAGCCAGAAATGCTATGTGCTCTTGATCTTCGATTGTGTCAGTTTGTTTGTCATGGTAATGGTTCATAAAGTGAGTGTAAGTATGTTTGGTGGTTGAAAACCCTATGGTGTCTTGAGCATCTACTTCAGGGTCATAAACTAGTCCATGTGGTTTTAGACCTGTGATAGCCGCTATGTCGAAGATCATCCCACAAGGGAGATGGAATGCATAATGGGTCTTATCCCAAAAATACAAAGAAGAAGCTAACAGAGTCGGACAGTAAGCGGGACCTGTCTTCAACATCATAATCAGGTCATAAATCCCTATTTCCTTCCAAGTTTCTGCTTTGACTTTTTCTACTTTGGTTAACCAGTTTAAGTAGAGGTCAGCATCTTTGAAATACGGGGTTTCCCTAAATAACCTAGACCCATCATTCAAGTACTTTAAATCTATGCGTTGCATAGCTACATTGTCAGGAGGTGCAACTATTACCTTAGCCTTGTCTTTTTGCCCTAAGGGTTTAGTTTTCCGATATGAAGGGAAGAAATCACTAATGGTTGTGTAATCTACACCTAAGTAGATAAAGGACCAGATAAAGCTAATGGTTTGCCAGAAACGGTAACAGGAATCAATACCTGGGATTCGTAGATATGCCTTTTTTCTTCTTTGAGAGGTTCAGGGATGAATTGCTGATTCTTCACTACTTTGGGTCCACTCAATGTAGCAAAGGGAGGAAGTAGTGGCACGCTCTTTGGCCCTTTGACTTTCGGATTTTTCTTTAGATCTTGAGTGGTAGTGTTTGAAGACGCCATTGTTGAGAACTTGAAGAAAATGGGTTTACTGAAGGTGAAGAGTTGAGAGTGTTTGAAAGAGAAGAAAATGTTTAATGAGTACTTTGGAGTTGGAAAAGTAAAAATAGTTTCTGAAGAAACTATTTATAAAGTGTTTAGAAGTACTAAAAGGTCACTAATCATCATTAGGGGCTAAAAGCTAGTGGGACACGTGTCCTCCCAGGAGCAAAAATAGGGGCGGTGGCAGTTATTACCTATGCCCAGATCTCCTAGACCCTAGGATAGGTGATGATGGTTTGGAATTTGATGTGATTTCCAAGGAGTTGTTTTCATAATTGGCCATGACGTCATAAATGTGATTGAAAAGAAACTGAACAGTTTCTTGAGACGTGGGTTGGTCGGTTATGTTGACACCTATGTGGGGTTGAAAGATGGCGTCGAATAGGACACTATAAAAAATGACCTTTTTTTTCAGTACTGTTGAAAATGACATTTTTGGGGGGCAATTTGTTAGCTCATAAATTCGACGCCCATATTAAGTTGGAAGTGTTGCTTGAAATGTTAAACTCTTGAAGGGGTTTAAAGGAGTTTTTGACTGGATCTTCATGATAGGTTTAAGTCGAAGGTGCTCATATAAGGAAATGATACTTTTGGGACTTAGAAAATATTTCTAAGAGTTGGGAAAGTCACCTTCGACCGAGAATACTGATGACGTCCGACGCTAAGAAAGTCAAATTCAAATAAAGGAGGGAGTAGTTACTTTTGTTCACTCTTGAAAAGGACAAGTGGCGTACATCCAAGGGACAGAAGCATGCAGCGCGACACTTGTCATATGTTAATTGTTTCAGGCAGTTGACAACAGTTAGCTTTAGTATTATAAATAGGGGTTATAGCAATAGGATTCATGGGTTGTGTTCGTACAAGTTACTCCAAATTTACTCAAAGTATCCGCGTGTAGAGAAAAGGGTCTTGTGAGAATGTACGTGATGTAAACACCATTTATCTTTTCAATGCAATTTACTTCAATCTTTCATTAAGAACTTATCTTTTATTTGACGCAAGTTATGTTTCTGCACTTTGTCTTATTTTCATACTTTCGACCTTTATTGTATACCTTTGACCCTTTCCTTTACATTTTCAGCTTTTTAACTTAACATTTTTAAACGTCTTTTAAATTATATTTTCGACAAACCTTTCTTCATGAACACTGTCGAAGTGTTTAGTTCTTTAGTATTTACTTTAAATCAATTGTTAACACATGTTCTAGGATTAATCTGATCGATCCTGTGAGTCACCAAAGTTAAATTTGAAAGATCAGCGGTTGTTTACCAATTTTCACGATAAACACATGTATTTTTTTTTTCTTTTTTTATAACTAAAAAATATTTGGAATACATATTTGGAATTTTTACCCATATAACCATGTTTCAGTGTAGCATTTTTCAAAATACCCAGGTTTTCTTCCAATTTTCCAATGTACCCATGTTTCAAAAAAAAAAAAGGTGTATTTGTAGGGGGGCGCCATCAGGTTTGGCTCCCCCATGTAAAATTGTAGGGGGGCGCCAATGCTTTTGGAGTCACCCTTTATATTTAAAGGGGGGCGCCATTCCATTTGGAGTCACCCTTTAAATATAAAGGGGGGCGCCATACCCCTTGGAGTCCTCCGTTTAATTAATTTAATTTTTTTATAATATATTATATATTAATTTTTGATGAAATATTATTTTATTTGATACACCTCCTATATAAGTAGATGGCACTCTTACACATTCATTCACAACAAAGTTGTTGTTGTATCTTAAAATTTTAGCAGATTTAGTCATGTATCTCAGAAGATACGGTCATGTGATTTTTTCAAGAACGAAGTCGCCGATAAGGATGCTGTTTTGGAATATCCAAAGCTTAGAGCAACTACGAAGGAATTTGAATCGATGGTTAGAAGGAGACATTGCAAATGGTGAACAAATTAGAAGTATTGAAAGACTTGTTTCTTACTTCTCGATCGAAGATGGAAATATTCGACGTGAGTGGCTACGAATTAGAAATGACAACGACGTTAGGTCTATGATGTTTGGAACTGATGATATTGTTTTGATTGTTGTAATTTCTTAGTTTATGTTGTATTAATTTTGATATAATTAATGGATTAAGTGTTGCTGTAGAAGTATTTTAGTTTGTTTCTTGTAACCAGTAGTTGTTATAAATATTAAATTCAAAGGTTACAACTTTCTATTGACAAAAGTAAATTTATCTAGAACTTGTTCCAACATTTGGACATTTTTTCCGTGTATGCCCGGGTAGACGACATATTCCACACAGTCTTTCTATTTTCTCATAAGTGTCCATTTCAGTTCTAATTCGCGTGCTTTTGGGGCGACCCTTTTTGTTTCTTCTCATGGTTTCGTTGTGGTAAATTGTGTCCCCATGATAGGTTGGCCAATAGTCCTCACTAGCTACCACTGGAAAGTTGTTACTGTAGATACCGAATAAGTTCATGACCTTGTAAACTTCTGATAGCTGCAAGAACGGATCATGACGAGCACTAGAACATGCCGCAATGACATGTGAACAAGGCATACGGAGCGCTTGAAACTTTTCGCAGTCGCACCAATATTTATGAACTTCCACCCTGTATTGTCCCATTGGTCGTCCCTCATTGTGATCCTTTGTCTCTTCAACCATGAAGCTGTAATCGTGACGGTCAAACGATGTAACTCGATGTGAGGTCGCTTTATCAGTTTCTTCCTTTATAAATGTCATGCAGCTTTCGTTGAATAACTGCCCTGATTCCAAAACAACGCCCCATTTTTTGCCTCTTGTTGCAAATAGTGACCCCAACCTGTAATAGGTTGCTCTAACTAACGCAGTGATGGGTAGGTTTCTAGTTCCCTTGAAAATGTTGTTCAGGGATTCTACAAGGTTGGTGGTCATGTGACCCCATCGACATCCTCCATCAAATGCCCTTGTCCACTTTTCCACCGGAATGTTGTCCACCCAGCTTAATGCTTCTGTGTTTGACAATCTTATTTCTTCGCGGTAATACCTGAATGATGGTTGGTTTAATGCATACCCCGCGTTCACGAATTGCTTCTTGAGGTTTTTGTCTTTAAATTCCCGCATAAAATTTTGCGACATGTGTCTTATACAATAAACATGGACAGAAGGAGGATTATGCCAACCATTTGCAGGATTATTGTAAGCGCTGACAATAGAGGCGTGCCTGTCGGAAATCAGACATAAGTTGGGTTGTGGGGCTACATGTGTTCTGAGATTTTTGAGGAAGAAACTCCAAGCCTCGCCTGTCTCACCTTGTACCAGAGCAAATGCAATTGGGAATATATTATTATTTCCGTCTTGTGCTACCGCCATCAGCAATGTTCCTTTGTATTTTCCATACAACCATGTGCCGTCCACTTGAATAACAGGTTTGCAGAAAGCAAAACCTTTGATGCACGGTTGGAATGCCCAGAAGAGGCGAGAGAATATCCTACAGCCATCCACACATGTTCCATCAGGAGTGTATGCTGGAAGCGATTCCAATATTACAACCGTACCAGGAACATATTTTTGAAGTGCTAGCAAATACTGTGGAAGTTGATTGTAAGACTTTTCCCAATTCCCATATACATGTTCAACCGCTTTAATTCTTGCAATCCAAGCTTTTCGGTAGGATGGAGTATAGTTGAAACGTGAAACGACATGAGAGAAGCTTCAGTTTGGAATGCTACAAGATATTCCCGGTCCCCCAAAATGCATCGACGACAGATGGCACACAAGCATCCTCTCTGACTTATGGCACTATAAGCCATGGAAAACATATGCAAAACATGAGTGTCGTGAATGGAAGTTTCGCAACCATTTTGCTTTGACCGACAATGTTTTGCCATATGAGAGCAAACCGTCTGTCCAGTACATGACTTGGTATAGGTCGGTTTCCATTGGTTTCTTTTCCCATCCTAGATATCTTGTTGACCCACGCCAGCAAGCCACATCATCACAAACTCAACAGCGGACCGATCAACCAAGCCAACATCCAACCCAACCCCCACTCACACAACCACAATTCCATGAAAACACCCCTTACCAATCCACCCCATTTCAACATGGTTATACTCAATCGACATACCAACAAAACCCACCACAAAATCAAGCATACTTCTATGACACTACAACCCAGATTAACACGGACTATCAAACACCTAACCAAACCTTACCCACCCAGACATTTACACCCTTGCCCGATTACGACCAAGCAGGCTATCGTCCTGACATATCATCTAGCCAACCACCCCGACAAAATTATACAGGCATGGGAAACACCTTTAATGTGGACGACTTGCCTAATATTGACTCGTCTGCATGGTCACTATTTCTTCAGCTGCCGAACCCATTAACAACATCCGCACCTATGGACCCGACGTCGCCGCCGCCGCCACCGCGAAGAGAACGAAGACACGTACGTACACGAGGATGTGGTACGGGCGGAAATTTGCCTCGACCTCGTCGACAAAATTAGTGTACTGTGTTTCGCCTTTTATCTATGTAATTTGTAATTATTAAAAAAAAATATTTCGAATGAGTAATACTATTAAAATTATTAAATATTATTTGTGAATTATGATTATTTATTTATTAATGTAAATTTATTTGAAAAATATTAAAAAAAATTCGTTCACAAATGGGGGCTCCAGATGGTATGGCGCCTCCCTTTAAATTTCAAGGGGGTAGCCATTACCAATGGCGCCTCCCTTTTGGATTCAATGGGGTAGCCATTTCTATTGGCGCCCCCCTTCAATGTTTTTTTTTTTTTTTCGAAACATGGGTATATTGATATTAATGGTGAAAACATGGGTAGAATGAAATTATATACTTGCAAACATGGTTATTTAGGGAAAAATTCCTACATATTTTGTTCTTCTATTTAATATTTAAACTTATTGATAAAAGAAGCATTTGAGCCTCGCCTCCTTCCAGTATTGATAAACTATAATGACAACTTCATTTCTTAGCTCAAATATTATTATAAGTTGAGAACCGGATTTAAGAGAAGAAGAAGGGTTTTAGGTCAAGCAGAGAAATAACCAAACTGAAAATGGAAGACGGTGAGATAGAAGAGGGTTCAATCGCCGTCGAAGAAGAACACCAACAATCATCCGCACATTCCTCAGAAGACCCCATCCCGGAGGAATCACCCTACGAAATTCTTCACAACAGCAAATCTTCCATCGAAACCATCATCTCCGATATCCTCTCCATCAAAAAAGACGCTAAACCCAAACAACTTCTTCGAGATCTCGTCACTCAAATGTTCCTTCACTTCATCACTCTCCGCCAGGTACCTAGGGTTTATTCAATTTCACATTTCATCAATTCCATTCTCCTGAAATTGCAGATTCGATAACATTCAATTTTTTTCTTAATTTTTTCAGGTGAATCGCTCTATATTGATTGAGGAAGACCGTGTCAAAATGGAAACGGAACGTGCGAAGGCACCCGTGGATTTCACGACACTGCAGCTTCATAATTTGGTGTATGAAAAGAGTCACTATCTTAAAGCGATTAAGGCTTGTAAAGACTTCAAGTCTAAATATCCTGACATTGAGCTTGTACCCGAGGAAGAGTTTTTACGTGGCGCCCCCAAGGATATCAAGGATTCCGTTTTGTCGAAAGACAGTGCTCATAATTTGATGCTCAAGAGACTCAATTTTGAGCTATACCAGGTAATGATGTGATATTATGTTGCAAAATCATACATTGTGTATTCGGCATTTTGTAATTAGCTTAGAAGAAATGTGCATTATATATATTAATTATATTTTAAAGAGAATGTGATATTGGTTAAGAAAGGATTGTAGGATAAATGCAGGGTTGCCTTGTGTTAATTCATATCTATGTTTTTCTAGACATGTATAAATTTGATCATCTTTAATGGAAAGTTACTAGATATTTTATTGATAAAGTTAAGAGAAGAGTGTTTGCGTGCGCGTGGTGCTTTCCTGTTAAACAGAGTGTGGTCTTATAGCTGGTGGGTTTTGTCTTTAAATATACTAGTTGTGTTCTCTTGATGTTGAGAAATTCTTCCTCTCCCTCATTCATCTTCTATCACTGCATTGTTTGTTCGAGTTTTGAAGAAAATAAAATTAAATATGCTTATGAGGATTCTTATATGAAATTTCTATCAGCGTAAAGAGCTCTGCAAACATCACGCGAAACTGGAACAACAGAAGAAAATCCTTTTGGATACTATTGCAAACCGAAAGAAGTTCTTGACAAGTCTCCCTTCACATCTCAAGTCTCTTAAGAAAGCATCATTGCCGGTTCAAAATCAACTAGGAATTATGCATACAAAGAAACTAAAGCAGCATCATTCAGCAGAGTTGCTTCCACCAGCCCTTTATGTGATTTACTCACAGCTATTAGCTCACAAGGAGGCGTTTGTAGAACCCATTGATTTGGAGATTGTAGGAAGTCTGAAAGATGCTCAAGCTTTTGCTCGTAAGCAAGCTCACAAGGAAACTGGTAAGTGAGAGCTGATACGTGAAATTTAGCATTCTATAAATATACTATATTACCAGATCTATTGCCACTGGCAGCGTATATTCTGACCCTAGATTATATTTATGAACAACATTTTTATAATTATTTAACTTCAAACCAGTGAATCACACTATCACTCTAAATGTTTTATTCAGGGCATTGTTAGCTCTTGTAAGTCATAGATAGTTGTAATGCTAACATCAAGATAACAAGTAAAACAAAGGAGGTTTGTTACCAACATTTAAGTGCTGCCATGATTACCAAGTTTGTTATTGGTCTTAAGTTTGTGTTTCCTTTTCTTTGTTTGCAATCTTTCTATGCATGTGCCCAATGCGACTTTAAAATTTCTTGAGCATTTGAAAAATTTTAAACTGAATCTCAAATTGATCTGTTTTTCTCTTGCTCAATATAAAATGTATTCACTATGATGTGATTTTGTTTTTATTACTCAGGCATTTCCAGTGTCACGGAGAGTTCTAAGTTGGAAGATGATGTTCCTGATGATGAAGAAGATGGTCAGAGACGCAGAAAAAGGCCAAGGAGGGTACAAGTCAAGGAGAGCTCTGACCAAGGGGGCATATTTCAAAGTCACCCACTTAAAATCATTATCCATGTGTATGAAGATGATTCTTCTGATCCTAAGCCTGCAAAACTAATTACTCTAAGCTTTGAGTACATGGTTAAATTGAATATTGTATGTGTTGAAATAGAAGGATCTAATAATGGTCCTGACAATGACATCTTATGCAATTTATTTCCTAATGATACAGGCCTTGAGCTTCCTCACCAGGTTTGATTGCTTTCCTGTTACAGGCATGTTCTTCATTTTGCTATCAGCATCTTTGATATATTATCCTACTCATCATTTATCTTCCATTTCTTTCGTTTAAATGATGATGCAGTCAGCTAAGCTCTTTGTTCAAGATGCTATAGCGTTCAATGCTCAAAGAACTTCACGTCCTTACAAATGGGCTCAGCATCTGGCAGGGATTGATTTCTTGCCTGAGGTCTCTCCATTGCTCCCCACCGAGAACAGTGAAGCAGCAAGGAGCGAAGATGTTATATCTGGTCTCTCATTATATCGCCAACAGAACCGAGTACAGACAGTTCTGCAGAAAATTCGCTCAAGGAGAAAAGCTCAATTGGCTCTTCTGTGAGTCACGGCTTTAGCATGTTTACAGTTTTAGAATTTTAGAATATCAAGGATCTTTTCTTGATGTTCAACGAAGATAAATACTGTAATTCTATCAACCTACGATTTGCTATCAGACTTTGCTTTGGTTGTGTTTTTGTTATTGACATCTCAATAATGTTTCTTTGTTTGCCTCCCTGTTCTGAATCTTTAGTGTTTATGCTGCATGTAAGACTTTTGTTTTTTCAGTTCATTTACAGAAATTCATTTATATTTTCAAGGATCCCTAGTTTATCTTGATTATAGACATTGATGGGCATGCTTAAGTTAAAACTTGTGGAGTTCTTTGGCTGGCTTATAGGGAACAGCTAGAATCTCTTACCAAGCTTGAGTGGCCTCTTTTGTCAACCTAAGATTTACTATCAGGCTTTGCTTTGGTTGTGATTTTGTTATTGACATCTTAGTGATGTTTCATTGTTTGCCTCCCTGTTCTGAATCTTTTTAGTGTCTATGTTACATGTATGACTTTTTTTCAGTCTATTTACAGAAATTCAATTATATTTTCAAGGATCCCTAGTTTATCTTGATTATCAATGTTGATGGGCATGCTGAAGTTAAAATTTGTGGAATTCTTTGGCTGGCTTACAGGGAACAGCTAGAATCTCTTACCAAGCTTGAGTGGCCTCTTTTGTCCTGCAAAAGTATTCCATGGGCTTTGCACACCCCTTTGTGCAAATTGGATGGCTGGTCACGTATAAAAGCCCTACCTGTACCTAGTGAAACTTCACCTCTGGCTACCATAGATAAAGAGGAGCATGTTCAAGAATCAATGGATGTTGATGTAATTGAAAATTCTGGGGCCACAAAAGAAGAACTTGATGGTATGGCGGAAGATGGAGAGCTTCCAACTTTACTTCCAAAGATGACTAAGTTTGACCACTCCAAACAAGCTAGCTTAATTTCAAAAAGTGTCGTTCCTTCACTTAGTAAAGTTAGGTCAAAGAGTTTCAAAAAAGTTGATGATAGTTCAGATTTCTTGCTGGATACTGATAGCGATTTTGATGAGCCTGCACAAATTGGAAGTGAACACGAAGATACTGTATCTGATTACTGTGCCAGAAAGTCTCTAGCGTGGATAGATTCTAGTGTGAAGGAATTTCTCCTTGTTCTTAGCAAAAAAACTAACGCAGATGATAGAAATGTGAATTTAGAAGCCAAGGTAAAAAAAAAAATCCCTTTTTTAATCTACAAAATGAATTCAAGGATCTATTGGAATTTCCACCTAGATTTTATTTTATTTTTGACAGATTAAGATCAGTATGGAATATCCTCTAAGGCCTCCACTTTTTGCATTGAGTCTTTGCCGTATACCTGTTGGGGAGAATCATTTTAAGAATGATGGATTGGAGTGGTACAATGAACTTCGCGCAATGGAAGCGGAGGTGAGTAACTGATCGTTCTAGATGTTACTGCTGTATAATCATTTACTGCATCTTATGATTTCTTCAAGGAATGAGACTCAAATCACATGGTTTTTTTGTTCTTGAGACGAGTCTGAAATCCGCCTCTCCCTCGCCAAAATGTCCAAAAGATAAAATAAACAGAAAAGAAGAAAACCACCTAATATTCCTCTGCATCATCATAAATGTTGCCATTTTCTTTATTTCTTTTAATGCTTTCCATTCTAAATTGTAGGTCAACTTACATATGCTAAAGACACTACCTGTCATTGAACACAATCATGTATTGGCTCATCAAGTGAGCTGTCTTGCCATGTTGTTTGATTATTATTTAGATGAGGGCTCATCGTCTGAAAGGAAAAACTGCACTACCTTGGTTGATGTTGGCTTATGCAAGCCTGTTAGTGGTGGGTTCCTGGGCAGATCTTTTAGAGGAAGGGATCACCGGAAGATGATCTCCTGGAAAGACATGAAATTTACTTCAAGCTGACCCCAGTAGCGGTAAGTTTCCAGTTAGATCTTTCAGAGGGAAAAACTGCAATGATGATCTTCTGTGAGGACATTGAGTTCATGTCAACTTGACCTGGGTTGTTATGTTCAACTATGGACACCACACATGGAATATACAGCTGTGCTTATATTGACTGTTAGAATAAGGCAAATTTTCATCCCTTTTGTGCGTTAGCTAGCCTACCATCATTCCTCAACTTTACAGTTAGAAAACTGGTTGAGAAAACTGGTAGATTGTGAAGGGGTCATTTCAGCCATTGATTATATGTTACAGCAATCAAAATTTGACAAGTGCAGCTACACTGATCTAAGTATACCTACTTTGATGAGAACGCCTGAACAGTGGCTGTATAATTGTTTAAGCTCATTGTCGTTTGTAATTTATTGATTGTACTGTAGGATATCTTTTCTTTCTCGTATTGGTATTTCCTTATACAAATTTTCTTCACAGGATTCCGTGAGTATGGTTTATAACCAACGTTCAATTTTTTTTTCTTTGCTTTCCTGAATGTAAATTTTCATGGATAACCTAATCGGAGGATATATCAATCTTGAGTAGGGATAGCATCAAAATATGTACCCATCGATAATGGAAACCTATGGATAAGATAAATGGCTATTTTAGATAATCAGACGATAATGGATATTTGGAAAAAAAAAAAAATCTGTAATTGTGCAATGACATCAAATGCAAGAGTGCAAGTTTGAATCCGTGACATCTTACTTGTTTTTCTTTAAACGACGAATTTTAGTCATTAGAGTACTTGGCAAAAATAACATTTAAAAGGTGAATTTTAACTATTAGACTATGATAAAAAAAACATTAATGTAAACATGTAAGGTTGTAGGAGATTAAAGGAATGTTCAAATAAGTTTCCATCATCTAAACTATAGACCAAAATCCTTACCAAAACTCAAAAGATCAATCATAGTAATTCAAGGAGGATGATTGAAAACACTGAAGAATGAATTGACCTTTATTATTTGATTAATTAGAATATTCTTCCTAATCTACTCAACAACAATGTTTTTTCTCTAGAATCAATTAATTATGACCGTTGTCATGACGATCCTTTATTTAGAGTCTAAAATAATTATTTTTTCATTTTTATTTATAAATTTAGATTTTAAAATTCTTTGTTGTGAGGTGTGTCAACTTGTTAAGCATTTATAGTCTAAAATAATTATTTTTTTCATTTTTATTTATGATTTAGATTTTGAAATTCTTTATTGTGAGGTGTGTCAATTAGTTAACACAAGTGTATTCCTTTTTCACCCAGTGACAAAATGAATACTTCTCCATTTTACTTATTTCGTATTGACGTGTGAGGTCTATCTAAGGTTCTAAACATACCAGGTGCCCGTTGCTTTGTAATCTATATTGGTGTTTGCCCTCGAGAGTCCACTTGTTAAAACATAGAGAAAAATTTACATGAAAACGCACCTAAATCCGTATTGTTAGAAACAACCAATAAAAAGAGAGAAAATTTTTAATTTATTATAAATTTAATTTCATTTTTAATTGGAATCATGGAGTGGTAGTTATTATGGAGGAGAGAGAAAATATTATATTTTATTTTTAATTAATAAAAAAAATATTATTAGTTGTTTGTAAATACATGTGTTATATTTGTTGCCATGCAAATATTTTTTTAAAACAAATATGCAAAGCCACTTCTATATTTCTCCACTTTTTTCTTAATGGTCAAAAAAGATCTTGGTGTGAGTGTTAACAGGATTAAATCTGATGTCAAATATTACTTTAATTACAATCTTAGTTCTTTATAAAAATAAGAAGATATCATTCACGAGTTTTCATGTGTTAAAATACCCCAATCAAATGAGATTGTTGAGAAAATGACACTTGTTAGACCAAACACATGTTATGATATTCCAAAATAATGTTCTTAAAGAAATATTGGGGTGAGACAATTTTAACTACATAGTATCTCATTAATTGTTTATCTTTAGTGGCATAGCTTTCAAAACTCATATAAAATCTTATTCCCGTTTTATCCTGATGTGTCTAACTCCAATAATCTCACTCATAGAATATTTGAGTATACTTCGTTTGTTCTTGTTCATAATAATGGTAGAGAGAAACTTTATCATAAACTCCTAAAATATGTCTTTATAAGATATTTTTTTTTTCACCCAAAAGGGTTTTGTTTTTGCTTGGGCCAACAAGAATATTTAAGATGACAAAGTAAGGGCGTTGGCCATAATGCAAAAAAGAATCACTTTGATCCCTACCATTGGAAGGTCAAGAGATCAATGAACACAAATATAGATGTCCCGAAGAAGAAGATCATAAGACCTTGGGAACACACATGAACAAGCCCTACGAAAATATCTAATAAATGTGAATGACTGAAGGAGGACCGTCACATAACGAAACAAATAATATACTGACACATATCCCATTAGACAACTATTATGTGCAATAAAGTTTCAAGTCCCCCAAAAGCTAAGACACTAGTATAAAAGGAAGGCAATAGATGAAGAAAAGGTACACATTTTTTCTAACCTAAAATCCATCTTATTACCTACGATAGTCACTGACTTAGGGGTAGAAGTGTTTGCAGGTAAGTGTGTACATGGGTTGGATAAATCCAACAAACCCAGTAAAACCCATCCAAACGGACCAAAAAAAATGGGTTTGATCGGGTCATTGGGTGAACACGGTTTTCAGAAATGAACAACCATTCAAAATAATTGGGTTATGGGTAAACCCACACCTAACCCACAAAACCCATGGGTTATTGAGTAACTATTTTTTAGCTATTTTAACAATTTGATGAATGATGACTTTGATGTCTTTAATCTTGGTTGCTTCAGTTACAACCATTTTAACATCTTTTATTTTATAAGTAATGATTTTAAATTATTTAGGATGTTGCACTTGGATTATTTTGATGCTAATTCTTGTAAGTTGTAGGTATTTTATAAATTCTAGGTATTACTGTAATGTGACTTTAGTTTTTGTAAATATGTTTATGATGAGTTTTATTGTGCATTTAGACATTTGATGTTTTAAAAAATAACGGTAATAGGTTAAATTATTTATTAAGAAAAATGTGACAAATCATTTATAATTATTTAAGGAAAAAAACTGGGTAATGTCATACCTCAAATTTTGACCACCAAAATTTCTCATCATTGTGAGGATCATTACCACAATATGAATGTACCTTCATACCTCATCAATCTTCTCAAAGATGATTGAGCATTCACCACAATCATGAATTAGGGTTTTAAGCCCTCCCAAAACATTTAGACAAAAGATCAATCAAGAAATGACATGATTTTCAACTTGTCTAACCTCTTAAAACATCCACAAAGGATTAAGAGGACCTTCACATAAAAAATCAAGCACACAGTTGTGACATTCCAAGTGTTTTGAGCCTCGAAACACCCGGTGTAGTCAAATTAGGGTTTTGGACGATTGAGACCTCTAGAGTGAGATTCTCACAAGAGGATGAGCCAAGACTTCAAAACATGACTCAATGTGCTCAAAATAACCCTAGGGATCCATTTGCAAAGATAAATGACCCTCAGAGGATGCATTCCTAAAAAATCAGGAATTAGGGTTTTACGCGCCGAACCGCTCCGGAGCCAAAAGTCAAAACATGACTTTTTTTTGGTAAAAATGATCCTTATGAATTATATTTTCATAAAATATGACTTAAAATGTCATTTGAACAAAAATTGATCAAGAAACCAAGATAACTTGTAAAAGGGATAATCTTGAAAAATTGAAAATTTTTCTAAGTTACTAAATTTGAATGATTTTGGTACCAACTTCCAAGGATCATAACTTGTGATCCAAGCAGCCATTTTGGGTGATCCAAAGCTTGCTTTGTAGGTCTTCCTACATTCTACAAAAGCTTCAACTACCGCAAACTCCAATTCTTCATGGATTTTATGTTATGGAGTGATCAAAATGACAAAAATGAAGAAAATGACATTTTTCAACACTTAGTAAAAATCTGCCTAAGTTACCAGCCTTGAACACCAATGTTCATGAGGATTTTTTAATGGAATCCAAATAGTTTCAAGACAAACTATGATTATACATGGATAGTATCATATGAGGGCTCTTTAAAAAGTACAAGAGCCTCCCATAACTCAACTTGAGCAAGGAGATATGATCCATTGAAAATGGCATTTTCACTGATTTTTGCAAGGCAGATTTGTGCATTGTTGCTCGAATTGATCAATTTGTGCCATAATAAGCATGGTTATCCATCTGCACACCTCAAGGGGGGAACAACCAATGGACAAACACTGATCCACCCGCCTCACAAGTCCATGGATCTATGGTTAAACATGACACTCCTAAAATTCAAGATGCTTCAAATGGTCAATTTTGTTTCCAAGCATTTAACTGAGGCATAGAGGTGGTATTCATCAAGACAATGTTATCCAAGTTCAGTCAAGCCTTATCTCTGAATCAGAGAACCCCTAGCCTGTGCTCTAACATCAAGTCAATGGCTAGAGGAGACTTGAGATTCCATTTGATCACCATTTGCCAACAGACCTGCTACAGTTGCCATTCACTATTGCAGCCAAAACAAACTTGCTCTACTATAAATAGAGCTCATTTGTGATCAGTTTGAGTACACCAAAGCAACCAAACTGATGCTTTACTCAAAATCTCTTCTTCACTCCAATTTTGCCTTCTAACTCAAGTCACTATCAGATTTTGAGATTGAGAGTGATTCCAACCAAACCGATGATGCACACACCTCATAAACTTCATATATGAGTGATCCATAACATAAAATCACATCTGGAACCTCAAATTCACAAAATCACCAGCCAATTGCTCAAGTTCTTGACAGAGTTACAGTTGAAGTACCACAACCAGTTCTAGCTCATTTCAATCCACTCCAAGCATTCAAACACACTCCTTGGCACCTAAGGAAGCTGTCCAGATCATTGGAACCTAGCTGCATCACCTCCATCATCAAACTCGATCACCAGCTGCAAGAGGTAGGCTTGAACCCTTCAAACTCTATGATCCATGCATCATGAATGAATTTTTGAGTTACCATCTTGTTTATGCATGTATGTAGAGTAATAACCCTCAATCAATTGCCATGAATCCATCGTGTATGGAATTTCATTGTGTTCATGCTGAAATTAGGGTTCTTGAGGTTTTCCATTGATTTCTTCCTCCATACTTAATATAAAATGCAGTTAAACTATATGGTTGTGATCCTTGTTCAAAAACGAACAAGATTGGTACTTGAATCGTGCAAAACCATTGAGAAATTATGGAGAAAAGTGAGAAAATGCAAATCTGCAGAATCAGGGCACACGGGCAAGAACTTAGTGTTCTTGGCGCCTTTTTTCAAAATTTTGAATTTTTGAATATTTTGATATTTTTGTTAATTGATTCAAAAATTAATTTCTCTCTGAATATTTGTGTTTTTGAATTAATTCTTTTTCTCAAAATTCACAAAAATGTTTAAATATTTTAATTTACAAAAAAAATCCAATTTATATTATTTATTTAATATAGTTAGAATTTTTGTAATTAATTTCATTTTTATTTGTTTTAAACATTTTTAAATGAAATTCCCACTTTGATCTTTCAAAACCAATTGAATATCAAACTTTCATATGATTAAACATGAATTTTCAAAATAGTTTTTAAAGTATACAATTTGTTTTTGAATATATTTGATATTTTATCATTTATTATTTAAATTTCCTTTGAAAAATGACATTTTAATTTAAAATTAGGGTTTCCTCTCGATTTGAAATTTTTAAACAACTTTTGGGCCTCTTGATAGAGTGTAAGTCCCATTCCTTTGTAAATAAACCATTTTTGGGCCTCAGCCATTGTATAAGTCCCGATACGTTTTAAAAAATCTCGGCGCGATCGCCGTTTTCAAAACAAAATTATCTGGGCCTACCCTTGTGTTGTAAGTCCCATTTCTTTTCTTTTTCAAACACTTTTGGGCCTCTAATAGAGTGTAAGAACCAACCCTCTTTTGTACATAAATAATTCGGGCCTCAGTCATTGTATAAGTCCCAGTATAATTTTCAAAACAACGGTGCGATCACTGTTATTTCTGGGTCTCTCCTTGAGTTGTAAGCCCCATCTCTTATACAAAAATAAACTTTTGGGCCTCTAATAGAGTGTAAGACCCAAACTCTTTGTAAATACAATAATTTGGGCCTCAGTCATTGTATAAGTCCCGATACAATTTTCAAAACAACGGCGTGATCACTGTTATTTCTGGGCCTCTCCTTGAGTTGTAAGCCCCATCTCTTGTACAAAAATAAACTTTTGGGCCTCTAATAGAGTGTAAGACCCAACCTCTTTGTAAATACAATAATTTGGGCCTCAGTCATTGTATAAGTCCCGATACAATTTTCAAAACAACGGTGCGATCACTGTTATTTCTGGATCTCTCCTTGAGTATAAGCCCCAATAATCTTTTCAAAACAACTTTCCCTTTTGATTTAGGTTTAAATTCATAGTTGTCATCAAAACTTTCTTTAATTTCTCGAACAACTAACCATACAGCTGTTACAATGGAAGCTTGCTCACCTGTAAGTTTTAAGCAGTTTCTTTTACATACTTGCACATATATATATTTGTTTGTGCTGGAAGCTTGCTCACCTGTAAGTCCTTCTACCCTCTTTTACATATAGTATATATTTCATATATATATATATATATACTTATATATTATCTGCTTAGAGTTTTCCCCGACAATTAGGTCTAGGATTAGATAAAGTCAGCGGTCACTCTTTCAACAGTTAAAACTAGTTCCCCATAGGAATTCCAGATACAGTCTTGCCTCCTCTTGGGCTTATACAATATGGAACAAATAGAAAGGCATTATTCCCGGTGAAACTTTTCTCAGACTGCCACTATTAGAAAATTGTCAAAGAAATTCATTTCCCCCAGAGAGGATTAATTCCCGGTGAAACCTCTCTTGAATTTCTTCAAACCCTAGAACTGTTCACTAAAGAAAAGATTATTCCCGGTGAAACTTTTCTTGAACTTTTCTTAGGTTTGGATCCACAGGCTTCCTAAAAGCATCCCAACCTCTTCTTGGGCTTTGTACAAGGACCCTCCGGCTTCTTAGAAGTTCTCGACCCTGAAGACCTCTTAAAGGTATAGGATAAAACTTAGTCATCCTTTGTTAGAGCAGTCTTTCCGAAGAGTCAAAACCTCAGACCAATTTTAGGGTTGATTCTCATCCCTTAAAGTACCTGCCTCCTCTTGGGCATCATACAAAGATAAACTTTTCCATATCCCAGTTAAAGTAATTCTCCTTTATAATCAGTCACCCAACAGTTGTGATAAACAGACGAGATGTCTCCCTTTAGAGATGACAAATTCTCTCTCAGTCAAACTTTTAGCTTCAATCTTGGGTTTTGAACAAGACACAAATAACCATTTAGCTTCAATCTTGGGCTTTAAATAAGACACCAAAACATCTTTTTCCTCCCATAGAAATAGGAGGAACTACGATTGCTCTGATTTCCCTGTTTTCTTTAACGGAATACGTAGGCATAAGATTGTGAAATCTTAGCGAGCACACCAATAAAAAACTTTAGGTCCAGTACCTTGACACACTAATCAAAACCTTAGGTCCAGTACCTTATCAAAATCATCAAAAACTCACTCTCTCTCTCAAATACTCCCAAAGAAGAAACTTTCCTAACCCACAACAGATAAACACCAGTAAATAGAAAACAGTAAGGAAAATTGCTAACAACCTGTGGATAACCACATATAGATGGGTAATTGATAACTCCCCATTGTATAACCTGACCCTGAACTCCCCGATCTCTTTAAGCATTTGTTCAGTTAAACATTTGCGTGCAAGGTTAGTTTTAGATAGCTTCCCTTTCCTTTCCAGCTTCATAGGATAAATAAGAAATCAGAAAGTAGCACCCAACTCCTACCATTGCGGTGAGGAGAAACCCATGGTGATAAGGTGATCGCGTCACCGACAAAAATCGCACGCTACAGGAAAATGGCGACTCTGCTGGGAAGTGCCATTAGGATCTATCTTACTTTAGTCATCATTCGTCACCATTTTCCAACAGGAAAATGGCGACTCTACTGGGGATCCAGACTAGGACTAGGATTAGAATTCCTAAGAGGTCTAGGTTGTTAGAAATTTTTCTACATAGTATTATATATATATTGTTTTTCCTACTTGATATCCGTGTTTATTTTTCTGTCATTGGGAATGCGATTGATACACATCTGGAAAGTTTGAGAGAAACCTATGATAAAGGGTGGCATAGATGGGGGGTCTTATAGGGAGTGAATCCCGAATAAGTGAACCTGGTAGACCACCAAATCAGGCGAGGGCCCGTAGGATTCAGCCTGCTAAACACGATCGTTGTGAAAGCAGAGTTTTTCTAATGCGGCGCCTGTGAACCTGAGGATTTAGTAGGCATTAACCTTATGACCACTTGGTAGTGCGGTAACTATCGGGAATAATTGATACGCAATACTATACTCAAATGAGATTACCCTAGGATGCTACAGCTCGCTCGGATGAACCAACTCGCTGTTGTTATCTCTAGGGGGGTCAATGATTTTGGGAACCTTAGGATCTGTTCTACAGGTACAAAAATTAACCAGAATACAAACTTTGGGAATGGGTAGAGCCATGACTCCATGCTCGTGACGTTGAACCCTTAAACCCATGTTTTTCAATGTTTTTGTGTGCTGCATTCATGCATTCATTTAAAAAACTCTTAAACAAAGAAAAAAACCTTCTTTTCTCCTTTCTCTTTCTCTTTCTTTTTCAAATTAAACTAAAACAATGATTGCAAATATCAGAGAGAAAGATTGCGTTATGGATTTCGGTAGAAGAAAGACGCACAAGTACACCTTTAAGGCTCCAAAACTAGATGATTTAAGGGGGTTGGCATGGACGATCACCAACCCTGATGCTTTCAAAGCTAAGCACGGAGGGCTGTTGTCTCTGTTAAGGGTCCATGTAGTTAAAGGAATCCTGTCTAAACTGATCCAGTTCTACGATCCGGTTTATCACTGCTTCACATTCCCGGATTACCAACTGGCACCAACATTAGAAGAATACTCTCATCTGACTGATCTACCTATCACTGATCAAGCTCCTTTTTATGGACTGGAAGAAATTCCAAAGGACTGGGTCATTCCAAGAGCCATTTGTTTGGACGAGTCAAAAGTCAGGACTCACATGACCACCAAAGGAGGAATCCAAGGTTTACCAGCCAAGTTTTTGGTGGAGAAAGCCCTGTACTTCGCCAGTATAGGGAACGTTACTGCTTTCGAGGATATCTTTGTCCTACTCACATACGGGTTGTTCCTCTTTCCCAACATAGACAACTTCGTTAATACCAACGCTGTTAAGATATTTCTGCTTGGAAACCCCGTACCAACCCTGCTCGCAGATGCTTATCATTCTGTGCACTTAAGGAACCTGTAGAGCAGAGGAATGATCACATGCTGTGTACCCTTGCTTTACAAATGGTTCATTTCCCATTTACCCAAGTCTGCTGCTTTTTGGTATCACAAGAGTACTCTACGTTGGTCACAGAGGATCATGTCTCTTACCAACTCTGACATAGATTGGTATGATAAGATTTATGAGGGGATAGAGATCATCGACAGTTGTGAAAATTTCCCTAATGTACCCCTCATAGGAACTACAGGAGGAATCAACTATCATCCAATTTTAGTTCGCCGTCAACTCGGATACCCGATGAGGCATATCCCGCATAATGCTCATCTGGAAGGTATTTTTTCAAGGAAGGGGAAAATGACAGGGCACTAAAGAAGGAAATAGTGAATGCCTGGCAACATGTTCACAAGAAAGGAAGAGAGTCTCTAGGAAGACCAAACTGTACCTCCGTGGAACCTTATCTCCACTGGGTGCAAACTAGAGCTCTCAAGTTGAGGATGCCTTACCCTCGTCAAGAAGTTTTTCCGTTAAAGGAATCTGTCCTTTATTTCATGTCTGGCACGGAAAAACTCTAGGTAGCTCTTAACAAAGTTCAACGGGAGAAAAACTCTTGGAAAAACAAGTACCGTATCCTCAATGTGGAGTGTACCAAAGTTCAGGAACTGCTAAAAGAAAAAGATGCTATGATTAAGATACTAGAACAACATGTAGTGGAGAATCAAGAAGACCGAAGAAATTTGCTCGCTCCTTTCACTTGGCAAATGATTGATAACCCGACAACGGCTGAAGAGCCCCGGTCAAAGAAAAGGAGAATACCAGAACCAACATCTGAGTTCTCTTCAGAGAGGACTCAGGATCCATAAGTTTAGACATTTCCTTTTATAGCACTTTGTAAAATACTGTTTTTTCCCTTTCAGCAATCTTTCAAATTCAATAAAACAAGGGGTCTCCCCACTGTATGGTATTTGCAATCTATATGTTGAAGTTTCTTTTTAATCAAAGCAAAAAACAATAAATATATATATATAACTTTGCATATCATTCATCATTCTCACATAACGTCTTCTTCTTATCTTCGAGTCTCAAGAATGTGTCACGATTCTAGAGTCAAACTGTCTCACTCATACAATACTCGGGCAAATCGACAAAAGAAAATGGACGATCTCGAGGAAGAGAATGGAGAGCTGAGAGAAGAAGTCTACGCTCTAAAGGAAGATCTGAAAAAACTTCACAGTGACATGCAATCCCTGGAAGTAGTTCAGAGGCAACAACAAAGGACTGTGATCTCAGAGATCACATCTACGCCCATAGTGGAAACATATGATCCTCGGTACAACATGCCTAAAGATCGCCCCTGGGGTATGCCTATCAACTTTGTCCCTGAAGGATATATCCCACTGGTCACAGAAGACCCAAAAACTGCAGCAGGAACCGCTGGGCCTGAAGGTTACAAACTTCGGGAAAGCGAAGATGCAAGAGTCATGATAGCAACTCCTGAAGGTTACAAACTTCAGGGCATCGAGGCACCAAGAGTCACCACCGTAATGACTATACCACAACCAGTGGTACACACTGTCCCAGAAGGACAGATTCCACAAGTAATTCCTGGTGGAAATGAAGATATGTACGAAAGAATGAATGAGTTCCAGGAATAATTCCTGGAGATGCAGAAGGAACTGCATGCCATTTGCGGTCAGGATTTATTCGGAAAGGACGCTACAGACCTCTGTCTGGTTCCTAATGTGAAAATCCCGCACAAATTCAAGGTGTCTGACTTTGAAAAATACAAGGGCAAATCTTGCCCTCAAAGTCATTTGGTGATGTACGCTCGAAAGATGTCAACTCAAACAGAGAATCAACAGCTACTGATTCATTACTTCCAAGACAGTTTAACCGATGCCGCACTCAATTGGTACATGGGTTTAAATCGCACCAATAGCAATACATTCAGAGATCTCGGAACTGCCTTCGTTTAACAGTATAAGTATAACCTGGACATGGCACCAGACAGAGATCAACACAGAGCAATGTCGCAGAAGAACAAAGAAACTTTCAAAGAGTATACTCAGAGATGGCGAGAAATTGCCGCCCAAATCTGTCCCCCTCTTGAGGAAAAAGAGATGACAAAGATCTTTTTGAAAACCTTAAGTTCATTTTATTACGACCGAATGGTCGCCAGTGCGCCCAGCGACTTCACTGAAATGGTGAACATGGGAGTACGCCTTGAAGAAGCAGTCCGAGAAGGACGATTGGTCAAAGGTACAGAGCATCAAGTAGTACCAAAAGATACGGTGGTGCTTTCCCAAAGAAAAAAGAACAAGGTATTGGTAATATCTCTCTCGGAAAGCAAAGGCGAAGGTATCAACCAGTAGCAGCAGTAACTCCTGCTATCAACCCTGCGCCGGCTCCAACTTATCAACCTTAGGTTGCTCAGAGCTAACCAAATCAACAACAGTATTAGCAAAGGACACAACATCCTCTTCAGCAGGCTCGTCCTCAGTACAACAACAACAAACGTACTGCACGACCACCAGGGTTTGACCCTATACCAATGTTGTACGCAGAACTATTTCCACTATTACTGGTCAAGGGGCATGTCCAAACCAGGTATCCTCTTACGGTACCAGAAAATCCGCCTTTCTGGTTCAAAGCGGATCAAACTTGTCCTTATCATTAAGGAGGACCGGGGCACAACATTGAAAACTGTCTCAGCTTCAAGTTTGATGTGCAGAAGCTTGTTAGGAATGGGGTCCTATCTTTCAATGATAATAATCCAAATGTTCAGACGAACCTGTTACCTCAACATGAGAAGACTGCAGTAAATTTGATAGAGGAAGAGGTTAGCCGAAGTTATCAAATTCACAATGTACTCCTATTAGGAACCAATCTGGTCAGGATGCATTGTAGACAGAGCGGGTACGGTCATGTACCGCCCCACAATTATCACCAGTGTGATATCTGCTCGAAGAATAATCAAGGGTGTTCCATAGTACAATCAGCTCTACAAGAGCAAATGAATCTCGGATGGATCCAAGATCACCGAATCCGTGAAGTCAATATGGCTCACGCAAATCCCAACATTGTTCAGAACCACAACATTCTGACGGTGAATGTCAACTTGGTGGCAATGCACTCAAGGCAAAGTCAATACCATGATCTGCCACGACACGATTACAATTCCTGTCCGATCTGCTCAATAAGCAATCAAGGATGCTCTTTTGTACAAGAGGTCCTCCAGCGTCAGACGGATCTCGGATGGATTTAGGACTATCAGGAGAGAAATAACCATCAAGTCAATATGATTCAGATCTTTGATATTTGCTTGATGAATACCAGTCTGGTAGAATTACACACTAAGCAAGTCAGGATCGGTTTTCTTGCTTCACATATTTATCAAGAGTGTGAAAAATGCCGTGAGAACGATCAAGGGTGTGCACTCATCCAAAGAACACTCTAACACTTGTTGGACCACTAATGGCTTCCAATATACTTGGATGAAGCTACACAACAGATTTGTATGACTGATGGGAATCCTACTAGATATCAAAGTCAGGATGTCCACTCAATGGAAACAGATCTAGTAAAGATGCACTGCATACAAAGAGGACGTGGCCGGGTGCCACTACACAATTACGAGCGCTGCAGAGTTTGTTCAGAGAACAACCAAGGATGTTATCTTGTACGAGCGTGTAGCGAGCGATTTTTGTCGGTGACGCGACCACCTTATCGCTGAAGTTTAGGTTTTCCTCCTCGAGGAGAAAGGGGTGCTACTTTCTGATTTCTTATTTATCCCATGAAGCTAGAAGGGAAAGGGAAGGTATCTAAAACTAACCTTGCACGCGGATGTTTAACTGAACAAACGTTTAAAGAGATTGGGGGTCCGGGGTCAGGTTATACAATGGGCAGTTGTTAGTTACCCATCCTATATGTGGTTATCCACAGGATATTAGCATTAGGTTCTGCATTGTAATTGATGGTGTTTATCTGTTAATGGGTTTGGGAAAGTTTGAGTGAGTGAGTTTTTGTTGATTTTTTTTGGTAAGGTGCTAGACCTAAGTTTTGATTGGTGTATGAAGGTACGGGACCTAGAGTTTTTGATTAGTATGCTCGCTAAGATTTCGCAATCTTATGCCTACGTATTCCCGTTTAAACGAAACAGGGAAATCAGAGCAATCGTAGTTCCTCCTATTCTAAGGGAGCAAAAAAGATGTTTTGATGTCTTGTTCAAAGCCCAAGATTGAAGCTAAAGGTTATTTGTATCTTGTTCAAAGCCCAAGATATGAAGCTAAAAGGTTGATTGACTCCATTGGGGAAGTCCTTATACAAAGCCTAAAAGGAGGCTGGGAATGACCGACTCAATAAGAGAGTGGATATATAGGTGTCTTGTACAAAGCCCAAGACGGAGGCTAAAAGAGACTAACTTTTTGGGGATATCATTATATGAAGCCTAAGAGGAGGCTAACAATTTGACTTTTTCGAGGAAAATGTTCTTTCTACCTTGTACAAAGCCCAAGATTGAGGCTAAAAGGGATTTTTGACTCCGTTGGGGAGGTTTATATGTGTCTTGTACAAAGCCCAAGACGGGGGCTGAAATGAGTTTGTCTAAACAAGAGAGTGCTTTTTATATGTCTTGTACAAAGCCCAAGACGGAGGCTAAAGGAGTTGACTCAACAAGAGAGTCTTTTATACTCAACAAAAGAGTGATTTGCTGTCTCGTACAAAGCCCGAGATGGAGGCTAAAAGGAGATTAACCCAACAAGAGAGTCTGAAAAGTGGTTGACTCAACAAGAGAGTCTGAGAAGTGATTGACTCAACAAGAGAGTCTGAAGAGTGATTGACTCAACAAGAGAGTCCTAAAAGGTTAGCTCTGCTGGGGGAGGATCATTGTACAAAGCCCAAGAGGAGGCTAACTGTGTTGAGGAAAGATCATTATACAAAGCCTAAGAGAAGGCTATCTTACTGCTGAGGATTAGAACCATAGACAGGTCCAAGGATGGGGAACTCTCATGAGAGAGACCGGGTGTCTGCTGGAGATTTATCCAGAGTGATCAGTGCTTTTTTTCTGGGACAGTGTGTACCACGGGTTGTGGTACATTCATTATGGCTGTGACTCTTGGTGCTTCCCGAAGTTTGTAACCTTCAGGAGTTATTTTCATGCCCCTGGTATCTTTGCTTTCCCGAAGTTTGTAACCTTCAGGCCCAGTGGCTCCTGCTATAGTTTTTGGATCTTCCATGATCGGCGGAATATATCCTTCTGGGATATAATTGAGTGGCATGCCCTAAGGACGATCTTTAGGCATGGTATATTGAGGATCATACTTCTTCACTATGGGCGTCGATGTGATCTCTGACATCACAGTCCGTTGTTGTTGCATCTGAGCTGCTGCCAGAGATTGCATGTCATTGTAAAGTTTCCTCAGATCTTCTTTCAGAGTGTCGATTTCTTCCCTCAACCCTCTGTTCTCTTCCTCGAGATCATCCATTTTCTTTTGTCGATTGGCCCGAGTATTCTACGAATGAGATAGTTTGACTCTAGAATCGAGACATAAACGTGAGATTCGTAGGGAAGAAGAATGCGTTATAGGCGAATGATGAATGATATGCAATGATTATATTAATTAAAATTTTTTATTTAATCAAAATAAACTTCGACAATTGGATTGCAAATATCAAATAGTGGGGAAACCCCATTTTATTGAACTCAAAGATTACGAAAATGGAAATACAGTAATTTACAAAGTGCTGTAAAAGGAAATGTCTAAACTAATGGATCCTGAGTCCTCTCTGAGGAGAGCTCAGGTGCTAGTTCTGGTATTTTCCTTTTCTTTGACTGGGGTTCTTGAGCCGTTGTCGGGTTGTCATTCCTTTGCCAAGTGAAAGGAGCGAGCAAATTCCTTTGGTCTTCTTGATTTTCTACAGCATGTTGCTCTAAAATCTCAAATAGAGCATCTTTATCTTTTAACAGTTGCTGTATTTTGTTACACTCCACATTAAGAATACGGTACTTGTTCTTCCAAGACCTCTTCTCTTGTTGAACTTTGGCAAGAGAAACCTGAAGTTTTTCCGTATCAGACATAAAATAAAGGACAGGGTCCCTTAAGGGAAGAACTTCTTGACGAGGGTAAGGCATCCTCAGCTTGAGATCTCTAGTTTGTACCCAGTGGAGATAAGGCTCCACAGAGATACAATCCGGCTTTCCTAGAGACTCTCTCATGTTTCCAGGCATGCACTATTTGTGTCTTTAGTGCCCTGTCATTTTCTCCTTCCTTGAAGAAAAGACCTTCCAGATGAGCATTACGCGGAACATGCCTCAATGGGTATCCGAATTGACGACGAACTAAAATTGGATGATAATTGATTCCTCCTTTAATTCCTATGAGGGGTACATTAGGGAAGTTTCCACAATGATCAATGATCCTGATCCCGTCATAGACTCGATTGTACCAATCGATGTCAGAGTTGGTAAGAGACATGATTCTCTGCGACCAACGTAAAGTAATCTTTTGATCCCAAAAAGTAGCAGACTTGGGTAAATGGGAAGTGAACCATTTGTATAGCAGGGGTACACAACATGTGATCATTAATCCGCTGTACAAATTCCTTAAGTGTACAAAATGATAAGCATCTGCGAGCAAGGTTGGTACGGGGTTTCTAATTAGAAAAATCTTAATGGCATTGATATCAATGAAGCTATCAATGTTGGGAAACAAAAATAACCCATAGGTGAGCAAAGTAAAGATGCTTTCGAAAGCAGGCACATTCCTTATAATAGCAAAGTACAGGGTTTCTTTATCAAAAACTGGGCTGGCAAACCTTGGATTCCACCCTTAGTGGTCATGTGAGTATGAACTTCTGATTCGTCCAAATAAATTGCTCTTCCAATGGTCTAATCTTTTGGAATTTCTTCCAGTCCAGAAAAGGGAGCTTGGTCAGTGAGAGGTAAATTAGTCAGGTGAGAGTATTCCTCTAGTGTTGGTGCTAGCTGATAATCCGGGAATGTGAAACAGTGGTAGACCGGATCGTAGAACTGGATGAGCGTGGACATGATTCCTTCAATTACATGGAGCCTTAACAGAGATAGCAGTCCTCCATACTTAGCTCTGAAAGCATCAGGGTTGGTGATCATCCTCGCCAATCCTCTTAAATCCTCAAGTTTTGGAACCTTGAAGGTATACTTGTGAGTCCTCCTTCTACCGAAATCCATAACGCAATCTTTCTCTCTGATATTTGCAATCATTGTCTCGGTTTAATTTGAAAAAGAGAGGCTAGAAGAGAAAATTTTCTTTGTTTTTTTTAAATGAAATAAATGCATGAATGCAACACATAAAAACATAGAAAAAACATGGGGTCAAAGGTTCGGTGTCATGAAGTCAAGACTATACCCATCGCCAAAGGTTTTACTGGTGATTTTTTTGTACCTGTTCGCAAAATCATTGACCCCTCTTGGGATAACAACAGTAGGCTGGAATCACCCAAGCGAGCTGATGTATCTTAGAGTAATCTCAAATGAGGGTAGTATCACGTGACAACTATTTCCGATAGCTTCCGCACTACAAAATAGTAACATGGTTTCAGTCTACTAAAATCCTCAGCTTCTCAGATAACCTAATCGAACAATCTGCTTTCAACAACCGAAGTCGTATAGGCATTGAATCCGCAAAGGGAATCTCCACTGATTCGATGGTCTACTGGGACCTCTTATTTGGGATTCACTCCCAATAAGATTACCCGTCTCGTGCCATCACCTATCTTAGGTGTATACTCAATCTTTCCAGATGCGGCATCACACGCATTCCCATTAATAGAAAAATAAACACAGATATCAATTAGGAAAAGCAGTATATATATTTGTCCTAACATCCTAGACCTCTAGTCCTATGATCCTAACAGTCAATGACGTCTCCAGTGGAGTCGCCATTTTTCTGTAGCGAGCGATTTTTGTCGGTGACGCAACCACCATATCGCTGAAGTTTGGGTTTTCCTCCTCGAGGAGAAAGGGGTGCTACTTTCTGATTTCTTATTTATCCCATGAAGCTGGAAGGGAAAGGGAATGTATCTAAAACTAACCTTGCACGCGAATGCTGAACTGAACAAACGCTTAAAGAGATTGGGGGTCTGGGGCCAGGTTATAAAATGGGCAGTTGTCAGTTACCCATCCTATATGTGATTATCCACAGGATATTAGCTTTAGGTTCTGCTTTGTAATTGATGGTGTTTATCTGTTAATGGGTTTGGGAAAGTTTGAGTGAGTGAGTTTTTGTTATTTTTTTTGGTAAGGTGCTGGACCTAAGTTTTGATTGGTGTATGAAGGTACGGGACCTAGAGTTTTTGATTAGTATGCTCACTAAGATTTCACAATCTTATGCCTACGTATTCCCGTTTAAACGAAATAGGGAAATCAAAGCAATCCTAGTTCCTCCTATTCTAAGGGAGGAAAAAAGATGTTTTGGTGTCTTGTTCAAAGCCCAAGATTGAAGCTAAAGGTCATTTGTATGTTGTTCAAAGCCCAAGATATGCAGCTAAAAGGTTGATTGAATCCACTGGGGAAGTCCTTATACAAAGCCTAAGAGGAGGCTGGGAATGACCGACTTAACAAGAGAGTGGATATATAGGTGTCTTGTACAAATCCCAAGACGGAGGCTAAAAGAGACTAACTTTTTGGGGATATCATTATATGAAGCCTAAGAGGAGGCTAACAGTTTGACTTTTCTGAGGAAAATGTTCTTTCTACCTTGTACAAAGCCTAAGATTGAGGCTAAAAGGGATTTTTGACTCCGTTGGGGAGGTTTATATGTGTCTTGTACAAAGCCCAAGACGGGGGCTGAAATGAGTTTGTCTCAACAAGAGAGTGCTTTCCTATGTCTTGTACAAAGCCCAAGACGGAGGCTAAAGGAGTTGACTCAACAAGAGAGTCTTTTATACTCAACAAAAGAGTGATTTGCTATCTCGTACAAAGCCCAAGATGGAGGCTAAAAGGAGATTGACCCAACAAGAGAGTCTGAAAAGTGGTTGACTCAACAAGAGAGTCTGAGAAGTGATTGACTCAACAAGAGAGTCTGAAGAGTGATTGACTCAACAAGAGAGTCTGAAAAGGTTAGCCAAGCTGGGGGAGGATCATTGTACAAAGCCCAAAAGGAGGCTAACTATGTTGAGGAAAGATCATTATACAAAGCCTAAGAGGAGGCTATCTTACTGCTGAGGATTCGATCCATAGACAGGTCCAAGGATGGGGAACTCTCATGAGAGAGACTGGGTTTCTGCTGGAGATTTATCCAGAGTGATCAGTGTTTTTTTTATGGGACAGTGTGTAACACGGGTAGTGGTACATTCATTACGGCTGTGACTCTTGGTGCTTCCCGAAGTTTGTAACCTTCAGGAGTTATTTTCATGCCCCTGGTATCTTCGCTTTCCTGAAGTTTGTAACCTTCAGGCCCAGTGGCTCCTGCTGCAGTTTTCGGATCTTCCATGATCGGCGAAATATATTCTTCCGGGATATAGTTGAGTGGCTTGCCCTAAGGACGATCTTTAGGCATGTTATACCGAGGATCATACTTCTCCACTATGGGCGTCGATGTGATCTCTGAGATCACAGTCCGTTGTTGTTGCATCTGAGCTGCTGCCAGAGATTGCATGTCATTGTGAAGTTTCCTCAGATCTTCTTTCAGAGTGTCGATTTCTTCCCTCAACCCTCTGTTCTCTTCCTCGAGATCATCCATTTTCTTTTGTCGATTGGCCCGAGTATTGTACGAATGAGACAGTTTGACTCTAGAATCGAGACATAAACGTGAGATTCGTAGGGAAGAAGAATGCGTTATGGGCGAATGATGAATGATATGCAATGATTATATTAATTAAAATTTGTTATTTAATCAAAATAAACTTCGACAATTGGATTGCAAATATCAAACAGTGGGGAAACCCCATTTTATTGAATTCAAAGATTACGAAAATGGAAATACAGTAATTTACAAAGTGCTGTAAAAGGAAATGTCTAAACTAATGGATCCTGAGTCCTCTCTGAGGAGAGCTCAGGTGCTGGTTCTGGTATTTTCCTTTTCTTTGACCGGGGTTCTTGAGCCGTTGTCGGGTTGTCATTCTTTTGCCAAGTGAAAGGAGCGAGCAAATTCCTTTGGTCTTCTTGATTTTCTACAGCATGTTGCTCTAAAATCTCAAATAGAGCATCTTTATCTTTTAACAGTTGCTGTATTTTGTTACACTCCACATTAAGAATACGGTACTTGTTCTTCCAAGACCTCTTCTCTTGTTGAACTTTGGTGAGAGAAACCTGAAGTTTTTCCGTATCAGACATAAAATAAAGGACATGGTCCCTTAAAGGAAGAACTTCTTGACGAGGGTAAGGCATCCTCAGCTTGAGATCTCTAGTTTGTACCCAGTGGAGATAAGGCTCCACAGAGATACAGTCCGGCTTTCCTAGAGACTCTCTTCCTTTCCTGTGAACATGTTTCCAGGCATGCACTATTTCTGTCTTTAGTGCCCTGTCATTTTCTCCTTCCTTGAAGAAAAGACCTTCCAGATGAGCATTACGCGGAACATGCCTCAATGGGTATCCGAATTGACGACGAACTAAAATTGGATGATAATTTATTCCTCCTTTAATTCCTATGAGGGGCACATTAGGGAATTTTCCACAATGATCAATGATCCTGATCCCATCATAGACTCGATTGTACCAATCGATGTCAGAGTTGGTAAGAGACATGATTCTCTGCGACCAATGTACAGTATTCTTTTGATCCCAAAAAGTAGCAGACTTGGGTAAATGGGAAGTGAACCATTTGTATAGTAGGGGTACACAACATGTGATCATTCCTCCGTTGTACAAATTCCTTAAGTGTACAAAATGATAAGCATCTGCGAGCAAGGTTGTTACGGGGTTTCCAATTAGAAAAATCTTAATGGCATTGATATCAACGAAGCTATCAATGTTGGGAAACAGAAATAACCCATAGGTGAGCAAAGCAAAGATGCTTTCGAAAGCAGGCACATTCCTTATAATAGCAAAGTACAGGGCTTTCTTTATCAAAAACTGGGCTGCCAAACCTTGGATTCCACCCTTAGTGGTTTTGCGAGTCCGACTTCTGATTCGTCCAGATAAATTGCTCTTGCAATGGTCTGATCTTTTGGAATTTCTTCCAGTCCAGAAAAGGTAGCTTAGTCAGTGAGAGGTAAATCAGTCAGGTGAGAGTATTCCTCCAGTGTTGGTGCTAGCTGATAATCCGGGAATGTGAAACAGTGATAGACCGGATCGTAGAACTGGATGAGCGTGGACATGATTCCTTCAATTACATAGAGCCTTAACAGAGATAACAGTCCTCCATACTTAGCTCTGAAAGCATCAGGGTTGGTGATCATCACCTATCTTAGGTTTATACTCAATCTTTCCAGATGCGGCATCACACGCATTCCCATTAACAGAAAAATAAACACGGATATCAATTAGGAAAAGCAGTATATATATCTTTGTCCTAACATCCTAGACCTCTAGTCCTATGATCCTAACAGTCAATGACGTCTCCAGTGGAGTCGCCATTTTTCTGTAGCGAGCGATTTTTGTCGGTTACGCGACCACCATATCGTTGAAGTTTGGGTTTTCCTCCTCGAGGAGAAAGGGGTGCTACTTTCTGATTTCTTATTTATCCCATGAAGCTGGAAGGGAAAGGGAAGGTATCTAAAACTAACCTTGCACGCGAATGTTGAGCTGAACAAACGCTTAAAGAGATTGGGGGTCCGAGGTCAGGTTATAAAATGGGCAGTTGTCAGTTACCCATCCTATATGTGGTTATCCACAGGATATTAGCTTTAGGTCCTGCTTTATAATTGATGGTGTTTATCTGTTAATGGGTTTGGGAAAGTTTGAGTGAGTGAGTTTTTGTTATTTTTTTTGGTAAGGTACTGGACCTAAGTTTTGATTGGTGTATGAAGGTACGGGACCTAGAGTTTTTGATTAGTATGCTCACTAAGATTTCACATTCTTATGCCTACGTATTCCTGTTTAAATGAAACAGGGAAATCAAAGCAATCCTAGTTCCTTCTATTCTAAGGGAGGAAAAAAGATGTTTTGGTGTCTTGTTCAAAGCCCAAGATTGAAGCTAAAGGTTATTTGTATCTTGTTCAAAGCCCAAGATATAAAGCTAAAAGGTTGATTGACTCCACCGGGGAAGTCCTTATACAAAGCCTAAGAGGAGGCTGGGAATGACCGACTCAACAAGAGAGTGGATATATAGGTGTCTTATACAAAGCCCAAGACGGAGGCTAAAAGAGACTAACTTTTTGGGGATATCAATATATGAAGCCTAAGAGAAGGCTAACAGTTTGAATTTTCTGAGGAAAATGTTCTTTCTACCTTGTACAAAGCCCAAGATTGAGGCTAAAAGAGATTTTTGACTCCGTTGGGGAGGTTTATATGTGTCTTGTACAAAGCCCAAGACGGGGGCTGAAATGAGTTTGTCTCAACAAGAAAGTGCTTTTATATGTCTTGTACAAAGCCCAAGACGGAGGCTAAAGGAGTTGATTCAACAAGAGAGTCTTTTATACTCAACAAAAGAGTGATTTGTTGTCTCGTACAAAGCCCAAGATGGAGTCTAAAAGGAGATTGACCCAACAAGAGAGTCTAAAAAGTGGTTGACTCAACAAGAGAGTCTGAGAAGTGATTGACTCAACAAGAGAGTCTGAAGAGTGATTGACTCAACAAGAGAGTCTAAAAACGTTAGCTCCGCTGGGGGAGGATCATTGTACAAAGCCCAAGAGGAGGCTAACTGTGTTAAGGAAAGATCATTATACAAAGCCTAAGAGGAGTCTATCTTACTGCTGAGGATTAGATCCATAGACAGGTCCAAGGATGGGGAACTCTCATGAGAGAGACTGGGTTTCTGCTGGAGATTTATCCAGAGTGATCGGTGTTTTTTTTCTATGTTTGAAAGGAACTTGAGAATGTCTTTGAGACTCAAAAGGGGTTTTAGACTGTCCAAGTCTACTGGTGTTGAAGAGTTTTATCTTTTGTAGGATGCCTAAAAGAGGGCCAGGGCCTTAAGGGATGATAATCAACCCTAAAGTGGCCAGAGGTTTGACACTGGAAAGACTGCTCTAGCAAAGGATGACTAAGTTCTGTCTTATACCTTTAAGAGGTCGTTAGGGTCCTTGTATTAAGCCCAAGAGAAGGCATGAGAACTTCTAAGAAGCCGAATGGTCCTTGTACAAAGCCCAAGAGGAGGCGGGGATGCTTTTAGGAAGCCTGTGGGTCACCAAACCAAGAGAAGTTCAAGAAATGCCATTCACAGAGAAGAGATCATTTCAGGAAAGTTCGAGTATTTGGAAGAAACTCGAGAGATGCTATTCACGGAGAATAGATCAACTCTGGGGAGTAGAATTTCTTTGACAGTTTCTAAGGGTGACAGTCTGAGAAAAGGTTCCCCGAGAATACTGCCATTCTCTTTGTTCCATATTGATTAACCCCAAGAGAAGGGAAGACTGTATCTGGAAATCCTAAAGGGGATCTAATTTTGTTTGTATTTAACAGTGACCAACGGGGTTTTACCTAGTTCTAGACGTAGTTGACGGGGATAACTCTAAATAACTATACTAGTATATATACAGTTGATATATGACAAGTATTAAAAGGAGTATAAAAGAAGACTAACCATGCGCAGCTTCCCACAATACAGTTATGTATATGAAAGCATATAAAAGAAAGCGGATAAACACTTACCCGTTGTAGAGCTTCCATGCTGTTTTGTTAGTTGTTCAACAAAGAAATTAAAAAAAGTTTTGATAGCAACTATACATTTGAATTCAAAATCAAAGGAGAAAGTATTTTGAACAGAGATCGGGGCTTACTACTCAGGGAGAGGCCCAAGTTTTAACAGTGATGGCACTTTTGTTTTGTATCGGGTCTTATACAACGACTGAGGCCCAAAGAGTTTTGGTCAAAAGGGGATTGGGTCTTACACATTATTAGAGGCCCAAAGAATTTGAAAATGAATAAGGATGGGTCTTATAGCTCAAGGAGAAGCCCAATTAATTTTGTTAAAAAGGCGACGATCGCGCGGAAAGTTTGAAAATATACAGAAGGACATATACAATGTGTAAGGCCCAAAAGGTATTATTTACAAAGGGGTTGGGTCTTACACTCTATTAGAGGCCCAAAAGTGTTTTTGTACAAGTGATGGGGCTTACAACTCAGGGAGAGACCCAGATGATTATTTGTTTGAAAAATGGCGATCGCGCCGAGGTTTGAAAACACAGTGGGTCTTATACGATAATCGAGGCCCAAATTATTTCGGTTTTCAAAAGGGGTTGGGTCTTACACTCTATTAGAGGCCCATGAGTGTGAAAAGATTTGTTTAGGGTGATTAAGATCAAAACCCTAAATTAATTTCAAAATGTATTTTAATTAAATAAAAATTTGATTAAAATGATCAAAATTATCAACACATGTGTGAAAAACAAGTTGTGATCTTGGATTAATGTTTCAAAAATCATGTTTTTATCCACAAAATGATTGAAAATCAAATAAGTTTGGAAAATGAAGGATGAAAAAATATTTTAAATGTTAAAAAACAAATAAAAATTAATTCTTTGCAAAAATATCAAGTATAATAAATAATATTTTTGGGAAAATTTGGTAAAATAAAATATTTTAATATTCTTGTGAATTATTAAAAAAAGAATCAACTCAAAATCATTAAAAACCAGAGAGAAATTAATTTTTGAATCAATTAAATAAAATCACAAAAATTCAAATATTTAAAAATTAAAAAAAGGGCGCCAAGAACACCAAGTTCTTGCCCGCGCCCTCTGTTTCTTCAGATTTTCGTTTTCCCCTCAATCTCACTGAATACTTGATGAAATCACACAATCCACATATCAATCTGCTCGTTTTCACCTCACGATCATGTCTATGGTCTTTAATTTCATTTATTTTAAGCATGGAATAAGAAATCAAGACAAAACCTCAAGAACCCTAAATTCTGCATGAAGGTTGAGAAATTCTTTACACGATTCATTCAAAGCAATTAATTAAGGGGAAACATTCTATGCATGATTATGAACATTTGGCAAAAGTATTGTGCGAGGAAATATGCATAGATTAAGAGATGACCAAGTTTAGGCTTACTTGAAGGTCGTGGCAGCAAGAACAAATTGATTTTTGAGTTGGAGGTGTTACAGATGAGTTGTGATGATCTGAACAGCTTCCCTACACCATATGGAATGTGTTGAATGCTTGAAGTGATTTGAAATGGACTAGAACAGATTATGGCACCTCAACTACAACTTGGCTGAAAACTTGAGTAATTGGCTGGTGATTTTGTGAAATTGGTGTTCCAGATGTTGTTTAAGTGTTTGGATCACTTCTATATGATGTTTATGAAGTGTGTGTGTGATTGGTTTAGTTGGAGTTGCTCTCAAACTCAAAAACCGATAGTGACTTGCTTTAGAAGGCAATTTTGGAAGTGAGAAGGTGATTTTGAGGAAAGCATCAGTTGTAGTGCTTTGGTGTACTTAAACTGAGCAAAAATGAGCTCTATTTATAATAGAGCAAGTTTGTTTTGCAAGCAATAGTGAATGGTGGCTGCAGCAGGCTGTTGGCCAATTGGATCATTTTGGAATCTCAAGTCTCCTCTAGCCATTGACTAGAGGTTAGAGCACAGGCCTATGGTTCTTTGATTCAAGGATAAGGCTTGACTAAAGTGTTCATTTTTTCTCTGATACATGCCACCTCTAAGCATCCATTGAATGCTCCAAAATTAAATTGGAGTCTTGAAGCATCTTTGGCTTTTAGTTGTGTGTAGCGCAAATTTTTGCGTGGTTGCGAAGCACTATCGCTTTGGGGTACTACAATTCGATTCATTTTTTATCCTGTTAAGGTGTTTAAGGAAGGGAAATACATGTCTCCAATTAAACCTGCTTGCATACTGTGTTTAAACAGGTGACAGTTGGTTTACATATGCTATTAAGATTGTGGGTCTCTCTTAGGTTATTTTGTTAAAAAAATAGAGTGCCTGGACTATTTATGAGGTAAGATGTTGATGTGTTTAGATTTGATGCTTTTGGGTTAATTTGGTGGAGATACTGGGTTTTGGGTTTTGGATTAGTATGCTCGCTAAGATTTTTCCAATCTTATGCCTACGTATTCCCGTTTAACGAAACAGGGAAATCAGAGTGATCGTAGTTCCTCCTATTCTATGGGAGGAAAAAAAAAGGTTATCTTGGTGTCTGGTTCAAAGCCCAAGACATGAAGCTAAAAGTGATTTCTATCTTGTTCAAAGCCCAAGATGTGAAGCTAAAGGGTTTATTTGTATCTTGTTCGAAGCCCAAGATGTGAAGCTAAAGGGTTTTGACTTTAGAGAGAATTTGTTATCTCTAAAGGGGGATATTTGGTCTGTTTGTCACAACTGTTGGGTGACTGATTATAAAGGAGAATTACTTTAACTGGGATATGTGAATCCAGCAATGCCATAATTTCCTTTATAGGGAATTTTTAACCTGAAGGAGAAGACTTTAACTCAGTTTAGAGCAATGCCATCTTTCCTTAGGAATTTCTCATGCTAAAAGAGGGACAGTGGCGTGGATGTAAATAATCCAGAGGCTTTCCGCTTACAACAATTTAGATGAAGGAAAATGAGTTGTTGATGTTTGTATACTGTGAGCAAGGCACAGATTTTGATGCTAAAAGGTTGATTGACTCAACCGGGGTTTTTTTTATACAAAGCCTAAGAGGAGGATATTGTCCCAACAAGAGGGTGTTTTTATGAGTCTCGTACGAAGCCCGAGAGAGAGGCTAAAAGGGGTTGACTCAACAAGAGAGTGCTAACAAGTGACTGACTCAACAAGAGAGTGCTTTTATATGTGTCTTGTATGAAGCCCAAGACGGAGGCTAAAAGGTTTTGACTCCACATGAGGGTCTTTTATACTCAATAAGAGAGTGATTTTGTATCTCATACGAAGCCCGAGATAGAGGATAAAAGGGAAGTGACTCAACAAGAGAGTCTTTTATACTCAACAAGAGAGTGATTTTTATCTCGTACGAAGCCCGAGATGGAGGCTAAACAGGGTTGACCCAACAAGAGAGTCTTTTATACTCAACAAGAGTGTGAAAAGGTTAGCTCTGCTGGGGAGAATCATTGTACAAAGCCCAAGAGGAGGCTATTGTGCTGGTGACTGTTTCAGTTTAGTGACAGGTCCAGTATGTTGGATAAAAGAGAAAATCAGTTCTTATAAAGGGAACGATTAAAGGTATTGTTGTGCTTTGGAATTGATCAGAGGATCAGGGTTATTTCCTGTTCTTTAAGGAAATGGAAAATCCAAAGGGTATTGAGACTGTCAAAGTCTACTGGTGTTTTGAGAAATCGATTCTCAGGTAGTGAATGATCTTTGTATGATGCCCAAGAGAAGGCTGGTATGTTAAGGGATGAAGGTCAACCCATTAACAGGTCTGACACTTGACTCAGAAAGACAGCTCTAGCAAATTGATAACTAGGTTCTGTTCTTATACCTGTAGAGGTCTCTGGGTCCTTGTACTAAGGCCAAGAGAAGGCATGACAGCTTTTAAGAAGCCGAAGGGTCCCTGTACAACGCCTAAGAGGAGGAGGGGATGCTTTTAAGAAGCCTATGGGTCCCAAACCGAGAGAAGTTCAAAAAATGAAATTCACCGAGAAGAGATCATTTCATGAAAGTCCGTGGTTAGAAGAAACTCAAGAGATGCCATTCACCGAGAATAGATCACCTTTGGGGAGTATAATTTCTTTGACAATTTCTAAGGGTGACAGTCTGAGAAAGGGTTCACTGAGAATGCTGCCTTTCACGTCTCCATATTGTTTAACCCCAAGAGGAGGGAAGACTGTGTCTGGTAATCCTATGGGGATCTAGTTTTGTTTGTATTTAAGAGTGACCAACATGGCTTTACCTAGGACTAGACATAGTAGCCGGGGAAAACTCTAAATAACTATACTAGTATTACACAGTGGATATTTGACAAGTATATAAATGTTTGTGAAAGAAGACTTACAATGAGCGGCCCCACAATACAGTTATATATATAAAAGCATATAAAGAAAACGGGTAAACACTTACTCGGTTGTAGAGCTTCCATGCTGTTTTGTTAGTTTGTTCAATAAAGAAAGCTTTGATAACAATATTATATTCAAAATCAAAGGAGAAGGTGCTTTGAAAAGGTTGTTGGGGCTTACAGCTCAAGGAGAGGCCTAAGGATTTATCAGTTATTACACTGCTGTTTGAAATTGTACAGGGACTTATACAAATGACTGAGGCCCAAAAAGGTTTTCTGTACAAAGGGATGAGTCTTACACTCTCTCAAGAGGCCCAAAGGTGTTTAAAGAAAAAGAATTGGGCTTATAACACGAGGGTAGGCCCATATGATTTGTTTTTTGAATTGGCGATCGCGCCGAGATTTCTTTAACATACTGGGTCTTATACAATGCATTGAGGCCCAAAAAGTTTTGGTTAAAAAAGGGGGTTGGGTCTTACACTCTATTAGAGGCCCAATGATTTATTTTTGTACAAGTGGTGGGGCTTACAGCTCAAGGAGAGGCCTAGATGATTTTGCTAAAAAAGGCGACAATCGCGCAGTTGTTTTTGAAAATACAGTGGAACTTATACAATGACTGAGGCCTAAAAAGTTGTGTATTTACAATGGGGATGGGTCTTACACTCTAATAGAGGCCCATGAGTGTTTGAAAATGATTTGCGAGGGTGAAAATCAAAGAAACCCTAATTTGTTTTCCTTTAAAAGTAAATATTTAAAGAAAATCAAATAAAATGATAAAAATACCAAATAAGTTTGAATAAACCACTTGTGATTTTTGTTTAAGGTTTGAAAAAATGAGGTTTTAATCACAAGATGAATTAAAACTCATTTGGTCCTGATTTTCAAGGTAAATATTCACTTTTAAATGTTAAAAAACAATTAAAAAGGAATTTATTCACAAAAATACTAATTATATTAAATAACTAATATAAATTTTATTTTTTTGTGGAATAAAATATTTCAACATTTTTGTGATTTTTTGCAAAAATAACTAATAAAAAATAATTAAAATTGAAAGAGTTATTAATTTTTCAAATCATTAAAAATAATAAAAAAAATAATAAAAATATGAAAAAGTGGTAAAAAAGAGTAAAAAGAGGATATGGGGTGAGGGGGATTCGAACCCCAGACCTCTTGTGTATAGGGCGCGCACCTTACTACTGGGGTGGTGATACATCCGTTGATTGAAACACAACCACAAATATACAAGGCTTGCCTTGTTTTTGGCCTGGCCCAAGGCAAGACAAGGCAAGATTTTGGTTAGAAACGTGAAGGCTATAACTTTCTGATTTCTCCATGGATTGGGACAAAATTTAGGTCTATCCTGCCTAGAATTTCACAAGGAATCAAATGATGGTGGTGTTTTTTTCAGATCATGCTCCTATTGAAAAACCCGATAGTGGTTTTGAAATAGGCCATGATTTGCATTTTCTGTGCCATCTCTTGGTACAAGCATGAATTACATGATAAATTGGTGCAAACACAACACATATACCATGTATAAGAGATGCATGATCAGTGGGCATCAAAAGAAAGCATGATTCAAAGAATCCAAGTTGTGATGCTTACCTCTTTTTGGAGCTTTTGTGCAATCTGCCAAGGGCTTTGTTCCAGAAATGATTTGATGCTTTGAACAACCTCAAATGATCCCTTAGAAGCTTTTAGGATGGTTGGAATCAGCTTGAAACCTCAGGAACAAGTTTGAGCTCTTTCTTGAAAAAGGGGCAAAAGTGGCCAAAATAACAACTCTCTCAAATGGTGTTCCAGATGGGGGGAACCATTTGGGACAGTTCAAGGATGATATTTGGAGTGTGTTTGAGGTTTTATCTGGTTTGGAAAGTGACTGAATCAAGACATGGCTTGAAAAATGCACAAAAGTCCTATTTTTAAGGTTTTGAGAGGTGACTTTGTGATTTTGGTGTTACAGCTCACTTGTGAGAGTTTGGACAGCTTAGATATGACATATTGGATGTGTTTGGATCATGAGCTGTGGTGGAATTGCTCTCTAACTCAAAAACTTAGAGTTACCTTGCTAAAGAAGGTATTTTTGCCTAGAGAAAGAGATTTTGAGGAAAGCAAGTGTTGTAGTGATTTGGTGTACTCAAACTGAACACAATTGAGCTCTATTTATAGTAGAGCAAGTTTGTTTTGGCTGTAATAGTGAATGGCAATTGCAGAAGAGGTTTGGCCAATGTTGATCAATGAGAATCCAAGTCTCTTCTAGCCATTGACTAGAGGTTAGGGCACAGGCTGCTGGTTCCCTTGGTCTTGGATAAGTCTTGACTGAATTCAGTTGGAAATGGCTCAGTCCACGCCACCTTGGTGTATCCATTAAATGCTCTAAACCAAAATTGGAGTCTTGTCCCTCTTTTAGGCATTTCTAGGTTTGGCATGCTACTTTTGGTTCCAAAGACTTGGGAGGCTTATGGATCAGGGTTTGTCCATCCTTGGTCCCCCCTTGCGGTGTTCAGATGGATAGATTTACTTGCCCTTTGCAAAATTTGAGCAAATCGAGTAAAACTCCCAAATCTACCTTGCCATGATAGTTTGCAGCAAGGCATATTGGCATGGTTATATCTCATGGCCCAAGTGGAATTTGATGGAGTTCTTGGCCATTTTGGAAAGCCCTCATATGATACAACAACTGTTTGATCATAATTGGTTTTGATACTTTTTGGATCCAAGTGAAAAATTCCCCTGCATTTTGAAAAAAGTAAGACAGATTCTGACTTAGTTAAAATTTCACTAAGTGTTGGAAAAAAGTGACATTTTCACTTTTTGTGATTTTGATCATTCCATAACTTACAATCCATGAGGAATTGGAATGATTTGTGTTTGAAGCTTTTGCAGAGGGCCATGAGAGCTACAAATCCAGCTTTGAATGGGAAAAAATGGCCTTGTGGTTTAGGAGATATGATCCTACAAAGTTGGTACCCTAGCTACTTTGTTTCATAACTTAGAAAAATTTCTAAGTTTTTATGGTTACCCCTTTTACAAGTTATCCCACTTTTCTTAATTTTTCTTGATGAATGATGATTCCAATCACATATTAACATCATTTTAGGGTTAAGGAACCATAATTGACCAAAAAATCAAAAAGTCAAACATTGACTTTTGGACACAGTTGACTTTTTATCAAATGAATTCCAAACTGTGCGATCCTCTATGAAATCAAGTCCTTGACCTAAATTAAACTTGATGGATTGATTTCATAGGTGTTATATGGTGTATTGAATCATTTCCCAAGGTTTGGGAGCATGCCTGGGTCAAAAGTCAAAGGCACAGTTGACTTTTCTCGCGAAACCCTAATTGTGGTTCTGATGAACTTGAAACTTGGGAATCAAGCTTCTTGGATCGATCCATTGTTGCAAATGGCTCCATGTGGTTTATTAGAGACCCTCAAATCCTCTCTTGAGGTCTTGGCTCATGATTTGTCCCAAAAGTCAACTTGGGGAGTGAATTAGGTCAAGAAACCCTAATTCCTGATTTTGGATGAATGCATCCCCTGAGGTAAAAATTGACTTGATGATTGGGTCCATGATGTCCCATGGAGTATATTGGGTTATGCTTTAAAGCATTGGCTTATGCCCAGAGGAAAATTTCCATCTGGAGGCCCTGGTCGACCAAACCCTAATTTGGTGACACTGGCGATCTTAAGGCTTAATCCACCTAGAATGCTGCAACATTGTGCTTGATTCTTGCTGTGGGAGACCTATTGATCCATTGTGGATGTTTGAGAGGTTATACAAGTTGAAGATCATGTCATTCCTTGATTGATCCTTTGTCTAAGGCTCAAAGAGGGCTTGAAACCCTAAGTCTGATTGTAGTGGATGCTCACCCATCTTTGGGGAGACTAATGAGGTATGATGGCCCATCCATATTGTGATGATGATTTGCACAATGATGAGAAATATTAGTGGTAAAAATTTGGGGTATGACAGATGCCCCTATTTAATCTTCTTGGACCCGAAGGTGTGAATGGCGAAGGTATTCGGGCATTCGGGGTGTAAGAGGATTAAATATCGGAATACCCAAAATTTTGATGGTGGTTATGAATGGCAGCTTGCTCATCCATCTTCTTTTGCTAAGTAATGATGCTTAGAAAAGGTAAAAACTTCCCCTCGATCCTGGTCTTCAGCCAAGGAACTGGTCTCAGTTTCTGAAATAAACTTCCCCTCGATCTTGGTTTCCTACCAAGGAACTGGTCTCAGTTTCTGATATAAACTTCCCCTCGATCCTGGTTTCTAACCAAGGAACTGGTCTAAGTTTCTGAAATAAACTTCCCCTCGATCCTGGTTTCCTACCAAGGAACTGGTCTAAGTTTCTTTCGTCAATAAACTTTATTGACAAGGGACGCTATGTGTAGCGGTTTTCCTCAAACTTCTCGCGGAATTTTCCTGGGGAGATGCCATTTGATGGGAAAAACTTTTGATGTCAGACTTGCTGGGGAACCCATCTGTCTGAATTGTAGAGGGGTACAAACTTCTCTGTTAGAGATGCCATTTGTTGACTTTATCTGGGGAAAACGAGTCTCTTGAGAGACTGCTTCTGCTTGGGTATTTACATCATACTTTTCTCGGGACCTTCTCGGAGAAATGCCATATGATGTGATCCAATTTTGAGGTGCTGATGACCTTTTCGTCAGCGGATTTTTTGGAGAAAAACTGCTGTATTGTCGAATCTCTGATTAAGAGGCTTTCTCTGGGGATTTTCCTTAATCCGGGAAAGCGAAGATATCATCTTCAATGGCAAAGAGTGACATTTGCCGAAAGTTTCTCTGGTTTTCTCAGAGGTTCAAGTTATAAAAGTGGTCAAGGGCCAACTCTAATCCAAAAATAAACTGGAGGAGAGAGATTGTTCAGACGCAGCATTTCCTGATGAGGAAAGAACTGACAACTCGATTGTGAAGACTTGTATCACTAGGGGACAAGACCGACTAGAGTGATAGTGATGCAATATGAATATGAATGTAAATCAATAATGCATGATGCATGTATGTATATGCTCACGAAACTGACACGACATACAGATTAGTAGATGAACACGACTGGATACTCAGCCACAGTGGGAGATAAAAAGTATCACTGGTTCAAGATAGCAATTCTGCCTTGCTTAGGAGAAGTAGTCCTTGTGGGGGAACAACCGTTGGTCAGGCTTAGGAGGTAAGAACTCGACCGAAGATGTCAGATGGAGTATTCGCATCTGACATAACTGATCCTTCGTTCAGGCGCACTGGTTTAGAAGGAGTACTTTGATTCTGAACTTTGAAGTTCGATTACTTCTGGCGAAGCGATCGATGTTCTTTCGATGTTTAACAATCAAAAGAAATTGCCATCTTTATTTTAAAAGCAGAAAAGTTTGACAAGTAAATTCGTTTTTGGTTCGTTTCAAGAATCGTTGATCATGTTAAAATGTCGTTCTGTAAAGCTAAAACAAATAAGAATTGCAAACAAAAGCACAAGGGCTCAAATTTTATTGATAGAATGGAAATCAGCCAAACGCGTGATCCCATAGAGTATTTACAAAGTTAGAAAATGGTAATTTAAGGGAAAAGGGCTATATTGAAACATAACGACCACTATCCTTCTACCAACTTTGAATTCGGGACATCCTGAGCTTCTGTCGAAGATGACCTTAACTGGAGTTTTCTGATGGATGTCAGGACTGCTACTAGGGGATTTGCCCCTGTTGGACGTAGTTATTTGCCATTATCCCTAACTTTTGCCTGGATTGTACTTTGAGATTTCCAATCCACCAGGATGATTTTTTTGATTATGTCTCTAATTTTTTCCTGGACCGCCCTTTCGGGTTTTCAATCCACCGAGACATTTTTTTATAGTTTTTTAGTTTAGGCGAAGTATTTCTTGACTACATCAACATTTGTGGGGTAGGTAAATTCCTCTCCTTCCATGGTTGCAAGTCTCAAGGCACCGCCTGAGAAAGCTTTCTTGACCACATAGGGGCCGTCATAATTCGGAGTCCATTTGCCCCGAGAATCAGTGAGAAATGATTGTATCTTCTTGAGCACAAGGTCTCCTTTTCTGAAGACACGAGGTCGAACCTTTTTGTCGAATGCCTTCTTTATTCCTTGCTGATACAACTGACCGTGGCATAGTGCCGTGATTCGCTTCTCTTCAATCAGGTTTAATTCGCCGTGTCTGCTTTGACACCATTCAGCTTCCGTTAGCTTAGCTTCCATCAATACCCAGATTGATGGGATCTCTACTTCTATGGGGAGCACTGCCTCCATGCTATACACTAGAGAGAAAGAAGTTGCCCCTATTGAAGTGCGGATAGATGTGCGATAACCGTGAAGAGCAAAGGGCAATATCTCGTGCCAGTCTTTATAGGTTACAACCATCTTCTGAACAATCCTCTTGATGTTCTTGTTAGCCGCTTCTACCGCTCCGTTCATCTTGGGTCGGTAGGGAGATGAGTTATGGTGTTCGATCTTGAACTCAACGTACAACTCTTTTATCATCTTGTTGTTCAAGTTAGATCCATTATCTGTAATGATCTGGCTAGGAACACCATAACGACACATGCTATTGTTTTTGATAAATCGGACTACCACTTGTCGGGTTACATTGGCGTATGACGCTGCTTCGACCCACTTGGTGAAGTAGTCAATGGCTACCAGGATGAACCAATGTCCATTCGAAGCTTTGGGTTCAATCATGTCAATCATGTCGATTCCCCATATGGAAAAAGGCCATGGGGAAGAAAGAACTTTGAGATGTGTTGGCGGTATATGAATTTTGTCGGAGTATATCTGACACTTGGGACACTTCCTCATGTACTTGTAGCAGTCAAATTCCATGGTCAACCAATAGTACCCTGCCCTTAGAATTTTTCTCGCCATTGTGTGTCCGTTGGCATGAGTGCCAAAGGATCCTTCATGAATTTCTTTCATCAGCATGTCTGCCTCTGGTCTGTCTACACATCGGAGCAAGTCCATGTCAAAGTTTCTCTTATAGAGTGTAACGCCACTCAGGAAGAAGCTGCCAGCCAGCCTTCTGAGGGTTTTTCTGTCTTTTCTTAGTGCCTCAGGTGGGTATTCTTATTTCTGAAGGAAGCATTTGATATCGTGATACCAAGGTTTGTCATCTATGACTGCTCCAATAGCGAAGATGTAAGCGGGCCTTTCAAGGCGCATTATGTCGATCTTAGGTAAGTCGGTCCATTGACCTACACTAATCATGGAAGAAAGGGTGGCTAATGCATCAGCCATGTGATTCTCATCACGAGGGATGTGATGAAACTCGATTCTGTTGAAGAAAGGTAACAACCTTCTTGCATAATCTTTGTAAAGAATCAATCCAGATTGGTATGTGTTTCAATCTCCATTGATTTGATTGATAACCAGGGCTGAGTCGCCATATACATCCAAGTTCTTGATCCTCAAATCAATCGATTCTTCGAGACCCATAATACAAGCTTCGTATTCGGCCTCGTTGTTTGTGCACTTGAATGTTAGTCTGGCAGTGAAAGGAATGTGGGTACCCTGAGGTGTTATGATGATTGCCCCAATTCTGTTTCCGTAATGATTGATAGCTCCGTCAAAGATTAGTCCTCATTGGGAACCTGGTTCTGGCCCTTCACTGGGTAGCGGCTCATCGCAATCTTTCATTTTCAAATACATGGCATCTTCGTCTGGGAAGTTAAACCCGATTGATTCCTGATCGTCAATTGGTTGATGACCTAAATAATTGGCTAAAATACTTCCCTTAACGGGTTTCTGATCGTGGTACTCAATGTCATATTCCGATAACAACATCTGCCAACGGGAAATCCTTCCCGTGAGAGCAGGTTTTTCAAAGACATGCTTGATTGGATCCATTTCTGAGATTAACCAAGTAGTGTGACAAATCATGTACTGGCGAAGACGTTTGGCTGCCTAAGCCAAAGCACAACAAGTTTTCTCAAGCATAGTATACCGAGTCTCGCAGTTAGTGAATTTTTTGCTTAAATAGTAAATGACAGACTCTTTCCTTTTGGTTTCTTCTTGTTGGCCAAGTACACAACCCATGGAGTCTTCCAAGACTGTTAGGTAGATGATCAGTGGTCTCCCTTCCACTGGAGGTGATAGAATTGACGGGTTCAACAGGTATTCCTTGATACTGTAGAAGGCAGTTTGGCAGTCCTCTGTCCAAACGCAGTACTGATTCTTTTTGAGTGATTTGAAAATTGACGCACATGTTACGGTCATGAGGAATATGAATTTGGAGATGTAGTTCAAACGTCCCAAGAATCCTCTAACTTGTTTTTCAGTTTTCGGAGAAGGCATTTCTTGAATGACCTTGACCTTGTCAGGATCAAACTCAATTCCTTTTTGGCTAACGATGAACCCTAAAAGTTTCCCTGAACGGACACCGAAGGTGCACTTGTTGGGATTCAAGCGGAGTTTGTACTTTCTCAACCGCTTGAATAGTTTTGACAGGTGGGTCACATACTCCTCTTCTGTCTTAGATTTGGCAATCATGTCATTGACATATACCTCGATTTCCTTGTGTATCATGTTATGAAACAGAGTAGTCATGGCCCTTTGATAGGTTGCCCCGACGTTCTTCAAACCGAACGACATTACCTTGTAACAAAAGGTACCCCATGGGGTGATGAAGGAAGTTTTCTCCATGTCTTTCGGCGCCATTTTGATTTGATTATAGCCCGAAAATCCATCCATGAAGGAGAAAACTTTGAACTTTGCTGTACTGTCTACCAACATGTTAATGTGCGGCAAAGGAAAGTCATCCTTTGGACTAGCCTTGTTCAGATCTCTGTAATCGACACACATTCTGACTTTTCCGTCCTTTTTTGGAACGGGTATGATATTGGCTAACCATTGAGGATATTCTGACGTGGCGAGGGAACCCGCGTCAATCTGTTTTTGTACCTCCTCCTTGATTTTGATGGCCATGTCTGGGTGAGTCCGTCTCAACCTCTGTTTTACTGGCGGACATTCCGCTTTCAATGGTAAATGATGTTCTACGATGCTGGTCTCTAACCTTGGCATGTCCTGATAGGACCAAGCAAATACATCGGGGAATTCTCTGAGAAGCTTTGTCAAACTCTCTTTGACAGTTGGAATGAGCAGTGCCCCAATCCTGATTTCTTTTCTCTCTTTTTCTGAACCCACGTTGATCATTTCCATCTGCTCTTTGTGAGGTTTAATGGACCTTCCTCTTGCCTGAGGAGTAATCAGGAGATCTCTTCTGGAATTTCGTTGTCAACTTCTTCTTCAGCCCCAAATACCGGGAACTCAAAGTCGGGAGAAGGCATCAGATCATATGTTTCAACGGGGTTTAAAACAAGCAATCTGCATGACGTGATGATTTATGTTTAGAAGAGATAGAGAGAATGCAAGAGTGTGTGCAGTGTATTTTTTTTTGGAAAAATGCTTGTTTATTTTGAATTGTTTTTTAGGATTACCATTTTCTGAGAAAAGCGAAAAGAGAAAACAACAATTAATGCGGAGATCACAGAACGACGTTATTTTATTTATGAACAAGTCGATTCTTGAAACTACAGCCCTATAAAACAAAACTCTGTCGCCTTGGGCGAAGCGAAGAGTGAAATTTACAGAAAGTGAGCCCTATCAAAATATCCGTTTCACCCGGGCAGGGTGAAAGGTTAAGATAAAGACGACAATTACTTTGACTTATGAACGATCTTCGGAACATCGACAGTAACCCATCAACGACGAACTCCTTGGTGAATCACAAAGTCTGGTACCTTCCTTGATTTGTCTTCAGAAATAACGCTGATTTCTGGCGGAGCAGGATCATTGGAATCTGTTTCCCAGGCAGAGTTGTCGTAGGAGGATTCCTCAGTTGTATTTTGCAGAGTATTTGTGCTCTCAGGTAAATCTCCCCATCCAGTTGGCTGGATGTCTTCGAGCCTGATACGAGAGCTTTTAGGAGCGGTGTATTTGACCATGAAGTCGAATTTTCCACTCGGTTGTCCCAAGGTGTCCCACACTTCTTTGGAACTGGAGGAGTCATCCATTTCGATGACGTTGACCTCGGGAAAAGCATAGTTGATGAATTCCAGTCCTGCAAGCTTTGCAAATTCATCGTCGTGCTGGATAGGTTCTGAATACACTGAGTGTTGATCCCATGACATGGTGGGGACGCATGTATTCTTTTCAATGACGCTCAGCTGATTTTCATTGTTCGGCTGATTTTCTTGCCCCAAGTCTCCTGGGTACGGCTGCCAGATAGGCAGGCCATCCATTGGCCCATAATAGTCGTGGTCAAAGTTGTATTTCATCGGAGTGTCCTCCTCTAATGAATTTGGTGGAGCACGGCATCCTTCCGGATCACAATTTCCGTATATCATTTTGACATCTGTCCTTGGTATAAATCTCGGACTTTGTGTGGGATAGAAAAATGGCATAGGCACCTCTTCCTGAGAGATATAACTGTCCTTGTTGAGATAGGACTTCCATTCCTCATCCATATTGGAGGGATCCTCCTCGTTGATGGTATGGATTGCTTGAGGCACTGGGTGAAGGAAACCTCCACTATGGAAGAAGTCCTGAATGGGATGAAGACTTTCATCGCTAGCAGCAGTCTGGGTGCAGGTCGCAGAAAAACCAAGACCCTTTTTGTTTTATTGTTAGTAGGAATGACAAGCTGTCCCCATCCTTTTGCGTTGTTATTCTTGATCACTTCGAGAGCATCTCTGTATGAGGAAATTGAGGTTCCTTTCTCTGACTGGTTGTCATTGCTCACCGAAAGTGCTTGGAACTGAGTCCCAACAACCTCCTCGGGTTCTACACAAGTAGATAATGACAGGTTACTCACGATCAAGGCTTGTTCTCCATATACCATGACGAATTGATCGTTCTTAACGAACTTCAGTTTCTGGTGTAGTGTCGAAGTGACTGCCCCAGCTTGGTGTATCCAAGGTCTTCCTAATAAACAATTGTACACTGCCCGGACGTCTATGACCTGGAAAGTGATTAGGAAAGTGTGAGGACCGATAGTTATGGGAAGGTCGACTTTGTCGATAACTGCTTTTCGAGACCCGTCAAATGCTTTGACGATGACCTCACTGCCCCTCATCGGGGACCCTTTGAATGATAGTCACATTAAAGTGGACTTCGGCATAACGTTGATGGCCGATCCTGTGTCTACCAGTACGCTGGCTAAAGCATCGTCCTGGCAGTTAACTGTGATATTGAGCGCCATGTTGTGACTTTTGCCCCCCTCTGGCAAGTCCTCATCACTGAATCCTAAGTTGTTACAAGAAGTGATGTTAGAGATGATGCTACCGAATTGCCGTAATAACACATCCTATTCCACAAAGGCCTGCTCTAAGACTTTCTGTAGAGCCTCTCTGTGGGCTTCGGAACTAAGTAAAAGTGATAGCACTGAGATCTTTGAAGGAGTTTGTAACAGTTGATCAACAATGTTGTATTCACTCCTTTGGACGAGCTTCAACATCTCATCGTCGTTCTTTGAAAGGTCAGGATTACTGGATTGACCGACTGGTGGATCAGGAGCTTCTGTCAGAAGTTCCTTTTCTTTGTTAGGTTCTCCAACTCCTCGGTTGAAGATTCGACCGCTCCGTGTTACTCGACTGATGTCTGCAATATTCACGACGGAGGGTAATGGAATTTCCTTTCCATTCTCAATTATTGTTGCACCGTATTTGTAAGGGATCACCTTAGCTGATTCATACGGTAACGGTCCCGGCAGATAGATAACTATAGGAGCCTTCTGATTTTTCTGACTGTCGTAGGTAACTTCAATCAGTTCTTGGCTAAGAACCTTTTATTCGTCCAGTAGAGGGATGATGGTACAAACATCCTTGTTTTGTTGATGATCAGAGATTACAACCACATCTTTGATTTGATTAGAGAAGTAATCTGGCATCCAGTTGATTGGCTCGGAACTCGGACGCGGGTGAATCTCTTTACGATCCAACTGACCTTGAAGAGCTGCCCGCACAAGGTAGCATCCTTGGTTATTCTCCGAGCAGACTCTACAACATTCATAGTTGTGTGGTGGTACTTGGCCACGTCCACTTTGAATGCAGTGCAACCTTACTAGGTTTGTTTCCATAGATCGGACATCCTGACTTTGACGCCGAGTAGGGTTTCCATTAAGCACACTGATTTGTTGTGTGTCTTCATCCAGATAGATCGGAAGCCACCAGTGGTTTAATAAGTGTTGTAAAGTTCTCTGAACGAGAGCGCACCCTTGGTTACTCTCACAACATCCTTTACAGTTCTGATAATCATGTGAAGTGAGAAAACCAGGTTGGACCTGCCCGGCATGTAACTCCACCAAGCTGGTATTCATCAGACAAATATCAAAGATTTGAATCATGTTGATCTGATAAGGATTTCTATCATGGTAGTCCTAGATCCATCCAAGATCCATCTGACGCGGGAGAGCCTCTTGTACAAAAGAGTATCCCTGTTTATTTACTGAGCAAGTCAGACAGGAATTATAATTGTGCCGTGGTAGATTATGATACTGACTTTGCCTTGAGTGCATCGCCACCAAGTTGACATTCATTGCACGGATGTTGTGGTTCTGAATGATGTTGGAATTTGTATAGGTCATGTTGACTCCACGAACTCGATGCTCTTGGATCCATCCGAGATCTAATTGTTCCTGTAGAGCTGCTTGCACCACAGAACATCCTTGATTGTTTTTAGAGCAGATATCACACTGGTGATAATTATGAGGTGGCACATGGCCGTATTCACTCTGTCTACAATGCATCTTGACCAAGTTGGCCCTTAATAAGAGTACATCATGAATTTGATAGATGTTGTTAGACTCTCCCTCTATCAAATTGACTGTAGCCTTCTCATGTTGAGGCAGCGAGTTTGTGAGAACATTTGGATTTGTATCCTTGAAAGATAAGACCCCACTTCTAACAAGCTTTTGTATGTCGGATTTGAAACTAAGACATTTTTCTATGTTATGCCCTGGTCCTCCTTGATGGTAAGGACACGTCTGATCTGTTTTGAACCAAAAAGGCGGATTTTTCGGTACTGTAAGAGGAGACTTAGTTTTGACATGCCCCTTGACCAGTAATAATGGGAGCAGCTCCGCGTACAACATGGGTATAGGGTTAAACCCTGGTGGTCGCGTTGTACGGTTGTTGTTGTACTGAGGACGAGCCTGCTGAAGAGAATGTTGTGTCCTTTGCTGAAGTTGCTGTTGATTAGGTTGACTCTGAGCAACCTGAGGTTGATACGTAGGAACAGGCGTGGGATTGATAGCAGGAGTTGCAGATGCTACTGGTTGATATCGTCGCCTTTTCTTTCTGAGAGAGATATTCCCGATATCTTGCTCTTTTTTCTTAGGGAGAGCACTACCGTATCGTTTTGTACTACTGATGATCTATCATCTTTAACCAAACTTCCTTCCCGGACCGCTTCCTCAAGAAGAACTCCCATGCCCACCATCTCGGTGAAGGCACTGGGCGCACTGGCAACCATTCCGTCGTAGTAAAATGAGCCCAAGGTCTTTAAGAAGATCTTTGTCATCTCTTTTTCCTTAAGAGGTGGATAAATCTGGGCGGCAATTTCACGCCATCTCTGAGCGTACTCCTTAAAGGTTTCCTTGTCCTTTTGTGACATTGACCTGAGTTGATCTCTGTCTGGTGCCATGTCCAAATTGTATTTATATTGTTGAACGAAAGCAGCGCCAAGATCTCTGAATGTGCCGATCATAGCGCGGTTTAAACCCATATACCATTTGAGTGCGGCACCGGTTAAACTATCCTGAAAGTAGTGAATCAGTAGCTCTTGGTTCTTTGTCTGAGCTGACATTCGTCGAGCGTACATCACTAAATTACTTTGAGGGCAAGAGTTACCCTTGTACTTTTCAAAATCGGGCACCTGGAATTTGTGTGGAACTTTCACATTGGGGACCAAGCAAAGGTCTACGGTGTCCTTTCCAAATAAATCCTGACCGCGAAGGGCTTGCAGTTCTTTCTGCATCTCCAGGAATTGTTCCTGGAATTCATTCATTCTGTCGATCATGCTGTCGTTTCCACCAGAGGGTATCTGTGGAATCTGTCCTTCCGGGACAGTGTGTACCACGGGCGGTGGTATAGTCATTATGGCCGAGACTCTCGGTGTCTCCCGAAGTTTGTAACCTTCAGGAGTTGCTGTCATGCCCCTGACATCTTCGCTTTCCCGAAGTTTGTAACCTTCAGGCCCATCGGTTCCTGCTGCGGTTCCCTGATCCTCATTGATCGGCGGAACATATCCTTTCAGGATATAGTTAATAGGCATGCCCCAGGGACGATCTTTCGGCATTTTGTACCTAGGATCATACTTCTCCACTATGGGCGTTGATGTGATCTCTGAGATCACAGTCCTTTGTTGTTGCATTTTAGTTTCTTCTAGAGCTTGCATGCCGTTATGAAGCTTTCTCAGATCCTCTTTCAGAGTGTCGATCTCTTCTCTCAACTCTCTGTTCTCTTCCTCGAGATCATCCATCTTTTTATGACGATTGGCCCGAGTATTGTGCGAATGAGACAGTTTGACTCTAGAATCGAGACGCAAACGTGAGATTCGTAGGCAAGAAGATTGCGTTAATGAGAAGGATGAATGCAATGATTATTAATTATTTTTGTTTATTCAAAGTAAACTTCGACAATTGGATTGCAAATATCAAACAGTGGGGAAACCCCATTTTATTGAATTCAAAGGATTGCGGAAATGGAAATATAGTAGATTACAAAGTACTAAAAAAGGAAATCTAAACTAATGGATCCCGAGTCCTCTCTGAAGAAAGCTCAGATGCTGGTTCAGGTGCTTTCCTTTTCTTTGACCGGGGCTCTAGGACCGTTTTTGGTTGTCATTCCTTTGCCAAGTGAAAGGAGCGAGCAAATTCCTTTGGTCATCCTGATTTTCTACAGCATGCTGCTCTAAAATCTCAATCAGAGCATCTTTTTCTCTTAATAGTTGCTGTATTTTCTTGCACTCCACATTGAGAATACGATACTTGTTCCTCCAAGACCTCTTCTCCTGCTAAACTTTGCTGAGAGTAACTTGAAGTTTTTCTGTCTTAGACATGAAATAAAGGGCAGAGTCCCTTAATGGAAGAACTTCCTGACGAGGGAAAGGCATCCTCAGCTTGAGAGCTCTAGTTTGTACCCAGTGGAGATAAGGCTCCCCTGAGACACAGTCTGGTTTTCCTAGAGACTCTCGTCCTTTCCTATGAACATGTTTCCAAGCATGCACTATTTCCGTCTTTAGTGCCCTGTCATTTTCTCCTTCCTTGAAGAAAAACCTTCTAGATGAGCATTGCGCGGGACATGCCTCATTGGGTATCCAAATTGACGACGAACTAACACTGGATGATAGTTGATTCCCCCCTTAGATCCTATAAGGGGTACATTTTGGAAATTTTTACAATGGTCAATGATTCTGATGCCGTCGTAGATTCGATTGTACCAATCGATGTCATAGTTGGTAAGAGACATGATTCTCTGCGACCAACGTAAAGTATTCTTTTGATCCCAAAATGCAGCAGACTTGGGCAAATGGAAAGTGAACCATTTATAAAGCAAGAGTACACAGCACGTGATCATTCCTCTGCTGTATAAATTCCTTAAATGTATCGAATGATACACATCTGCGAGTAAGGTCGGTACGGGGTTTCCGATCAGGTAAATCTTAATGGCGTTGATATCTACAAAGTTATCGATGTTGGGAAACAAAAATAACCCGTAGGTGAGCAAAACAAAGATGCTCTCGAAAACGGCCACGTTCCATATACTAGCAAAGTATAGGGCTTTCTTTATCAAGAATTGGGCTGGCAAACCCTGGATGCCACCCTTAGTGGTCATGTGAGTCCTGACTTCTGACTCGTCCAAATAAATTGCTCTTGCAATGGTCTGATCCTTTGGAATTTCTTCCAGTCTAGAAAAGAGAGCTTGATCAGTAATATGTAAATCAGTCAGGTGAGAATACTCCTCTAGTGTTGGTGCAAGCTGATAATCTGGGAATGTGAAACAGTGATAGACCGGATTGTAGAACTGGATTAGTGTGGATAGGATTCCTTCAATTACGTGGACCCTTAACAAGGACAGCAGTCCTCCATACTTGGCTCTGAAAGCCTCGTGGTTGGTGATCATTCTCGCCAAACCTTTTAAATCCTCTAACTTTGGAACCTTGAAGGTGTACTTATGAGTTTTCCTTCTACCGAAATCCATTAGCGCAGTCTCCTTTCTCTGATATTTGCAATCATTGTCTTAGTTTAATTTGAAAAAGAGAGACTAGAAGAGAAGATTTTTTTTTTGGTTTTAATGTTTTTTAAATGAATGTATGAATGCAGCACACAAAAACATAGAAAAAACATGGGGTCAAATGGTCGGTGTCATGAAGTCAAGGCTCTACCCCCCCCAAAGGTTTATACTGGTGATTTTTTGTACCTGTCCGCAAAATCATTGACCCCTCTGGGATAACAACAGCAAGCGGATCGCCAGTGAGCTGATGTATCCTGGAGCAATCTCAGATGAGGGTAGTATCGCGTGACAACTATTTCCGATAGCTTCCGCACTACAAAATGGCTTAAGTCTACTAAAAACCCCAACTTCTCAGATAACCCAGTCGACCACACTACTTTCAACAACCGAAGTCGTATAGGCAATGTATCTGCAAAGGGAGTCTCCACTGAGTTTGATGGTCGATCGAGGGCTCTTAACTGGGATTCACTCCCCGTAAGATTACCCGCATTGCCATCACCTATCTTAGGTGTATACTCACTCTTTCCACATGCGGCATCACATGCATTCCCATTAGCAGAAAAATAAACACATATATCAATTAGGAAAATCAGTATATATATTTGTCTTAATCATCCTAGACCTCTAGTCTTATGATCCTATACAGACGATGACTCCCCAGCAGAGTTGCCATTTCTGTGACATTTCGAGAACTCAGGGCTTTTTACCGTAAGGATTGTAGGAAAGAGAAGACGGGCCCCATCGGGGGCGCCATTTTTTCCTGTGTCACTTTTTTAAGGTTTCTACCTAAGAGATGGGAAGAGAACAATATCTCACGATCTCCAGTGAAGTCGCCATTTTCTCTGTAGCGCGAATTTTTGCGTGGTTGTGAAGCACTATTGCTTTAGGGTACTACAGTTCTATTCATTTTTTTATCCTGTTAACCTGTTTAAGGAAGGGAAATAGATGTCTCCAATTAACCCTGCTTGCATACTGAGTTTAAACAGGTGATGGTTGGTTTACAGATGCTATTAAGATTGTGGGTCTCTCTTAGGTTATTTTGTTAAAAAAATAGAGTGCCTGGACTATTTGTGAGGTAAGATGTTGATGTGTTTAGATTTGATGCTTTTGGGTTGATTTGGTGGAGATACTGGGTTTTGGGTTTTGGATTAGTATGCTCGCTAAGATTTTTCCAATCTTATGCCTACGTATTCCCGTTTAACGAAACAGGGAAATCAGAGCGATCGTAGTTCCTCCTATTCTATGGGAGGAAAAAAAAAGGTTATCTTGGTGTCTTGTTCAAAGCCCAAGACATGAAGCTAAAGGTGATTTCTATCTTGTTCAAAGCCCAAGATGTGAAGCTAAAGGGTTTATTTGTATCTTGTTCGAATCCCAAGATGTGAAGCTAAAGGGTTTGACTTTATAGAGAATTTGTCATTTCTAAAGGGGGATATTTGGTCTGTTTGTCACAACTGTTGGGTGACTGATTATAAAGGAGAATTACTTTAACTAGGATATGTGAATCCAACAATGCCATAATTTCCTTTATAGGGGATTTTTAACCTGAAGGAGAAGACTTTAACTCAGTTTAGAGCAATGTCATCTTCCCTTAGGAATTTCTCATGCTAAAAGAGGGACAGTGGCGTGGATGTAAATAATCCAGAGGCTTGCCGCTTACAGCAATTTAGATGAAGGAAAAGGAGTTGTTGATGTTTGTATACTGTGAGCAAGGCACAGATTTTGATGCTAAAAGGTTGATTGACTCAACCGGGGTTTTCTTATACAAAGCCTAAGAGGAGGCTATTGACCCAACAAGAGGGTGTTTTTATGTGTCTCGTACGAAGCCCGAGAGAGAGGCTAAAAGGGGTTGACTCAACAAGAGAGTGCTAACAAGTGACTGACTCAATAAGAGAGTGCTTTTATATGTGTCTTGTACGAATCCCAAGATGGAGGATAAAAGGTTTTGACTCCACATGAGGGTCTTTCATACTCAACAAGAGAGTGATTTTGTATCTCGTACGATGCCCGAGATGGAGGCTAAAAGGGAAGTGACTCAACAAGAGAGTCTTTTATACTCAACAAGAGAGTGATTTTTATCTCGTACGAAGCCCGAGATGGAGGCTAAACAGGTTTGACCCAACAAGAGAGTCTTTTATACTCAACAAGAGAATGTGAAAAGGTTAGCTCCGCTGGGGAGAATCATTGTACAAAGCCCAAGAGGAGGCTATTGTGCTGGTGACTGTTTTAGTTTAGTGACAGGTCCAGTATGTTGGATAAAAGAGAAAATTAGTTCTTATAAAGGGAACGATTAAAGGTAATTATGTGCTTTGGAATTGATCATAGGATCAGGGTTATTTCCTGTTCTTTAAGGAAATGGAAAATCCAAAGGGTTTTGAGACTGTCCAAGTCTACTGGTGTTTTGAGAAATCGATTCTCAGGTAGTGAATGATTTTTGTATAATGCCCAAGAGAAGGTTGATATGTTAAGGGATGAAGTTCAACCTATTAACAGGTCTAACACTTGACTCAGAAAGACAGCTCTAGAAAATTGATGACTAGATTCTGTTTCTATACCTGTAGAGGTCTCTGGGTCCTTGTACTAAGCCCAAGAGAAGGCATGAGAGCTTTTAAGAAGCCGAATGGTCATTGTACAACGCCCAAGAGGAGGCGGGGATGATTTTAAGAAGCCTGTGGGTCCTAAACCGAGAGAAGTTCAAAAAATGCAATTCACCGAGAAGAGATCATTTCATGAAAGTTCGTGGTTTGAAGAAACTCAAGAGATGCCATTCACCGAGAATAGATCACCTCTCAGGAGTAGAATTTCTTTGACAATTTCTAAGGGTGACAGTCTAAGAAAAGGTTCACTAAGAATGCTGCCTTTCACGTCTCCATATTGTTTAACCCCAAGAGGAGGAAAGACTGTGTCTGGTAATCCTATGGGGATCTAGTTTTGTTTGTATTTAAGAGTGACTAACAGGGCTTTACCTAGTGCTAGACGTAGTTGCCGGGGAAAACTCTAAATAACTATACTAGTATTACACAGTGGATATTTGACAAGTATATAAAAGTTTGTGAAATAAGACTTACAGTGAGCGGCCCCACAATACAGTTATATATATGAAAGCGGATAAAGAAAGCGGGTAAACACTTACTCGGTTGTAGAGCTTCCATGCTGTTTTGTTAGTTTGTTCAACAAAGAAAGCTTTGATAACAATATTATATTCAAAATCAAAGGAGAAAGTGCTTTGAAAAGGTTGTTGGGGGTTACAGCTCAAGGAGAGGCCCAAGGATTTATCAGTGATTGCACTGTTGTGTGAAATTGTACAGGGACTTATACAAGTGACTGAGGCCCAAAAAGGTTTTCTGTACAAAGGGATGGGTCTTACACTCTCTCAAGAGGCCAAAAGGTGTTTAAAGAAAAAGAATGGGGCTTATAACACGAGGGTAGGCCTAGATGATTTGTTTTTTGAATTGGCGATCGCGCCGAGATTTCTTTAACATACTGGGTCTTATACAATGCATTGAGGCCCAAAAATTTTTGGTTAAAAAAGGGGGTTTGGTCTTACACTCTATTAGAGGCCCAATGATTTATTTTTGTACAAGTGGTGGGGCTTACAGCTCAAGGAGAGGCCCAGATAATTTTGCTAAAAAAGGCGACAATCGCGCCGTTGTTTTTGAAAATACAGTGAGACTTATACAATGATTGAGGCCCAAAAAGTGGTGTATTTACAATGGGGATGGGTCTTACACTCTAATAGAGGCCCATGAGTGTTTGAAAATGATTTGCGAGGGTGAAAATCAAAGAAACCCTAATTTGTTTTCCTTTAAAAGTAAATATTTAAAGAAAATCAAATAAAATGATAAAAATACCAAATAAGTTTGAATAAACCACTTGTGATTTTTGTTTAAGATTTGAAAAAATGAGTTTTAATCACAAGATGAATTAAAACTCATTTGGTCTTGATTTTCAAGGTAAATATTCAATTTTAAATGTTTAAAAACAATTAAAAAGGAATTTAATCACAAAAAATACTAATTATATTAAATAACTAATATAAATTTGATTTTTTTGTGGAATAAAATATTTCAACATTTTTGTGATTTTTTGCAAAAAGAACTAATAAAAAATAATTAAAATTGAGAGAGTTATTAATTTTTCAAATCATTAAAAATAATAAGAAACACAATAAAAATATGAAAAAGTGGTAAAAAAAAGAGCAAAAAGAGGATCTGGGGCGAGGGGGATTCGAACCCCAGACCTCTTGTGTATAGGGCACGCGCCTTACCACTGGGTTGGTGTTACATCCGTTGATTGAAACACAACCACAAATATACAAGGCTTGCCTTGTTTTTGGCCTGGCCCAAGGCAAGGCAAGGCAAGATTTTGGTTAGAAACGTGAAGGCCATAACTTTCTCATTTCTCCATGGATTGGGACAAAATTTAGGTCTATCCTGCCTAGAATTTCACAAGGAATCCAATGGTGGTGGTGTTTTTTCAGATCATGCTCCTATTGAAAAACCCGATAGTGGTTTTGAAATAGGCCATGATTTGCATTTTCTGTGCCATCTCTTGGTACAAGCATGAATTACATGATAAATTGGTGTAAACACAACACATATAACATGTTTAAGAGACGCATGATCAGTGGACATCAAAAGAAAGCATGATTCAAAGAATCCAAGTTGTGATGCTTACCTCTTTTTGGAGCTTTTGTGCAATCTGCCAAGGGCTTTGTTCCAGAAACTATTTGATGCTTTGAACAACCTCAAATGATCCCTTAGAAGCTTTTAGGATGGTTGGAATCAGCTGGAAACCTCAAGAACAAGTTTGAGCTCTTTCTTGCAAAAGGGGCAAAAGTGGCCAAAATAGTAACTCTCTCAAATGGTGTTCTAGATGGGGGGAACCATTTAGGACAGTTCAAGGATGGTATTTGGAGTGTGTTTGAGGTTTTATCTGGTTTGGAAAGTGACTGAATCAATACATGGCTTGAAAAATGCACAAAAGTCATATTTTTGAGGTTTTGAGAGGTGACTTTGTGATTTTCGTGTTACAGGTCACTTGTGAGAGTTTGGACAGCTTAGATATGACATATGGGATGTGTTTGGATCATGAGCTGTGGTGGAATTGCTCTCTAACTCAAAAACTCAGAGTTACCTTGCTAAAGAAGGTAGTTTTGCCTAGAGAAAGAGATTTTGAGGAAAGCAAGTGTTGTAGTGCTTTGGTGTACTCAAACTGAACACAATTGAGCTCTATTTATAGTAGAGCAAGTTTGTTTTGGCTGCAATAGTGAATAGCAACTGCAGCAGAGGTTTGGCCATTGTTGATCAATGAGAATCCAAGTCTCCTCTAGCCATTGACTAGGGGTTAGGGCACAGGCTGCTGGTTCCCTTGGTCTTGGATAAGTCTTGACTGAATTCAGTTGGAAATGGCTCAGTCCATGCCACCTTGGTGCATCCATTAAATGCTTCAAACCAAAATTGGAGTCTTGTCCCTCTTTTAGGCATTTCTAGGTTTGGCATGCTACTTTTGGTACCAAAGACTTGGGAGACTTATGGATCAGTGTTTGTCCCTCCTTGGTCCCCCCTTGAGGTGTTCAGATGCATAGATTTACTTGCCCTTTGCAAAATTTGAGCAAATCGAGCAAAACTCCCAAATCTTCCTTGCCATGACAGTTTGCAGCAAGGCATATTGGCATGGTCATATCTCATGGCCCAAGTGGAATTTGATGGAGTTCTTGGCCATTTTGGAAAGCCCTCATATGATACAACAACTGTTTGATCATAATTGGTTTTGATACTTTTTGGATCCAAGTGAAAAATGCCCCTACATTTTGAAAAAAGTAAGACAGATTCTGACTTAGTGAAAATTTCACTAAGTGTTGGAAAAAAGTGACATTTTCACTTTTTGTGATTTTGATCATTCCATAACTTAAAATCCATGAGGAATTGGAATGAGTTGTGTTTGAAGCTTTTGTAGAGGGCCATGAGAGCTACAAATCCAGCCTTGAATGGGGAAAAATGACCTTGTGGTTTAGGAGTTATGATCCTCCAAAGTTGGTACCCTAGCCACTTTGTTTCATAACTTAGAAAATTTCTAAGTTTTTATGGTTACCCCTTTTATAAGTTATCCCACTTTTCTTGATTTTTCTTGATGAATGATGATTCCAATCACACATTAACATCATTTTAGGGTTAAGGAACCATAATTGACCAAAAAATCAAAAAGTCAAACTTTGACTTTTGGGCACAATTGACTTTTTATCAGATGAATTCCAAACTGTGTGATCCTCTATGAAATTAAGTCCTTGACCTAAATCAAACTTGATGGCTTGATTTCATAGGTGTTATAGGGTGTATTGAATCATGTCCCAAGGTTTGGGAGCATGCCTGGGTCAAAAGTCAAAGGCACAGTTGACTTTTCTCGCGAAACCCTAATTGTGGTTCTGATGAACTTGAAACTTGGGAATCAAGCTTCTTGGATCAATCCATTGTTACAAATGGCTTAATGTGGTTTATTAGAGACCCTCAAATCCTCTCTTGAGGTCTTGGCTCATGATTTGTCCCAAGAGTCAACTTGGGGGGTGAATTAGGTCAAGAAACCCTAATTCCTGATTTTTGATGAATGCATCCCCTGAGGTCAAAATTGACTTGATGATTGAGCCCATGATGTACCATGGAGCATATTGGGTTATGCTTTGAAGCATTGGCTCATGCCTAGAGGAAAATTTCCATCTGGAGGCCCTGGTCGACCAAACCCTAATTTGGTGACACTGGCGATCTTAAGGCTTAATCCACCTGGAATACTGCAACATTGTGCTTGATTATTACTGTGGGAGTCCTCTTGATCCATTGTGGATGTTTGAGAGGTTAGACAAGTTGAAGATCATGTCATTCCTTGATTGATCCTTTGTCTAAGGCTCAAAGAGGGCTTGAAACCCTAAGTCTGATTGTAGTGGATGCTCACCAATCTTTGGGGAGACTATTGAGGTATGATGGCCCATCCATATTATGATGATGATTTGTACAATGATTAGAAATATTAGTGGTCAAAATTTAAGGTATGACAGTGTGCCAAACCTATATGTAGTTCCAAAGACTTGGAAGACTTATGGATCAGTGTTTGTCCCTCATTGGTCTCCCCCTGAGGTGTGCAGATGGATAAACTTGCTTGGAATTTGTACAAATTGATCAAATCGAGCCAATGTGCACAAATTTGCCTTGTCATGACAGTTGCAGCAAGGCATGTTGCAGCTGTCATAATTCTTAGGTCAGATGGATTTTGATGGAGTTCTTGGCCATTTTTGAAAGCTCTCATATGATACAACACATGTGTGATCATAGCTTGTCTTGACACTTTTTGGATCAAAGTGAAAAATGCCCCTACATTTTGAAAAAAGTAAAACAGATTCTGACTTAGTGAAAATTTCACTAAGTGTTTGAAAAATGGCTTTTTCATGTTTTTGTCATTTTGGTCACTCCATAACTTAAAATCCATGAGGACTTGGAATGAGGTGTAGTTGATTGTTTTGAAGTATTCCATGAGAGCTACAAATCCATATTTGGATCATTCAAAATGGTTGCTTGGATCTCAAGTTATGATCCTTGGAAGTTGGTACCCTAGCCACTTTGTTTCATAACTTAGAAATTTTTTAAGTTTTTTATGGTTACCCCTTTTACAAGTTATCCCACTTTTTTTGATTTTTCTTGATGAATGATGATTCTAATCACACATTAACATAATTTTAGGGTTAGGGAACCATAATTGTGAAAAATCTCAAAAAGTCAAACTTTGACTTTTGTGCACAGTTGACGTTTTATCAGATGAATTCCAAACTGTACGATCCTCTATGAAATTAAGTCCTTGACCTAAATCAAACTTAATATATGGCTTCCATTGGTGATATAGGGTGTATTGAATCATGTCCCAAGGTTTAGGAGCATGCCTTGGTCAAAAGTCAAAGGTACAGTTGACTTTTTCCTTAAAACCCTAATTGTGGTTCAGATGAAATTAAAACTTGTGAATCAAGCTTCTTGGATCTATCCATTGTTGCAAATGGATCAATACAGTGTATTGGAGACCCTCAAATCATGTATTGAGGTCTTGGCTCATGTTTTGTCCCAAAAGTAAACTTAAGGGTGAATTAGGTCAAGAAACCCTAATTCCTGATTTTTTGTGAATGCATCCCCTGAGGTTAAATTGACTTGCTGATTGGGTCCATGAGGTCCCTTGGAGTATCTTGGGTTGTGCTTTGAAGCATTGGCTCATGCCCAGATGAAAATTTTCATATGGAGGCCCCAGTATACCAAAACCCTAATTTAGTGACACTGGCGATCTCGAGGCTTGATCCACTTGGAATTCTGCATCCTTGTGCCTGATTCTTGATGTGGGAGTCCTCTTGATCCTTTATGGATGTTTGAGAGGTTAGACAAGTGGAAAATCATGTCAATTCTTGATTGATCCTTTGCCTAAGGGCTGTGAGAGGGCTTGAAACCCTAATCCTTGTTTGTGGTGAATGCTCACCCATCTTTGGGGAGACAGATGAGGCATAATGGTTCATCCATATTATGGTGATGATTTTTACAATGATGGGAAATCTTAGTGGTCAAAATTTAGGGTATGCCAGATGCCCCTATTTAATCTTTTTGGACCCGAAGGTGTGAATGGCGAAGGTACTCGGGCATTCGGGGTGCAAGATGATTAAATATCGGAATGCGCAAAATTTTGACAATGGTTATGAATGGCAGTTTGCTCATCCGTCTTCTTTTGCTAAGCAATGATACTTAGAAAAGGTAAAACTTCCCCTCGATCCTGGTCTTCAGCCAAGGAACTGGTCTCAGTTTTCTTTTGAAATAAACTTCCCCTCGATCCTGGTTTCCTACCAAGGAACTGGTCTAAGTTTCCGATATAAACTTCCCTTCGATCCTGGTTTCCTACCAAGGAACTGGTCTCAGTTTTCTGAAATAAACTTCCCCTCGATCCTGGTTTCCTACCAAGGAACTAGTCTCAGTTTCTTTTGTCAATAAACTTTCTTGACAAGGGATGCTATTTGTAGCGATTTTCTTCAAACTTCTCACCGAATCTTCCTGGGAAGATGCCATTTGATGGGAAAAAGTTTTGATGTCAGACTTGCTGGGGAACCCATTTGTCTGAGTTGTAGAGGTGCACAAACTTCTCTGTTTTGGAGACGCCATTTTTCGACTCTACTAGGGAAAGCGAGTCTCTTGGGATACCGTTTTCTTTTTGGGGATATTACATCATAGTTTTTTTCGAGATCTTCTCGGAGAAATGCCATACAATGTACCCCAATTTTGAGGTACCGATGACTTCATTAACATTAACTCTCTTAGAGAGACAAATCAATGTGTTGCTAAGAGTCTTTACTTGTAAGGCTTTCTCTGGGGATTTTTCCTTAATCCGGGAAAGCGAAGATGCCATCTTTAATGGCAAAGTGTGACATTTGCCGAAGGTTTTCTTGTTTTTCAGAGGTTCAAGTTATCAAAGTGGTCGAGGACCATCTCTAATACAGAGATAAACTGGAGAGAGATTGCTTAGATGATTCACTTCCTGACGAGGAAAGAACTGACAACTCGATTGAGAGGACCTCTATCACTAGGGGACAAGACCGACTAGAGTGATAGTGATGCAATATGAATATGAATGTAAATCAATAATGCATGATGTATGTATGTATATGATGACAAAACTGACACAACATACAGACTAATAGATGAACACGAAGGGATACTCGGCCACCGCGAGGGACGAAGAAATATTATTCAGTTCAAAATAGCAATTCTGCCTTGCTTAGGAGAGATAATCCCTGTGGGAAACAATCGTTGGTCGGACTTAGGAGGTAAGAACTCTGCCAGGGGTGTCGGACGGAATGTTCGCATCCGACACAGTTAATCCTTCGTTCAGGTGTACTGGTTTAGAAGGAGTACTTTGATTCTGTACTTTGAAGTTCAAACACCTTTGGAGAAGCAATCGATGTTCCTTCGATGTTCAACAATCAAAGGAATTGCCATCTTTATTTTAAAAGCAGAAAAATTTGACAAGTAAATTCATTTTTGTTTTATTTCAAGAATCGTTAATCATGTTAAAACGTCGTTCTGTAAAGCTAAAACAAATAAGAATTGCAAACAAAAGCACAAGGGCTCAAATTTATTGATAGGATGGAAATCAGCCAAGCGCGTGATTCCATAGAGTATTTACAAAGTTTAGAAAATGGTAATTTAAGGGAACATGGCTACATTGAAACATAACGACCACTATCTTTCTACCAACTTTGAATTCTGGGCATCCTGAGCTTCTGTCGAAGATGACCTTGACTGGAGTTTTCCTGATGGATGACATTACTGCTGCGAAGGGATTTGCCCCTTTGTTGGACGTAGTTACTTGCCATTATCCCTACCTTTTGCCTGGATTGTACTTTGAGATTTCCAATCCACCGGTATGATTTCTGATTATGTCTCAAATTTTTGCCTGGACCGCCCTTTCGGGTTTTCAATCCACCGAGACGTTGTTTTTTTATTTTTATTTTTTTATTTTTTTATTTAGGCGAAGTATTTCTTGACTACATCAACATTTGTGGGGTAGGCAAATTCTTCTCCATCCATGGTTACGAGTCTCAAGGTGCCGCCTGAGAAAGCTTTCTTGACCACATAGGGGCCTTCATAATTCGGAGTCCATTTGCCCCGGGAATCAGTGAGAAATGATTGTATCTTCTTGAGCACAAGGTCTCCTCTTCTGAAGACGCGAGGTCGGACCTTTTTGTCAAATGCCTTCTTCATCCTTTGTTGATATAACTGACCATGGCACAAAGCCATTATTTGTTTTTCTTCGATCAGGTTCAGTTCGTCGTGTCGACTTTGACACCATTTAGCCTCTGTTAGCTTGGATTCCATCAATACCTAGATTGATGGGATCTCTACCTCTACGGGGAGCACTACTTCCATGCCATATACTAGAGAGAAATGGGTTTCCCCTGTTGAATTGCGGACAGATGTGCGATAACCGTGAAGAGGAAAGGGTAGCATCTCGTGCCAGTCTTTGTAGGTTACGACCATTTTTTGAATGATCTTCTTGATATTCTTGTTTGCTGCTTCTACCGCTCTGTTCATCTTAGGTCGGTAGGGAGATGAGTTATGGTGTTCGATCTTGAACTCATCGCACAACTCTTTCATCATCTTATTGTTCAATTTGGATCCATTATCCGTAATAATCTAGCTTGGAACACCATAACAGTAAATGATATGGTTTTTGATAAATTGGACCACCACCTGTCGGGTTACATTGGCGTACGACGCTGCTTCGACCCACTTGGTGAAGTAATCAATGGATACCAGGATGAACCGATGTCCGTTCGACGCCTTGGGTTCAATCATGCCAACCATGTCGATTCCCCATATGGAAAAAGGCCATGGGGAAGAGATAACTTTGAGATGTGTTGGCGGTACATGGATTTTGTCAGCGTATATCCGACACTTGTGACATTTCCTCATGTACTTGTAGCAATCGGATTCCATGGTCAACCAGTAGTACCCTGCTCTCAGAATTTTTCTCGCCATTGTGTGTCCGTTGGTATGAGTGCCAAAGGATCCTTCGTGAATTTCTTTCATCAGCATGTTTGCTTCTGGTCTGTCTACACATCAGAGCAAGACCATGTCGAAGTTTCTCTTATAGAGTGTATCACCGCTCAGGAAGAAGTTGCCTGCCAACCTTCTGAGGGTCTTTCTGTCCTTCCTTAGTTCCCCAGGTGGGTACTCTTGCTTCTGAAGGAAGCATTTGATATTTTGATACCAAGGTTTGTCGTCTATGACTACTTCAATCGTGAAGATGTAAGCGGGCCTTTCAAGGCGCATTATGTCGATCTTAGGTAGGTCGTTCCATTGACCTACACTAATCATGGAAGAGAGAGTGGCTAGTGCATCAACCATGTGATTCTCTTCACGAGGGATATGATGAAACTCGATTCTGTTGAAGAATGGTAACAGCCTTCTGTGAGAGCAAGAATTATCTCTACAAGTCAATCTATGTTTTGATGATAACAATACGTATTTGTGAAAGAACTATTTTATGTTCTAACGTGTGTTGTGTGCAGATCATAATTATAGAAGATATCAGATTCAACAAGCACCAGCCAGATGAGCGAAAATGATTATATGCGAAGTTACTATGTGTAACACAAGTCGCAAGAAGCAAGAATGCTTCTGTATCTGATCATATCAGTCAGATCCAAGGATGCCGATATTGCTGTTAAAATGCTATTGTGGATGATCGCTGAAAGTGATTGTGATTCTGAAGATTGCGAAGCTTCTGAAGAAGAGAACCGAAGTGCTGAAAACTCTCATGACTTAAAGTTCTGAAGGCTGAAGGCTCTGAAGACCAAGTGCAGAAAGACTCTGAAGACTTATGTGTTCTGAAGATTACAGTTCCAAATGTCAAGTGCTGAAGACTCTGAAGACGGATTCCTAATGGACGAGTTCTGAAGTTTCGGAAGACTTGAAGTAGTAAAGGATAATGTTCTTAAAGACAAGTGATGAAGTTCTGAAGACTGATTCCTAATCGACTTCTTCAAATGACTGAAGACTTGACGTATCAGATATCCTGTTAAGAAGGCTCTACTCATGCTTCATTAAATTACCATCAGAAGCCTCTGAAGTTTGAAAGTCAAATGTTACCATTGTGAACAACTGTACACACTGCTCAAGAAGATATCCCGTCACTTCTCCCACAGCAAAAAGGAGATGTTTCAGTACAACTAATTATTACACAACGTCTCTTTTCCAACAACCAACAATATTTCAAACGGCTATATTTCTACTGGGCTATTTAAAGGAAATAGTTCTCGCTTCTGAAGGTATTGATTCAGTCCATGAATGGCGAATTAATCAAAGTCATTGTATGAAGATAGCAACAACGACGAGTTCTCGTTGTAACACCTAAATATCAAAAGCTATCACCATTTACACATGGCCGTTGTTTTTGGAGCTTAAGATCAACATTCAACACAACAACAATTTGGAACAGAAGCTGTTGATGAAGAAGACAACATTGAAGATCAGTCAAGTCATCAAATCACCTTCTCATCAGGGCTACATTGAAGATCTGAAGCAAGGAGTTGTTGCTCAAAGCTTGCTCACCCAAGAAGACGAAGAAGAAGAAGATCTACAAGATGTCAACAACTATCAAATCATTATACATCTTTGTAGTTTCTTAGGAAAGCAAGGAGCTGTTGCTCATATCTTGCTTGAACACTTATGTGTTCTTTGTACTTAAACTTAGGAGTAATCTGCTTGTTAAGAAGCAACTATGTAATCTCATGTTAACTAATTCTTGGTGAATTAGGATTCCTTGAGTGGTCAGTGTGACCGGAGACTCGAGAAGACAATGGCGAGATGTCATTGTGGTAAATCCTGAAATAGGGTCAGTAGCGTTATATTCATTGCGATGAATCCCTGAACGTCTAGCTGTGAGAGCCTATCAGTAGATCATGCGAGATTGGAACCTGCAGGTCAATGTTCGTTATATTCATTAAGTTGAATCCCTGAACGGTTCATTGTATGTTAGTCACAGTGCGGCTGTGCAGTTTGTTAGTCACCGGCTATGTGCTCGTGCATCTGTAATCGAGATTGATTATAGTGGATTAAGACCTTGTGTTCAAGGCGAAATCACCTGAGGAGGGTGGACTAGATTAGCCTTTGTGGTGAACCAGGATATATCGTGTGTTCTTTACTCTTATGCTTATTATCTTTGTTTATGTTTCTTTATTGAGGATCAGAAACTTACAAAAGCAAGTAAGAACCTTGCAACTCTAATAAGCTTCCACTCTGCAAGTCTTGAATGATGTACATAGCGTTCAGACTCTTATTGGTTCTCATGCTCTAAGCATTGTCAATTCTGAATATAACTTCGCAAATCAGAGTCTCACAATGAACTCTGATGTAACACAAAGTGTCTTATTGACAAGAAGCGAAAAGTTGTTAAAAGAGTAAATACACTATTCAAACCCCCCTTTCTTGTGTCTTTCTCGCACCTTCAATTGGTATCAGAGCCTGGTTCTATTATTGATGGATATCAAACACTTAACAGTGTCAGAAAAAGATCCAGATATGGTGCGTAGAAATATTTTGGGTGAGATTGAAATTCACTTACAATTTCAGTAACAGTTCAGAAGAAGATTGTGTACAAAATTGTAATCAATCTGAGTACTTGAGCAAATCACTGATTCTAGAAGTTTTTACAGATGTCAAACAACTAAATCTTCCTCACTTAAGTTTTAATGAAGATTGGAGAATCAGCTAATAAGATAGATTCATTAGATAAGAAGTAGTATCTGTTGAATGCTTATCTAGGAAGATATGTGTGGATGAACCACGTATTTGCTCAAAGTTGAATCATCAGAAAACAAGAAATCTTATTTGGTGAAGATTAATTCTTTATGAGTTTTTGAGATGTTTTCAAGAAACGGATTAGGTCCACCCTTGACTTTCTCGTTTAAAGCTCATTCAGAACTTCTTCATGTAAAGAAGAAAGATTGTTGTTCTATGATTTTGAACTTTAGAATTAAGTCTGATGAAGTCAGAAATCTGATAAGTTCAAATTCTTAGAAATGATTCAACATCTGAATCTTGACTTATCGAGAAGTTGAAAGATTCAATGAAGTACTGGATATTGTTTTCTTGGAAAGCATAAACTGAAAGAATATTCAGAAAGAAGAAATTTAAGTACTTGATCAGAATAAATCCTAAATCTTGGTTGAACAAACTCAGAGAATTAAAGTTCTGTTAAACTTAAGATTCTATCTCAATAGAAACAAATGTTATTGGTTAGATTCTAGCTAATAAGTTTCTCAGAACTTCTTTAATCCGAAATCAGAAGATGTTCAAGTTGATGCATTAACTAAAGTCATCTCTTGAAGTCAAAAGGATTTAAGTTGCTGATGTTTTCAGTATGAAAAAATTAGTTGACATCTTTTAGAAGAAGATATGTTGTTGATCTTTGATGGACTAAGTCTATAGTTAAGTTAAATCAGCATTGTGAGATCAAGAAGTGTCATGCAAATTATATGTTGTGATACACACATGTTTGATGATACTTGTTTCTGAACATGATCTGCATTTGTTGAAGAAACATAGTCAGAAGATGTCAATCAATTCTCCTTAGCTCATAACTTCGCAAGCAGTCTATGATTAAGCTAAGCTTTTACCGATCTTCTGGAAATAGGAAAACTTGTTGAAAGACCGTTTTTTCTGATGTTCAAATTAAGAACCTCTGATTGGCTGTTTTCAAAAATCAGATGAATATGTCTGAACGGGAGAAATGAAAAGATCATCTGAAGAGGGGATTGAATCTAGCTCTCAGACTTGTGATCAGAATTAAGAATATACTCATCAACATCAGAATAAGAATCTTTGGAGAAAATGGGAAACTTAAAGAAACTCAGTCAGAATCTCTGATAGATCACTATAAAGAAAACAGATGTAGAACAAGGCTGATCAAAAGCTTTATTAAGGACATTCTTATCAGATACATGAGAAACCAGAATGTAAGTGAATCGCGAAGAATCCAAGAACCCACATCAGTTCTCTCATAAGAAGGCAGAAGCAGAAAGTTCTTGATCAGAAGCTCAGAAGTCAGAATGAAAAGAACTCAGCTGAAAAATTTCAGATTTTCTAAGGTACGACTCTCCTTATCAAAAGAGTGATTAGAACTAAAAATTATCTGGTAGGTAAAAACATTAATGAGATTCTTTCTTTCAAGAAAAATCTTTTGATCAGATCTCTGGATAATGTGTTCACTCATTATAACATCTGTCATAACTGCATATCTTGAGTAATCATGATATATCCTTAGGAATATAGGTTCTAGTGAAAAATATACTAATTTTTTTTTTTCGTCTGACAACATAAGCTCACTTAAAATCTTATTAAAATCTTTTCGTACCTGATCTATGTTTTCCCTAGACTAGGCACAACTCATCCAATATATTTATGTATATAAAAATAGCTTCTCCCCGTTAAATAATTTCATACCTAAATCCTTATCTCATAAAACATAAGGGTCAAAACTCTGTTGTCCATCCATCATCATTCCTCCACTAACCTTTCTAGGAAACCAAGATCTCCTTGAACTCATTCCTGAAAAACAGTTTGTAATCAACACCCCTCCTCTTCCGAGTTACATTGCTTGCAGTCTAGCAGATGTGCTGTACACTCAACAATGGACTAGGTACTCCATGATGCTAGAAAAACCTATCTATGTAAATCTTGTTAAGGATTTCTAGAAACATGCTAATCTTGATCTAGAAAGCAACTGTATCACCTCCTTTGGTTTTGAAATCCCAATCACCATCAATCCGTTCTCAATCACTCTTGCAACTGGGTGTGAGAATGTTGGAATCCCTGTTGACTTTGACAAAAACAAATTTTTTGCTGTTAAAATTTTTGCATCCCTTCATGATCTGACTTTAGGATACATACCTTTCAATCCTGAAAATCTCCTACCCATTCCCAAAGCTTGGTACAAGCTCATGGTGTCTAATTTCCTTCCCAGAGGAGAAAGCCATGACATAATTAGATTCCATAACCATGAATTCATTTATTTACTAATGAATGAGTTTCAGATAAACCTTCCACTCACTATCTTCAACTGTCTCTGGAAATCCATCTCTGAGTCCAGAAATCTCACAAAATACTACATTCCTTATGGAAGAGTTTTGTCTGAAATTTTCTTTAGAGATGGAATTGTGGACATGATCAAAGAGAAAATTAAAGAAGATGGTCCTGAAAGCCTTCCAGATAACTGCTTGTTGAAGTATAAATGTGAAATCTTTAGTAACTAAGAAAACTAAATCTATCTATGTTTTAACTATGTATGCGGAGTACATGTTTGAAATCGTAGTTGTTCTAAGTTGTTTCAATAGTGTCAATTTGTCCTAAGTTATTTAAGAACTGTGCCTGTGAATTATCTTGATTATTGAACTTTTAACTCTAAAAATTATAAAATGTCCGACAAGATCTAATGATAGATTGATTTCTTTAAAAGTCATCTGAAAGATATTTGAGTGGCTCAAGAAACCATCATTATTCAAAATGCATCAGTCCACTCACCATCGGATAGTTAATATTCATAACCGATCAATTTTTCAAAGTAAATTAGTAACTGCTCCGTTTTCTTTTTCCACACAGTTATTCCCTTTAGGATTCCTTAAGTAATCATGATCACCTAGGAAACAGCAAACCCAAATCCTCAAGAACCAATTCAACTATTACCCTTGGCTCTCATTCGCCTATAAATATTAGGATCTTGCTTCATCCTCTTTCATCCTCAAAACCTAAATTGTCATTCTCTCAAAACTCCTATTTTAACGAAGATGATGAATTCCCATAGAATTGGTCCAACCTTTCAAGGAAGAAAAGAAAACTTAGATATCATTGCTGAGAAAAGGCCAAACCTTGCTAGTCTCAGAAATGATGGTTTGGAAATAATCATAAGCATGCAAGCTCAGTCTTGGCAATGCTATTACTCCCTCCTGTATGGTCCCATCTTTAAAAACCTTGTTAAAGAATTCTGGAACTACGCAAGAGTCAGCAATGACGGAAAAACTATCTGGTCTGAAGTCCACTATCAACCCATCGCTATCTCTGTCTCCTCGACAGAGAGAATCATGGGATGTGTCTCCTCTGGAACCACAATTGATGACTATCAATCAGACTTAAGTATGGTTGAAAGATGCAGAATTCTGTTTGACGATTCAGTTCCTTATGAACCGAACAACCTAGAGAAGCTTCTCCCTTCTCCAAAAACCTGGTTCAAGTTTTCCTTAACCAACCTTCGTCCGTGGGCTTCTGCAAGAAGCGATATGACTCATGACGACAAAATCTTCGTCTTCCTCTTAACATATCACATTACAATAGACCATCCTAAGACCATCTTTAACCACATGAGACATTCTATCAGAGTCTCACGAAACAAGATGCATGCCTTCATTCCATATGCAAGAATAATATCTAAAATACTTCCAAAAGAAAGGGCCTGGGGACTGATCAGCAGGCTTGAACCAGGAGCTTCGCCTGTTAAAACCAGGCGTGAGAGTGTGGACAATGTGGAGGATTTTGATGATTAAAGTTTTTAAACCCCTCAGTCTCTCAAATAGTTTTTGTGTTTTGTTGACAATCATTTTGTGTCATTTTGTGTTGATCTCTGCTTCATGTATATCATTTTAATTAATGAAATTGTCTTGATCTCTAGAAATGATTTATCCCTGCTCTGTATCATATTGATCTACATATGCTTAAATGCTCAGACGCTCTAAACTTTTTGATGATGTCAAAAAGGGGGAGAAATATAATATGATTTTGATTGGAAAGAAAAATCTGAAAACAGAAAGAATGTAACTCAAACAAGTAATCAATCATATAAAATGCTCAGACGCTCTAAACTTTTGATGTCAAAAAGGGGGAGAAATATAATATGATTTTGATTGGAAATAAAAATCTGAAAACAGAAAGCATGCAACTCAAACAAGTAATCAATCATATAAAATGCGTTACTATTAATGTTTGTTGTTTGATGTTTATCCGAGGAACTCTAAACAAGTTCACTAGGAATTCTAGGACAGGTTAAGAAAGAAGAACTCTGTTAGAAGTCCTTATGAACTGTTGGTCATATGATAGAAGTTGTACACTTCGTGAACATGTGTTCAGAATCAAATCTACTCAGTACTGTTCAGAAGTTGAGAACTGTCTGAAAGTCAAAGTTTATCTTGATCTCTGTCTCACTTGGTTCAGAAGCTGTAAGCTGTCTAAGAATATGAGATTCAGAACGTAAGAATCAGAAGAAGAAAAATCTGAAAGCAGTCAAGATAAAGTCTACATCTCAAGATGCTTATTCAGAAGAATTGTGCAAATCAGAAGTCAAGAACTCTCTGAAGATCCAGATTGAAGATTCGAGAACAAGTAGTTCTGATGTCTTCCAAGAACCAATTAAGAAGAAAATGATTTGGTACCAAACTAAATCAACAAATGGTAATCAGACTCAGTATACATAAAGATTGGTATCAGACTCAGTTTGCTGTAATATCAATCAGAGCTAAGATGTGAAATGTTTTCTATACCTTCATTGGTATCAATCTCAGCACACTAAGGAAATACCCTTCAAGTGGTATGAAAAGAATTCCTTCAGTTGAAATCAAACACAACATACTCTTTGATTTTGATTTTGATGGCCATGTCTGGATGAGTCCGTCTCAACCTTTGTTTTACTGGCGGACATTCTGATCTTAACGGTAAGTGATCCCACTTTTCTTGATTTTTCTTGATGAATGGTGATTCCAATCACACATTAACATCATTTTAGGGTTAAGGAATCATAATTTACCAAAAAATCAAAAAGTCAAACTTTGACTTTTGTGCACAGTTGACTTTTTATCAGATGAATTCTAAACTGTCCGATCCTCTATGAAATCAAGTCCTTAACCTAAATCAAACTTAATAGATGGATTCCATAGGTGATATAAGGTGTATTGAATAATGTCCCAAGGTTTGGGAGCATGCCTTGGTCAAAATTCAAAGGTACAGTTGACTTTTTCCTTAAAACCCTAACTGTGGTTCAGATGAAATTGAAACGTGTGAATCAAGCTTCTTGGATCAATCCATTGTTGAAAATGGATCAATATAGTGTATTAGAGACCCTCAAATCATGTATTGAGGTCTTGGCTCATGTTTTGTCCCAAAAGTCAACTTAGGGGTGAATTAGGTCAAGAAACCCTAATTCCTAATTTTTTGTGAATGCATCCCCTGAGGTTAAATTGACTTGCTGATTGGGTCCATGAGGTCCCTTGGAGTATCTTGGGTTGTACTTTGAAGCATTGGCTCATACCCAGATGAAAAGTTTCATCTGGAGGCCTCAGTCGACCAAAACCCTAATTTGGTGACACTGACGATCTCGAGGCTTAATCCACTTGGAATTCTGCAACCTTGTGCCTGATTCTCGATGTGGGAGTCCTCTTTATCCTTTATGGATTTTTGAGAGGTTAGAAAAGTGGAAGATCATGTCAATTCTTGATTGATTTGCCTAAGGGCTCTGAGAGGGCTTGAAACCCTAATCCTTGTTTGTGGTGAATGCTCACCCATCTTTGGGGAGACTGATGAGGCATAATGGTTCAACCATATTGTGGTGATGATTTGTACAATGATGGGAAATCTTAGTGGTCAAAATTTGGGGTATGACAGAGCGGCTCTTCAAAGTCAGTTGGACCACAAAGAGATCCGACCATGTTCAAGTTCTGAGTCGATCAACGTGATACCAGACTATTTCCTTGATCAAAGCAAGGACGTTGTCATAATCTCTGATCATGGAATGACCAAAGACGTTTGTGCCATAATCCCTCTACTCGATGAATCGAGAATTCCTCTGGACAGTAGAAAGGTTCTCAACCAGGAACTGGTCGAGGTTGCTTATAACGGTCAGAAAAATCAAAAGGCTCCTTTGGTTATCTATCTGCCAAGACCAATACCGTACGAATCCGATAAGGCTATCCCTTACAAGTACGGTGCAACAATAATCGAAAATGGAAAGGAAACTCCATTACCCTTTGTCGTAAACATTGCCGACATCAGTCGAGTGACACAGAGCGGCCGAATCTTCAACAGAGGAGTTGGAGAACCCACTAAGGAAAAGGAACCTCAAACAGAAGTTCCCAATCAACCAGTCGCACAATCCAGTAATCCAGAACTGGTAAAGAACAACATGAGATGGTGAAGCTCATCCAGAAAAGCGAGTACAACATTGTGGACCAACTGTTGCAAACTCCATCGAGAATCTCTGTGCTATCTCTCTTGCTCAGTTCCGAAGCTCACAGGGAAGCTTTACAAAAATTCTTAGAGCAAGCTTTCGTAGAACAAGATGTGACGATAAGATAATTTGACAACATCATCTCCAACATCACTTCCTACAATAATTTAGGATTCAGTGATGAAGAACTGTCAGAAGAAGGCAAAAATCACAACATGGCACTTAACATTACAGTTAATTGCCAGGACGATGCTCTAGCCAGCGTACTGGTAGATACCGGATCAACTCTGAATGTTATGCCAAAATCTACTCTGATGCGACTATCATTTCTAGGATCTCCGATGAGAGGCAGTGAGGTCATCGTCAAAGCCTTTGATGGATCCATAAAAATAGTTATCGGTGAAGTTGATCTTCCCATAACTATCGGTCCTCACACTTTCCAAGTCACTTTCCAGGTCATGGACATCCTGGCAGCATACAACTGTTTATTAGGAAGACCTTAGATACACAAAGCTGGGGCAGTCACTTCGACACTTCACCAGAAGCTGAAGTTCGTCAAGAATGACAAGCTAGTCATAGTGTGCGGAGAACAAGCCTTAATAATGAGCAAATTATCCTTATTTCCTGTGTAGAACCCGAGGAAGTTATTGGAACCCAGTTTCAAGTACTCTCGGTGAGCAATGATAATCGATCAGAAAAAGGAACGTCGATTTCCTCATACAAAGATGCTCTCGAAGTAATCAAGGGTAACAACGCAAAAGGATGGGGACAGCTTGTCATTCCTACTGATAACAAGATGAAGAAAGGTCTTGGTTTTTCTTCAACCTGTACCCAGACTACTAAAGATGAAAATGTTCATCCAATTCAGGATTTCTTCCACAGTAGAGGTTTCCTTCACCCAGTGTCTCAAGAAGTACACACCATTAATGAGGGTGACTCCTCCGATACAGATGAAGAGTGGAAGTCCTATCTCAATGAGGACGGTTATATGTCTCAGGGAGAGGAACGTACACCATTTTGTTTTTCCACACAGAGTCCGAGATATATACCAAGACGATGTACGGAGATTGTGATCTGGAAGGATGTCGTGCTCCGCCCAACTCATTAGAGGAGGACACTCCAATGAAAGACAAATTTGACTATGACTATTTTGATCCCCTGGATGACTTTCCTATCTGGCAGTCGTACCCAGAAGACTTGGGGCAAAAGAGTCAGCCAAACGATGCATATCAACTAAGCATCATTAAAAAGAATACCTGCGTCCCCACCAAGTCATGGGATCCTCTAGTCCCACCGAAGTATGGGATACCCTAGGATAACCGAGTGGCAAGTACAACTTCTTGGTCAAGTACACTGCTCCTGAAAGCTCTCGTATCAGGCTCGAAGACATCCAGCCAACTGGATGGGGAGATTCTCCTGAGAGTGAAAACACTGTGCAAGATACAACAGAAGAGTTCGTTTATGACAACTCTGCTTGGGAGGAAGACTCCAACGATCTTGCTCCGCCAGAAATTAACGTCATTTCTGAGGACAAACCAAGAAAGAAGGTACCAGACTTTGTGATTCACCGAGGAGTTCGCCGCCAATGGGTTGCTGTCGATGTCTCGAAAGTCGTCCATAAGTCTAAGTAATTGCCATCTTTGTTTTAACCTTTCACCCTGCCCAGGTGAAACAGATGTTTTTATAGGGCTCACTTTTCTGTAGATGTCCCTCTTTGCTTCGCTCAAGGCGACAGAGTTTTGTTTTATAGGGTTGTAGTTTCAAGAATCGACAAAATTATAAATAAATAAACGTCATTCTGTAATTTCCGCATTTATTGCTATTTTCACTTTTCGCTTTTTCAAAAAATGGTAATCCTAAAAACAACTAAAAAAAACAAGCATTTTTCAGAAAATACACTACACACACTCTTGCATTTCTCTCTATCTCCTCAAAAAAATAAATCATCACGTCATGCAGATTGCTTGTTTTAAACCCCATTGAAACATACGATTAAATGCCTTCTCCCAACTTTGAATTCCCGGTATTTGAAGCTCACGAAGAAGAGGATGCAAAAATTCCAAAAGAGATCTCACAACTACTCAGGCAAGAGGCAAGGTCCATTGAACCTCACAAAGAGCCGTTGGAAACGGTCAATTTGGGGTCAGAGCAAGAACAGAAAGAAGTCAAGATCGGGGCACTGCTCAGTCTGACTGTCAAAGAAAACTTGATAGGACTTCTCAAAGAATTTCCCGATGTATTTGCTTGGTCCTATCAGGACATGCCAGGGTTGGATACCAGCATAGTGGAACATCATCTACCGTTAAGATCAGAATTTCTGCCGGTGAAACAAAGGCTGAGACGAACTCAGCCGAATATCATCAAAATCAAAGAGGAAGTGCAGAAATAGATTGACGCAGGTTTCCTTGCCACCTCAGAATATCCTCAATGGTTAGCCAACATAGTTCCAGTTCCGAAAAAGGACAGAAAGGTCAGAATGTGCGTAGACTACAGGGAACTGAACAAAGCCATTCCAAAGGATGACTTTCCCTTACCACACATAGACATGCTGGTAGTCAGTACAACAAAGTTCAAAGTCTTTTCCTTCATGGATGGATTCTCGGGCTATAATCAAATCAAAATGGAGCCGAAAGACATGGAGAAAACTTTGTTCATCACCCCATGGGGCGCCTTTTGTTACAAGGTAATGCCGTTTGGTTTGAAGAACGCTGGGGCAACCTATCAAAGGGCCATGACTACTCTGTTTCACGAAATGATGCACAAAGAAATCTAAGTGTACGTTGATGACATGATTGCCAAATCTAAAATAGAAGAGGAGCATGTGACCCGCTTGTCAAAGTTATTCGAGTGTCTAAGGAAGTACAAACTCCGCTTGAATCCCAACAAATGCACATTCAGTGTCCATTCGGGAAAACTTTTAGGGTCCATCGTCAGCCAGAAAGGAATTGAGGTTAATCCCGACAAGGTCAAAGCCATTCAAGAAATGCCTTCTCCAAAGACTGAGAAACAGGTCCGAGGATTTTTGGGACGTCTGAATTACATTTCCAGATTCATATCCCTCTTGACCGCAACATGCGCGCCGATCTTCAAACTGCTCAGAAAGAATCAAAGCTGTGTATGGACAGAAGATTGCCAAAAAGCCTTCGACAATATCAAGGAGTATCTGTTGAATCCGCCTATCCTGTCACCTCTGGTAGAGGGAAGACCACTTATCATATACCTAACAGTCTTGGAAGACTCAATAGGTTGTGTACTTGGCCAACAAGACGAAACCAAAAGAAAAGAGTCTGCCATCTACTATTTGAGCAAGAAATTTACCAACTGTGAAACTTGGTACACTATGCTTGAGAAAACTTGTTGTGCTCTGGCTTGGGCAGCCAAACGTCTTTGCCAGTATATGATTTGTCACGCTACTTGGTTAATCTCCGAAATGGATCCGATCAAGTACGTCTTTGAAAAACCTGCTCTCACGGGAAGGATCACCCGTTGGAAAATGTTGTTATCAGAATACGACATCGAGTACCATGCTCAGAAAGTCGTCAAAGGGAGTATTTTAGTCGATCATTTGGCTCATCAACCGACTGACGATCAAGAATCAGTCGGATTTGACTTCCCAGACGAAGATGTCATGTACTTGAAAATGAAAGATTGTGATGAACCGCTACCCAGTGAAGGGCCAGAACCAGGTTCCCAATGGGGACTAATCTTTGACGGAGCTGTCAACAATTGTGGAAACGGAATTGGGGCAATCATCGTGACGCCTCAGGGTGTAACACCCTTTTACCCCACATTAGATATATGGATAATTAATCAATAAAATCAGAGTAACATCATCCAAAAGGGCGTCACATTTAATTCATAACATCAAACAATACTTGTCATGTCCCGTAACACGGGTTTTCATTCACCAATATCAATTATCTCAACACTACATAGCGGAAAAGAAAACATATTTTCATGTAACTCAAAATCTGAATAGTCTAAACAACATAATTCAATATTTAAATCAAAGGAAAACAAATGAACTCGATGGTTCACAATCGTTCCCAACCCGATGTTACGTGACACAGAGCAGGACACTGTAATACCCCAAAATTTGCTCTCTCTTTTGTCATCATAGCATAGCATTATCATATATCATATCATATCCATCTCATTGGCCTTGCATTGCATCTTTAACATAGAAAAATGAAGCATAGCATCCCTCTTACCATCAAGGCATGTGATCAGGGAAAAGATGGACAATCAAGGAATCATTCAAGGCACAAAAGGTCAAACAAGTTGCCTCAAGGCAAGCCAAGAGGTCTTTCATGTCACATACTACCTCAATTGATTATCCAAAACCTCAAGAAAGTGAGATTCAATGGGAGATTGAAGCACTACATCCTTCACTATGCAAGAGGTCCAAAAAAACTGAAGGAAAACCCTCAAAAGAGATAGTTCATTGGTTCAAAAACACCCTCAAGTGGCATATCTCATCATCCTTTAAGAGGATACACAACATATTCTGAGGAATTTGAAATTGAAGACTGCACATTTTTTCCCTTAGGAGGTGGGTACCAAAATTAGGGTTTCCAATTAAATCAGGTCATCTCTGAGTTTTTGGACAAAACTTGATGTCATGGTATTCTACATGTCCTTAAGTGTATGTGTGTAGAAAATTGCCTCTCAATTGGTTTTAGAAGTGGTTCAATTGGAAGAAAGATAAAAAATCAGGGAAATTGGGGCTAAGTCAAATAATCAAAGGAAAAAGTCAACTCTTGACTTTTTGAGGCCAAATTCATGAAATTCATGTTATATGTGACCAATGTACAAAATTTGATCAAGAAACTCCAAAAGGATCATGAAAAATCAAGATTTGAAAAGTTGCCATTTTTGGAAGAAGTAGGGTTTCCAAAAATAGTGATTTTTGGCCATTTTGCACCAGAATTTGAACCAAGGCCATTCAAAATTGAGACATCAAATAAAAATTCCACCAGGCCACAACAAAAGATCTTGTTTCAAGCTTCAAATCCATGTGTAGAACACTTCCATTGGATAAAAATTGAGTGAGATATGATTGATCAAAGTTTGAGCAAAGTAGGTCCAAAATCAGGTCATGACCAAGGATTCCCAGGCCCACGCGCCATCATTTTCACAAACAGGTGGTATGCTAAATGTTCACCCACTTTTCTCTTGGTTAGAGGCTTCATATGAAAAACTTGTCAACATCAAAATTGTTCCTTGCAATGCCCTCTTCAATGTTCATGTTGGACAAAATTTCATTTGGTCAAGTTATGAGGGAGAAATCTTGGTCTCAAGATAGGGTGATTATGCTGAAATTTCATGCCATGCTTGCCTTGCCAATCAACCACTTGATACGCCCATCAACCAGTCTGGGATCCTTGAGTTCATAGTCATTTTTAAGCATGTTTGAGGCATCATTTCAACTCACTTCTCATACCAAACATTGTTCTCCCATATTCCCTCTTTCCAATGACTCCAAAGACTTGTCAATCCATCCATTGATTAGAGAGAAAATCATCACCAAATTTGCATATGTCCATTGGTTCCAAGCTGTCACAAAACCAAAAATAACAATGTTGTTGTTGATTTGTATCAGTTTACACATGCTTTATATTTCCTTTCCTCATTAAGCCAAGCATTGTCCTTACTTGCACGTGCTGCTCATGCTCATTACATATGAAAATGTAAAAAGCTAGAAGCTTGTAGAACAAGTTTATGTTGCTGCAGCTCACACACGAGTTTATTACCACCACTGATTCTTTTGCAGTCCACCATAGCACATCATAAACTATCATCACCATAGCAAAACCATTGTTAACTCGTCCCCTAACTAACTCGGCTCAGTTAGTTAGGATGGACTCACCTAAACTCACATAACTCACTTTAACCAACTCAGGTTAACCATGGTTAAGCTCCATATAAATTGAATTTCACTCTCACATTTCAACTTCAGCTTCATTTTTTCACTCTCCCTCTCAAACACTTCAAGCTCTCTCTCTTTTTCTCTCCATTTTCTCTCCGAGTTGCACGAATCCATCGTCATTCTCCTCTAATTCCACCTTCAAGCTTCATCTTCAAGCATCACTAAACTTGAATCCATATCCATTGTTGAAGTAAACACACTGCAAATCCATATCCATCATCATTCTTCAGAATTTGAAAACCTTTATTTGGCCAAGTGAAGCTCAATGAGGAAGCAAGAATCTCTGGTTTTCTTTGTCACTCCAGTTTCCATCATTTACAGGTTTCATCACTCAACTTTTTTTCATTTGATTCTCATTGATCTTGAGTTGTTTTGGTTGCTTAAAGCTTGCTAGAAGCTTTACTCACCCCGGCTAGTTGATAGGCCTCTTAGAGGCGTAGTTTCAAAACTTAGGGCATATCTTCCTCTCCTCTGTTCTTTGTGTACATGCTTGTTATGTGAAAAATAATTGCGTATCTTTGATCTCCATAACCTCAGCTTCATTTTGGTATAAGAATTATGCATTTATGTGGAATCCAAAGTTTGCAGGTGGTGGTTGTTGGCCGGAGAAGATGACCGGAGGTCCTTCTCCGGCCGGTAGCTTTAACTATTAGGGTTTGTGCCAGTTTGAATTACCGCCATTGGATCTTTTAATCTAACGCTCCAAAACGTGCCAGCACATTAAAATAAGCATGCTCCTCACGTGTTCTATTTTTGACTTCACTTAATCAATGTGTGGTGCAGTGCATGGTAGTGTGTGTGTGCCTTCATGCGCGTGTGTTGGATTTGATTACTTTGACTATTGTGTTGACTGGACTTGATCCGAGGGTGTGGATTGTTTTGACTTTATTTGACTGAGAGTGTACAATAGTTGGTATGGATTGCGCGTGTTTGGACCTTAGGTCATTGCTGTTCACACCCCATGTTTTAAAGCCCAAGTAATGTTGAACTGATGGTTTACTATGCATGCACCCCCTACTTGTTTTCAATTTCTTTTTATTTTCTCCATTTTATACACGTTTCCTTTTGAATTTTTAAAATTAGAAAACAACATTAGAAAATTCTGGAAAAATTCATGAGTACTATCAAGACATTTAGAAAATTTTTGATATTTTTATTTCATGATTTTATGACATTTTTTCCCCTGTTTCATACTTTTCTTTGAATTTCCATTTGTATGCATTCCAAATATGATACATGAATTTATAGAATTTTGTTATTGCACATTACAAATTGTTTTGACTTGATTATTTTTGAATTGATTCACTAATACATTGAAGCATGTTAGATGATTTTTGTTTGATTTTTTAGGTCACTTTATGACATGTTTTGATGCTTGTCTTTGCACCACTTTGAATGATGTTTCAACTTGACCTAATTGCTTTGTTTAAAGTCATTTTGATTTGAATTTTGAGGTGCTATCTTGATGTATGATTCACTTCTGACTTAGGCCTTCTAATACCATGCTTGCATAATTTTCATAAGTCCATTTGATTTTTGTTTGATGCATTTCATTTGAAGCCTAAATACATGCCATACCATTCTAACTTTAGTGTACGTTTGCATGAATTCTTTTGTGCATATTTGTATGAGAATTTGCCTATTTTATGAGCTATTCATGTGATATTATAGGTCTTTGGTACACATTATAGGTCATCTTTACATGTTCAATTCAACTTGAACTTTGTGCATCCTTAACATGTATTGTTTGCACTTTCCTTTTGAACTTTCACTTCACTTCTTCTTCTATTACTTCTTGAATGTCTTGATAGTTGATTCATGAATACTTTGAGATGCCTGTAAACATTTTTTTCATTTAGTTTCAATTCTGATTCTTGGATTGCATGTTCCATTTATGCATGTTCTTTTCACTTCTTTTCATCTTTCATCTATCCTTTCTGATGAAAACATGTTTGAATGCTATGGATGATGATTGTTGCTTATTCATTTGAACTTGCATGATGATGATCACTTGTTGTCCATATGATTCACATTCTGGTTGTGATATTAAGACTTGATTCTTCATCTTATTCTTTTGAACTTTAATGTGTATTAAGTACTTTTTACTTCTTATACATGTTTCCATGTTTACTAACCATGTAGGGGCTTTGGTAAGTTGAAATTGAGTGTGGATAAGGAATCCACATTCAAACCTCTTTCCTTTCATCTTTTACAATTCAATCTTGTGTTTTTTAAGCACTTATGTGCTTTCTTTGATTAACTCATTACTTTCCCTTTTGAGTTACAATTCATCTTCTACTTTAGAAGTGAATTGTTTAACTCATTCCTTCTTTAGACTTTAGGTTTTGCAACCTCACAAACCATTAGGATCACTCCCTTAACTAATCAATTAGGATTGAGTCTTAGTTCACATAGATTTCACCTTTCTCCTCTCTTGAGTCTTTCATCTTCTCATCTCAAAGAAAATTCAAAATATGTAATAAAGGTAGACATATATTGCATTTAGGCCTTTCATATAAAGAAAAGATTATAAAGGGGTCTTCTCTTGTAATCTTAGAATGTGTAGCATATAGCCCATCTTGGGTCAATGTGTTAAACATTTGATCTTGTATGAGGGACTTAAATGCAATACTTGTTGAAGGTACAAATAAAAAACACTTCTTCATTTCTTAATCAACAAAAACACTTAATAAACACAAGTATGCTAGTGTGTTTGAACCTTAATAATTGAAACTAAATGTGGGGGTCTTCTTCACACTTAGTGTACTTTCTTACTCATTCCATCTTGGAATGTGAGAATGTACACATTCCAATGACTAAGATTTAGATACACTATCATATGCAAATCAATGAAAAAACTTCTAAAAGACAAAAACAAACAATAACGTCTTTCCTTCGGGAATTCTTTTCTCATCTCACTCATTCTCAACGAACGAACGTGCTCCTTTTCATTCTCTTGCAAGATGGTAACGCACTCGGACCAGCGAGCCTGCAACACCTGAGCTAGAACGTTAGTCGTTCCCTAAAAAACACAAACAAAGCGACCCTCGTTGAGGGGAACTACGTCGCTCTGATTCTCATGTTCCCGATGAGATACGTAGGCAGTGGGGTAGGGCCCATTTGAGCACTTCTTTTATTTTCCCTACATTTGTTTCTCTTTCTCTTTCCATTCCTTTTCCAGTTCTTTTTTCCAGCATCTTTCCTTACACCCTTTGATTGAAGCAGCAAGTGTGGATCCCATCGGGTACGATGGACGTGAGGGGGTGCTAATACCTTCCTCTCATGTAACCGACTCCCGAATCCAGTTCTCTTGGTCGCAAGACCATGCTCTTTCCTTCCTTCAGGTTTATGCGGTGTTTCCTTTCCCTCTCTTGGGATAAATACACATTACTGGCGACTCTGTTTCAGTGCCACTTTCGCGTTTGTACCTGGATGAAAATCCCGGGAGCGACAGCTGGCGACTCTGCTGGGGACAGGTTGACCTATTGCTGGTCCATCCTAAGCGAGTCAATCCTAGTGCTTGTTTGCTTTTCTTTCATTGGGTGTTTACTGTTATCTTGTATTTGTTGTTTACTGTATTTTATTACTTGTACCATATTTACAGCATGTTAGCCTTTACATTTCATATATTATATTGTGTTGCACTGTTCTGTCTGTTTGGCGGGATGGGATTTCTGAGAGATGAGCCCAGTACACAGGCTTGAGTATACACTTAGATTTAGAGTGGAGAGTAGTGGGACCTACGTACCATCTGTGTACGTTGGGTAATCACGAAATTCACAGCTAGACGAGGCTATCTTGGGACCCATCATGGCGTACGCACCTTGTGTATTCCATGATCTCGATCTAGAGAGCTGTCGACGCTAGTGACCGATCATGAGGACCTTAGTGGAAACATCCCTCTTTAGTGGTGACAGTGGCAGACCACATTCTGTGGCAAACCCACTCGCACCCGAGGGCCCACTTTGGAACTTGCATAGGATGACCCTTATTTTCTTAGGTGAATCAGTGGACGACCTCTTTGATTGGCATAACATTATATCCTACGGGCTGAATGTGCTATGGCTTCTCAAACCTCCGAAGCTGACAAGCCTTGTTTTCTAGGAACCACATGTGAGTATGGGTGGGATGTTTACAGGTTTGCAGGTAACCTAGCCTCCTACATACCTTACTTGTGATTTTATGATTGTTACAGACAATGTATCCTATGACAGTGGTTTGAGTATTCATCTCAGATATATTGCCAGATTCAGTACAGAGACAGTGCACACAGTTCAACACAGACGCAGACACCTGGATACTTGATCACATGCCTTTTGCATTTGCATACTCATCTCATAACAGGTTGTGTTTGTCATTTTCAGGTACCTACCATATTGTCTGATTCCAATCATGAGTTTCCAAGAAGTTGAGGTTAAAAGGAAGAATAATGTGTCATATAAATTCCCTAATCCTAAGTTGGATTCATTGAACAAGATGATAGGCATGGCCAGTTCTGGTGTTCTCAGCATGTTTCAGAAGGAATATGGAGAGCTGATTAAAATGGTATGTGCATTCACAAAGTATGAGAAGGATGGGTTGCACACTTT